>OX578221.1:0-641416 GCA_951216915.1 Tetheella fluctuosa | reverse complement strand
TGCCAAAGTTATATGTTAATCATTATTTAGATCCATAAACCGATCACCCTATCAAGACCAAAGTCATTACTTTGTTTTATTTAACATGAATAGTCGTTATTGATACGTCAGTATGTATGTAAAAATGTTTGAATGTTTTCTTAATTTAGCATAGGCACAGTGTAAAAATATACAGTGGTTATCGCGTTTGAAGTCACGCGAAGTTCCGCTTTTGTATAGGCATGTGTCATTGCTGCATTATGTCCTAAGCGAGTGTATGGCAGCTTGGGCTCGCTACCGACCCTCTCCCACCCCGCAAACCCCGCACGATTGCTCTGTCTAGACGTGTCCGTTGGCCGACTGTAAGAGTTACATAGACTGTGGTATAGGCATGTGTTTGGTGTGTCGCTGAAGGTGGTAAGCACACAAAGCCTAAAAAGAAACTGCAGATGTTGAAATACACTAGTAGACAATAGGTAGTTCTTGGTGACAGATTTTCAACACGTCTGCTAAAGACGTGTATAAAAAATTTCATTGTCGAATTTGGATAATTTTCATCTACTACTTTAACCAACACCACCAACAAGTAGGTACATTAATTAGAACGCTTATTAAGACGTTGTGGTAACACAACTGTTTATTTAACAAACTAATAACACTTGAAACTTTGCTTATGAACTGGGAACAGTAGAGTTTCCAGTAATTATGTTGTGTGCTCCCAATTAACTGTTGGGTATGTTTCATCACCACGATAGTAAGTAGTAGAAGAATAACAGTATTCGATTCCATTTTGTATAGTACGTGTACAACGATAATCGTATTTCACAGTTTGTTGCCGGAGTCTTCTCTGTTAAAGTGTATTCCGTACCGGTGGTAGAGTCAATTGCAACGTTCATAACAGGGCCTAAACAACTTTTGAAAATACCTAGGTAATACCTTATTACCTACATTGTATATAACCAAATAGAACAACAAAAGAAAACAAATTGTTTGAACAACATGTTACATTCAACAGCATTATTTCTTAATCAAAAAATGTACATGAAATTTTAATAACTTCTAAATAACATTAATTCGAGTGTCAAAAATTATTAAAACAACAATCTTAATAATGACTTTCAAGGGAGCACTACACTTGATTTTATGTTGATTTTAAACGACAGTAAAACTTTAAAAGTTTCAACAACCACAAGGGGATCATTTGGTTGAGAGTTCACTTACTCACTTGACTTTTAAAGCTAATCTAAAAATAGATGACATTTGAATAGAGTTACAACATTCTCAAAGTTGATTTGTGAATGTGAATTAAGTTTAAAAATATAAAGACACAACTGTTTTAATAATATTTCTACATTAGCCCTACATTTTATGAGCATAGTAATTTCAAGACCAATCCATAAAAAAGACTTTACATTTATTTGAAAAAGTATTTTGAACTGTGTTAAGGTATTTTGTAGTATTCGACTGGCTACTATCTTCACGTTGAAAATCTGTCATCATGCACCTACTGATGTGTTCCAGAAGCTGCACTTAACAGCCAGTTCCTTCGAGGCTTTCTGTGCTTACCACCTTCGGCCACATCATCACATATCATTGTGAGATTGTGGTCAAATACAAACCTATACATAGTTAAAAAAAACACTATATAACTTGACTCGCGATTCCTGGAATTATATTTTTCTATAGGTAGTTTTGGGACGCGCGTCCCATTCGCAAGCCAACCGATCTAGTCACGTATTTATAGATCATCTTCCTGTCACTGTCAAATAATATGATGTTACTTACGTGACCATTTTATCAGTGTTTTAGGTAAAGCCGTTTTTTTTATACTCTTTTAACACAATAACATAACTGTCTAATGGTTTCATTATTTTGTTGTTTTTTAATGCCGTTCAAAATAAGGCGTATTTGTTCTTAATACAATGGAGGGAAGGTGTCCCAAATGGTGGCCATAATCGCGGCCAAAACACTTTAACTTTCCTAAATAACGACATTTATGTTCTTTAAAACCTATTTAAGGCTATATTAGGGATATTTTATAAAATTTCTTTGTCGCATAAATATTTAGCACGTCAGTTAATTGTTTTATTTTTAATAAAGGACCAAATATGGTAAACTAACTGACTGACTGTTGATATATCAACGCACAGTCCAAAACACTGGACCTAGAGACTTAAAATTTTGCACATACCTTATACAGTGTAGGCATCCACTAAAGAAGGAGTTTTGAAAAATCAACCCCTAAGTTTTATGTGTTATATGTTTTAGCTTCCGCCACGAGTGACCACGGGGCGGAAGCTAATACATATAAAAGAATAAGAAATACATGGAGTGGCTTGTGTTTATAAGAGTTGTGTCTGTAATTTATAAACGCATTTCGAGTATTTAAGAAACGATGTGTACACGCATAGCTTAGATAGGTTCTTGGTCTCCGGTCCAGCTAAACACCGATAAATACTTGGCGTCAGATTCCCAACTTGAGGGTAGCCAGGCGAGTAATCCAAAACCCTACCACCGTGTTATGGTTTCCTTCGCCGAAACTCAAGTGCATTGTAGAATTCGAAACCACAACCTTTTCCACCGCATTCAATATCAATACCACAGAGCTACCATGAACTACCATCGCTTTATTCCATTTCAAATGATAATCCTTTGAGTATTCAAATATCTCTAACAACACAAAGTTTGTAAAATAAACAACAGCTATTGTGATTGCAAATTGACCTTTATATCTTAAAGTTTAAAGCACACTGTGTAAGTCTACAATTGTATTGACAACAAACAAACACAGAGTGTTTATTCTTTGCCGTTGAGATAATGTGTCGAAAACAAAACCATCCTCACTTGAGAGTTGTGAAGTAATGTTACTTGAGTTATAAACAAAATAAGGTTTACGAGTTAGATTAAGTGTTATGTGAGCGATTGTACCGGCAACGGCTCTTTTAACTGTGGCTTGTTTTGATAAATATTTGAAAAGTGTTGCCAAGTTCTTTGGAAATTGTATCTAACTTTCGTTACACGTGCTCGTAACTTCGGAATTTTAAATATAGGTACAGGATTAATTCGTAAATATAAGAGATATCAAAAATATTGAGACTGATATCGAAACTACGTTACCTAATGAGTAAAATAAAACTAGAACCATCCGTAACTTTTACATCAATAAACTACAAATAACACTATTTTCTAATCATTTAAACCAAATCGTATCAAAAATTTAATGACTGAATTTTAAACACTATTCCCATTCTTCATAATTAAAACAAAATTTGATCACTATACCTATTGTGATGATTAATACACAATTTTGTTTCTAAAGTGTAAAAGATATAACGCACGTACAGGTTTAATATAACGTACGTACAGGTTTAATATAACGTACGTACAGGTTTAATATAACGTACGTACAGGTTTGATATAACGTACGTACAAGTTTAATATAACGTACGTACAGGTTTGATATAACGTACGTACAGGTTTGATATAACGTACGTACAGGGTTAATATAACGTATGTACAGGTTTAATATAACGTACGTACAGGTTTAATATAACGTACGTACAGGTTTAATATAACGTACGTACAGGTTTTTTAAAGTCATTGCGACATTGATACATGCATAGCAAAATTATAATATTCCAGTTATTAAGAAAGAAAGAAAGAAAGAAAGAAAAATTAATTAATTTTTTTCCAGAATACACACAAACCTAAAACTAGATATAAAAGAACACATTTTACAGATCATGACAGAAAGTTTAAAAAATACTTAAATAGATAATATCTAATCTGTGTGTCTCGGAAAAGAAAAGGCTTACGACTCAGCTTAAATGTTGAGGTGGGTAGGTACCTCAACGCTGATATTCTGTCGTCGCCTTTTAGGAGTGTGCGTCACGAACATCAGTGCAAAACAGTACCAAGATTTATAACATACTAGCTGTCCCAACAGACGTTGTCCTTTTTTTTTATATATTTAAGGAGATTTATATATTTAAGATCTCCTGTCACGATGTTTGTCCGCGATGGATTCCTAAACTACTTAACCGATTTTAAATTAAATTGGTACACCGTGAGCAGTCTGGTCCAACTTGAGAGATAGGATAAACGGCTGGACCGATTTGGATGAAATTTTGTGTATGAGTTGGACAGGGCAACGTCTGTTGGGACAGCTAGTTTATATATATTATTAGGATAAGATGATACTAATTATAATGAGTATGGATCTACATAAATATATCTTGTTACATTCCTCACACGCGGCCATCTGGCCCCCTGAAAAGGTCGCTCAAGCAACATTGCTAATGCAATTCATTTTTCAAATTCTCGGCAGATCCTATTTATTTCAATATGTTTTATGTAAAATAATCACATAATACAATTTAATTCATTAAAAGATTCCTTCCCCTGACCCCAAAATTAGCAGAGCTTGTGCTATGGAAGCCAGTTAACTAACATACTAATATAAACTACTTCTTTTTGTTATCTTAAAATATTGAGGCAAAACAATATTATACACAAACCTATTTGATTCTAATACAAGCTATCCTAATGTAAACTGATATGGGCCAATTCACGGCCCTATTTACATTGTCGATAATACAAACAGCACGGTCGGTAAGCATTTGTGACGCAATATTAAGCCGCGTCATTGGTGTGACGTCATCAGCGTCATGAGGGACATGGAATGGTGACGATGACTTAGCACTCTCTGATAATGTCACACAATAGTGCACGGTAATAGGGGGGCATGTGGAGTTGAAACTGTACAGGCGGTTTAGTGTTGGGATCGTTGTGTTGTTATAATATATCGATAAGATTTTTTTTATTATTGATTTCGATAAATGAATGTCAGTGGGTGTTTAAAATGTTTTAATAAATAATAAAGTGATATAAGATATTTTCTAAACCTAAGTTAGATTGTAGTTGGTTCCACATTAAAAAAAATTCAGTGTGACGAACTTAACCTAAAATTTGAAAATATGATATAAATATCTACCTGTATAAAAAAGCGATTGTGGCTTAGTAATTTAAAAATGTAAAAAGCTAATTAATATTTAGACAAGACATTTTTACTTTTTTTATTGTTTTTATACTTAAGTACTACATACTTCTCATTGTACTCATACATCTCATTTATTTTGAATGGAACCGAGACGGTTATAGCGTTAGGGATATGTGGTTGTGTGTTTGTTTGTTTTGGCATTTACTTGTAAGACTACAAAAGCCTGTAGTTAAAACTCGATAGTTCAATGAATCGTGAATATACATCCTCTTTATATTATTACTAGTTTCACCCGCGTTCGAGGAAGGTTATACCTTCCTCGAAAAATGACCAACACAAAAATATTTTTTCAATTCCAACCAGTAGTTCCTGAGATTAGCGCGTTCAAACAAACAAACAAACTCTTCAGCTTTATAATATTAGTATAGATTTGGGGGTCGATTCCCGTGAGAGACATTTGTGTGCATGAACATGTCTGTTTAATTTTCTTTTATTTCTTAGTTTTATTTTTTATGTATCTATAAATCGATATGCAACGGTAGCATTCCTACCCAGCCTGGTATAATTTATGCATGTCATAAACTGTAGTGGAGTGACAAACTACTTTGCTTTACGATAGTGATTAGTAATTATTGAAAATGTCGAATACACATAACAGGTTTCGTTCAATTATAAAGAAAGAAAATTAAATTTTAACTATGAATGTGGCGAATTAAGTGATCGGACAATTTTTCTTTTGTCAATGTTCATTTTGAAAGACGTTGCGGTTGATTCATTATAAGTGTCCCTTTAGAATTTGTTACGACTTTAGAATGTTCTTGGTAGGTTTCGTTTTAATTATGTAAGACTAGATTCCGCCCCGCGGTTTCACCCGCGATCTTATGTTTTCCCGAGATAAAAAGTAGCCTATGTTCTTCTCTATACCATAGGCTATATGCATACCAAATTTCATCGCGATCGGTTCAGCGGTTTAAGCGTGAAAAGGTAACAAACAAACTCACATTCGCATTTATAATATTAGTTAGGATTAACTACCATTTTCAACTACTAATTAATTATAGAAAGTTTATTTTTTCTCTTTTTACAGGCAATTTTCTTTATACGTGGGGCACTCAGAAAGCTTTGAGAAACTAAAAAAAAAAGTTATATGAGTTAAGATTTTTTAGTTAATCTTTTGAAAGAACTCTTCGCCAGTTCGCATACAAACTTTCATGTGTCTAAACTAATTTTCGAAACACTTTTTCCAATCAGATTCGAGACACCTTTTCTATGGCCTTCTCGAACGCTGTTAGCGCATGCGGCACCCAGCGTGAAACTATCCTCCTCACGCGAAGATGCTCATGTAGAATTTCATTTGAACGCTTCCCGATCCAATTTGCAGTATGTGCTGAAGCTCTTCATACGTAATTTGCCTATTCTCTTGAATTATTTTTTTCACTGCTAGCACGTTTCCTTCCGTAACAGCTGTCGAAGGGCGACCACTTCGTTTTTCTTCCCTCAAAGTTAGTCGACCGCGCTGAAATTCGTTATACCAGTGGTATACGGTTGCTTTAGAAGGGCCTTCATCAATAAATGACATTTGAAGTCTATCATACGATTCGTCCGGTTTAAGACGACATTTGAAATCATAAAAAATCATCGCGCGAAAATGTTCCCGACGCAGATCTATTTTTCAATGAGACACGATAGTTCAAATTAGCTCGAAAAAGAAATGGATGGAAGTTTTGTAATAATTAGAATGTTTGTATTTTTACTTATAAATAATCGTGTTTTGTAAATAAATTATAACTGGCCAATGTCATATACATAAAAACTTTTTTTCTCAAAACTTTCTGAGTGGCCTGGTATAGTGTGGAAAATAAAGATAGGTTTTATGTATATTATTAATTGTATATTATTATTTTTTATTTTTTTATTGTAATATAGTGTGTTATATGTATTTACCATTAAATTATAAAATACAAACTATGATATAATTTGATTAAATCTATAACATACTAATATAATAATTTTATTTATTAAAAAAATTTTTTTTTTAAACTTTTCATCCTACTTCCTACTAATATTATAAATGTGAATGTTTGTATGGATGGATGGATGGATAGATGTTTGTTACTCGATCACGCCGGAACGGCTAAACGGATCTGGATGAAATTTGGCACAGAGATAGATTATAGTCTAGAATAGCACATAGGCTACTTTTTATCCCATATAAACATAAGGTCCCTCGAGACCGCGGGTGGAACCGCGGAGTGGAAGCTAGCAAGATATAATTTGCAAACTCAAATACAGTACAAATGAAAATATAATACCGTTTGGCAAAACATTAATTAAAACTTAAAATAAGTATAAAACAGCTAATACAGGCCTTAATAAAGTGCCCCGGGCTCTTAATTAAACTGAAAATCAAATTTCACTTCATTTAATTTTGAAAGAAAACAGTAACCTTTTCCTGAGGACCATTACCGCTCAAACTTCCGAAAAATTATCACTTAGGGTACTCGCATACTCTGCAATCAACTCGCATATATTATTATAAAGAAGTTTAATTCTAACCTTTGTATGTACAAGTACCTATGCTGTTGATTTATTGTTTTTTCATAATTATAAAAAATAAAAACACTTACGTACAGTAGCGAAACTCCTTGGAAGTTAGGCAAAGCCGAATGGTTCGAATATTGAAATAATTGAGTACACATTCAGGTTGTTATATACATTGTTATTTGTAACCAAGATAAAGAGCACCAGTTTCGTGTATTCTGAACCGGGTGGTAGAATCAATTGTAACGTTCATAAGTGCCTTATTAGGGCCTAAACTGATGAAACGAATTTTGAGTTTGTATACTTATGGTTTTATTTAAAAGGAAAATAGAGAATAGGGACACCAAAAATAACCTACATAGACCAAACAAAGGCGAGTGAGCGTCGTATCGCATTAAAAACTACCATGTGCGAGTCGGACTTTAATATTTATTTTATTCTGTTTTTGAAGTGAAACTTCTTTATCGACGTATGGGAGAAATTTTTGTAGCAAATCGTCACGTTTTTCGGTTACGCCCCATGTTGCTTTTATTATGTTTTCCCGTATTTTGGAAGGCAAAGGGTTCTAGCTCATACAGCCTAGCCATTTATCTTATTTATCTTCTTAGTTTTGAATTAATGTCTGACATCTTAAAATATAAAGGTATGAAGTTAGCTAGCGAAAAACATTGGTTGCCATGGCAACCAATGTTTTTTAGTAAGCGTTACTTCCGTCAGAATTTTAATCAGGGACTTTTCAGAAGTTTCACTTCTACCATGTGTGACTTGCACACACACACACTTTTTTAGTATTTGTTGTTACAGCTGCAACAGAAATACATCATCTGTGAAAATTTCAACTATCTAACTATCGTGGTTCATGAGATACAGCCTGGTGACAGATGGACGGATAGACAGACGGACGGACAGTGGAGTCTTAGCAATAGAGTCCCTTTTTACCCTTTGGGTTCGGAACCCTAAAAAGTACACATCAAGCACACATTTTATAATGGAATAAACTATGTTAACTCATAAGATATATGAGATCCAGTAGCAGTTATAACAAAGGTATATTACAAATAAGTTTTTGTAAAATTGTGCTTTAGCTAATCCATTTTTTTTTTACGTTGTATAGGCTTGTGTTTGACCACAATCTCACTATGGTAGGTGATGATGTGGCCGAAGGTGGTAAGCACACAAAGCCTAGAAGGATCTGGCTCTCAAGTGCAGCTGCCGGAACACACCAATAGGTGTTTGGTGACAGATTTTCAACTTGAGGGTGGTAGCCAGCCAGGCGGGTACTACAAAGTACCCTACCACCGTGTTATGGTTTCCTCACGATGTTTTCCTTCACCGAAAGCTCAAGCTCATTGTAGGATTCGAATCCACGACCTTCGCCGCGGCGTCCGACGTCACGAACGACGAACTCTACCATTGCAGCTTTTATAAAATTAGTTCTTAATTAGGTGTTTGTATAATGATTTTATTAGTCTAGCTTTTCGCCCGCGGCTTCGCTCGCGCAGACTTTATAAAATGTCTATAACTTTTTCCCCGTTATCCAATTTCGACGAAACAAAGCCTATTTATTCACTGAAAATAGTTTCAATTTGACAGCACAATCCCCATCTGAAAAAAGTTTCTATTTGACAGCAAAATCCCCATTAACAAAATGATCCGCCATTTAAAAATGTGATAAATGAAGAACCGCTCGACCGATTTTGTACAAACTTCACATAAACCATCTACTAAATAGTCCGAATAAAGCGTAATAATTTGGTCTGGATAGGTGAGTCCGTTCTTGAGTTATAAAATTACAACGAAAAGTGGCATTGATTTTTATATAGGTATATAGATATTACATTTTGAGATATACATGATGCGGCAGAAAGTGTGCTGCTTTTAATAACCCATTCTAGTTACACGGTTATTTTTTTTCTTTTACTTGTATTTTTTTCCTCATTACCTAAATTAAATGTTGACTTGAATAAAGATACAAATATCATTTATGCACTTTTATTGTGAAAAAAATATTCGGTTTTTTGTTTTTCAATTATTAAAAAAAACTGTGAGGTTATTGAGGGTTGCTTGAACCACCATGTTCTTATATATAAAAGATATGTATGTATATAAATAATATGTATGTATGTATGTTCCTTATTGACTCCAAAACCGCTGAACCGATCGCGATGAATTTTACAGTATGGTTTGGGTGGCGATCGGAGCACTCGAGACCGCGGGGCGGAAGCTAGTGTTCTTATAAATAGTTTTACTTGGGGTTCTTATGTGGGTGGCAAGGTGACGAGACCTTTAAAAAAAAAGAAGATCCCAATTCTTAACAATACATTAAAGTAGAAATTATAAATTAAACACAAATAATGTAAAACATCCAAAAAACTTCGCTTACTAAATCATATTGCTTCTTTCACATCAACGATGTCTAGTAAAGGCGGTCGCAAACAATTAAATTATAAATCAATTTGTTATAGTTTCCTGTACCTCGCTACAATGGCCCACTTTGTTTGATTAAGTGTTGTCATTTATTATTGTAGACTAAAAGTTTATAAGCTTAGGAAATACTAACTTCATATCGCTTCTCTTGGGACTCATTTAAGGCACAGTGAACACTGTATGTTCAGGGTTGTTATTCACTCTTGGGGCAGCAATCATCAATTGAAATAATGTCCGATTAATCAGTGAATAAAAATATTATAATTTACCCTATACAATATACCCTATTGTAGAATATTGTAAAATGTTAGTCCATGATGGATCATCACTTAATATCATCATGTTAAGTGTAGTAAGCGCACTTAGCCAAGAACGGACTGGATCTCAAGTGTAGCTGCTAGGAAGAGACCGGTAGGTGCTTGGCTCAAAACATTCGCATTTATAAGATTATATAAATAATTACAAATGTCAAATCTCAATAAATTAAAGTTTCATTTATTGCAATCTTAGAATAAGTCATAAAGACAGGTATATCTGTTCTTCTTTACCGCAAAAAGTTAATAGGTACATAATGATACCAAAGATAGAATATAAAATGCACATTCTAGAGGTGCGGGGGCGGCGCAGGGGCGGCGCGGGGGCGGCGCGGGAGTGGTGTAGGGGCGGTGTAGGTAAAATACACGGGACCAAGTTAATCCGAATAAAATATTACGAGCGTAACTCAAAGTGTTGCAGGTTTAACAATTTACTATATACACGCTATGTATTACTGGCTCACAGACTCAACAGCTTTATATTGATAGGTGGGTCACTTGTTTGATGTTTAATTTAATTTGATATCGCATATAATATCATTAGTATCTGCCCCGCGATTTTACTCCTACCTACCATTTATTTAAATTGCCAATTTTCATCTAAATTCATTCTACTATTACAGCAAATATCTACACAATCTAAAGTCAATCTAAAATCTAAAACTTAAACTACTCGGTCTGGAAAATAAATAAAAAATTCCATAAAGATGTAGGATTTTGGAAAATTCAATAGTTTTGTATTAAATCAAATGCAGTATGTAAAGAGCGTAATCGAAATGGTTCCCGGAATGACGTGTAGACGGAAGTGCTACATCGGGCGCTCGTAGCTGGCTACGAACAGCTACGAGTGCTACGCGGCCTCGGGGCTACGAGTTGAGTGCTCATTCTACATGGTGCTTGGTACTGCACATTGCATACACTTTTAAAATACAACGATAGTCCTGCAAAATTATTTTTAACCTTGAAAGTATAGTGGGTATTTAATATAATTTCTATACTCAACTTTTTTTTTATCTCCGTTACAAAATTGCAATAGTCAGACAACGAAACTCACGTTAGAATTAAAACATTTTCAAAAAACAAATCCTACTTTAATACAATTCAATACCTTTATTCAATAGAAAGAGACAGAGAAAGAGAGAGAGAGTCGCATGGAAGGGGCATTATCGTAACGTGGCTAAAACATATATACAGGGTGATTTTGTTATCACTGGCAATACTTGCAGGGGTGGAAGTACTCATCAATGTGAACAACTTTTATTATAGGGCTAACTCTGATATTGCGTAAAATAATATGGTTGCTTCATACATTTTGGTCGAGTAGGTATTGAACTTTTGTATGGAACAGCTGATAATTTTTTCATGATTTCACAGTTAGTCCCATAATAAAAGTGGTTCATTTTGATGAGTACTTCCACCCTTGCAAGTATTGCCAGTGATAACAAAATCACCCAGTATAACACATTTCTACACAAATAGTCAAAAACTACAGTATGTTAGTTCCCTACATTATAATCTATGAGTGTCAGAGCAAATAATCCACCCTTGTGTACGATACGATCCGACGTTAAAACTAAGCTGCAAGTAAGTGAACTGCCTTAACTTAAGTTAACTTAATCTATAACGCTACTTATGTATTCTAGCTGCAGTAGCGAGTTAAGAGAAAAATTTAAATTGTAATATTGAGATAGGAAATGAAATATTGGAATAAGAAATTAAATTCATATTGATAATATATATTTCTTTTTCTTCCTACTTTTGTACTAATATTATATCAATTAAGGTTTGTTTTGGATACTCTATTATTACTGTAAAACGAAAAGAAGAAAAAAAAAATTACCACTTTACAAAAAATATGTATGTATAGTAAAAGTTATTTTAATTTAAACTACATGCTATTTAAAAATGTACACAATCTCATTCATTGAGCGTGACGGAACACACTTATTACAGACTAGCTTTTCCGCGCGGTTTCACCCGCATTCCCGAGGGATCTTGTGTTTTCCCGGGATCAAAATATGCTTATAGCCTTCCTCAATAAATGGGCTATCCAACACTAAATGAATTTTTCAAATCGAACCAGTAGTTCCTGAGATTAGCGCGTTTAAACAAACAAACAAACTCTTCAGCTTTATAATATTAGTATAGATTTTAAACTTGAGGGCCGGCCAGGTGGGTACTACAAAGTACCCTACCACCGTGTTGTGTTTTTCTCACGATGTTTTCCTTCACCGAAAACTAAATAAAATTATATGATTCGAATCCACGATCTTCATCACGGTATTTGACGTCATCAACACTGAGCTATAGAGATTGTAGATAACTGTAAAACACTCAAAGAGAAAACCGCCCATTGCCCCAGTTAGCTGTTACAAAAGTGACTAACCTCTGTGAAACTAGACTGAACAAAAGAATACAAGCACAAAGTTTTAATTAATGTTTATTATTCGAGCATCTGTCGTCAACAGCGCCATTTGCATTTAAAGCGTTTATTTTGCTCCAAAAGCGTATGATAATGTCATCCGTTTTATGAGTGACAGTGTGAGCGAGCCTTTATGCTGAGTTACGTCATAATTTTGTGTCTGTTCTATCCTCTATATTGTGCTTCAGTCTGTTTAGAATATGCAGCATATTATTTTACAATAAACTTATGTTTGTCTACTATCTCAGCAGTAAGTGATGACGTGGCCGAATGTGGCAATCACACAAAGCCTAAATGAGAAGTGGCTCTCAAATGCAGCTGCCGGAACGCACCGGTAGTGTGTGTACTGTGGTTTATTTATAGCGACATCTATCAACACTTCGCTATCCGTGGATAGATGGCGCAACAAGATTCTACATCGCACTGACAAAGTTTGTCGAGTACTTAGCATATATACAAGATTCCAATATCTACAGTTGGTCTCTAAGAAACTCCAGACCGCAGCCAACGCCCTAGGCGCATGGTTCCGGAAATGGAGAATAGAGATCAACCCCTCCAAGAGTCAGGCGGTTCTCTTTTATAGAACCGACCGAAAAAGACGTCCCCCCATCCCCGACCCAGTCACACTATTCGGCGAGCCGATCCCCTGGGAGAGGCAAGCCAAATATCTCGGTGTGACCCTCGATGATCGCCTATCCTTCGCTGCACACATAAGGGCGGTTCGCGCGCGCGCCGCCTTTGTGGCAGGACGACTCCACTGCATGATCAACGCCCGGTCTAAACTTGCCCTAAAAAGCAAGGTTAGACTCTATACCGCGTGTATCCGTCCAGTCATGACGTATGCGAGCACCGTGTTCGCTCACGCTGCTCCCACACATCTCCATACCCTTCAGGTGATTCAAAACCGTTTCATGCGCAAAGCCACGGGCGCCCCGTGGTACATGCGCAATGAAAACCTCCACCTTGACTTAGGTCTCCCTACAATCAAACAATTTATAAAACGCGCCTCGCGCCGATATTTTGATACCGCAGCGCACCACGCGAATCCCTTGATAGTCAACACTGTCACATACACCCCGTCCCTTATTTCCCGCATCCGTAGGCCAAGGAACGCCCTCAGCGAACCAGACGATGCCACCACTTTAGCTCAAATCGAGGCTGACGAAGCCCGAAAACAGATACAAATGCGCAACCGACAACCAAGATTTCGTCCTCGCCGGCGAGGACCGTCGCGACGTCCCTCTCAGTCTCGTCCCGTTTAAGCGGCCCGAGCTGCATATTAGCAATCCGACCGATCCCCAAATAATTATAATTGTTTGCATGCTAAGTCCTCCCTCATTCCCCAGGCAACGTCCTGAGCCGAGGTCGAGCCCCACAGGGGGCACCCTCAGGCTACCGTTGCCCAAAATTATTTAGTTTTAAGTAGCGGTTGAGAGCCCTCAGCGCTCACCGCAAAAGTCCGCGTAACGGTGGAAGAAGGTCCCCTGGACCCACCACCTTCCTGTTCTAGTCAAAAAAAAAAAAAAAAATCTACAGTTGGACTGCGTTCCCCAGGCACGATGACCCAGCCTGGCGGAATATCTTCCCTTTTCAATGGAGGAGTCTACCACCTTGCTCCTCCATTTCTTCAAGCTCATTATAGAATACAAACCCAAGAACTTCACCGCGGTATTTGCCATCACTACCACTGAGCTATCATCGCTTTGACTATGATTCGATGTCCTCTGATGAACATTGTTCTTCATAATTTGTTCCACTAAAATCCTACTATGAACGCCTTTACTTTTAGAGCGAACATAAAGAATAAATCCAGACTGACTCATTGATTGACTGAGAGTGGTTGGCAGAGCCTAAACTGTTGGTTATAGAAGCATGAAATTTGGCGTATAAATATATAAAATTCCTTTTATAACTAAAAATAAGCGAGTCAAACCAAATGGTAGTGAATAAGAATTCTGCATTTATAATCGTTAGAAATCTAGTCCCAATACATACTAGGTTATATATAATACCTAGCTACATCACTAGTATATAGATGTTACTTTATTATCTGTACCAGCAACTATAGGCTGTAAGTGCTGGCACGTAATCAGAGCGAGCTCATCAATCAACCTGTCAGATTGATCGAAAGAAAAAGTGTATATAAAAAGCACCAAACGTTTTAAGACCTGAAAATATTCTTAGGATTTTTCCCCGTCGATATAATACCTACAAATGACCTTAGAGTGCTCAGTGATCGATGATTGTTATTATAAAGTACTAGAGGATTGTCCAGTGATAGACGGGAAGGGGATATTACTTATCACGATTTTTATAAAATGTAATGTCTTAATAATTTCGAAGACGTTTTTTAAATGTTTGAAGGCATGCCATTTTTTTGATTTTACTTAGTTTTTGTATTTTTATTGAAGTGCATAATACACTAAGCTATGTGATTTCCAATAGAGATCATTCAACAGTCGGAGATAGTGGCTACCTACTACTTCAATCTTTTGCATATTCAGTTCTTGGCTATATTCCCGGAGGTATTTTGCATTATTATGATATGAAACGAATATTGGTGTAGATTTCAAAATATTTGATGAAGCGTGACACAACCTTCCACATTTTAAACATAACCGTTATCATGAATCTTTAAAAATATGTTTTTTTTTATAAATAGCTACACAATAATACAAAGCCATAAACTTCTTATGCGGTAATTTCATAAACGTTAAGTAAAACTTTACAATATTTTAATTTATTTGAAAGATCATCCATTCATCACCCAACAAGACATATTCTTTTCAATGAAACAACGGACGTCAGTTTATAAAAGCATGTTACACCTACATAAGTGAGAGGAAATGCTCAGCGATTCTATCACGAGTTTTTATTGCAATCAATTTCCTTTTGAAACTGATTGAATTTTGCGATAACTTTTTTATACTGCAATGCCAACAGAGCTTGATTGCAACGGAACGTTGTATAAAATTATCCTTTATGTAGACTCAGGTATAGTTTAATTTAATTTGATTGTATGCTAATGCTATGTATGTAAGTCACAAAGTTCGTAAACCGCGATCGTGAATTGATCAACTACCGTACGAATATAAGTCTTCATTGCAAAATATAATATACAATTCACTGAACTACCAGCTCTATAATAATCTATACTTACTTAATATTAAAGCTGAAGAGTTTGTTTGGTTCAACGCGTTAATCTCAGGAATTACTGGTTCGAATTGAAAAATTATTTTAGTGTTGGATAACCTATTTATCGAGGAAGGCTATAGGCTACTTTTTATCCAGGGAAAACATAAGATCCCACGGGATGCGAGTGAAACCGCGGGGCGGAAGCTAGTTTGTAACAATTTCTATCATATGAAAGTAGTTTCATAATGCAACCAATTGCAAAGTCACGTAATCCGCGTGCAACTCGTTTCCCTTAGGAAATATAGCATAAATGCATACTGCACATAACAAACGTGTAGTCATTACTCACTGATAATCTTGAGCTCGCGACCAGCTCCAGACATATTGCTTCAGAGAATGTGCTGTTTATTCCTTGGACAAACTCACGTCCAAGTTGGATACGAGGCAGATGCTCTTGTAATCTTGAAGACATACGTTTGTGGAGTGAGGAAGATATAGAATGCTAATAACTTATTGTTTTTCAGAGTTGTCATGTCCGTTGTTCATTGTGATGAATATTACGTAGATTCTAATATAATTAGAACGACTTTTCTTTCCAATTATATCATTCAATTATACGCCCGGCAGATAAACCTGCGTTCCCATGGTAGCTAATGCCGGGATAACAAATATCTTATGTTTTAATCATTTTCCTCCCAAAATAACTATTTTTATATCACGAAGGTGGCAAACGGCCCTCCTTACAGCGGTTACTACAAAAATTAACTCCATGCTGTACTCCTTGGGGATACCACGACGGGAATCTCATTCCACAAACTGAGCATCTGCAGTAGGAAGCTGCTTTAAAACCACACAGCGCGAATCCATTTTTAGGGTTCCGTACCCAAAGGGTACAAAAGGGAACCTATTAAGACTTCGCTGTCTGTCCGTCCGTCTGTCTTTCACCAGGCTGTATCTCAAGAACCGCGATAGCTAGAGTATTGAATTTTTCACAAATTATGTATTTCTGTTGCCGCTATAACAAAAAATACTAAAAACAAAATAAATATTTAAGGGGGGCTCCCATACAACAAACGCGATTTTTTTGCCGTTTTTATATATAATGGTACGGAACCCTTCGTTCGCGAGTCCGACTCGTACTTGGCCGGGTTTGATAAATGTTTTCTTTGCTTTTGTAGTGTTATACAGTTAGAAAGTTGAACCAATCATTTTTTTTTTAATCTTAGTTTAGTCGGGCTTTATCGCTTTGCGATAATGTCGCCCCGTTTTGACAACTTAAAACAAAACATCACTTTCTTAAACCGATCATGTTATTGTTCCCAGAGAATGGACCGTCTAAAAAACTGCCGTTTCGTAAGTCAACACGAATTGTTTCACAAAGAATTCCAATTTGTTTATAAGCAACATTTATATTGTTATTTAATTAGGCGATCCTCATTCCAAGCTTCGCAACAATATAACTGGGGATTAAAATGTAACGGTACAGATTTATTCTATAATATTGTGTACGTGCCGTCGTCCATCACCGTGACGTTCTGAATGGGCCCAGTGCAAATTAAACAAGGTTTAATCGGATGATTAGTTTTAACGAGCCGCGGTGAATTCCACCTAATGGCGGTTGATAATAAAATAAGGGGTAAAATGTAAATTGAGAGAGAATTTTTCGGGTCATTTCTTTTTTAAGTGTATTTAAAGACGTCCTCAGAGATTATTAATTATTTATAAGACGATTATGATCGCATACATTTTTACTATTGATACGCAAGGGTATAACAACTCTGATATTTAAAAAAAATACATAATATATAGAGGTCTTAGCAGCCAAAGAATATATTACCACTATGTACATAATAATATCAGTATTAGTGATGAGTAGGTACACCCACATTTCACCAAATATATTTTTAAGTCCCAAGAGACACTCATCTTTAGAGCGCATTTCATTTTAATGAAGCAAATAATAAAAAAGGTGAATTCATCCTTTATGAAAAGGTTAAATTATATATTCTAAAACTGTAATTTACAAACAAACAAACCTTTATTTCTTTCTCTAAACATGATTTTCATCGTGTATCCAGTCAAAAATCCTCAGCTAAAATCACCTGTGATTTATAAACGTGAACCGGCTACCTCGTCACGTCAAATCCGAATGGAAATATTACAAATGGCGGCGTATTAATCAACGGCTGTGTTTCAGTGGAGTGTCATAATGGCGACGTTCCTGTGGCTGCCACCTGTAAAGTTGATTGTGCTAATTAAACTGAAAAGTCAACCGGCTGTAATTTTCACGTTGCCGTGCCCTCGATGTGGCTATATAAAAGGCGAACTAGAGTATTATTATTAGCTATTATTATTGTTATTCTGAAACTCTATAAAACTCTAGAAATCTATAAAATAAAAGAAATAAATATTCTGGGACATTATTCCTCACACACGGCCATCTGACCCCAAACTAAGCAGAGCTTGTACTATGGAAGCCAGACAACTGATATACTACATACTACTTTTCTTTTGTAATTACATATATACTTATATAGATAACTAGCTTCCGCCCCGTGGTTTCACCCGCGTTCCTCAGGGATGATAAAAAGTAGCTTATGTCCTTCTGTTCCGCACATGATTAGAACATAGAAAAACTGCGGTAAACGTTTTTATAATAATTTTATTGTTCGTTCACACACTCATTCTCGCCATTTTGTAATAACACTAACATTTTAATGTAGGCAACATCTTATTCTAATATTTGTTTTTATTATTGCAACATTATAAATTATTGTGTGACCTTGGTCGTGAACATGCTGGGGCCTCAGCCAAATGTTTTCCTCAACTATGATAAAACAAAACATATCTAAGTAGCTAAAATCATTAACAGAAATTAATTGATAAACTACATGTCTGGAATGAAAATTAACAAAGATTAAACTCAGATTTAAGATTTATCTCTTGGATCGACAGAAATCTTTATCATAGTCATGATACGGTATTATTATGTTATTTTATTTCTCTTATTGTATTTTTAATCTTTATTTTATAATTTTAATCTGCAGATACTTATTATATTATTATAGAAATGTTGTTTTGCAAATTTATATTTTGATGTATTATTATTATTTTTTATCTTATTTTGTTTTCTATCCCCTGTACTTTCGTCTGAGACCACCAAAGGTGCCAGTTGAAAATCAGCGCTGCTGGTATCAGCAGCACATGCTGAGCTGGTATCCTTTTGACAGCACGCCTTCCGTTAACGGCGTGAGAAATGTATTTGTTTTTTTTTTCTAATTGTATTATTATTGTTTGTCTTTTCTTATTATTACATTTTTAGAATTTATTTCTTTGTTTTATCCTTTGCTGTCAATAAATGATTCGATTTCTAATCTATTCTATTCAAAGTGGCAATAATGCCAGCATTACAAAAGTGTTACATAGATACCTAACAACAATAACTTACATGTTATCTACTTGTCCTTGTTTTTAATTTTATTCTTTACTAACTTATAGCATGTACCTACTTATTCAATATTAAACTTATACTAAGGTGAGAGTTGGCCCAGAGCAAAATAAAATAAATAATACTACATACCATAGGCTATCTGCATACCAAATTTCAGCGCGATCGGTCAAACAAACAAACAAACTCACATTCGCATTTATAATATTAGTTAGGATTACACCCAGACTCAGGACAAACAGGCATGTTCGTATGTGCATGAACATGTCATTGGTGTGCAAATGTCTGTCGGACTCGAACCCACGACCTGTGGCGTGATATATAGGGTATCTTACCAACCACGCCAATCGGCCCGTCAATAATACATGACTTTCTAAATTCTATAGATAATATGATGTTATTATTTATTTTCTTTTACACATAGAAAAAATATAAGTTAATGAAGTTAATAATTTGGGTGTATGTACGTTGTTTTACGTTGCATTTTTACTATTAGAAAGAAAGAAAGTTTTTTTTTTTCAAATACACTCAAACTTAAAAACATTTTACATTTTACAGATCGTATGGATAGAAAGTTTAAAAATACTTAAATAGCTAATCTGTGTAATTTAAAAACTTACCTATATTTCATACCGAACTTTACCAGTCCTATGTCACAATCATTCGACAATACCTGACGGAGAGCAAAATCCGTGTCTATCACTTTTTTCTCACATAAAAGGGCTTCGTAATAAAATTTCGCTCCACTCTGCAAATAGCCGTAAGCCGGCCCAGTCTGACGGTTTTTAATCAAATAAAATGGCCACAGTTTCAACAGAGTATATATAAAGTATAAAAGCTTTATCTGGCTAATAACCTGCGACAAAAGATCTACAATGAGTCTGGATCCTAACTCGCAATTAGTTACAAAAAAATCTACGCGCTCATTAGCTTCAAACGGAGGGTCGATGTAATTCTACATTATATGGTATCTACTCTGAAAGCATCATTTATTATATATTCGTATTTGATTTTGAAATGTGCAAATTTTTTTAACCTTAACGTTTTTATTAACAGTTCATGTTGCGATGTGGTAAATTTACACCGTATTGCTAACAACATAAAGATCGAAATAGCAGGATGTGTGTTTCAAAACAAAAGATAAACATCCTAAAATTAATTAATAAATATCCTGTGACACACAGACTATTCATTTTAGTTACAATACGGTGCAAATTAGCTCATAAATGTGCGTGTACGCTGCGTCCGTGAAACCCTACACCGTAGAAAACCACTATTAGATATTATAACATAGATAGTATATCTAAACTAATATATAAAATTCTCGTGTTTGTCTGCAAACTTACCGATTCTTATGATTTTTTTTGTGTATATATTCGGTAGGTCTGAGAATCGGTCGTAGGCAATTTTTTTTTTACCGCTACGCGGGTGAAACCATGGGGAGCTAGTTTTTATATAAAATGCAAATAAATCCGGTGACACAAAGGTCGCACATCCTCAAAGACCAATCACCGAACGTTAACAGCGTGTACCGTAACTTTTTCCCGGGAATAAAACCCGGCATGCAGCTTTCCCGGTATCAGCCTAATCCCCGGATTCGTAGCGATAGATCCATGGGTTGGAACGACAAAAACGGGATATCAACACGCCGCCGTACCGATGTTTTTGCTCGCTGGCTACTTAGCACTATTGTTAGAGATCGTCCGATGGAATGATAACGAACGCGTAAGAAAAATGGCTGCAGACTGCCAGAGGTTTTTATCGAAGTCGACCAGCCACCTGCGCCCTTTGTTCGCCGTCGGGATATTACTTTGATTTCTGGGGTAGTGATTTTCTTTGTGGTTTTTGTATATAATAATATGAAATTAGTACAGTCGTGTTGTAAATGTAAAACCAATGCAAGGAGTTTATATTTAGAATGATATTGAAACACTTCCGAACCGTGCGTTAGAGTCTGACTATTCTTAAGTGCCTGTGAAGGCCTATTTGAATGAATAAATTATTTCATTTCATTTCATTTATTTCATTTCATTTCATTTCACTTTTTATTTCGTCTACTCTACAATATACTAACTGGCTCCCAAGGCATTGATTGTTCTGGCACTTGCATGCAAGATCCAGTTATCTTCTAGACTTTGTTAAGGTCGGTAACATAATAGTAGTTACCTTGGTACAACTAATATCCATAGGCGAAGGGCACATACCATCAGGTGATACGACTCAATCTTTCGCTCTCTTCAGTGCACTGACATTATTTTACGTTCAAATATCAAAATATGTTATGCAAGTTGAAATTTTGTTACTTCCCTAACAATTTCCATAATGAGACACTGAAAAATATGCAATGTTATAAACTCAACGCCTACACTAGAATGTGAAATTCCAACTGATATACTACTTTATTACTCACATTGTTATTGAGTATGTTCGAACATTTTAACAGACTATTCGCACCGAACAACTTTTAGTTTAAAACTATTGGAAAACCCCGAATAATAATTTGGGTTCGCGCAATAATTGGTACACGGCTTACTAGATTATATAGAATGAATTAATACCTAGTCTAGTAAATTTATACAGTGACCTAAAATATTAAACAATGCTTTTCTTACATCACGCTAAAGGTCGTGGGTTTGATTCTCGCCCAGGACTGTTTGTCCTGAGTCTGGATGTAAATAAATAAAAGAAGTAGTATATCCGATATCTGGTTTCCTTAGTGCAAGTATAATAGTACAATATTATATTCTTGGTCATTAGTAGGTACTTTAGTAGGAGATCCAAAATGCATATTTTGCGTTGCAAACAGAACTTACGTACTTACTCATCAATAACCTGGTACCTACATCTCCATTTTTAATTTTATTGCATAATATCTAAAGCAATTTATATTCTCTAGAAATGAATTGAAGATTTGTTGTTGTAAAATTTTATTTTTATTGGAGCTATTTTTATGCATTCAATTATAAATTTTATGCTATTACAATATAAAATTGAAAATAGTTACACGTATGTTCACTGTTGCAGTCTCACCAAGCTCCATAATACGTCGAGATTAAAACGAAAATAATACAATTAGCGCTGTAGAGCAAAGTGAATCTGAATATTCGTATTTCCCATTGCAGGCTTCCTTTTATTGGATGCAGCTGCATTTTTCGAAACCTTTTCTTACTTAGTCGTTGCATTTTAACTATTTCAGTTTATATTAAATTTCCTTTGATTTCTCTCTTATTTGAGCTTCGTCGTCTTTCAATGGAGAATTTTTATTCAATACGTAACGTCTTTTCAGTTGAAATAATTTTTCAAACCTTTTGTGTGATAAGTTAAAAAAATTATTATATTTTGTTTCTAAAAGCTTTTTACTTAGAGTCACAGTTAAAAAGATAATTTAATTAAGCCGAGTACAAACAAACTAACACTAACGTTAATGCTTTTTGTATCGTTGAGTATTTACGAGCGACAAGGTTCTACGCTTAATTAAAAAAATAATCCAACAAAAAAAACAAATAAACATTAGAGTGTAGAGTGCAGGTCTACAAGTACTACGAGAGTTCATCGAACTGCATGTAACAGGCTTAAAGCTAACTCCATTATTTTATGCCATGGTTCCGTATAAATATTGTATTTGCGATAAAAAGCAGCTTACCGGTTAAAAAAAAAACATTATAAAATAATAAAAACAATACTAATGATTAAACAAACCTCACTATTTTAGATTTATGTCGTGGCTAGACTTTGTTTTTTGCACTTTGTTTTGATTTTTTAATCTCTTCTTATTTCAAATTATGAAATTTTATTATTATTCTTACATCGTATTTATCCGACAGAATACCTGTGTTTGTATTTCATAGTGTAATAATTTTAACGGAACCCTAAACTAACTTTAATTTCAAAACATGGCAGTTGTACTAGAAATTGAAAAAAAGTTTAAGCCCTTGAACGTTGGACGGTTGCAAATTTTGTTATTTACCCCCTTTCACCCCAACCCCACCACTCAAAGGATAATTGACTATAAAAACAAATTCAAGTGCTAGAAGAACTCACTTTAAAATTATAATTCGGAAAGTGAGTGAAATTTTGTTGTTACTATGTTGTAAGGTAGAGGTCACACGCTGACTAAACGCAGATGCGGTTATCTGTTCGCGCTACTCTCGCATGCTTCGTTAACGTTCAGTCTAGACGTGTTATTAGTGACATGAATGTAGTCTCAAATCTCAATATCTAGCTATGAATAAATGCATATACAATATTATATTTTTTTATTATAGCTAGAAGAGCTTAGTTCTTATTCAGTATCTTATATGTACCTAGTACTTTTCACACCATTTTCTCATCCCTATTGAACCCTACTGGAAGAAATTATTTTCGATGTAATTTTGCTTTTTTTTTTTTATTTTACTATGTATCATATATTTATTTACATATTTACAATTAAAGTAAAAAATACAAACTATGATATATAGAAAACATCCTCAAAGCCCTCGCTGCTGTCGATAGGCAAGGTTCCCAACAGGCTGGCAGCGTTCCCTTTTTGGATGGCCAAGCTTATGCGTTGGCGGAAAAAGCTCCCAGCCCGTCGGTCTCCCGAAGCCTCGATGAGCTTGGATGATAAAATCCGAGCAAATCGGCGAGCCTCGAACCCCCATGGACCCATGGTTTCAACTGCGAATGGCATGAACGAAAAATTAGAACCAAGACAAGCGTATTTTTTAAATTTGGATTTTTCAGCACCGGTCGCAGCCGCCCCAGCGACTTTACAAGTCGCCAGTAAGTGGGAAGGCGCAAGTGTATCAACACACGTGGCATCCCACACCAGCGGCTTGCCAACACTCCACGGGATCAAAGTCATACCATCCGGCCTCTTGCCATCGTCACGCGCAATTCCGACTGGTTCTAGTACAGAAGGCACGTTGGCCACAACAAGAGCCCTACGGATAATATCATTAAGAGCCGCGTGGCGTGAAAAACGGCCGGCGCTTAAAGAGCACGAAATGATTTTCGACGAGCAGTGAAACTTATTTCTGAAAGTGCAATTTCTCTACCAAGTCATAACGTACTGGTAAAAAGCAAACCCAATTCATACTTCATACTAATATAATAATAATAGTACCTGAATGACCGAGCTTTGCTCGCTATTTTTTTTTTAACGACGTTTTCTAAATATAAAACCTAGCTAGATCGATTTATCGCCCCCGAAACCCCCTGCATACTAAATTTCATGAATTCGGTGGAGCCGTTTCCGAGATTCAGATTATATATTGTATATATATACAAGAAATGCTCGTTTAAAGGTATTAGATTAGATAGATAGATTATAAAGAGGAAAGATTTGTATTTTTGTATGTTTGTAACGATTAATTCAAAAACTACTGGACCGATTTCAAAAATTCTTTCACCATTAGAATGCTACATTATCCCTGAGTAACATGGGCTATATTTTATCCCGGAAACGCGGGTGGAACCGCGCAGAAAAACTATTCATTAATAAAAAAGAGATGCTAATAGAGCGACTCTAGTCTATGGTATGAAAGCACTTTTATACTTGTTAAGGTCACCGACCTTCGGTCTCCGCTCTCGAAGAATTAAGTGAGCTTTAACAGTTTCATTAAAATATCGTAAATTAATAAATGGAAATATATTCAAAGCAAAACAAAGGGCTTTTGTGATCGGGACCTTTACTGAGGCATTATATCATATCTAACGATTTGTTCATAAAGAACTTACTGTTTATAAACTTTACTTTTCAAGTGAATAATTACTTATATTAAACTTTTGGACAATTATTTCGAAGTTTTATAAGACTTTAGTCCATATTCTTCAAAGACAGATCATTATCTATGTCTGTGCCAAGGTACAAGGCACCTCGAAAATAATTTATAAATTCCCTACCATTTTCTTGGTAACTTACAGGTTATCAGTTACACTTACCTGGAAGGAATGATTTATATTTTCTATATATTTCTTACTCACATTGAGCCCTCTATAATATACAATAATGCAGTCGAATACTCGCAGAAACATGGCCTGTTAGTATAATCCCCAACTCGGGAACATTCATATTGCATGGATACAGACGATTTGAATACAGGGCCAGAGTGCGGTTTGGGCAATAAGGGCAAGCGAGTTGAAATTAAACGACATAAGAATAAAATAAAATAATTGAAAATCTAAATTATTGTAACTATACGAATGATGAGATACTAATCGACCAAAAGAAATTACATTGAAATACTCAATGTCAATTTCTAGTTTACTTATTCATTCAATAAGTCACTTCGGATATTAAAAGATTATTTTATTAGAAAAACGCTTTTCCAAACCTCAAATTATTATTTGATTTTCTAATCATATTTAGAAATTTTCGTATATTACCATCTTTCAAAGTTATTACCTTAATTCTTTTGATATATCTATTACGTGTGGCACATGGCTTATGGAAATGGAATAGAGATATTATTTTAATGTGCATATTGCATGTAGCATGACTCTAAGCTGACGTGACTTACACCTATTAACGTTAAGGAAGTGGGTGCATCCTCGTTACAAATAATTTGAGGAGGAATTTACAGCTATTTTTAATGCAACACAATTTTCTAACTAGCAAAATGCTAACACATTTGAGAAACAAACTTACGAGCTTACCAATGTATAATCTACATCTCCATACTTGCCCTTTACTCGTGTATAAATCCGGCCCTGCATTTATATACAGAGCCTGTATGTCGCGGTAGTAAGTAGCTTAATCCACAGAGATATGGCGCAGCCACGGCGGCACCCGCCGGATTCCCTATCTCCGAATCGAAATATACGGAGATTTGCCCAATTACCTGATGCTTTCCGGGAAATAATAAACCAATTCAAAACGATTTAGGTACTATAAAAATGATAAAATTAAGTGTCTAGCTAGGATCTTCTACGAAACCTGCAAGGACTTGGAGCCGATTTTCATTTAAAATAATGACGTGTTTATTAGTATCGACCTAATCTGAGCTTACTTATGTAACAAACAGACACATACAGATATGCCCAAAAACGTAGAATGTAGATGTACTATATTATAACCCCTGGCACAAAAAAAGGCACACCCAAACGGTCTACTTGCAGAAACAAGAACCCTCAATAAGTTACAAGTAAACATCATGCATAGGTGGGCGTTCGGCCTACGGCAATCCTAATTGCGTCCCTGTAAGTACTTCGAGATCAAAAATATCTTGCTCGTATTTGATGACATTTCATTAAACTGATTACTTAGTCTTTTTTTATTTTTCTTAAACTTTTTTTTTCAAACGATATTGTGTTTCACAACTCCTAAGCTGTTAAGGTTCTTAAAGAAAAAGAAAAATATCTAATTTCTCAAGAGTTTACCTAGAGGGTTGTAAATTAAAATACTTGTGTTATAATTTAGTAAGTTCGAGAAGACGCGCTTCATTAGTGGTCGCGCTTTCACTCGCTACTCGCTGATCGCAAGCTATGAGATTGTGGCGATATTAGTTAGTGCGTAATTTTACCAACTCACAGATCATAAGATTTTAAGTATGTATGTTTTCCCGTATGATTTAGTTATATTATGTATTTTCTTATTCATTGTCAAGCTGCAGAATATATCTACATTTCTAAATATTATGTGCATGTTGTATTTTTATCATTTTGTACGTTTTCAGTAAAATATCCGATATCTCTATGCCATACATTCTATAAGCTCAGCATATCGGTTCTATAAATAAGGCATTTTCAAAATTAGTTTTAGAGAATAAACGCGTTGCAAAAAAAAATTGCAAACTATAGCTACATTGAACAGCTCCATCTCTTGTGCCCCAAAGAAACTAAATTGTTTAAGGTTCTATAAAAATAATGTCGCGGCACAAGCCCACACCGCTTCAGCGTGTCCCATAACACATACCCTCCAGCCAACAATCCAGCGGAGCGGTGACGTCCGATCAATGCGCAAACAATTCCGAACTCGCGCCCCTCCTCTGCTCCCCCCCTGCCCTTTAGTCCTTCACTCCGCTGAACACCCCTCGTGTCGTCAGACACTTTGTCAGCCTATTATTGGTGGTACCCTTAGCACTGCCTTGTTAAGGAACTTGTATATTGTTGATAGGCAGGGATATTTTGTATCATCTGTTTCCTGACTTTCAATCTCCAAAGCTAGAATTAATAGCCTATTTTTGGGAAGTAATGGTGAACATCGTGTGGAAGCCATAGCACGGAGGTAGCCACGATCAGCCAGGTAGCCCTCAAGTTGAAACCGGTAGGCTATGGAGATCACTATCAGTAAGTGGACCGTCCGCCTACTGGTCTGCCAACAGCCAAAGCTAAAAGCTAATGAATTAGACCTAGAAACGTGAAACGCCTTCCTCTTTTTATAGTATTCACTAAGGAAACTACTGGAAAAATCTGGTCAAAAGTGAGGATAGGTATACATCACACTAGATGTAGTATAGTAAATACTAAGATAGTAAATGCCTTTAAGTATAATGCTATACAGAGTAATCGACCCGTCTCGGGCGGACGAATTACGGAAACATGATACCCACGAAGCGGGAACATGTCGGACTAAAGAAGTTTTTGTATCTACAAAACCTACAATACAATGCCTACAAGCTTAATGTTATCGTGTTCCTCAGCAGTTAAGGTTGCTTATACTATGGGAAGATTTTCTGATTATAATCTAGTTCCTTAAGTGGACCGCGTTTTAGCGAGCGTGTGTTTGTATTTCAAGGAGCATGTGGTAGCAATAATAAAAGGTATTGGCTTGATTTTGACTGAGATAGGATATAAAATCCTAAGTATATTCAGTGGCTCCCAGCGGTCATTTTATTTTTCTGGTCGAGGATTAAACTTGAGAGAAGCAGTTTATTTTTTAGCTCTAAGTAATTATATTATTTTAAAAAGTAGTAAATAAGCACAGTTAAGCTTAAAACAGTTTAACCAAGTTAAAATATGGACTGGTATCATGTGAGGCATTAAATTGTGTTTTTTGTTGCATAATATATAGGTACCCAAGATTTGACACATGCCACCTGCTCCCACCTTGTTAAGCTCTCATCTTTTAAGAGAAACTTTATCCATTTGATGCTTTCATTTTTATTATTGTATCTTTATTGAAACTTTATTCGTTCGATGACCTGAAAAAAATTAAAGGGCAAGGGAATTGTGACTCACAAAAATATATTGAATGCTTGATTCATATTCTGATTATATTTTTGCAGATTTATTTGGTAAAAAATAAATTATTAAGAAAAAATTTAAATAGATTACCTAAACTTGTTGCTGCTTGCGGCAGAGCTCCCGGTAGGCTAGCCATATTACCTCCTCTGATTACCCGTTCACTCGATAAAGTGCGTTGATAGTTCGACCCCAATACAGTTAGCATACTAATACTTTAACATAACCACTAGTCTGAATCATCTAAATATCTACAAAAACTAAAAAGATTGATTACATGTTCTAGAAGGGACCATGCGAGTGTAATACCCGTCCATCCCTTGGGAACGGTAGATACAAACGTAACGAGTTTTTATTCCACTAAAAGTTTGTCCGTCTGACCCTAGCTGTTACAGATAAACGACTGCGACTTTCTGTTAACATATAATTGATGTCGACTGTACTTCCGGCTTCGAATTATTGAAAGAAAGAAAAGAAAGATAGAAATACATTTATTATTATTATTGGATAGTCTATAAGTTCCTCTTGCGAAATTATCCCGTCTGTTTCTATGCTTCCAAGTTAGTTAGTTTCTGCTGCATCATTAATACTCCTCACCTTCCGATCCTGGCTATGTAAAGGTCAGTAACACATTCGCAATCTCGCTGGTATTCCTAATTTCCATAGTTGCGCCATCTATCCACGGATAGCTGATAGTTGATAGGTCGCTACACATTGTTTAAATTGGGATCAAATTACTGTGTGAATGACGAATGAAGAATGTCGACGCTTGTCATATCTCCATAAAAGATGCATATGATAGATGGTAACCACGACCCCCAATTCCGAATTGTACCTATATGCAAATGTGTTCTATAAATATTCAGTGGACTACCTGCATTGATTAAATTTGCGATGTGTAGGGCTTGCAGTCAGTTGTCTGTACTGGAACTGTTTACGTATCTTGAGATTGCATTATGATTCTTCTAGGTTAAAGGTGAATTACTGCAAGTATTTTCTGCTTGTAGACGCACAGACTTCATACATTATTACTATTATTAGTAACCTTAACTGTCCCAATGCTGGACAAAAGCCTCTCTTTACTATTTCCATTCTTCTCAGTTCTATTCTCTTGTAGGAGTCCAACTCACTTCGCCATGTTTGCCGAGGCCTAACACGGGTCCAATATATGGTTATTTCGGCTCACAGTCCCACTTTAGCTTAACCGTCTTAAAAGACTAAATAAACATGCTTAGTCTATAAACAAGCGTTCAATAACCTATTATTACCCAGTATTCACTCCATGCATTGTTTGTATGCAATTGAATATATAATCTAACTTAAGTACCAACAAGAAACTTCAAGCTCTCCAACCTCTTTGCTTGGGACTCACCTTTTGGACTTTATTGAGACAAAAACCCTTTGTTTAAACTACCTCTATGACTTACGCATGGGCTGATTTTGTTGACAAACCAATGTAGGTAGTTATACTGCATAAAATGTAACATGTAAGTACTTAGTTAGGTACTAGAGAAGTTTGTCGATTGTACTTACAATATCATATATAATTTCATTAATACATAATAAAATAAGTCACGTAGTATGTAGGTGATATTCGATTACTTATCCATGTGCATACATTTCAATATATTGCATTCCAGTGTCGTTCCACCGCCATCGCAGCGGGATATCTTTGTCTCAATGCTTAGGTGCGAGCAGGACAGATGGATGCAGCTTTACATATGTTTTCTGGTACTAAAGAAAAGCATTCCCATGAAATACAAGGCAAATCGACGCGTGAAGTGTTCCCCGGTTTGTGAACAACCGACCAAGTATTATTATGAATTCTGGAATGGAAATAGAAATTGCAATTTTGCGCGAGAAAATTTACTTAGTGAATAAAAATAAAATATTTAGGAGTGGCATGTGAGCACTCGCATACGTGTAATTGAGGGATGAAAAATAAATTCCAGTGCACATAAGCGTGTGCGGTGTCCGTAGATAAGTCATCATTCAAAAAATGATATTCAAAATGTTTTTTTTTATTTAAGTGAGATTATGCGCTTCTAAAATGGGGTATGGGCCGAAAGATTCTGAAAAAAAATTCAAAAACAATTTCCACGAAAATTCATTTGAATAAGATTATGTCGTATGATTTTTGAGATATGGGAGATTTTCGGTTACGCACTATTGAATTTCGTGACCGCAAAAAAAACCTTTGATTATCATAGTGTCTTTGAAAAATACTAAACTTCAAACTCATTTATTCAGTTTAGTCCCTAATAAGGCACTTATGAACGTAACAATAAAATTGATTCTACCACCGGTTCGGAATACACTTGACTGAGAAGACTCCGGCAAGAAACTCAGCAAGGCATATTTTTATAGTATTTTTTAGTAATACATATAATTTAATTACTAATCACAATGTTTATAAAGTTATAGTAAAATAGCTTGTTGTTACACTTGAGAGTTAGACCCTTTTAGGTTTTATTTGCTTATCACCTTCGGCCACATCGTCACTTATAAAGGTGCCTACTGCACTAGTGGTGCCTACTTAGTAAAGAAAGAAAGTATGTAAATATATTTTGATCTACGAGCTCAAGACTGAAAGCAAGTCAAGTCACAATTAGAGCTTGATATGTACCTACCCTACACTTAACTTTGAAACGAATCTTAACTCGGTACACGACACACCAATCAAACCGAATTCTAGTTAAGAAATTAGGCTAAACGTTAGACAAACACCCTTAAGACACGTGATTATCTACTAAAATAGTGGGTGATTTCGTGACCGTTTAACATTAAAAGCATTTATTAGTAAAAAAACAAAACAGTTTAAACTACTTACTCATATTTCCAAATTTTCAAACGACTTTATTTTCACTTCTTACGTGAAAATAAAGCATCAAATACTTTGCCTAAATCAAAAAAATACAAAAGTTAAATAATGTTTGTATTGCCCTATGTAAAAAATCCAATTTAAATATTTCCCCATATCTATTTCGTAAACGGATTGGTTGTAAAATATTTTTGCTGACTGAGTAAATACGTGGTATTTCTTTTTTAATATCCACCATGAATCCAATTCCGATACCGGAACGAATGATACGTCCGCCATCAACGTCCATTATTCTGTCTTTTGTATTTTTTTGAAAATCATTACATTTGAAGTTTATTACTTTACCTACTGTTTAATTAAAAATATAAAAGTATGTTCAAAACAGATAATTAATTGGCTTCGCGTTGTATCGCTTAGCAGGAGTTTTAAAAAAAGTGAAGCAAGGAGAACGAGCAGGCTGGGGTTGCATCTTATAAGCGCCAGAGCCAAAATTAGTTTGGGGTAGTGACGCTGGGCCTCTGCGAACCAGGAGCCCATCGTATTTTTCATAATATATCAAAGTCGTCGCGTGTCGTGACCAGGGAGCTGGCGGAATGAATGCCACTAGCGTTTCATGCTAACTGGCGGCGATTTGGATCAGACATTCTCTTTGTAAACGGCTGTTTTTTTTATTTGTGTTATTTTTTTATTGTAAATATTTGTTAGTCAGAATTAAATAAAACTGTGCATGAATGTTTTATAATCTGGAAGTACGAGTATATAAACGACTTATCCTACCACCGCACCGGCGAGCATGCGCGAGGCGATCGCCTATTTTCTCGCTTAAGAAACGTTTACCTGCCCGATACGTATAATAAAATTTGGTAGTTGTGTGGTTGCGCCGTCGTCGGCAAGATTTTTTTTCACATAGTGACAAAATCTGTGAAAGAAAATACTCTCTTGGTGGTCAGAACATTCGACTCTCACCTTAACACAATACGTATACCAGCAATAGTGAGGGGAGCAATAGATATTGTTCACAAAAATATATTACTATTACCTACTTATTAAGGTCAAATAAATGTTCACACGACAAAACATCGATGTTAAAACATAGGTAATTCAAATTACTCGTCGGCGGTCTAACAGGTTCCTTATACGGTGTAGTCGTCGTTTCAGAATGGAAAAAAGTGGAGCCCATTTAGGTCAATTTACTCGGTGATTTGATTTTAACTTTTACGGGAATACCTGCGACTACAGTTTTAAGCTATTGTATAGCTTTTATCGCGGGCTTCGGGGTTTGAGACCGAATCAAGAAATTTTGATAAAATAAAAAACCGTAACGTAAAAACCTAACACCTCCCACACACATACATACACGTTAAGCGAACGCTTAAGGTGACGCCGCGTTAAGCTTAAAAATCTGAAATTCAACGTGCCTCGTCCCGCTCCCTACTATAGCGACCTCTCATAGAAAACCCGCGTAAACGGAACGGGCGTATGTGACAAAATGGTTTTTATTGTTTAATTTAAATACTACAAATATATTTCATAAAACCTAAGTACAATTATATTATAGTATCAGTTTCAATTAATATATATAGAAATTTTGGAACCTCAAATCGATCCTCAATGCCGGTAAAATTGGAATCTCTTATTAAAGAGATCTTTTTGATTAATTATTTTGTGTTATAAAAGTTAACCAATCGTGTTATGCAACGTACAAAATAAAGTCAAAGACATGATAAATTCTTACAATAAATTTCAGTTAGTTCGCTTCAGTCATTGTTGAGAAAAATCGGAATCCTTGCAACCAAAATCTTCAAGGCGTCGCCTTAACGTGTATGTACGTGAGAAGGTATATTATAGGTGTATAGGTATCTATTAATATCAAAGAAAAAAAAACTGCCTAATTATTATAATTGCATAAGTTGATAAAAAAATGCTATGCAATAGCTTTACCGCGGCAGTCCCCGAGTGCCACACGTATTTTTTTTTTATAATTTATTTAATAGAAATTATACTCACTATAAAATAACCTTTCCTGTTTTAACTACAATTAATATTAAAACTGTCCAACTGTACCAATAATCTTTTAGATTATAATAGGTAGGAACCTCAAATAGTTCGAACAAGAAACTAGCTCATAGTCAAATAGTCTTAATGATTCAATTCGCAGTTCTATATTGAAGATAGTTTCCAAAATACGTCTTATATACTGTTACGTAGAAAATTCGAGCCCTTACAATGTCTAGAATTTTCTGAGTACTAACCTCGACCTTGGGCTCATTCCAATCATTCCACATATGGCATTGTTCCTTTTTATCCCTTTTCCGGCGTTATTTGAAACGTATTTAGAGGATTTCAATTTCATCCTAATGTTTTCACAATGAAAATATTTGTTTTGATTTCGTTGGCGGATCGATCACTGACGTCTTGTCACTTTGACGTTTCCAGTGACGTTTCCAGTGACGTTCCATCGCTCCGCCCGCGTTTAGTCGTGTTTTTAGCTTGGTAGTCGACTTGGATTGGCCGTTTGTTGTGTTGTTTATAGGAATGATTGAACGGTTTTCGGGAATCTGTGATGAGGTCATGCCTCATCCCTAGATGTCGGTCATGACTCCTTGATTTCGATTCCCGACATCGCCGGATTAGCCTTGGCAATACCTAGGAGCCAATCTAAGTGTTATTTGTTTTGTGTGGACATACGGCCGGCGCGTGTCTAGGAATTTAACCCAGTCACGCCACGCTTATTTTCTATCTTTCTATTATTTTACGTGCTATACCGGCGTTGCCACCAGCACGTGGCAGTGCTTGGAGTGGACATTGTCCAACCTTTCCCACGCAGGGACATTTTCCTCCATAAGGAGGAGTCCGGTGGGGGCCTTTTGACCCGTAGTCCGGTGGGGGCCTTTTGACCCGTAGTCCGGTGGGGGCTTTTCTTGCCCGAGGAGTCCGGTGGGGGCTTTTCTTGCCCGAGTTCTGCGGGGCCGTTTTGACCCGTAGTCCGGTTGGGGTTCAACGCAGCTTCCGGCTCCACGAAGGCTACTTCGTGGCTGGCATCGCGGAGATTTGAGGCGGTACCATTTAGGGAACTCATTATTTAAATTCGGACTGACAGCCGTTCACTGTCAGTGGCGCTCAATTTTATTTAACTCAACTTTAAACCAACTCAACCTTACCTCAGAACCCACGCGCTGAGTCTAGCTGGCACTTTCATTTTCTTTTGTCTTCGGCATTAAATTATAATAAATAAGTAAAGAATTGTAACTAGGGTTATCACTTCACATTAATAAAATTTTCTTTTGTGTACCGGGAAGATTATTTTCTTTATTTATCCACCTTTTCCCCCGGAATGTAACAGTGGCGCCCAACGTGGGGCTCGAAAATTCTGGGGTAATTGGTGTGTCATACTAGCTACATCAAAAGGTTTTGAGTTGGTTAAATTCTTTTGTATTATTTTCTTTTCAAAAATTTTATTGCACTTTGTTATGTCTTGACTACCTCTTTTGAGCTTGCCTTTTTACTTTGTGCTTGCTTTTCTTTTCGCCCGAAGCTTTGAAAGCTTAATTTTTTATTTTTACTAACTTTCATTTTTGCAATGCAGCTCAAGGGTGGTAATTTATTTATTTATAATGATTATTTGTAATCTTTATTTTGTACACCTGAGTCATTTTTAATTGTACATTATGTGAAGCCAGCTCGACTTGCCCCTTTAAATTTACTTTTTTTATTAATTTATTTACATGGAACGCGAAATATGTTACAACGTCTTAGGCCTACCGGAATTAATTTACGAAGTTGAGATTCGCGATGTAGTACCGGAGACTACATTACCGGCTCTTAGAGACCAGTTGCGGGACCTTGCGAAACGGGTTCCTAGTTCCCAAATTTTTAAAACTTTGCGCACCCCCGCTTCTGAATTTCTTGCGATAAGGGCTATTTTGGATGTAATCGCTTCGCACTTCATTAAGGATAAGCATGTTTTCAAGAGGGTGAACCGGTTGAGAGCTTTAGCACACCATGCTTATTATCGGTTGCGACGTATCACCGGTTCAGGTTCTATACGAGACCGGAGGCTTGCGCTTCATTTTGAGCTGTGCGATTGGCTTGAGGAGTTAGACGAAGTTTATGCCGAATTTCAGCGTTCCTTTGAACCGGAGCCATCTTATGCTGACTGCATTGACGTGCTGTGCCGCTCGGGTCATGTTTTCTACGGCGACTCTTCGGTTCACGCGTACCTTCTGCGTCTGGACGACATTTGCAGGGTGAACCGAATTCCAGAGTCGGTGCTCTTTCAGGCAGGCCCAATTTTATTTGAGGACACGGCACTGTTTTGGTTTCGCAGCGTGAAGAACACAGTCTCTGACTGGTCATCCCTTAGGCAACTGCTGGTGGATGATTTCACGCCGTACAGCTGCTACGATGACGACATGGACAGGAGACTGTACTGCGTAACCGCTGCCGTACCTGAGCTGACTCTTTCTCCAGTGCCTACTCCTTCTCCAGCGTCTTGCCCGTCTTCAGAACCTGGTAGTCTTATGCCCCTCTCTTATCCTTTGCCTATTCCGGATCCCGAACCTTCCCTCCGTCCCGAATTCGATCCTCTTCCAGATCCTTCATCTCCGCCAGATCCAGAGTTGAGTGACCCCGTCTCCTCTGTTCTCTGCGATGACGTGTCCGACAGTCCGTTCGAGTCGTCCGTGCGTATTCCGGTGACCGGAAAACGGATACCTCCGAGACGGAAGTCACACAAAAGCAGGAGACGGTATAGAGTTAGTTGCCGGAAACTTTGTCCTAACATTTCTCAGGTCAAAGTGGTATTCTTCAATTCGGAGCTTTCGCGGGAGGAAGACAGAGCAAGACACGTCCGGGAGTTGCTCAAATTTGATCGGCGTGTCCACATCAAGTCTGACCGGGTTAGTTTCAGGTCCTTAGGTTAATTTTCGGGTTCCGTTCCATTTTTTTACATTTTTCGGGCATGTCATTCGGATTCTGATTTTATCCCTTTTTGAATTGGCTTCGCGGTTTTTTTTTTAGGCTGTCTTGAGGAAGTTATTTATTTTCCTTATTTTTTGACGTTGATAGGTAGTTGGTAGGTGGTGAGCTGCGTAGGCCTTGTTGCATTGGCCCACAATGGCGTGTGCCAATGATGCCGAGGAGTTGATCACCTTACCTTTTAGGTCGTTCGTGGGTTCGATCCTATTTTTTTTACTTTTGCCATTTCCGGCAAGGGCAATTCGTATTGCGTAGCAATGTTTTCTCTACGGTTGTAGGCTTCGAAACATTGGCCCACAGAGTGGTGTACCAATGGTGATTGTTTATTAGTGGTATGTTTTAGTTTTAATTAGCCCGGTCTGCAGAGAGTTGTTAACATCGAGAGTGTAAGATTTGTCCTGGCTTGATTGTTTTATTATGGTATGAGATTACTGGTGGTTTAGCATTTTCTTTCTCGAGGGGTTTCCCTACGGGTTTCTTTTCTTTTTTTTTTCGGTCACTTCCTTTTTATTTGACTTCTTTTCGTTTCCTATTTGGTAAGCCCCACCAAATAGTTAATTATTCTTTTTATTTTTAACTTTCGGATTGCATAAGTGGGATGGATTTCATTCTTTTCTTTCAGGTTCCGTCGGCCTTTTACATGTTTGGTTGAACCATTTTTAAGGATGGGAATTCGTTTTTTTTTCTTTCTTCCAGTTTAGTCGCCGCTTTCCTTCGAACTGGGATTACTTCTTTTAGGTATCCACTTTAGTTTGTCGGGCATTTAGACTCATACTGTTAGGAACTTTGTGAGGTGTTGGAGTTTTGCGGTTCCCTTCTTTCGGTTTCAATTTGAATTTCTTTGGACTTCGGGACTTGTCCTGGAATGATCCCAAGGTATGAGCTGGAGGGCCAGCTCGAATTTTTCCTCTTACCTCGTCAAAATTCTGGTAAGGAAGGGTGCATTGTTACGTAGAAAATTCGAGCCCTTACAATGTCTAGAATTTTCTGAGTACTAACCTCGACCTTGGGCTCATTCCAATCATTCCACATATGGCATTGTTCCTTTTTATCCCTTTTCCGGCGTTATTTGAAACGTATTTAGAGGATTTCAATTTCATCCTAATGTTTTCACAATGAAAATATTTGTTTTGATTTCGTTGGCGGATCGATCACTGACGTCTTGTCACTTTGACGTTTCCAGTGACGTTTCCAGTGACGTTCCATCGCTCCGCCCGCGTTTAGTCGTGTTTTTAGCTTGGTAGTCGACTTGGATTGGCCGTTTGTTGTGTTGTTTATAGGAATGATTGAACGGTTTTCGGGAATCTGTGATGAGGTCATGCCTCATCCCTAGATGTCGGTCATGACTCCTTGATTTCGATTCCCGACATCGCCGGATTAGCCTCGGCAATACCTAGGAGCCAATCTAAGTGTTATTTGTTTTGTGTGGACATACGGCCGGCGCGTGTCTAGGAATTTAACCCAGTCACGCCACGCTTATTTTCTATCTTTCTATTATTTTACGTGCTATACCGGCGTTGCCACCAGCACGTGGCAGTGCTTGGAGTGGACATTGTCCAACCTTTCCCACGCAGGGACATTTTCCTCCATAAGGAGGAGTCCGGTGGGGGCCTTTTGACCCGTAGTCCGGTGGGGGCCTTTTGACCCGTAGTCCGGTGGGGGCTTTTCTTGCCCGAGGAGTCCGGTGGGGGCTTTTCTTGCCCGAGTTCTGCGGGGCCGTTTTGACCCGTAGTCCGGTTGGGGTTCAACGCAGCTTCCGGCTCCACGAAGGCTACTTCGTGGCTGGCATCGCGGAGATTTGAGGCGGTACCATTTAGGGAACTCATTATTTAAATTCGGACTGACAGCCGTTCACTGTCAGTGGCGCTCAATTTTATTTAACTCAACTTTAAACCAACTCAACCTTACCTCAGAACCCACGCGCTGAGTCTAGCTGGCACTTTCATTTTCTTTTGTCTTCGGCATTAAATTATAATAAATAAGTAAAGAATTGTAACTAGGGTTATCACTTCACATTAATAAAATTTTCTTTTGTGTACCGGGAAGATTATTTTCTTTATTTATCCACCTTTTCCCCCGGAATGTAACAATACCTATAGGTCCGCAATAACTCAACCAATCGGATCCGTTTCCGACCCATGACAGTCTAGTCTAAGTTTTAACGAGACTAGGAACTTCAATACAACTACTGCAAATTGATTTTGGGGTCGCAAAGCATAGAAGGAAAGGAACGAAGGAAAGATTTCAAAATTATCTCTGAAATATTTTCTGCAAGAATAAATCATAAAATTAACCAATTAATTTTACAATCTCTTGAATCACTGTCCTAAAATGAAATACCTAAATACAAATTACGTGTCAATTTTTTTTTTAAATGAATTCAAACTTACTTTCTAAAACGCATACACATACTCATAAGCAATGTCGATTAACTATTTATATATATTTTTAATACCGATCAAATCAGACAACAAATAAGTGAAATATTATTAACTGTTTTTTTTTTTTAGCTATCAACTCGTGACTTCAAAGACCATGCCGTCATAGCCGTTTGGTATGCGGTGGGTGAGCTTAACCGTTCCAACATACACTATGACGTCACGAAATTTAAAATCGTTTCTTTGTAAATTATACAGATATTTGGAAAAGAATATTACAGGAGTATAAATATTTGTTATATTCACAAAAAAAACCCTACTACGCTACGATATCACTAATTTAATTTAATAATATTCCCACGTCAAATTAAGTTTTGTTGGATTTATATGACACATTATTCACCAAAACATATTTATTATCTAAAGTAATCTAAACTATCAAGATGCGCTATAGAGCTGTATCACCCGTAATTAGGTTATTCCGAAAGGTTAGATCCAATCAGCGAGTCAAACTGAGCGTCCTCTGAGCAATTTATAAGTATCAAGAGAACAAAGTTACAACAAACATAGTCTGGAGACGAATCTGTATGCCGTAGGCGAGCTCGCGGTAATTTGTGGACTATTTCATAAGCGGGAGCGGGAAGTACCCGCTATTTTTTATCGATAATAGTGAGTTTGTGGTCAAACACAAGTAAAACACAAGTATACAAAGTAAAAAAATATATACCTATAGAAAAAATAAATGAACAATCTCTGCTTAACTTTTACAGTGAAATTTTTATATTCGGATTGGTTAGTTTCTTCATGTTTCACAATTCAAGATCTTGACTGGGTTGCCAGCTTCAATAGTTATAGAGGGTGATTTTTCAGTCACTGGCCATACTTGCAGGGGTTGAAGTACTCATCAATATGAACAACTTTTAGTATGGGACCAACTCTGATATCGCATAAAATAAAATAGTTGCTTCATACATTTTGGTCGACTAGGTATTGAACTTATGTATGGAACAGCTGATATTTTTTTGTGATCTCAGAGTTTGTTCCATGATAAAAGTTGTTCATATTGATTAAATATAATTACCTTTGTACGTTCCTCACACACGACCATCTGATCCAAAAGTTCCAAAACTAAGCAGAGCTTGAAGTCAAAATCAAAGCCATTTATTCACTTATGAACGTCGAAACCATTGAAGTTACCACCTTGTTAACTTGATAACTGATATAATACATGTACTACTTTTTGTTCGAACCCACGACCTGTTGCGTGATAGATAAGGTATCTTACCAACTACGCCAACCGGGCCGTCGATAGATGTGTATTGATTGGCTCCAAATATACATAATCACTATTTAAACATCTTAAAAAAGTGACTTATTGCTAAGTAACAGGCAAAAGTCGCAGGCATTAACATTATGTTGTAGTGCAATTTCGAATGATGTTATTTCTAATAACTTCAGTAGCTTTGACCTAAATAAGTGCCTTCCTTAACTGAACTATATTTAAGCATATTTTTTAATCAATTTGAATAATTAAAGAACTATAACTGGTTCATCATCCCCGCTGGTCCCGTATACCTTGCACCACGCGATCAAACGTGAGCCGCCAATAAATGCGGCCACTCTGTTAAATGGCCCACCCCGGGGTGTGGGCTGACCCCTACATAATGCTGGCTAATCAAACTTTTTTCCTGTTAAACTTTAAAGAGACCCACTACTGCACCAGAATTAACGATTTTATTTATTGTTTGGCGTATAGGTTGTTTTTTTCATTGGCAAAATTGTGCAAATAAATATTTCGATTTGCGATAAATATAAAAGATTTCTCCAATCATAAAAATATAAAGGATCGTCCTCACCGGGAGCATTCGCCTATAATGAGCATTCTATGTCGAATAATCGATTAAGAAGTTTAGCCGAGCGATAGTCTCCCTGATGCACAGGGTTTGGTGCAGTCCCAACAACATCCTGAATACCTGTATTGTCAAACCAGATTGTCTAATACTAAGGCACTGGGTCAGCGCCCATGTTGTGGGGTAACCTAGAAACTTAGTTAAAAATATAATTTGTGACTAAAATAGTCTATTAGCCCTTTTTTACTAACAAAATATGTCTGTGTCTGAATTAAATAAAAATAAATATGAATTCGTTTGCGATAGCTCGCGAACCAATGCTCCCGTTGAGGTCGATGCTTACGGATATTTGTATTTGTATTTTTATATGTATATAAAAGAAGAAGTCCGTTTATGAGAGTGGTTCGCAAAAATTAAGAGGATATATTATTTAAAAAGATTTCTCCGTAAACTCTGAGGGGTTAAAATTGCGGATGGAACCGCGAGGCGGAACGCTGACTATACACATTATGCTAAAGCATCGCCTCAATTAACTTGGCATTTTCATAGAACGGGAAGTAAACGTAAGTCATGTCCGGAAAATAGATTGTGTCATTCTAAAATTAACCTTATGTCTATGAACTAAGTAACTGTTCTTCAAAATAGTGTAATACTCTTGTTCAAACAATGACTCAATCGTGCCAAGAAAAACGTTCGTAATTAAAGAAAGAGCAGCAATAGACCGAACTGAAAACGTTTCTGATGTACAAACCAATTAACTTGTCAGTTGGAAAAAGGCGTCGAGAGTACAACGGCGCGGCGTGCGGCCACTCGTCTGAAACACCCTATGGGGCAAACAGCGCCGATTACAACACATTATAGAACTGCCTTTATAACCGTCTGAAGATGGCCGAATAGCTTGTTAGTGTATTATTTTATTTTACAAACAAACAAACAGTTTACTAAACTTGGATTTAATAATTTTAGTAACTAAGTGCAATATAGTTTTTAGGGCTCCGTACCCAAAGGGTAAAAACGGGACCCTATTACTAAGACTTCGCTGTCTGTCCGTCCGTCCGTCCGTCTGTCTGTCTCCAGGCTGTATCTCAAGAACCGCTATAGCTAGACTGTTGAAATTTTCACAAATTATGTATTTCTGTTGCCGCTATAACAACAAATACTAAAAACAAAATAAAACAAATATTTAAGGGGGGCTCCCATACAACAAACGCGATTTTTTTGCCCTTTTATTTGTTTTGTGGTAGTTCCCGTTGACCTAGAATCACGAAAAATTAATGGTGTCCCCATACATACATAGTCACGCCAATTAATAAAGACCTCTGAGTTGTATGGGCGCTGATACAATTTAGAGGTCTAGCTTAATTGGCACCAACCTCAAATAAGGTAAATAAATAAAATTGTGCATTTCCCGTGATGTACGAACGATGGACGAAGTTTGTACGGAACCCTCGGTGCGCGAGTCCGACTCGCACTTGGCCGGTTTTTTCTTCTTTATTTGGGAAACCAAAAGATATTTGAATATATAATAATTTTAAAAGAAATAATAATATGCATCAGGCAGATTTCCTCGAAACGTTAAAATATTGCCTCCTAGAATACATTGAGGATATTGAATTATATAAGTACTAGCTGTCGCCCCGCGGTTTCACCCGCGTTCCCCAGGGTTCTTATGTTTTCTCGGGATAAAAACTAACCTATGTTCTTCTCCGTACATCTGCATACCAAATTTCATTGCGATCGGTTCAGAAAAGTTAAAAATCAAACAAACAAACAAACTCACTTTCGCATTTATAATATTATAGTTAGGAAGTTAGGAAAGTTAGGATTAGGACTTATAAACTAGCGACCCGCCCCTGGATACCATCCTCAAGTTGAAAATCTGTCGGCCAAGCACCTGCCGGTGTGTTCTGACACTTGCACTTGAGAGCCAGATCCTTGTTAGGCTTTATACCCTTTACTACATTCTACAAAATTACTATCTACGGTGAGATGGTATATCTATGAATTATAAAAAAAGATTCCGCCGAATTGAGAACCTCCTCCTTACCTCCACGGTATCACCCGCGTTCCCGAGGGATCTTATGTTTTCCCGGGATAAAAAGTATCCTATGTGTTAATCCAGGGTGTCAGCTAGGTACTTCCATACCAAATTTCAGCATGATAGGTCCAGCTGTTTGAGCGTGAAGAAGTAACAAATATACAAACACACACTCACAAATTTTCGCAATTATAATATTAGTGTGATATCACTTTTTTTTTTTTTTATACGGCGGCTCATATTATTACAATGTTGGGACCATTGGATAGTTTAGTTAACTAATTGCCGTACCAAATGTAAACAGTACCTACCAAAACCACTGTAAACTAACACGAGCAACAATAGACGGCATTCGTACTAAAAACATGGTACCTCACTTTTATCCAATTCGTTAGCATATTTGCAATTAAGTAAAAACTATTTGCTTTAAAAAAAAACAAATTCGGTACACGGGTTTAGTTTATTTGACAAGATTAATTGAATACATATACGGTAGGTATGTGTCATAGGTATTATACTTGAATTTAACAAGTGTGTTTTATGTTTTTTTAGACAATATTCCAAATTCGAATTACATAATATTACCACAGTCTATGTAACTCTTACAGTCGGCCAACGGACACGTCTAGACAGAGCAATCGTGCGGGGCTTGCGGGGTGAGAGAGGGGTGGTAGCGAGCCCAAGCCCTGCCATGCACTCGCTTGGGACACAATGCAGCTATTATGAATGCCTATACAAAGCCGCATTTCGCGTGACTTCAAACGCGATAGACCACTGTATGTAATTATGCCGTGATATTACTATTACTTTTTTTTTATTTGAATCTGGATTGTGTTCGATTTTCAATTGAAATATTAACAAACGCAAAAGCAACATTATAATATAAACCAATTAATTGTTTCTTTCGCCAACTAACTGAGCTAAACAGAAAACGAAATACTTACATATTAGTTGTGAGTATTTTTTTTGAATGACTTAAAAAAAAAATTTAATGTCTTTTCGACCTTACCACAATGTGGTAGCTAGCCCGTTTTGACATGTATAAGAAGTTTTAGGTTCCGATTGTCTGAACACATCCCTAAATAATTTATAGTACTTAGTACTATCACTAACTACTATAAAAGATCCCTCAGAAAAGGTAAGAAAAACGTAAAAATGTAATCGCAGTGGCGACTCACGGGGTGGCCATTACAACGGATTTATGATACAGGGTGTAGCCGTGGCGCAACTATTCACCCTGTATGACGATTAATGAGTCAGAGGTCCTTTATAAATCATTATATGGCTTCCGTACAAATGTATGTAATCTTTATGTAAAAGATATGAAATAGTATTATCTGTAAGATACATTAAATATTAACCAATGTACCTACATATAAAATATCAAAAAAATACACGGAAACATCGTATAAGCTTTTAAATTCATAATTTTTGTAATTCACACACAGATGTATATAATGCTTTTTCGTTACTGTTCCTTTTGTCCGTAAAGGAACTTTGTTCCAAAAAGTATCTGATTTGACATAACAGTAAATATCTCTATGTATAACCTAAATTGCCCTTTTAACCCGATGCAAAATTATATAAGATTTAAACCTTTGTCGGTCTATCTGAAAAAATGTGCCGACTGGGAGCACGCCGCGTAAACCAATGCAGCTAATGTATATGCTGATTCAAAAAATATATAGGCGTATATGCTCTGTTACCCGTGCGAAGCCGAGTTACTAGTGCATAATAAATCCTAGAACCAGTGTGTCTAATAGAGACACCATCATGTCCACGATAAAACATGTCCAATGTAACATTGACGCGGGAACCGAAGGAAAAATACCCTTATAAAATATGATGTTGACACTGTGTGGAGTAAGAAGGATCATAACGGACGATTGAGCGCGTACCACCACGCTCCACAGGGATGTATTTAGACACATGAGCTTTATTGGACAGTAAAGTACAGTACAGTCGCTTTCAGTATGACAAACTTAACATTGGTTCGAAAATATCATGTCGAAACATTCGCCCAGCTGGGCTATTCTGAACTTCAGTACCCCGAGTGTAAACAATTGACGTTAGAAAACGCTTACTATCACGTTAGCGTTTACGACATTTTTCTATAGGAATCGGCACAGCGCCTCTCGCGGAAAACTCATGGAACTAATTTCTTCCATACAATTTTTTTGTAAACGCAAACGTGATAGTAAGCGTTTATTTACGTAAATTATTTACACTCAGGGTACTGATTACCGAGTTGCACAAGTGAGACAGAGAATTGTCACTGCGTGATTTCACCGTCGAGTTTAAGTTCAGAATAGCCCAGCTGTACAGCTGATTGTCCCTTTATATTACCACTTGGGACTAAATGTCTCAGCTTTTGGACGGCACATACATATGATAGGTGAGGGTAATTTATTCTACTACTAAAAAACATAAAAACTATGATAGTAACCACCAGTTTCTGAAAGCCCAATCAATGTTAATCTATGATCAAAACTGTTTCCGTCTTTTTCATTATATAAGTCATCGATAATGACAGGTATACTTTTAACAAGAGATTTACATTGGTCAGGCTTCTAGAAAATGTGTGTTAATACGTAGGTAGGTGTGGTACTAGTGTGATAGCTAGCTATCTGTAACATAGGTAACATACTCATCGCATATTCTATTGAAAAAATACAAACGCCAAGCGAAATTATTGTTGCAGCATAGAATCCATATCTGCAAAACTGGACTTGACATCTCACCGTGAAAAAAATGTAACCGCCACCCGTACCTACTCGCCTGACCGCTTTTATATTTTACGCTACCTCTGGCACTGGGGTCACGTAGAAAATGTACTGGCTTTACGCGAACACAACAATGTTATGACATTGAAATGTTGTGACTTTTAATAACTTGTTTGTAGGCACTTGGCATTTACATTTACATAACATAGCTTTCGTTGTTGATGTTACATAAAACTGAACAATATTATGTAACTAAATACCTACCTACAGTAGAGGCGGGCCAAATCTCATATCGATTAATCAAGGAAATTAATTAAGGAAATTAGAACCCAATATGTAACATCGTATAACAGAAACTCTTGAATATACTTTTAACATAAAGATTAAACGTTCGTTTTATTTATACTATTAAATATTTGTTTGATTCCAACAAAATTCATTTGCGATCGTAAAATGATAGCGCCTACAATAAAGCGAATAGCAACATGTTATCCGGCCGACATTTGGCAGGCGTCATAAACATAAAACGTAAAGTACTGCCGACCGACTGTCCAATTTTGTGGCGACACATACAAATAAATACATGCACAATTTTATCGTCAACATATTCTGAAGTAGGTATTGCGTATACGACATTTTTCTCCAACCCTTTGTTTTATGGTTACTACATACCTACTTTTAGGTTGATTGATGTTGTTAAGTTAGGTATTACAGAAACATCCTTCCTTTTAATTTGTCCGAAAAAAAGTACATATATATTAAGGAAAATATTCTTTGATCCACCTTGCTAACTTGACCTTCAGATTCAGACATGACCCGACATCAGATAAGAGGTACCATATTAACCTAGTTATGGTCTGTCCGGGACATCCTTGGCTCGAGACAGTCTGACAGACAGTTTATACTTCTTAAATAACAAGACAACTTGTATAGTTTTAGATTAATTCCCTGTAGTATAAACGCTTAAATAGCGCAACATCATATACATACCTATAAATAACCAGCAAGATATCCGGGCGTAAATATTCACAGAGGACTCCATTACTATTAAAAGCGGGCTATTCATCATGCGAGGAGATCCATCGATTCGGCCCGGGGTTAGCTCGATTCGATACATCGAATAGCATCAGTCAAATACGATTCAAATACGTATCCCTATATCAATCACTCGTGATCGGCTAGCTTTAAATGCGAGGGAGATAAGTGGAAGATAGGTGTCACGAATATACCGTCTATATATATAAGGTCGTCTCGATTGGTCTACTTGGTGATGTGGGTTCTAGGATAAGCCTAAAATGTCTAAGTAATTAATGATGTGCATATTGTTTAGGTCTTAGGTACTTTACATCGTACTATATATTTACAGTATAACATAGTAAAAGATCGAGTTGAGTCGGGTTGTGTTTGACCACAATCTCGCCATGGTAAGTGATGATGTGGCCGAAGGTGGTAAGCACACAAAGCCTGAAAGGAACTGGCTCTCAAGTGCAGCTGCTGGAACACACCGTTAGGTACTTGGCGGCAGATTTTCAACTTGATATGTTGCTCGTAGATTTTTGTATCGGTATTTTCTTTTCAAACCATTTCTTAAAAATGTCAATGTTATAATTTACTAGCTGTTCCCCGTGGTTTCACCCGCGTTCCCGGTATAAAAAAATTAAATAATCGGGAAAAACTATCCTATATTTTATGTTGGAACAAATTACACATTTTGAAAAAAAAAACACGATAAGATCTGATAAGTAGTTTTGGAGTACATCGCGGATCAACATCGTGGCACGGGAATATAATATTCCTAAAAAAAATATTAAGATAATTATGTAGGTACCTACGTATGTACTCAATAACTAGCTTTTTTTTGTGAGAAATCAAAAATGCTTATAAAAATTAAATTCAATTATAGAGATATATAGAGTCTATATTGAAGTAGATATAAATACAGGATGTAGATAGGACAGAGAGCAAACGTGTAGAAAGAATAAATACTATAGAAGCCTTCACTGCATTGTTCTCTACATCAAACTAGCTTACGCTTCACGTTGGTATTGTAAAAAGAATTTTTCCCTCAATTTCTCCCTCATTGTTTCAAAGATATTTCTGAAAACCCCTTCGGTCCGAGCGATGTCTCCCGCCCGGGATTTGAATTCAAATTGTCTGTTTGTCAGATATAGAAGACAAACTATTATATTTGTTGAGTCGAAAATATCGATGTGATTTTTCAGTTATTATTTTATAATGCACTTTTTTGTTATGGGTATATACCTATGTGCCAGAAATATACATTATTATTTTTATTTTACGTAGTGATGTCATAGCTACAGTGTTAATTGCGTATTTAAATAAAATAAAATAAAAAAACAAATTAGTTATTGTTTGTTATCTTTGTTTGTAAGTACATACTTTAGATTATTTGTGAAACGTAATGATGATGTTGTTATTTCTGTTTAACAAAAAAAAAAATATATATCGTTGTTTTATAAGTACTAGCTTCCGCCCCACGGTTTCACCCGCGTTCCTCAGGGATCTTATGTTTTCCCGGGATAAAAAGTAGCCTATGTTCTTCTCCGTACCATAGGCTATCTGCGTACCAAATTTCATCGCGATCAGTTCAGCGGTTTAAGCGTGAAAAGGTAACAAACAAAGAAACTCACTTTCGCATTAATAATATTAAGTTAGGATTAGAATATTAGTTAGGATTATTCCCGAGATCTTAGAAATTGTTATGATTCAACATTTCTGTACCCACATAAATACTTCGTAAAGGTTTTCAGCTCGTCGTCAATGGATCAAGATTGATCTTGAAGAAACCCATATTTTATTCTTACGATCAACTATTCGAAACGAGATGTGTTTTCCATCATATTTCTTCTTACTGTTTGGTATGCAGACAGCCTATGGTATGGAGACTGACATAGGCTACTTTTTTTCCCGGGAACGCAAGTAAAACCCCGGGGGACGCGTTGTTTGTTATATCGCGTAAAATAAAATGGTTGCTTCATACATTTTGGTCGAGTAGGTATTGAACTTGGAACAGCTGATATTTTTTTCGTGATTTCACAGTAAGTCCCATAATAAAATTTGTTCATATTGATGAGCCTACTTCCACCCCTGCAAGCATTGCTAGTGACTAAAAATCACTAAGTACTATTGCATTTTTTGTCATGTTTAGTCTAAGAAGAGACTTTGCCTCCTTAAGCGCTCCTTAACGCCTGTGCAATGAACCTATTCTGCTGAATTGTTTCTTCATCCTTCTACCATCTACCACTCAGCACTCGCACCTCTCCCCATTGTTGGGGAGCTTATCATCTCACAGGAACTAAACTGGTCTAACCGGTGCGGTTTCAAAGGTGCTTCCTACGGTCGCTCAGGTTGAGGAATGAGCTCCATGCCGTGATTTTTCTAAGGGAGTACTGCATGGTTCTTCAAAAAGGGTGTGAAGAGAATTGTCTTGGTGTTGCAAGCGTCAACAGACTACGGTAACCGCTTACCATCCGGCCGACAGTATGCTCGTTTGCAACTTTATTAGATAGATATTATAAAAAAAAATGCACTCCGGGAGTGCCGACAGAAGTGAAAACTTTGAGAGATTGAGATTGAGGTTGAGCTCTTGTATCATCATCATTATCATTAAAATGATTACAATTTAATTTTTTTTTCTGAGTGAGTTTGTTTTGTTAAGGCGCCAAAACTACTGACAGCGACTAGCGACATTACTGGCCGCAATTATTTTAATGGGAGAAAAAAAAAAAAAAACTAAACGTCAAACTGCGTCTCGCTCGTAACGGTGTCGCGAGTCCAGAGGTTTTACCTCATCTAAAAAGAAACTAAACGTCAAACTGCGTCTCATCAAAACGGTGTTGCGTCAAACTGCGTCTCATAACGGTGTCGCGAGTCCATAGGTTTTACCTCATCTAAAAATATGCGTACCGCGCTAGAAGAAGTTTACACTTCAAAAATGGATAGGCTTATTGTTTCTCCACATTCTCACCATAGATGGTAAGTGATTATATGGCCGAAGGTGTTAAGGGCACAAAGCCTAGGAATGTATTGGCTCTTGTACATGCTGCAATACACCAGTAGGTGGTTGGAGATAGACTTTCAATATGAAGTTTCTAGGAAGCTATTATGCGTGTACAACAATATAACTACTACCTAAGATTTTTTTTAATTAACGTAATTTAAAATAAAATAAAATAAAATGATTGTACAATCAACAACCACCTATGAAGCAACATTTTTAAAAGATTTATAGCTATTATTTCTCAATAGCAACCCTACCTGCATTTGTTTTTTTACAACGCCGGATCGTGGAAAAATGTCACCGGGTACGATACTCATATATTCCTTTATGTATTCGTGTGTGAAATTTCGCTTGTGAACCGTGACGTCGATACACTGCCTCTCGGACCTTGGCTGGTTCAATCGGTGACCGTTTCGACCACCGCTATCATGTTTGATCGGGTTTGGCACGGAAACTGATGAAAACTCACTGACATTTCCTAGTTTGGCAAAAAATAGTATCCAATTTCTTGTTTCTAAATTGATTTTTGGCAGTTTTTTCGTTGACCTTTTCTGATGGTGTCTCAACTTGGTAAAGTACGTTTGGATTCTCCCGTAAGTGTTGTCGAAGGAAAAAGTCGTGAGGAAATCTTTATTCTACAGAAGAAACATATACTGAACTCACGTGATAGTATTTGGCCTAAAATACCCTTGTTGTCATATCATAATCCAATGAGAACTAAAATGATTCAGTTATCTATCAGCTGATAATAAAAAAATACAGATATCTACTCCTAGTTAAAACGTAAATAAATGGTGCGTGCGCGTGCACTAAGCATCATTAATAAAAAATACAAGTTTATTATTATACAGTTATTTTTGACGATATAATAATATACGACGTAACTCTTACACTAAACACTCTGCCCTTTGTTTTTACCTCATCATTCTGCTATGTGGGAAAACCAGAGAATGATATCCAACGACCTTGTTATGCTACGTTTATTCTGCATAAGTTTTGCTTTCTGTACCTATAGTAGTTAGTTACCATAAGAGCCTATAATTGAAATAATAATAATTAGAAAGCCACAAAACGGCAAATTCCTTGCAGGGGTTTATAAAATGGGGATTTCTGTTTTTAGAAATCAGTTTTGAAATTAAATTGATTGGTCGCATAGTAAAAGTTCTTTAGTAGGACAACACAATGCACAAGCTCTTTTTTTTTAAATATGCCATCTCGAAATATCCACCCGATAATTATAATTAAAAGGGAAATATCACTCACTTACTAATTAGAAAATCACAAGAACTATTTCCTACAAAGTTGAAAAGGAGACAGTTTTCTTATAGGGTTCCGAAATTTAATCCCAGAAGGGGTGAAAGGGAGAAATATAGTATGTATGGATCTTGAGAAAGTAATTGAAATAGTGAACTTGGTGTAAATATTGTTTGGAACAGATAATTAAATTTGCATTTTATTGCCTATTCTCTATTCTTACTCTATTCGAATCTACTAGTTGTAAAGTTATGTATTGTAAGTTGCAGTTTATATTTTACTTGTTGAACTGAAAAACTTAAAATGAAGTCGGTTAATAAAACTATTTAGGTATATTTTATTTCTAAACCTGGAGATGGCAAACTACTGGAGTTGGAATATCTCCGAGAAAGACTTAAAAGTCCTGGAGTCTAGTGATAGTATAGAATATTTTTATATCTTTCAAGGATTTGTGGCTTTTCACCATCGATTACAACGCCGTGATATTGTATTGCTTTTTGTTGATATCCACTCGTGTATTTGTTCGAGCGAGCACGCCCTCGTATGTTACGTCACTCGTCGAAGAAAAAAGTCTCAGGTCACTGTATTCATACAGCCAACTTTACAAAAAAAAACTCTTACCGTTTTTAAATTTAAAAAAGCTATGCGTAATTTACTATTTGATAAGTTTAAATAAACTATTGTAACTCTTTTGGCTATCTATTGCTATTTTATGTGTCGTAATATATAAAATATATTAAATAGGCACTCATTTGCATTGAAAATCGGGGATTGTGGTCAGACACAAATCCTATGCAATTTAAAAAAAAACCGCCCAAGTGCGAGTCGGACTCGCGCACCGAGGGTTCCGTACAAACTTATAGGTATGTAAATAGTTCGTCCATCACGGGAATCTTAACGATAATATATGGATTGAGGGACAAACTTAACTTTGTCGTTGGAAAACTGTTGTCCTCATACATCGCATAGTGTAACGATCTTCACTGTAACGGTGTTTCTTTACCGTAAAATGTTCTGCACACACGAGCATAATATTGCAATAAATATTTTCTTTTATTTTCTTTCACACAATAGCACAATTTTATTTATTTACCTTATTTGAGGTTGGTGCCAATTAAGCTAGTCCTCTAAATTGTATGAGCGCCCATACAACTCAGAGGACTATCTTAATTGGCGTCAACTAAGTATGTTTGCCAAATTTCGTGATTCTGGTTCAACGGGAACTTAACCTATAGTGTACTTCCGGTTGACCTAGGATTATAAATTTTGGTTAAAAGCAAGGTCTTACAGCACAAGTAAAGGAAAAATTCCGAAAAATAAAAAAGTTGAAAATTAAGGTAAATTTTGGTACATACAAGTTTTCGTGAAAATCTAAATTTGCTCGTATCTTTTTATGGTGTTGACTTAGGACCTTGATTTTTATACTTTTATTATATTTTATATTAGGGACTATGGACCTCAGTATCTGGTATAAATTTCAACTTGCTAGGTCCATCCGTTCCTGAGAAAATCGGTGGTGACACACGTACAAATGGATAGACGGACAAGAGAGTAATCATATAAGGGTTCCTTTTTTTACCTTTTGAGGTACGAAACCCTAGCGATCAGAACGTGTTCTAAAATGCACATCGCAAGATAATTAGTTTAAACTTTTAATATTATTCACCGCAAAATATGTGATTCCAGGAGAGACCTGAATGTGATTGGCAAAGACGATGTAAATAAATTCATATAATAATAATACTAGAAAGTAATGATCTGTTAGGTATCTCGCCATCTCGCTATCTAGTTTTTAAGTGACCTTCTTATGTAATAAATCTAAGTTTATTTTGAAAAGAGTAATTGCTGAGTTTCTTGCCGGCTCTTCTCAGCAAAAACAATCTTATGAACCGTGCGTTAGTATCTGACAATTCATATGTGCCTTTGGAGGCCTATTTGAATTAATAAAATATTTAATTTCATTTCATTACTCATGCGATAGTAAACGTTTACTTACGTCAATTTATTTATCGTCTATATTTCTGTGGATGTCGAAGCTCTTTACTTACGTCATAATGGTCATTGGCCTGACGCATGTCAAAATACAATAAATGTATAGAATTCACGAGGAATTAGCTAAAATCGATCTTATATCTTCTGAGATAGAGGTGGGCGTTCAGGACTTCTAAATACTAAAACCTTAATATTTTCGTTCTCAAGGAAAAATTATACCTACGTGATATTTATAAACAGATTTTATAACAGGTATATTCGCCCTGACCGCCACAGATCGTGTCAATGACAAACATTTGTGGGTGTGAACATGTCTAGATGTAAATTTATATTATAAACTAGGTTCCGCCCCGCGGTTTCACCCGCGTTCCCGAGGGATCTTGTATTTTAAAAGTTGTACCTGAGATTAGCGCGTTCAAACAAACAAACTCTTCAGCTTTGTAATATTATATATATAGTATATATATATATAGATGTCACAGTCAGAACTCTTTCATGGTCAAAACTACTTTTGAATGAAACTATCTCAGTCAAAACTCTTTCCTGGTACCTACTTTAAAAAAACCACTAGCCTATTATGTAATCAAATATAGTAATTATTTTCACATAATATAGGTTATAGGTGGTTTTTTTATGCACCAGGAAAGAGTTTTGACTGAGATAGTTTCATTCAAAAGTAGTTTTGGACCGATTAAGACTTTTTACTTTAACATAGGATCTCTATATACATAAATTATATAAGAGTTATCTGCCTATCAGTAGGTATCCATAATAGTTATTGACTTTGTTTCGCTTTTGATCATATAACCGTGTGTGAAGAATGTCCCAGGATATTATTTAATACTAGCTGTTCACCGCAGTTTCACCCGCGAACCCATATAATAATAATATATAAATATTCCGGGACATTATTCCTCACACACGGCCATCTGACCCCAAACTAAGCAGAGCTTGTACTATGGAAGCCAGATAACTGGTATACGTATATATTATCAGACTCAAAACAAACAGACATGTTCATGCACACAAATGTCTGTCCTGAGTGGGAATCGAACCCACGACCTATGGCGTAGGATATCTTACCAACACTCCAACCGCCTCGTCATATACCCCTTATTACCCCTTTAGGGAATGAATTTCGAAAAACGCCGACGTACGTGTTTCATTAACTGTGTTGAAGAATATTACTACCAAGTTTTAAATATATCTGACCATAAAAATATTAATTTCCATTCAAAACTTTGCCACCTTTTGCCTCCCCTTTAAGGGGAAATTTTTCAAAAACTCTTAAACACTAAAACTATCTTTTAATTTTTAACCATGTAGCTAAATACTTTCATGGATTTATCATCAAAACTGAAATAGTCTCAAACAAACTATACTATAACCTCTAAGGGGTTGAATTTTAAAAACCCTAGTGGATGCCTAGGTACGCTATTTAAGGAAAGAAAGAATTTGTTGATTGGTCTATTTATTAGTACCTATATAGATTCCTGAAATATCCACGTTTTCATTAGAATACAGAACCAGCACACGACTGCATTTAAAATAGCAAGATACTCATCGTAAAACAAGGATAACCTGTCAATAAATACGCCATTAACAGCTGCTCGACTTTCCCTCACGTGGCTCACGTCACGTTAGCCATATGGTTGTGAAATGGGAATCCCGACTTTTTACAGATCTTGGATCAATGTACCCTTTATAAAAAAATGTATATATCTTATCATATATATGTAATCATTTTTACCAACAACGTATTGGAAAGATCACTTTCACAGTCTTATTAAAAAAATAATTGATAACATCTTTATATCGGCGATTTACGACCTACCTCCTTCTTATTATCTTTATTTACTACTAATAATAAACGAGTTAATGGGAATGTTTGAGAGAACAGAATTGGTTGAAATTTGGCATACAGGTAGAATAATTATGTAACATAAGATACTTTTTATGCCGGGAAAACATCATATGCTTCGGGAACACGGGTGAAACCGCAGGGTGGAAGCTAGTACTCATACAATTGTTTGTCTAACTTTCTTTGCCCTCAAACATCATAATTCAACTCATAACAAAGTGCCGACTCATCAATCACTATTCACAAATTCAACAAGACGTTCGCTTTTCACTTTGGTTGTATTCCAAAATAGATCGCGGAGTGACTCGGCTGTCTCTATTTTAGGTCGCCGCCAACTGATCGGCCACCGCCAAAATCAGCAAATAATTCCACTGAATAGGAAAAGACACTCACGCTCCAATTACTATCCGCCTAGCCCATCTATTAGGCAAATCTTTGGATTACCACAGAATAAAGTGGAACGTAGGACGGATTTCACGGCTACATTAGGTTGCTTAGTAGAACCTCCACCCTCAAGACCGACTGGTGTTTTGCGGCAACTGCATTTGGGTGCCAGTTCTCTTCTAGAGTTTGTGTTTACTCAACCTAATGTTAAAGAAGTATATGAGTTTCCAATATCATAGTCTCTGTGGTCTAGGTATGCGACCGCTAGGGTTTCTTTACTTATCACAACGAGTACTGTCATAACTCATAACTAATATAGGATCTGTTATTCATTTAATTGTTTTTAGAACTCTATTTGTTATTCATGCCAGAGTACTTCGAGGTAATTTACAACCGCAATGAGGCAGTTTATTTCTTAATTGTTTACACCCGCCGCGCCGTTAATAAATAAACTTAAGTTTTGTGCTGCTATTCTATAGAAAAATGTACAGGTAAAATCCTGCAAGTCCTACGTTGATTTTAGAAATTCCAATCCATAAAGTGGACCGTCCAGATAACCTACGTTAGTTATTTTCGAATGATAAATATTATTGACGTCATGAGTGTTAAAACAATAAATTCCCCTCATAACTATGTTGTTTTTGCATACAACGGCATTCCCCAATTCCATGCGTTCAAAATGCATTTTAGTTATCCCAATTTGGAAAATCCTTAGTAAAGGTTGTGGGACTTCCCAATTTGTAACTTGTTAGTCTCAGGTTTCTGGCTAATTAGGGACACATGAAATGATAAATATCCTTTTGACCAAAGAGGTAGTTTTTATTGAATTTGTATTTATAATATATTGGGTTTATACTCCACTCTTAACAGATTGCAGAGACAGTACAATGGCCTGGTTAAAAATCATTTTTCTATTGATGTTTTTTTTGACAATATGCCCAAATTTAAAGATAATGTTCGGTCCTCAGATTGATCTGTGATAAAGCAATGCAATACTATGTGACAATCTATTTCCATTTTAATTTAGTTTATTTTATTTTGTTTTAATTGTTTGTTTAATGTTTAAATCTGTATTTTTTATTTAATATTAAATTATTATCGTAATGAATTTTTATCATACTGTTATATCTGCAGGGATGGTAGCCGAATTTAAAAGAAACAACCAGTACGTTCAAGCTCGCATATTCGACTGACACAGCAGTCGCCCATCGGCTATGATCTACCTCACATATTCTTAAATAAAAATAATAGGGGAGGGTAGGCATAGATTACGTTAACAAACATAACATATACTATATTATTTTTTTTATTTTTTTCCTGCTTTGTATAATGCATGCTGTGGTAGCCTTAATTGAGGCAACACTTAGAATGTAATGGACCTATCTGTATGAAGTTAAGTATTTAGTGTATGTCTTGTTGGTTGCCCTTCATAATAAATAAATAAATATATATTTTGAGACCGATGTCCGAGGTTTGCTAACGCTAGGGCTTTTTGACACGTTTTCCCTTTATTATTAAGACCCTTGTCTTCCCATTTTTATATACATACCACTACTGCCTGATTACGTTTACCCCACCACAGTACCAACAACCTGAACTTGGGGTGAATTTAGCATAGGAATATGCTAAATTCACCCCAAGTTCAGGATAAAATTAATTCAAGGTAAAATTACCAACCTTTGTCGCGGATTTTTTCCTCACAAGAATCCATTTTATATAAGCAAAGCAAAGCTATGCGCGTAATGCGTTTTTCTTTCTTACATAAGAGGAAAAAATATAAAAAAATATAAATAGGGTTCGAAATCCCACATGTTTTCAAACGGAAATGAGTCGAATTCTGATGCAACTGGCGCACGCGGCGCGGCGCGGGCGCACTCAGTATAATAAAAAGAAACGCATGTTTCGAATTCAATCATTACATGAGGAAAATACATGAATTAATTGATAATCAAAATAAAGGAGCCGGTTCAATATAGCTGTATTAAATTTATCGTGTATTAATTTATAATTCTAACCAATCCGCAGCGTGCGTTGCAGTGCCTCTTTAATTTTTTTTGTTAAAAATCATCGGAGGCGTTTGTTCACTAAAGTGTCATCCCAATCAGATGAATGGAGAAAAAAAAAAAAATTAGAATCATACAAACGGCTTATGCAAATTAGTAGAATGGTCGAGATAAATGGATAATTACCGATTGCGGCAGTGACGGGTTTTTGTTTTTATGTATGTGATAAAGTAAACTGAACCTATTTCAACAGTTGAAATCCAAAATAGCGAATACTTGAATGAAGGGAATGTCGTAGGTGGTAATAGCGCCATCTCGAATTAATGTTGTTTTTTAGGGTTCCGTACCCAAAGGGTAAAAACGGGACCCTATTACTAAGACTTTGCTGTCTGTCCGTCCGTCCGTTCGTCCGTCTGTCTGTCTCCAAGCTGGATCTCAAGAACCGCGATAACTAGACAGTTGAATTTTTCACAAATTATGTATTTCTGTTGCCGCTATAACAACAAATACTAAAAACAAAATAAAATACATATTTAAGGGGGTTCCCATACAATAAACGCGGTTTTTTTGCTCTTTTATTTGTTTTGTGGTAGACCTAGAATCACGAAATTTGGCAAAAAGTAAGGTCTTATAGCACAAATAAAATTCCAAAATATAAAAATAGTTGAAAATTAAAGGGTGTCCCCATACATACATAGATACGCCAATTAATAAAGACCTCTGAGTTGTATGGGCACTGATACAATTTAGAGGTCTAGCTTAACTGGCACCAACCTCAACTAAGGTAAATAAATAAAATTATTATACTTTACTGGCTTGGGGCGCGTAAAGCAATAGTAAATACTAATTTTTAAAAAAATGGCATATAGGCTCTGCTAACCTGATAAATTCTTCTAAATACGTAATTACATATGATAGCGCTAGCACCGATATCATGCTTCACAATACTGCACAACCAAGAGCGAAATCCTTCAAATACTTAGGATCACTGCTCTCTGATGATAGATTGAAGATAGATTGATGACAATTGAAGCGGACGTAACTCATAGGACAACGGCAGGCTGGAATAATCGGCGTACCTTGACTGGAGTCTTGCGTGACACTAAAATGCCAGTAAGAACTAAGGGCAAGTTGTACAAAACGGCTGTTAGACCTGCGCTTTATGGTAGCGAAGCCTGGGCATCAAAAAACACGCATGAGCAAAAGCTCCACATAACAGAAATGCGCAATAGTCGTCACACTCAAAGACAAGGTTCGCAATGAGTACATCAGGGGGAGCTTCAAAGTTGCAAAGATAACTGACAAACTGAGCGAGTCCAGGCTGCGATGGTACGGTCACGTAATGCGTAGTACCGAGGATCATGTCGTGAAGAAGTGCCTTTCTATGGCTACTATAAACAGGGGAAGAGGAAGACCTCAGAGCACCTGGTTGACGAATGTCCAGAGGGACATGAAGGAATTGGGTCTGAGGGAAGAGGGCGCACAGCGACGAACCACGTGGCGCCGCATGATTGGAAAAGCCGACCCCGTGTAGCGGGAAATGGCGAGGCCAAACTTACGTTACTTAATTACATACCTATATAAAATATGTACCTTAATAGATTATACGGTGACGACGAAGAAAGAGGCCAAACTAACTAACATATTCCAAGAACAGTCCATCACTCAACAGCCGAAGCCAGGGGGAAATCCCAACACATTTTTTTTTTGATTTAGTGATGCATGTGTCGTGGGTTTTTCACGATCTCCCTGAAATTTCTATGAATTTATATTTGGTGCATGGCGCCAGCGTATATATAGTGTATTATCTATGGCGCCAACCACAAATATAGTAGATCTATATCTGTGACGCCAACTGATTGATTATTAAATATGGACTGGTTAAAGTGACTCGTATGTTTTATTTATATTTTTATAAATCAAATATCGGACAAAATGGTCCTTGATACCAACGACGTGACATCATATGTCATTAGAGAGGCATTTCAATATACTACAATAGTTACAGTTAAGGTTTCACAGTTCGCAAGGTTGTTTTTGCGGAGAAGAACAGGTTATAAACACTTTTTAAAACAACCGTAGGTTCGCAAAATTTTAGCGTTTTTACAATCTATTCTCACTGAAAATTTATTAGTTTGTACATTTTTTAATAAATCAACATAAGCAACATATGGAAACCATGGGTCCGTGGGGGTTCGAGGCTCGCCGATTTGCTCGGATTTTATCATCCATGCTCATCGAGGCTTCGGGAGACCGACGGGCTGGGAGCTTTTCCCGCCAACGTATAAGCTTGGCCATCCAAAAAGGCAACGCCGCCAGCCTGTTGGGAACCTTGCCTATCGACAGCAGCGAGGGCTTTGAGGATGTTCTCTATATATCATAGTTTGTATTTTATACATTGATTGTAAATATTTGTTAAATAAATAGCAATGATGATGAAGTCGATTTTTTTTGTTTTAACTTGAACTTAGTTTAAAAACAAAGAAACCTTTTAAAGTAGGTACATTCAATAACTTTACCTGGAAAATATAAATACAATGTTTTTATTGCAGCATCTTTATGAATACTGAAGATATTACGGTTACTTGTGAATTGGATGTTATAGAATCGTGCAAGGTCAGGCCTTCCGGGCTTTCTTGTCTTAGAAAAATCCAGCTACGTAGATACGTACAGCAAGCCCAGTACCCTGAGTGTAAATAATTTACGTAAATAAACGCTTACTATCCCGTTTGCGTTTACTAAAAAAAATTATGGAAGAAATTAGTTCCATGAGTATTCCGCGAGAGGCGCTGTGCCGATTCCTATAGAAAAATGTCGTAAACGCTAACGTGATATTAAGCGTTTTCTAACGTCAATTGTTTACACTCGGGGTACTCATGTTCAGAAGCACAGACCTGGGTATGTCAGCAGGTAACAAAACCCTTGAACAAGCTCAGTAGGTATATCCAATCCTTAAGAATCAGTAGGTATACTATACTTCAGCACTGTTTGTTGAATTTTTGGTATAATAAAAAAAAAACTATCTGACGAAATAAATAACCTGTATGATTATAACATAAACCATCAGACGGTTGAGAATGACCTCAAATTGCATCCAATACTGAATGGAACAACTCTCGAGCGAAATATGAACAATGGTACCCGATAAAACTTTATGGGCTCCTAGTTGGTTTGTCGCTCGTTAATCGCTCAGTCAGTGCTATGGTTAATTTAGAGGTGCTTCGCTTTATGGCATCCTTCCTTCATATTTGTAACTAGCTTCCGCCTCGCGGTTTCACTCGCTTTCCCGTGGGATCTTATGTTTTCCCGGGATAAAACGTAGCCTATAGCCTTCCTCGATAAATGGGCTAACACTTAAAATGGTTCAACCAAACAAACTCTTTAGCTTTGTAATATTAAGTATAGATTTGTGCATGTTTCTACCTTTACTCCTTCCAAAATGTATTAAATTTGCACTACCCAATGTCAAAAAGTAGACTGTAACTTAGTGCTAATGAATCTCGCGATATTGTAGAGTCAATAGTCTACTATCTAAATATCATGTCTTGCGGGAAAGTACCGAGTTACATCTTAGATACCTACATCTTGTGTAATAAATCTGTTTCATTTGAAAATGTAATTGCTGAGTTTATTGCGTTGTTATTTATTTATGTGGGTTTTTTTTAAATATTAAATACATTATCTTTATACATACCTAGATTTACATATTCAAAGAAAAATAGTATGACTATTATAAACAATGATAAGAGAGAGGTGGTGTTTGTTTCAATAAGGATTTGACGACTGGAAAAATAATATCAATTGAGAATGCTAAGAAGATAAAGTAAATACCACTTGCCTATAAAAAGATAAAGAAGTGGGGCTTTAGTTTATTCGGTCCACTATCCGTTCGGACCGCGGACCGATAAATGTTGTTATGTCGAAGATTCGGTCCGCTTGAAATACGTCACATACGCAAAATTATTATACAAATTAATAGAAATACATGAGCGTGAGCAGCATTCGCCCTTGGGATTTGCAGGTACGTCCAAACCTTTGACTACATCTGGTACCGCTACGAGTTGAGTCCAAATTCAAAATCGCAAGAATACAGTCCACTCAAGGTTTACCAAACCCATTAGCCATACCATATTTTATGCTTTAAAGGATGTTCAACCATAAAAGTTAAGAAATTTTACCCGACCTGCATAGAGCTAAAGAAATAACCGTTTCAAAGTTGGTACCTATTTACGTTTAGTTTTAAATTCGTCATCATAACAAAATGTACCCGTAATTAAAATCTCCTCATTTTTATTTTAAATCGGTTAAAAATAGAGAGATAAGATGATGTCGTTTCATTTCATACATTATCCTGCCCTATATACTAATTATAACCGTTATATTTTTAAATGAATCACGGCTTTTCCCCAAGCCGTCTTTCAATGACTAATTAAATTAAATATGGAACTTTCGTAATTGGAAATTCATAATAATCTAATTTCATTCGCTAACAGTATTCGTGGTAATCCCAAATAATTGACCTTTGTTATAATCGGCTTATAAATATATATGTGATGTATCGGAAATCTATTTATAAAAATATCTATTTTATATTCATTAAATCACCAACAAAACATGAAATAAAATATACACATAAAGGAACAAAATATATAAAACAGTTAAATGGTGCCCCAATTAATGGTGACGACCGCATGCAAATAATAAAAAACCGGCCATGTGCCAGTTGGACTCGCGCACCGAGGGTTCCGTACAAACTTCGTCCATCGTTCATCCATCACGGGAAATGCACAATTTTATTTATTTACCTTATTTGAGGCTAGACCTCTAAATTGCACGAGCACTATGTATGTATGGGAACCCCCTTAAATATTTATTTTATTTTGTTTTTAGTATATGTTGTTATAGCGGCAACAGAAATACATAATTTGTGAAAATTTCAACTGACTAGCTATCGCGGTTCTTGAGATACAGCCTGGAGACAGACAGACGGACAGACAGCGAAGTCTTAGTAATAGGGTCCCGTTTATATCCTTTGGGTACGGAACCCTAAAAATGAACAGACAATAGAACTGAAGAATTAAATTAAAATTATGAAATTACTGAAAAATTGGTTAACAATGTGAAGTTTCTAATTCCAAAAGATACCGTATATCACCAAAAACAATGTCCCTTTGCCTAGAAATTATGTTGTAAGTGAAAATGTTGGCTCAATGTCGAACTGTAATCTATACCCTATATGTAGTAGTTACAGTTATTGTTTGTAAAAGAAATATCGATATTATTATTTTATTATGTCAGAAGACAAGCCGGCGGTCCACCTGATGGTAAGTGGCTACCGTCGCCTATGTATTGCCGACCTTTATAAAGCATAGAAGGCAACTGGCTCTCAAGTGCAACCGCTGGAACACACCAGTGGGTGTGTTGAATTTTTTTTTTTTTTTTTTTACTTTGTATAGGCTTGTGTTTGACCACAATCTCACTATGGTAGGTGATGATGTGGCCGAAGGTGGTAAGCACACGAAGCCTAGAAGGATCTGGCTCTCAAGTGCAGCTGCCGGAACACACCAATAGGTGTTTGGCGACAGATTTTCAACTTGAGGGTGGTAGCCAGCCAGGCGGGTACCTACTACAAAGTACCCTACCACCGTGCTATGGTTTCCTCACGATGTTTTCCTTCACCGAAAGCTCAAGCTCATTACAACATGAGGGTGGTAGCTAGCTAGGAGGGTTCACCGCGCAGACACTTTGCCAAATGGTGAACTTCAGGCTTCATTGTTGTCTTTTACCTTACCTATGAAATTAAAAAAGCAAAACCTATTTAAATAAAACAATCTAAACGAATATTCTTCCAGAAACCAGATAATTCTTGTCATCAGGCAAAGGCGACGTTCCCACAGTGCTGGCGCCATTGCCACGTTGGATGGTTTCTCATCTCACCGAAGTTTACTCTAACATTGGTCATGAGATTCGTCAACTAAGCGTTTCACAAAAACGGTGGTGATCTCGGCTCCCACGGACCCAGAGTTTGAAACCTAAACGGCTGACATAATGTACCTTGTGTATTGGTACATTATATTTATGAAAAAATATTATAAATCCTATCCTGTCCTACTTCTACTAACTACATCTTAACTAATATTATAAATGCGAATGTGAGTTTGTTTGTCTGTTACCTTTTCACACCTAAACCGCTGAACCGATCGCGATCGCATTCAGTTAGGATGTGATTTGTAAGCATGTATGGATGGATGTCTGGATGTTTGTTACACTTTCACACGAAACGTACTAAAAGGATTTGGTTGAAAGGCACACAGATAGAATATATTCTGGATCCCTCAGAAACGCGGGTGAAACCGCGAGGCGGAAGCTAGCGCTATTATGAACAAAACATTATAATCATCGCTTGCATAATTTCTTTCTATTGAATAATGACCTAGTTTTCAGGGAACTAACATTATCCTCATTTATATTATCATCACCTCTGATAAACGCGGAGGTCGATTCGAATCAAATAAAACTCATAGGTACCTTATATAATAAACATATGTACCTATCGGTTTTTTTTTTCTTTATAATCTATGAGGAAATACCACATTCAGTACCTATTAGTTGGTGCATACCAACCGCAATAACCGTTCGAATAATAGTCATCCGATATTATTTAATCTGTCAGTAATTTGTTGATGTATGATAAATAAATGTTAGGAATTCCATTACTTGTGTTACCTCCCCCCCCCTCCCTCTCGTCACATCTCTTTACCCCGCGTTTTCAGCTGCATTCTCCTATTTTACGACCTACATATGTACGTATTAAGCTGTCCTCACTAATCAAAGATTTATATACTATCTAAATAGGCAAAGACAAATTAGTTTGGTACCATTTTTCTTGATTATGAATTTTTTTTTTAGCTTTTAATGTGATAAAAAAAATGAAAAATGGAAAAGTCACAGCGATGCGTGGCCTGGAGGCTTACTCCCGACAGCTTCGAGTTCTAAATCAATCGAATTTGATTCGATTCCAATGCTTAACCGTACTCTTGAATTCGACACTAGCGCATGATCGAGCGGTGGCTCTAATTGGAACTAACTTCGATCGTAATATTCGTTAGGATAGAGTAATCCCTACTCCCCACCCTCGATGCTGGTTTACTCTAGTTTATATAATTAAAGGTAACTAACAGCTTATACCAAGTTTAACAACAACTATTAACAAGTTTTTTCAATGGTAAGATCTGAAACTTAAAACTGATTTATTTAGTTTTGGCTACGTTAAGGCAATTCTGAACGTTGAACCTGCCACCGTCTTCTCTACTCTACCATCTGTCTATCTTTACATATATTTGTACAAAAAGTAATATTAGAGGATTTTTAATGTATTCCAATTAGATTACATCACCAGCAATATGAATACTTAATATTTTATTTATTAAAATAGTTCGCAGTAAAAATAGCAGGTTTTAGTTATATTAAGTAATAATATTTTATAGAATACTAGCTTTTTTCATAAGAATCTTTCCGCAATCCTATGTTAATCCAAAATATATTCTTTCTGTATGCCAAATATCATCCAAATTCGTCCAGCCGTTACGGAGATGGTAACAAACATTCACATTTATAATTATTATCAGGATATTTCAGATATCTAAAAATCTGTCGAAATACACTTGTTTAATAAAAAAACAAAATGATTTTCCTCATTCCTATTAGCTATGAGTGTTACTTTGTTGCATATTGCACTAACGTTCTATTTTCGGGATTTTACGTCCATAAATATGTTTATTTTTACTGTAATGAAATTGTTGCGCAGATGTTTTATACGGCATTAAACAGTCTGGTATTACCTGCCACTTTGTTTACATTTTAAATAAATATTTACCCCGGTTTATTCCCGGTATTAAACAACCTAATAAATATTTCCACATAAATTTCCAATTTGATTAGTTATTGAACATTTTAAATTAAATACCTAAAAAATACAATTTCAGGGTTTTATAAATATTTAAGGAAAACCTCAAGTTCTATAATAATCCGATTTAATTGTAGATAAAACCTTAAATATTTTGTAAATGTATTAATAACCAGGTTCAGATTAATCATATAAGGTACCTAGTGGGTCCGACATAGGACTGTAGGTACCAAATATACTGTTAGAAACATTGCAATATGACAAGGCTTACGAAGCTTTCAATGATGATTTTAAACTGATTCCCGTCACATGCACAAAAACATTGTACTTACTTACTGTTATTTTTAACGACTATAAAAAGGGAGTTCTTTGTTTCCCCGTATACATTTAGGTTTGTATGTGAGCGTTTTTTTTCAGAAACTACACAATAGGGTATTTGCCTGTATTCAAAATAAATTATCCAACGCTAACCAATGTGTAAAACATCTCAAAAAGGGGGAAATCACGATTATTTTATTAAATTTATCCTTTTCATGATTGTATATATATGAACCTATCGTTTTGACATTTCATAAAAAGTTGATGATTTGAATGTCAGTCAACATCATTTTCCTTATTTTTTTAAATTTAAACATTTATGCAGTTCTGCCCTACGGTTTTACAAAGTAACCAACTAGGTGGGTACTACAAAGTACCCTACCACCGCGCTATATAGTTTCCTTATGACGTTTTCCTTAAATTCTTACTGTAAAATTCCAGCCCACGACATCGCGCCACCGCTGACCTATCGTCGCCTGAAATAGAAATAACTACACGTTTAGAAAGTACTTACTGGAGCAACTACTAAAGGTAAACGTAGCGTATAGAAATATCCATTTTTTTTATCGAATAATATTACTTTATAATGTTTTTGGAACAAAGTTCCTTTACGCTTTAGGAGTAAATTGGTATGCCCTGTAGCTGGGGCTTAGAATAGGAGCTACGGTGTTCCCTTGCCTGTCGTAAAAGGCGACTAAATGGGGACCCTCGGGGTCGAGGGCAATCGGGGCGGGGGCCCCGAGCGTCCTGAAGCGACTGACCGAGGAGGACGATGGGTCGTCGTGGTCACGACTCATCATGCGATAGCACCGCGAGGGTGCTGGGGGGAGGTATCACACTTCCCCCGGGACGGGCTATCAAGCGCCGCGCTTGGAGGGGCTCGCGTATGCGTTCTGTACGAGAACCCGAGCCCATCTACAGCGCAGATGGCGACCACCGTGGGGTTTTAGCCGGTACAAATCCGGCATAACCCGACTACCCCCTCGGGGCGGTCGGGTATCCTATGAGGATTTCCCCACGATAAAAAAAAAGGAGTAAATTGGTAACGTAACAAAAAAAGCGTCACGGATTTGACGTCACTAGTTATGCACCCTCCATACTACTTTCTATCTCTCTTATTACCTGTTGAAATCTGGTATTGAAGATTCAAGAATTTGAAACTGCAGCAAGTACTTATGCAGCTGTCGAGCTTTAGGATGTCAACTTGAGCGGCTTCTTTTGGTGTGGTTTCCATTTTCTTTTAGCTTCAGTGTTCCCAGTGACTTGAAACGTTGGACTGATGACCAATTTTTATAAACGCCCACTTTTTATAGGGTTTCTGGACTCCCAAACAATATGGTGTATTGTTATAAAAATTGGTGTCTTTTGTTTTCACGTTCCATGACATATCGTGAATAATCTTTGGTTATGATATTGAAAGAAGTTGAAAGCTAACAAAATTTCCTTTCAAATGATATACCACAATCCATTACATTGCATAGAAATTGTAAAAATTGATCATTAGCAACCCGCGATGAAGTGATTCCAGTTTATTGTTCGCGAGTGTATATCAAGTGATTTTGTTTTTGTTGAACGTCGTCTTATTGAATCTGGCGGGGGTCCCCCGACTGCACATTATTAACACTATAGGTATCAAAAAAATAATTGACTTTGGAACCCTAAAAATGGAAAATACTTATAATATACAAATGTATATCAAGTTGTAGCCGAAAGGAGCCACTCAGCATTATATCGCAAAATATTAACCGACGACACAACTCTATCAGTACAACGCATATCATCACATCGTTTCTATAATCATTTATCGGAAATTAATATTCAAGTGCTTTCATTAACAGGCAACATCGATCAATTTTGATTTTATCATCTGTTAACACCGCGTGTATTTCAAAATGTATTTTTCTAGGTCAACTACTTAGATTATCACATATGATAATGTAAAAGGGTATTTTTTCAAAAGAATAACTGTAGTTTCCCTAATTTACTACATCCGTTCGTAGAAGGTAAATTACCTTGAGAGATGTTATCTGATCATTAGATGTTAAGGCGATTATAGCTCAGTGTAAGTGACGTAGGACGCCGCGGCGAAGGTCGTGGGTTCGAATCCAACAATGAGCTTGAGCTTTCGGTGAAGGAAAACATCGTGAGGAAACCATAGCACGGTGGTAGGGTACTTTGTAGTACCCGCCTGGCTGGCTACCACCCTCAAGTGGAAAATCTATCGTCAAGCACTTACTGGTGTGTTCCGGCAGTTGCACTTGAGAACCAGTTCATTCTAGGCTTCGTGTGCGTTACCACTTTCGGACACATCATCACTTACCATAGTGAGAATGTAGTCTAACACAGACCTATAAAAGTAAAAAAAAAACTATTCTAGAATCCCATCTGCATCTCCTAGGATCACAATCTTTTCAAAATCAAAGATTTATTCAGTTTAAGGCCTAAGGCACTTAAGAAGGTCAAAGCTAGCTGTTCAGCACAGGCCTCTGTTATCAACTAAAACACTCAAAAACGAACCTGTGCTGAACTGGTACCAAGGTGCATGCCAGCTCCCCAATACACCAGTTCAATGGCACTGAAAATTAAAATATTTTCTATTCAAATAGGCCTTCACAAGCAATTATGAATAGTCTGACTCTAACGCTCGGTTCGGAAGCGGTTCCGTTCCTTTTCTTATTAGATTCCAATAAGATGTTACAAAAAGGTTTATAAACTTCATTGTATACTTATTTACTTTTCTAACTATTGACAATTACTCTATGTACCTACGTCTTCCTATCAGAAAACATATGCTTTACATTTAACATATCAATATTTTTGTCAGAAAATACAAAAAACAAAGCATCCTATAGTATACGGATGCGCTATTCTAATAATATAGGCTCTGCTATTGGTGATTAAGCTGACACGTGTAGAAAGTGACCTTTGGACTAGGTATTCATGGTTTGTTTTTCTTATCTAGGCTTTGGATTGGTTACCGTTTTTAACTATGGCCTTCGGTCTACACGTCTAAGCTTCTGTTCAAGGTTTGTTGTGATATTGCGCCTACATTGCTAGTACATAATGAGCTTTATTGCTTGCCTATTGTTATCGGGTAAACAAAAATATAAATGCAACACTTAAATCTAATTACCTAGAATTATAACTATAATACATTATTTTAATCAAACATTGAGCTGTCGCTCACCCTTGCATTCAGCCTTCAAATGAAAAGAACCGGCATGAATCTCGGAATTTCTATTTTTTTGATTTTGCTGACACATGGGTTCGAAGACCGATTACAAGAGGAACCAGGCATTTCCCAAAACCTCACTTCTACAACTCCACACTCACTGAGGTCATCGGCCCACGTGTCGGAAAGCCCACAATGATTTACAAAGTCCATTAGTTATTTAGAATTGATAATACATCATCGGAATCGTAAAAACCTGTCATTGAAAGCAAAATTAATCAACCTTGAATGATAGTGAATCATTCAATCTTGCGAATTTGTTGTTATGTAAGGTTTCGGAAGATATTGTTGGTAGATATATTATATGAGCTTTCACCCCGCGATTTTACCCGCGTTCCCGATAGATCTTATGTTTTCCCGGGATACAAAGAATCCCATGAGTTAATCCAGAATATATTCTATCTGTGTGCCAAGTTTCATCCAAATCCATTCAGCCGTTAATGCGTGATTAAGTCACGAACATACAAACTTTTACATTTGTAATACTAGCTTCCATCCCATAGTTTCACCCGCGTTCCCGATATACAACTAAAAAATAACCCTTTTTAGTCACTGGCAATACTTGCAGGGGTGGAAGTTCTCATCAATATGAACAACTTTTATTATGGGACCAGCTCTGATATCGCGTAAAATAAAACGCTTCCTTCATACATTTTGATCGAGTAGGTATTGAACTTTTGTATGGAACAGCTTATATTTTTTTCTTGATTTCACAGTTAGTCCCATAATAAAAGTTGTTCATATTGATGAGTAGTATTGCCAGTGACAAAAAAATCACCCAGTACAAAACCCCGGATATATGAATAATCTTTCATTCATTAATGCTCGAGGAATGTAAAGATGGTTTTTCCGAAAATTCGGTTCCGGTTTCATCGGAAGTTTTTGACACGTCATACATGATGGTGTTGGTTACAAAAATCGTGTCAGATTTCTTTTTAATTTTGGTATTTACATTACGTTTTAGTAACTGAGCTATAAATATTTATTTATCCAACTTCCTACTAATATTATAAATGCGAAAACACTTTCGCATTCAAACGAATGTATGGATGTCTGTAACTCAATCACGCATACACGACGACTGAATGGATTTTGATGAGACTTGGCACATAAGTAGATAGATCATACCCTTGGATAACATATAGGGGATAACATAAGATCTCTTGTGAAGGCGAGTGAAACCACAAGGCAAAAGCTAGTATTTAATGTATCTAAAATATGGACATTTATTTCTCGTTTTATTTAAAGAATATGTTTATGTCTTAATTTTTTATATACATGTTGTGTTTGCCTATTATTAATTATTATTATTAATTGTACTCATATACAGGGTGATTTTGTTATCACTGGCAATACTTGCTTATATATATATATTTTTTACTTTGTATAGGCTTGTGTTTGACTACAATCTCACTATGGTAAGTGATGATGTGGCCGAAGGTGGTAAGCACATAAAGCCTAGAAGGAACTGGCTCTCGAGTGCAGCTGCCGGAACACACCAATAGGTGTTTGGCGACAGATTTTCAACTTGAGCATGGTAGCCAGTCAGGCGGGTACTACAAAGTACCGAACCACCGTGCTATGGCTCAAGCTCATTGTAGGATTTTTATTTATGTACCAACTGTTGGTAAATCTTTTAAAATAAAATAAAATAAAAAAATATTGATGTAATTTTACTCATCAGGCGACGTATTCTCGATATCTGCTTAAAGATTTTTTATAACTCTTCCCATGTTCCTGGGGATTCCACTCTCCGGCCCATTAACTATCTCTATGCCTAAACACATCGAAACGTTGCTGTTATTTTTAATAAATGGATACGTAGAGAGGCTTTAGTTTTCTGTATATATAAAATGGTAAACTGACTGACCGGATGATAATATATCAACGCACAGCTCAAACTGCTGGACCTAGGGACTTGAAATTTTGCATATAGATACCTTATATTGTTGTGAAGGCATCCAAGGAAAGATTTTTAGAAATTCAGTCCCTAAGAAGTAAAATAGGAGTAGGTACGCGGGTGAAACTGCGGGACGGAAGGCTAGTAAGAGATATAGTGGTTTAAACGTTCGTGAATAACTCAGGATTTCTTCATTGTACGCCTCGTGATTACTCATCAATAAAAAAAAATTCGGTTCATAAAGAGCACCCGCCAAATTTATATGGTCCCAATAGTTTCTGACTAAAATGGTTGTAACATTATGACCAACGGAAAGGACGAAATTTTAGGGCTTTTGTTTTTTGGCTACGGAAATCCTAAAAATAATGCGGAGCCGCGGCCGCCGCCGACGCGATAAAAAGAATGTTCCTAGAATATATTTTTTTCTTTATTGGGCTTCCTACACACTGACGCCTTAAAATAACCTCAGCGAATGATTTTAGACATTCTACTATCATTATAGATTAAATCTAAAGTTTGTGAGGATGGATGTTTGTTTGTTACTCATTCATGCAAATACTAGTCAACGGATTTGGATGAAATTTGACACAGAGATAGAATATATACTGGATTAACATACAAGATACTTGTTATCCCGGAAAACCATAAGATCCCTCGGGAAAGTGTGCCCCACTTATATAGCTAGTTATATATAAATACACCCTTTTTATCATTAAATAATAACTAATAATAATAATAACTCATATTGAAAAACTTGAAGATGAAGAGGATTACTTTATGATAAATGGATCTCCTATTTAATGTAATTTGCGTCGTAAGACAACAACTTTAATTTAACGAGTATCTACGTAATTATCTACCTACCGATGTTTTTACTTCCATAACAGGAAAGCAGTCTGGCCTCATCTCCATAGGTCATGTCATTACGGCGCATGTCTAGTGAATATGGGTCGAGGTGTTAACATGAGTTTACCGTTGTATACAAACAGAATACCCCGAAGTTCATCAAGGAAAATACTACGAGACTGCGCCCACGACGTAAGTAATAATGAAACAGGGTCATGAAATGAAATGAAATATATGAATATATATATTTCATGACCCTGTTTTATGTACCAAGAAACAACTATCAAATTATAATATTTAGGAATTGTCACAGGGAAATTTTGTGGGAAAAACCGGCCAAGTGCGAGTCGGACTCGCGCACCGAGGGTTCCGTACAACCTTCGTCCATCACGGGAAATGCATAATTTTATTTATTTACTGTATTTGAGGTTGGTGCCAATTAAGCTAGACCTCTAAATTGTATGAGCGCCCATACAACTCCGAGGTCTTTATTAATTGGCGTAACTATGTATGTATGGGGACAACCTTTAATTTTCAACTTTTTTTATTTTTTAGAATTTTTCCTTTATTAGTGCTGTAAGACCTTGCTTTTTGCCATTTTTTTTATATTTGAGTTGATTGAATGAAAGGTAAATTGCGGTTTACGATTTATGACGTATTAAAAAAAACTACTTACTAGATCTCGTTCAAACCAATTTTCGTTATATATTTTTTTTAGTTTTATCATTTTCTTATTTTAGAAGTTACAGGGGGGGGGACCAACATTTTACCACTTTGGAAGTGTCTCTCGCGCAAACTATTTAGTTTAGAAAAAAATGATGTTAGAAACCTCAATATCATTTTTGAAGACCTATCCATAGATACCCCACACTTATGGGTTTGACGAAAAAAAATTTAACAGTTTCAACACTATAGCTCTTATAGTTTCAGAAAAAAGTGGCTGTGACATACGGACGGACAAACAGACAGACAGACAGACAGACAGACAGACATGACGAATCTATAAAGGTTCCGTTTTTTGCCATTTGGCTACGGAACCCTAAAAATGAAGGCGTATATGATCTGCTACCCGTGCGAAGCCTGGACGTGCTAGTAGGTATAACAATATTTAAATAAACATTGTGGTCATGGCTTTCCCCGCATCGTAAATAATAATAAGTTAGGGATATCGAATTATTTTTAGTAATTTTCTTCCGCATGACGAAGGCTAAAAATTCCACTGGAAAAATATAAGGAAAATTTATATTATGGTTATAAACCTAGTAGTATACGGCAACACTTAGATACTATGTATGAATATTTTCCCCCAAATTTACTGAAAGATAAGTTATCACATAAAAATTCCCCCCACCCCTTTAATAAAATCCTGGATCTGCGCCTGTATTTTTAGACAATGATTAGATTTTAGATTCCTTTGACCCATTGGAATGTGAATAATAATAATATAATATTCTGGGACATTATTCCTCACACACGGCCATCTGACCCCAAACTAAGCAGAGCTTGTGCTATGGAAGCCAGATAACTGATATACTACTTTTCTTTTGTAAATACATACATATATACATAATTACACACAGACACAGGACAAACAGACATGTTCATGCACACAAATGTCTGTCCTGAGTGGGAATCGATACCCTGCATAGAGTCCTCAAAATCCGTAATTAGTTGGAATAGAGGAAGAGATTAACTCTAATCTGAGACGATGGGAAGCGGAGAGGATTTGCCCGATAATTCAAAGTGAAATTGTTACCTATGGATAGTGGGGTGATCTCGATATCGAATGTACAAAATTTTAAATAATTTTCATATTAAATCGAAAGCCTGAGTTCAACTTTAAACTGCAATGGGCACTTTTTGTGCGAAAGTTACTGCAACTCTTTCGATATAGATAAACCTCAAAACGACCTTTGTTAGTTTTGCCTTGAATGCCTAGGGAAAACCATGCTGGAAATTTTTGTGTGCCTTGAAATAAACTCTTACATAATGTTTTTCCGTAGTTACATACGATTGCACCTACTGTACCGTACACAGTAATAGGTAAACAATCGACCAACTACCAGAGCGCTGGATATGAATAGCTTTTATTATTACTAGCCCATTTACCTCGGGTCTTGCACTCACTGCGTCAAAATATCATCACATGTCTCAAAACAAGGTAACCAATCAATGATTGTTGTGGCGTATTTGATCGCTTAACAAGCATGACTATTGATTAATTCAAACGTGGTTGTGTTAGTGCTCGCCTTCGACCTATAGAATATGAAATACATTATGTCCCTTCTAGGCTTTGTGTGTTAGTCACGGCCATAATATCATTTAAAAAAGTTAAATGACTACGCCTAAAAGAACAACCAATATCTATTTGCACATATCTTTAGTGACGTTGCCGGGCCGGTTGGCGTGGTTGGTTCGATTCCCACTCAGGACAAACATTTGTGTTCATGAATATGTCTGTTTGTCCTGAGTCTGGGTTTTATTATCTATATATGTATGTATTTACAAAAGAAAAGTAGTATATCAGTTATCTGCTTCCATAGTACAAGCTCTGCTTAGTTTGGGGTCAGATGGCCGTGTGTGAGGAATAATGTTCCAGAATATTTGATTAGTTTCTTTATGTCTATATGCAGATCTTCTTCGATTCCTTTATTCACCATCTTTACTAAATGAATGTAAAAAAGAATATCTTTTTTTACATTCAAGCGATACGATATCTCCTAATTTAATAAGATGAAGGACCAAATTATACGAATCAATGAACAAACATATTTGATCGAATATTCCAAATACAAAGGCCTGCGGGTAAACGTACACGCATTATTCTAGCTCAGATAACACTGTGGTATGGCCGCAAATTGCAGAATTTGTCGATATGGCCTGCCAGATGCACATGTTTCTAACCCGAGCTGGCAACATTGCAGCGTTGCTAAGACATTGTGCCACGAGACGCTGACCTTACGTAGGTACAATACTAGTAGGTGTCTAGATATCGTACTATTGTTTCGGTCGGTACATAATGGCGGCGAGTAGCAATATCATGTAAGTCTAACGATCCCTTGCGCTATTCCCTAATATTCCTTTTATTTTACGTTGACAACATTGTTTGGCGCCATTGTTGTGTAAGTAAAACATTTAGGTACGGAATACATAAAAGTAAATGTGCTGTTTTTTGTAAATAATATACAAAGTTACGTTTACATCGGCTCCTCGGAGCGAAAATTATGCGCAAGGCATAAAGAGTTTATACCTACTACTTACATAACATTAGTAAAAGCTGATCATGAATAAAAACATCACATTTTGTTTACTAGATGGGGCGGCAACAAAATCTAGTTCTTTTTTCGAGCGAATTTTACTAACTAAGTATATCAAGATATCTAAAAAAAGAAATTAACTGTAAAGACGTATCAAAAACATACGAATAAAGCATCGGTACATCGTATTTCTTTGTAAAGTACCGGATTTACTGAGCAATAACGTCTAACGAGCTTTTCAAGATTTTTTTAACCAAAATAAACGAACATTTATCAAACAAAGCTAACTACAAAAGACACTTGAGTTTATTTAAGTTTACGGAAGCGTGATAAGCGGGAAAATACTCATTTTCCCTATTTTGAATTTATAATGAATATTTTTTGCGTTTTAATTTAATACATAATTGAAATGAAATGCCTATGAGGCGTAATATTGTGAGTGACGCTTGAAATGTAAGGCGATAAGGTTGTATGTATTAATTATGCTTTTAATATACTTTGGTCCCTTACCAATAAATAACGGACATTTGTAATGAACCAATGTATAGTTCTCTAGTGCCATATATAATTGACGTAATAATGTAAAAAGCAAGAGTATCTATTTAAAATGGGCACCATTCCCCGTAAATATTATTTTTCCTGCATTGGATAGCTTGCCAGACAGCCAACTGTCACCACCAGGTGCCTCCCCTGTCCAAAAAAACCTTGACGCAGAAAGGGAGCTAAAGCTAAATAGTCGGGGAATGGAAACCGTTTTCTGGACGTATTTGATTACCCAGACGTTTTAATAATTCATTTCGGAACCTGGGAGGTTCATAACAATATAGGTATATATGTAAGTTGAATAGGTAGGTATGCCGTCTGTAGATATTTATTATGTAGGTATATCATATTACGTGTGTCGCATATACGGAAATATTAATCTTAAAAATATTATAATAACAAAAGTAGAATGTTTGTTACTCAATCCACCTGAGATATGGAACAAAGGACATTCTAAATGGGTGTCAGCTAATACAAAATATAGTCACCCACTCTGTCATAAGTATTTAGGCTTTATTTAGGTATTATATTGTCATATTTTTATTAATATTGTCAGTTTTTTCATGTATTTTTATTTTTTATTTTCTTTTGTTGTTTTTTTTATTTGTAATTCCAAATTATGTCTTTATAAGTTCTTTCTTTGTATGTGCGTCCATTTACCGTAAATAAATGTATTTTCTTTCTTTCAGGTAAGTACCTACTTATAAATCTAAATAAAAAGACATCGCAGTTGTGGCTGGCGAAGAATCGGTCGAATCAAGACCACGAACACTCGGGTATGAGAGCAGTAAAAGTAATATTGTATTTAATAAATTCTCTAATTTTAACTTAGGTTTTTGCTCAGTGAGCTCTTTGTAATACCCGCCTGGGTTAGCCACCCTCACGATATTTTCCTTCACCAAAAGCTCAAGCTCATTGTAGGATTCGAACTCACGACCATCGCACGGCATTCGATTTGAAATCATTGTAGGCTCACTAAGATCCAATTTAAAATAAAATCACTGAATTGGCAACTATAAGTACAGCACTTATAGTTGTAGTGGTAGAATGGAATGCGTGGATGTCTTCGCCAAGAAACCATCCAGCCTGGTCAAACGATAAAGTCCAGAAAGCGGGGAAACTAAGGATAAGGAGAAAGGGTTGTCGTGGGCTATTATTGCTATGTATGATGGATATTAGCCATGTTTGCAATAAGCGAAAATTAAGTTGTCCAGCCAGCTAGGCTCTCTGAGATATTCGCGCATTGTACAATCGATATGAAAACGGTAAAAATTTTGCTGTTTTTGTTTTTGCCTTAGTTTTCACTCGCTTGCCACAAAAAAAAATATAAGTATCTGCACAATCACTCGTGTCTAATTTAGTTTGCGTATTATACTTAGAATGACTTGTATACATAACTCCTACTAGTGTTTAAGGGGAGATTCGTGACCCAGCTATGAGGATATTACATTTACCTACATTTGTACTATTCCTAGGTTATTGGAAATACCAACTATAAGAGCTTTATCATTTCCAAGATTTTAAATAATTATGTACCTATATAGTATTTTTATAAAATATCCAAAACGGTTAACAATTTGAATATTATAACTTTATTGTAAAATGTTTATTAACCAGTTAAAAAATTATACCCAACTTGCTGATCCCTGCGGTTTCATCCGCATTTCCAGTCTCTTAGTATCTTTTATGTTGGAACAAATTACACATTATGAAAATAAATTTTAACAAAAAATTAAACCGACTTCAAAATTCAGTGATAGTAACGACAGTTCCCTCAAAGAATCCTTCCCCCCCGAATCTCCCCCCAGAGCCGAAAAAACCCCGGAATTTGAAGGGATTCTCCTCCATCTGGCATTACTGTACGGTACGAGTCGTCTGTCCGATTTAGGCTCCTAATTAGGATAAGTGTAATCACTAGCTTCTAATCCGATTTAGGGCCATCCTAAATCGGATTAGAAGGATAAGTGTAAAAACCACTTAAGGTCGCTAGAGCTCATCGGGGAGGGGGGAAGGGTCGGCAACGCGCGAGTGATACCCCTGGTGTCACAAGCGTTCATAGGGTACGGTAACCGCTTACCATCAGGCGGGCCGTATGCTTGTTTGCCGATAATAGCTCAGTGGTAGTGACGTCGGACGCCGCGGCGAAGGTCGTGGGTTCGAATCCTACAATGAGTTTGAGCTTTCGGTGAAGGAAAACATCGTGAGGAAACCATAGCACGGTGGTAGGGTACTTTATAGTACCCGCCAGGCTGGCTACCACCCTCAAGTTGAAAATCTGTCGCCAAACACCTATTGGTGTGTTCCGACAGCTGCACTTGAGAGCCAGATCCTTCTAGGCTTTGTGTGCTTACCACCTTCGGCCACATCATCACCTACCATAGTGAGATTGTGGTCAAACACAAGCCTATACAAAGTAAAAAAAAAAATATGTGGTATAAAAAAAATACGTGCTATTTTTTCGGGCTACGGGTGGGGGGGCACCTATAAACTGCCAAGCAAGTGCCTAGGTAGGTACTTACAAACAAACAGACCATAGTAAGTGATAAAGTGACTGAAACCGCTGAAGGAAGGAAGCAAAAGAAACCTAAGCCGGTTGGCGTGGTTGGTAAGATACCCTATCTATCATGCCGCAGGTCGTGGGTTCGATTCCCACTCAGGACAAACATTTGTGTGCATGAACATGTCTGTTTGTCCCGAATCTGGGGTGTTATTATCTATATATGTATGTATTTACAAAGGAAAAGTAGTATATGTAGTATATCTATCTGGCTTCCATAGTTTGGGGTCAGATGGCCGTGTGTAAGGAATAATGTCCCAGAATATATATTGTCCCAGAATATTGTCATACTCTAGCGTTTGAGTATAGTGCGTACTATAGGGTTGCTTTTGGATGTTTGTTACTCTTTCACGCAAAAACTACTGAACGGATTTGGATGAAATTTGGCAGAGAGATAGATTATAGTCTGGAATAGCAAATAGGCTACTTTTAATCCCGGGAAAACATAAGATCCCACGGGAACGCGGGTGAAACCGCGGGGTGAAATCTAGTTATTTATAAAGTATTGTATTGTATCCACCATCATTTAATTAATAAGTTACCTTATTATTTATATGAAATGATGGAAAACTCGGGGACCAACGCAGAGTTTGGAAATTACTTACCTTACGTATAAAACACTTGTGACGTCAGAGCTTTACGTAGTAACTATTGCCATCGGGTAGGTAGGTACTAAGTATACGTTCAAATGTAAAAAATAAAATTGTACCTAACACTTATGACGTCAACTAACGCGCTGGGCGTCGGGAACTTGGTTAGGTAACAAGTTAGGTTTTTTTAATTATCTAAAAAAATATACCCGAAATGTGTTGCAATCGGTTGCAGTTCCTAATGCTAAAAGTATTTTTTTTTTATGTTATACACAAATTCTATGGCGTCTCAGATGGGTCAAGTCAAGGTATGCCTATAGTATTCCAAGTACGCAGCGACGCTATCGGCCGCGTCCGCGTCGATTTATCTGGGAAACACTTTAATGTCACATAAAATTAAATTATTGCCAAAGTTGCAGTATCTTATTAAGTTAAATGCCTGACCTGGGTCGCGGGGTACTCGACTAATAATAATAATAAGTAGGTACCTACCTACCTACTTATTATGAATTATTAGATTTCGCGGGCCAAATGCTGGCATTTCTTTAATTTCTTATTATGTGTGGTATCTTGAGTATTCTTCACTTAGATAATATTGTATTCATTCTATCATGTCTGTACTAGCCTGTATACTAACTGCTACTTATAACTAAGTAGGTATTTGAAAACTAGGATTTATTCTATTAAAAAAAAATGAAAATAAAACAAATCCTTCAATTAGATGGCTGTATGAGAAATGTCCCAGGATATTTATAATTATGCAACATTTGATAGCCACAATTAAGTTAACTTAGAGATGATTTAGAAAATTAATTAATTATTGTATTTATACAAAGCCTGAGATTGATAACTATGCATGGCTTGAAACCTTAAATATTTGTGTAAATATCTAAATACTCTAGTAGTGAAATAAAACTACAATTTTGTTTCCCAAAAATAATTTCTATTATAATAATTTTAAAAAACCAACTGCTACGTAATCTGTTTCAAAATGCCCTGTCTTATAAGTGTTTGACATTCTGATGTTGGCAAGAAATGTCTACTGTTTTTCTTCAACATTATTACATCACCATCTTCTAGTTCTAATTTCCCGTAATCAGATACACATAGAACTTCAATGTATAATGATTTAGGTGGTTTTAGGTTCTCAGTTAAGTCAATGCCGCTATAACCAATATCTTGACCTAATGATCTCATATATGAAGCTAAATTGCTGGAATATTTTGAGAACCAAGTATATTCCTCATCTGATAACAGTTCTCTAACGTCTGGTGGTAGCACAGAACCAAATTCCCAGCGTAAAGTCTTGATTTTATTCATCCTATTGTATAAATAAGCAAGGAGACACCGCTTGTTACGTTCTAAAGCCGAATGCCTAACTTGTACTGTTGTCCATAGTGATTTATTTTCTGTTGTTGCATTTCTGAAAATAAGCATAGGTACCTATTGCAGGTAGGTACTTAGAAATAAAAATAAAAACTTCATAAATTAATTCATTCTTACTCACGCATCATTCATATTCATTTTGAACAGTTGGTGCATTTCCTCCAAAATTTGACGTATTTTTTCATCCTGAAAAAGTATATTCATAGTAGGAGTCAGAGAGTAGTCTTAGGGAGGGTTAAATTTGTTGTTCAAAAAGTAAATGCATGGTGCTCAAACACTTAATCCACAGTTAATATGAAATAATGTAATTCGACAACTCAACTTATTGTACCTACATTAAATTGATCAATAGTATCGGGATTTCTTTCGGATTCTTTCAGTAATTCTATAACCTTTTCGGCGAACATAACACTTATTTATATAACTTATAATTATAATATCCACAAATTAATTAAAAGAGTTTGTAATTCTTGTTCGTTCTCTTTTCAATTCAATCAAATTAAAGATTAGTTAGATTTAGTGATAAAAATCCAACATGTCTTTTGTATACAACCAACTTTTGAATTGGCATAACTTCTGACGTCTTCTGATCTGACTGACAGGGATGTGAAAAAATAATCGATTATTATTGATTGTTTATTTTTTTCGTATAATCGATTTGTAATCATTAATTTTTTTGATAAAATTAATCGATTTTATAATTCAACACACATTTTTTAAATCGATTTTTGTAAACAGCGCTATCTGTGCGACGAATGAAAAAATATGAAGTTCACTAAAATAAACAAGTCGATCAAAAGACGGCGTCATTTGTGCCATGTATGTATGTACAGTGTATTTTTCTTTACTTGTCTTATTTAGTAAACAAATATGGCGTACTAGTAACCAAAGACAATTGATAGCGTTGGGACATTATTGAATTAACGATTGAACAAATATACACAGATAGCAATAATTTTAGTTTTAACACTGGGAATGAATTGTGTTTTTAATAATATTTTTATAGTAAGCAGCCAGAATATCCTTCACTATCATGATCAAATAAATTATTTCTGAAAACCATGTTTTCCTTATATAAAAAAATAAAACTAGCATTTTTTTTACTATTTTTTTTATTAATTTGAGTCACTACATGTTTCTTCGTCACTATTGGAGTCTTCCGATTGTTGTGACACGTTTATAATGAAACTCGAGGTTGGTGCGTCTGATGCAGCATCTAATATTCCGTCAAGCTGCATCATTTTATCCTCTTCTTTATTTATATGGTTGATACAATTATTCCAAGACACCGTACCAATTTGGCTGAAGCCTTTTTTATTTACTTACCTTGTTTGAAAAAAAAAACCACAAAACAAATCAGTCGTATGCAATATCGACATCCTTGTAGAATTGCCAAAAGTCGTCAGTCCAAACAATAACAGCGTCCAAATCACTAAGCAAACACGTAACAAGTAGAAAGCCAAATCGTTAAACTTCAAACACACACAGAGCACCCGTAACGTACGACATCAAGCGAGGCGACGAGATGAATGACGGACGGGTGGGAGGGATGTTTCCACTGTTAAATAATGACCAGTTTAAGAAATAATGTTTTATATTTTTTATTTTTTTTGAAGCACTTAGGTATATAATACAAATCTGTTATCTGCTTTATTAGTTAAATTATGTATATAATTTTTTTTTTATTATTGATCTTAAAATTTATCATCATTCATTTCATTCATTCGCTTCTCCCATCTCTACGATCCAAAGACAAGCATTTAGAAACGTCAAATTGTGATGATCATTTTTAATCTGTTGAAATGGATTCTGATTTTATTTTGATTTTATGAAAATTGTATTGCTTGAATTGTTAATTTGAGGCAGTTTTTGGTGTAATTCATATCATATGTGTTTCTTCCGATAATCAAGACGTTCATACCTAACTTAAAGGTTGTGATTGATGTCAAAACTCACGATTTTCGTACCCACTACTGTTTGTTTACCAAATAAGATAAGTAAGGATAAATACACTGTAAAATAGTTTCGCATCTTGTTAAGGGTTTTCTTCTAGCGATATTATTATTATACACTGGATCTAGTGGCAAGATGATTTTTGAGGTGGGAACCCTGCACACAAATTGATTATTTTTTCTTCTAAAATCAATTTATCACAAATCGATTTTTATTGAAAAAAGAAAAAGTGATTATTAATTAATCGTTTTTTTTTCACTTTGTCACATCCCTACTGACTGATAGATTGACAGATAGATAAAAAAGTATCTTGGTTATATTTGACAGTTCACTCATTCACTCCTGCATGTGCTGTGCGCCACAGATAATAGATGTAGCTAACTTCCGAGAGCTAACTGCTACACGCTCGCAGTAGATCTTTGAGTGTTGCCATACCACGAAAAATCTCGCACAACTTTATAATTTTAATCCACGCCACCTCATAAAACAATTACTGAAGCACCTACAGTAAGCTCACTTAAATGCATACACGTCCGGCACGCAGACATTCACACCACACTAAGCCGGCCGCCCGCCATTACGCTCCAAACCACACACACACACACAGTTACGTCGCCACCATTTTGGTGCTTCAATAGTTTCTTAGCGGCCATCTGTCCGCCTTGTTTTCTAGGTCCATGTTTTAATCTAATTATATTTATTATCTTTTATTTATTTACATCTACGTACAGCACACATACAGTTACAGCACAAAAATAATAAAACAATATAACTAAAAAGCTATTCGAGATCCTTAGGGGAGGCCTATGTCCAGCAGTGGACGTCTTGCGGCTGAGATGATGATGATAATAAAGCTTTATCCTAATCCTGAGTGACTAACTGAGGAATGAAAAAGAAACTACAACTTATGCTATTTTTTTGAAACAACAAATATCATTCAGATATTTTTTAATACATGCAACTAACTTGTCACCTACTTTAACCCTTAAATTTTTATATGGTAAATTATATTGAAAAATTATAGCGTTTGACATCGAAAAAAAAAGTGTGTGTGTACTTATGTACGCACGTAAGAAGTTATACTTCTTTATTAATTTTTTGATACTATCTTCATGTTTTACTGTGTATGGGACAACCTGACAATGTTGACGCTAACTTCATGGTGTCGGTTTTTCGGGTCGGAGTGCGCGCGCATCGTAAAAATTTACTCTCATCATTTTTCCCTGACGCGCCAAAAGAAGTATAACTTCAAATAAACTAAAATTAAAAAAAGAATAATTCTAAAGCAAAATACTGATTTCAGGGAAATTCCTATAAGCTGGTAACACTGACACCTTTACTTATCATATAAAGGGTACAATAAATAGTAGGGGCGTTCACTTGACATTTCATTTATGATCGTGACTGTTTCAGTGCGTTTCCGAAGTATTCCGAACGTAGTTCAACAGAAAACAAATGGAAACGAAATCATTATTCAACATTTTGCATCGTTTCTCAGTCATTGTTTAAAACGGTTGTTTATTGCGCGATATATATTTCTTTAAAAACATGGATTTGCGTTGTTGGTGATATTACAACAGAAGTTTACTTAGTTAGTGTATAAGTTAATCATTTTAGTGCAAACAAGAACAAATAAAAATGAGTGCCAAAAAAGGAGACGAAACCAAAATTCCACAAAACGATGGCATCGATTCTGGATTTTTGTCGGGGCCACTGGATAAATTTCCAGATGACTTGGATTCTGGGGAGTTAACTGATACGAGAGTGATAAGTGATAGTTCAGAGCATAGGAGTGCGTTAGATAGTGGCGTGGTGGAGTGCTTATCGGAGTGTCTGTCGGATGTACAAATCAGTTATACAGCGACGGCGCAGCCGAAGATCACAGTGAGCCAGATCAAACCGCAGGATTATCCACCTATCTCCATACTGTTCGAACAAGATACTGAAGGAGACACGTAAGTTTACATTGAGTACTAATTAGCACACCCATACTTGAACGTAGGTGTAGCCATGTCATACCTTAAACATACAATATAAACTTTAACATTTATTTTCTAAGAATCACTTATTTTAAAAACAAATAGGTACTTATAAAAATTTCATAAAATCACACACTGAGTTTAAACCACCAGTGTTAAAACCACATGAAAAACCTCATGGTCAAATTGGCATATTTACTTTACTAATATTAAATTAATGTTGTACCTATTCTATATAGTGTTTTCCATTGGAAATAAAATCTTACAATACACTCAGAATATTATTATATGTTCAAATTTAATTTAATTTAAATTTTGTTTATTACTTAAAAGAAATTAAAAACTCTCACACAAATTTTAGCTATATTTATATCCTCCATCTCATTCTTTCTCGTAAAAAAGTCAAATATCAGAAAGAGATTCATTCAAACTTACTATTAAAGGCTTAATTTTTTTTTTGCATTATAAAAAGCAGTTCTAAGTTTAATGGAAAGCAAAAAGTTTTAACATAAAATTATTGTTCGGCACTGTGAACTCAACTCAAAACCAATTACCCAATTGACTTGTTTAAAGGATTGATAAGGATCCTCCTCAGGCTGATAAGCATTTTATAGAAGAGTCATCAAACAGATGGCCTGGTTGGTTGCATGTTTTCACGGATGCTTCTAAAATTTCTGAGCACGAGAATGTAGGTTCAGCGGTATGGATCCCTAAATTTAAAATTATTTTAAACTTCAAATGTCCTTCTCTTACTTCCGTTTTTACTGGGGAAGCTATTGCTATTTTGGAAGCAATAATGTATGTAAAGTCGCACAACTTTATCCAATCTGTTATTTTCTCAGATTCCCAAAGTTGTCTTCAGTCCATTCTTTCTAATCCTTTCCGCACCAAATCTAATCATCTTATCGTTCTAAAAATTAGAGAAGCATTATATGATTGTTTTGTTCTTGGTTTGAATGTGGTTATTGTATGGATTCCTAGTCATTGTGGCATTCGTGGTAATGAGACTGTTGACTCATGTGCTAGGTGTGCTATTCGTGATGGCTCTCTTCAGTACTCAGATATATTTGCTGCGGATATAGGTAGTCTAGCAAAGCCTCGTATGGAGGGATCTTGGAGTAAGTTATGGCAAATTTCTCGTCATGTAAAAGGTAGATACTATGGTGACATTCAACCGTTTATCCCGAAGATTCCTTGGTTCTTTAAATTTCGGGAACTGAATAAACCAATTACTTCCACAATATGTCGTCTTCGTTTAGGTCATGCATCTACTCCTGTCCATTTACACAAAATCAGAGTAAAGGATCATTCTCTATGTGAATGTGGTCTTGATGAGGGAAATACTAACCATTTATTTTTTGAGTGCCCCAGGTTACAGTTGTCTCTTTATGATATTCTCCCTCCAGAAATTCCCCGTCCAATTAATTTTAAATGTTTACTAACATATATTGATTCTCCCTTTATATTGATTTTGTCCTACTTTTTAAATACTAATAAGTTAAGATTTTAGTCACCTTATATATATATATATATAATAATTCAGCTTTAATTCCTCCTCTTATCAAAACTAACAAAATTTTCTTGTAAAAGAATCCCCTTCGTTTATCTTTAACTAAAGTGACATTGGCGGAATTGTGCTATTGGCTTCAGTCGCCATTCTATCAAGAAGAAGAAGAAGAAGAAGAAGACTTGTTTAAAATCATAACCCTTTTTGATAAATTGTCATTATTAATCTAAATTAAATCTTTTCTTTACATGCCTTTTCATACTCAATAAATGCATTCTAGAAGGCACTTATGAACATTACAATTGACTACCCACCAGTAAATACACATAAACTATAAAATTGTTTGTGGAGCCATACATTTCATTGAGATGCATTATTTTTCTTCTTTTTAAATCTTTAACTTTTTTAGTTTAGGTAACATTATTGCTTGACAAACAATATTTTAGAATTCATGTGTTATGGAAGTGTTCCCTAACTAATTATCAGCGTTAATGAGAAAATAGGTTGGAGGCCAACAGAAAACGTCTGCCACAGCTTAGTTAAAATTAAGGTAGTAGCATGAGGTTTTGATCATAACAAAAACCTATAGGTAGGTTGTTATATGTTACTCCATTGGTAATAAGGTGGTTAATGTTACTCTCAAGTAGTTATTAATGACTTCAATCATTGGGATGATTTTAAAAACAAGAAATCTCATAAGATGTCATATTCATTATAAAATTAATCCTTAATCTCAAGATTCAATAAAAAAAAATTGTATGGTTTGGTTGGTAGTACTCTATAAAATGATGTAAAACAACTATTTCTTAGCTATCTATAATGCTGTTAAATTATTTTTGCATCAACAATGTATTATAGTATGAAAGAGATAGAAGATTAACTTCCAAAAAGGCCTGCATTTTTCTTGGTTCTTTCATACAAAATTGACCCTTAAATGAAGAGGAATAAGGTTATAAAATGTAATCTTTCTCTTTGAATAGCTTTGCGGGATTGGTGTCAGTGACTGGGTAAAACCCGAGGGGTGAGATCTGGTTTTGCAAGTTGTTCGGATGTAGGAATGGAACACCCACTTGCAAAGTTCTATATTTAGCATTCTCATTAAGTTTGTACAGTCGGCATCAAAAGTAGATTGGTACTTTAGTACTGTGTACAAACTGTCAAGAAAATGACAATAGATTATTATGAAAGGGTACTAAAGTGCTAATCTACGTTTGACGCTGACTGTACCTACTAAATACTTACATATTATATTACTGTTATATGATTAAATTGAAATGATTATTTGAATTACTTACTCAAAGTTTAATTGTTAGCAACATTCAGGTATTTAATTGTACCTAAGAATACTTTTGAATGATTCCATTTATAAATATAACATTTTAAAGATTGTTGGGTATTAGTATTCCTGTTCATTGGCAGATTTGGTTGTCAATTAAATATATTATCATTTATCATCTACAAAAACATATTTTTTTTATCAAGGAAGTAAAAAATGACTTCCTATTTACCATAAGTAATGACATAAACATTTCCTACTTATGTCAACTGTTTGAAATATTATTTCCTATATTATGTACATATACATACAGATTTAATAACAAATTATCATAATTACCTTAATTTGACTTCTTTCCAATCATGTGATATTAAAGTATTTTCTGTTGTCATATTTTTATAGTGAAAAGGCTAAAAAACAAGCTATATAACGACTAGTATTACAGGGTACTGCTACTAACTGGTTTGATTTCTGAAGTTGTTATTAATAAACATGACATCATTAAGTATTTTTAAGTCCTTATTTAATTATTTAGCTAGGACTGATGATGAAGGAAGTAATAATTTTAAAATGGAAGTTGATTGTAACGTTCATGTGCTTTATCAGGGCCTATACTTACTTAATTAATGAGTTTGAGAATGTAAAGAAAAGTTTGAATTTAGATTAAGTAATAATGTCAATTATCTACGATCTATAGATCTTACATCTAATATTAATTTGTATGTATGCAGGGGGTAATCTCATGAGCTACTGAACTAATTCTAAAATTTCTTTTACTATTAGAAAGCTACAGAATGCGAGGAATGACCAATATGACATCTTGGGTTGTGAATTTTAAGCAAACAATGTCTAGTTTGTAAATACTGCATATAAATGATGTGATAATTGTTTATTTACACATATAGTTTGTAGTAGTCACAATTTTCTTAGAAATACAACACCTATTTTAGTCAGAACTTGGATCCTATTCATGATATCTTAAACCTGTTTTTCTTCTATTATAACAACTTTGATTTCACAATTTTCAATTCATATTCTTTTGATCAGGTTTACAGTCTCTATATACTACATATACATGGCAATATTAGTAATATTAACATGCTAATGATTTGAATGTTAAAGATATTATGGTTCTCACAAGGTTCAAAGTTTAGGCCTTAGGTCGGCACTTATGAAGGTCCTCACCAAAGTTACCACTGGTATTATTATTATTATTTCGATTAGGTGGCTATTTCAAGTCTTTCCAGAGCTTGTATCACTGCGACCAGATTAGATCTATTGTGATCGCCACACAAATTAAATTTCACTGCCAAGACCTGCAGCTATAATAAACTGTACTATATACTTGACAGGAAGTGATTTTACTTCATCTGGGTGTAATTGGTGTTTCCCCAGATGAGTATTACGTTTAGGCATAAGTGGATAGCACTCACACAAGAGGTGTATTGGTGTTTCATCTGCCTCAGAGCAGAATCTGCACGCCTTTGTGTTCTGAACGCTGATAGTGAACAAGTGCATGTTCAATAAACAGTGTCCCGTTAGGGCCCTTACTAATATGCATATGCCGTTTCTACTTAGAGATAGTACCACTGGTAACTAGTTCTCTTAACTTCTAGGCTACATAAATGAAATTCCAATAGGTACCTATTTATTTTTCTTGCAACTGCGTTTCATTCCTAACTGACTCTCTCACAAAATAGAAACAAAGTTTATTTTTTAGTCTATTATTATTTAGTCTAATTTCTAACAGAGCTTCTGCTTCCTTTCAGACAACTACATATCGCATCAGTGCACGGATGCCAGAAGTCAGTGGGCACACTCATCAGGGTATGTCCAGAGAAAGCGTGGCTTGATGTACCAAATGACTATGGTCATACACCATTACACTTGGCCGTGATGAGTGGCAATGATGTAGTCACAAGGATGCTGGTGATCGCTGGAGTGTCTCTAGCTGTCAGAGACAGGACGGGGGAGACGCCCCTTCACAAAGCGACGGCGTCGTGCCACGTTAAATGTCTACAAGCTTTACTAGCACCTGTGCCAGAAAACCCACATAGAAGATTAGCTTCAGTACTCAATCAGAAAAATTATAATGGTAAGTCATGTTAATTATTTCATAATTTCACAACAAAAACAACTTGCGAAATCAGGGGGCATTCCCATATACAGTTTACGCATCAAAACTGCTTTCAAATTTATTTCGAATGGAATAACAAAATCTCGCATTTTATTGTTGTTGTCATATCCTAGTAAAAGAAGACTAGTTGTAGTTTCGCCGTCTAGAAAAGAATTATGATCCATATTCCTATCGCTTAAGGTGCATACCTCAGCAAACATTGCGCTGAGGTATTATAAGGCAGCGTATTGTTGTGGTACAAGCCTTGAATCCACTATCCGTACTTACCATGTTTGATTTACTGAAAAGGAAGAGGATCGAGTATAGTTTCTGATGCCCTGATGTTGCACGCGTCGGGTAACCGCTTACCATCAAGCGACTTGTTTGCCACCTGAGTGGTATAAAAAAAATATATATACAATGTTTATATCATTGTATAATTTATAGCCACATTTTGCCATATGGCTTTTAATGGGTTCTGTCTGACATCATAATATGATTATGAATGACCTATGTTTGACTATTTCACACAGCGCCTCGCGAACTGAATCCATTCCAACGGAATCTAATCTTACACGTGTTATCCAGTAGGTATAAATAATTGCTTTACCATACAAAATGCTAAAATCATAAGTATAATTCCATAATATTTAACTTTGCCGACTCCTACTGAATCACAAAGTAAAAACCCAACGAGGTTTTCCCAACATCACCTCACTGAGTACAGTTCCAAGTGTATGTTCATTATAATACATTATATTATACGCGTTATATGTTATAAATTATATTATTCCATATTATCGCGCTCATTCCACTATCTGCGCAGTGTTTTGCGCATTTTCTATATTGACGATGTATAATTGCTCCCGATTTACTGATTTACAATGCCACCCACGTTTATAGCTATCATATAATTATTTACTGGCAATGACGTCAATCGCCGCTTCTCTTTGAGCTATTTTTTATAATTTAGCCACATGGGTCACGTAACTAATGATTTGTTAGTATCTATTGGGAGATATGACGACATGCTCAGTGATAGATATACTATAATTATACAGGTTGACGTGAGCTTTGATCTGGATAGTATCGTCTTGTTTATTACAAAAATAAATATGATAGGTTCTTTAAGTCAATCTGGAACGCTCGTGGCTTCAATTTGCGATGGCATTGTCCTCGTAGACACAGTCCATCCGGACATGAAACCGCATACTGATGACACTGCGTCACGTGCCCGCAAATAGCAGAAAAAATACGGAGATGCTCTAGGATATTTTCTTGAATTGAAGCGTAGCTAGGCTCGACTGGAACCTGTTTTGTTTACTACATACTTACTAAACAAAGGCGTCGAACATTGTTTACGTGTGAACGCACCTCGGCTGGCGCTGACGCGACGACCGCCAAGGTCTCGAGTACGCTCAATGCCATAAGAAGTCTTCTGCACTCGGTCAAATCGGACGGCCCCTCAGAACGTCGCACCTCGAGAACACATCGACACTTTGCCTTGTAATTATTCGATTTTGGATTTTCCTAATATCTGTAAACTACATTAAAAACATATTAGTTCTTCGGGTTTTATTGTCACCGGTTTTCCCGAAGTGGCGTTCGTCGCTCGATTATCGCCACACGCCCAACGTAAGAGACCGGCCTTTTCAACTTCTATTTGCATATGGATTTACCGGATAGCGCGACCTTGTCGAGACAGTTGGAAAACATCTTATTATTATTGAATATGCTTAATTAGATACCTATTTGTTTGGTGGCATGAACGGTCGATGTGTGAAGTCGTGTGCGGGCGTCGTCGGTTACCTGACATTCCGGAGGCTGTCGGAGTCGGCGACTAGATGGGTATTCCCAACGTGTTGCATCGGCCGCGCGACCCGGTCACGTAACTTAACCAACAGAACCGCCCGCGGAGTGAAAGCCTGAGACAGCCCGACCATTGCTCGATCGCTCGCTCGCATCGCATATGGCCTCACTCAGCTAACCAAACAACGTTTGGGATACCCCAACTATTGTTCGACCGCTAATTGGAATGCTTGTTACGAGTATGCTAAGTAGGCGATCAGGCGAGATGGTTTTCCCTGTCGAGATATTCTAATGAATGTCCTAGCGCCGACACGATCCTACAACGCAAATAATAATATTGTGTAGTAGTTCAAACACTACAATATTCTATTAAAATAGAATCGAATTGTTCGCAGCAAAAATTAGATTGTATAACATTCCAATAGTTCCGCACCGTTCACTCGATCGGAGTGTGGGATACCCAGAGCCAGGAAAACCGCAAATAGCCGCTGCACTGTGCAATCCGAATGCCAGAACAATGGTGGCCTTTGTCATTCTTCTTTGGGTTATCCCCTCGTGAAAGTGTGCCGCAGAGCGTGGCGTTACATACACGCGGAAATCCCAAACGTTGATGTGTATTATTATCAAGTTACGTGGATCAGAGGCCTCATACTTTCTAATTCTACTCCGCTGTGCCGAACCAACTCCCAATGGCGGGACAGCATGGCTATCTTTAGACAATGTGCACTATAAAAGCCAATTACATATTTCATGTTCTTCGTTTATTTCTGGAAAGATAAGTTACTGTAGCGACCATTCGCTTATTTTGGTCATACTCTGGCGATTCGGTTTTTACAGATGACCGATTTATTTGCTATGACTACCTCCTTGCATGTTGCAATCCGGCATTGTTTAGTTTGTTTGTTTGTTCGTCTATTCGGTTATCTTATCTAGTTATATGGTTTAACAAATAATTTTATGGATGTAGTGTTTCTTGGTTGTGGAATTTCCACGTTGTAATTCATAGATGCTGATAATTATCTATGTTCGTACGATGCATTTTAATGAGATATTAACGTGAATTAGCAACTTAGTAAATTCATCGTCGTTTCAATATGGAATTTACTAGGTATTAGGTCGTTAATGATCTTTCTACGATCATATTTCGGAATGCACTCTACAACGCGTACTTCATTTCTATCGTTTTATAATTCTCTTTCAGCGTTCAGCTTCTTTATCACAATGTTATCTACCTGCGTTCGTAAAACAGGTCGCTGTGAACATATTTTTTTCGAATCGTGGGGTATTCCAGCGCAAGACCCGGTTTTTCAATAACACAATCGAATATTTCAATACCAAATGTATTGGAATAAGCATCGTAAATACAGGAATATTGTTGACTGTGTCATTGATCGGGAAATGTTTAACTTAACTGTGATCACGCGCCTTCTTGGCTTTTCCCGGTGGAAATATACTTGTCATGTAAACATATACCTACGATCTACGAAATTCATAGCAATTTTATTCGAACTTTGTTCTAGATTTTTTATTGGTAGTCAAATTTACTTGCATCTTTCCTCATAGTCACTCTGAGAGCCTATTTGCCGCCTAAGTCCTCTGATGATAGAGGAAACAAATAGGCCTCTACTCATCTATCTTTTTTAATCAACACATGGTGCTTTAGTTGATTGTGTCAGTGCTGCACATAATGACGGCCAGAAAAGACGCACCGATGTGCAGTGTATAATGTACCATCGACAAACTTCAAGCATGATCAATTTTTTAACCTTTTCGCTTGCAAGCAGTCATCATAGCTCGCCCCGCTCATTGTCAAGACAAAAGCCGCTATTGTGTAATTTCATTTGTTTTGACTAGTTTTATGATAAGCGCATTGTCCACTTGTATTTTCGACAACCAGGTGGTCGCTGTAGCCTTATGGTGGTCATGCTTGAACTTTGTCGATTGTACATGATCATTTGGCTATAACTTTGTGGTTTTCAATAGTAGGTGTATTCAACCATTTAAATAACTGGATACAATTGGAAAATGTTGGTTTTAGAATTTATTTATTACCACGTTATTTCCCATATTAAAATACCTGCATTATAATAAAAATTCCCCCAATGGCGCATCTGATAACTAAGCAAATAACGTAAGCAAGTAAAAAGTAATGTGTTTTGTTAGACATCTCCTTGTATTGAGCTTTTGGTGGTTATTTAAAAAAAAAATGCAACTTCAAACTAAATTAAGCCCAAGAGTGGCGTTGCAAGGCCCATAAATTATGACGCCAAAGAAAACTGCACTTAGGTGTATAACATTATGGTTCAAATTTCAAGACTGCCAAATATTTCAAAATTGATAGCACCAAAATCCCAATACTTCTATTAATAATCAAACACGTAATACTTTATTTTAGAATAAACGGTAAAGTGTAACTCAACATACTATATTATTTTTTACTATTATTACGGTCGTCATGGAAAACAAAAGAACTCATTTTATGCATACTGAAACGGTGAAAATATCAACGGTGCGGTGCCATATTTGGTGAGGACAGTCGGGTTGCGCGTGCGCCACATTATTGGGAAAACCCTACTGGCCGCCCGCCGCCCGCGCACTCCGCGCCGCCCTCCCCGCACCGCGCTGTGACGACACTCACTGTCAGTGTTATGTACCTACTGATAGTTACTAGGTACCTTAGATGTGTACAGTTGCAATCGTATAATGCCTTATTCAAATCAGCTGTCTCGCTCTCGACTCCACAATATGAATAGTCAATTTGCCGTCTGTGCCTCGCGTTTTCTGTTAACTATTGCTTGTTATCTATGTACAGCATTGCCAAACGTTCATAAATCCTTTGTTAGTATAATTAAACGTTTATAAATATAACAGGGACCTTGGCGAAGCTAAATTCTTACATGTAAACGTTTTTTTTTTCTCCAGCAACATGTAGCTTTTTTGACGTCAGTGTTCAAAATTATTTGAATGGAATGAGATTTTATGCCTCTATTATTTGTTACTATGCGCTATAGTTTTTGTGCCTATAAAAAAAAGATCGGATCTTAATTAGAATTCGGTTACCCCGATCATCGATGCGATGTTAACGGTCAGGTTCCTGCTATATGTAAATGTTTTTTTTTGCGCACGTTGAAAGGTGAAGCCGGATCATGCATGATCACATCGCTCCGAGTGGAGCGGGAAACACGCGTGCCTGTGCCTGCCGCATTTTAGTCACCTTTAGAATGACCGCTTGTTTACCCAGAATAGGTATTTCTAAATTAACGGGATAACAAATCTGGTAAAAATCCACCAGTGACTATACGCAATACTTGCTCTATGTTTTTTCTGTTCGTTTAGCCGATATCGATTATTATTTTATTGGTGTCATCCTGTTCACCTCTGGCCTCCTTATACCTAATATTAAACCCATCAAGAAAACAAATTGTTATTTTTACACCGATCTGTTAAAATAACATAATTTTCATTTTATAACGCCGCGATGTCGACTCCAATCGCGAACCTTCTATCGTGAGTGTGAATTTTTATGCAAATACATAGATCGGAAATTCTTCAAACATATTATAAAATGTATGACGACATGTTGTTTTATAAAATACTTCGCGTAGACATATAGAGGCCCGATTTAATTGCTCCATAAAATCATTTGGCGGTAGATGTATAGTTTTAACCTTAACAATATAACCCAGATTCTTATGTATTTAAAAACCGACCAACACTTTGGGAACGGGATGCTATTTTAACTCTAGATTGAAATAGATGTTGGAACAAATCCAACGCACAGAAAACTGACGAGAACATGCAAGGACCCGTAAATTTTGTAAACAATTTTCAGCTCGGAGAAAATTCGTTATTCAGTCGAATATTATTCACACTATGAAGGTTTTCCAACAGAGTTGTTCATAATAGTTTTACTGTCATAGTCATTTTGCTTTGCTATATTTTTAGTATGATATCTAATATTACATTATAAGGGTTTTCCGCAAGGTTTTCTCACAAGAGACTCATGATGAAGTGCAATGAATCACAACAATTATAAAATCCTCAGTAACTACAGTCAGTGGAGATCGCAAATCAACTTTTCCGTAACTCAGTATAAATGTACACTCATAAATGTATCACTAAGTACATAGGGTCGATAATTTAAAAGTGGTAATTTGGATTATGTCATCCAAAACTCCACAAAATATTATACTGTTTTTTTCCTTATTAAATGTATTTTAAATAAATACATAAAATAATGTAAGAACCCTTTACATTTTCCTCGAAATCTGAAAGAATCTTTTGGCGCATTTTAAAATATTCTATGTCTGTTAATTATATTATACTTTTTTGTTTTACTATGGTTTTGTTGATTTTAATATTAATGATTGTTTTTCCATTGTTTTAGGTCAAACGTGCGTACACTTGGCCGCATCGGGGGGTCACATCGAAACTTTACAAATGTTGGTGTACTACGGAGCCGACGTTAACGCCAAAGTGAGTTCATTTATCTTTTTCCTCAAGATAACAAAACGAAAAATATGTTTTTATTTAAATTTGAATAGTTAAAAAATACCACGAGCTATAGTGGACAGTTGGCATATATTATACCTCAAAACTTTCCCCGCGCCAACAACCAATAACAAGATTAGTCGCTAAAATTCTTAGTGAAAAATTGAGTGTAACGGGGAAGCCATAATGACGCGATACCTATGCGCACTCGCCCAGTCGTCACTACTGTGTCCAAAATAAAATGTTATTTCTGAAAATAGCACGCATTTGCTATACCACGAACATGTTATACGTTTTAGTATAGCGCCGCCGTAGTAATTTTCTTTTGTTTATAACCATTTTCCTTCAATTCTAGTCATCAATGTGTTGTGACTGTGACTCAATACGCATGATTAATCTAAAATCTTTCTGATGGTGGCAATTTTTGTTATTTTGGTTTGTGGCTATATCTTTTCATTTATTTTGATGAAATAAAACCTATTCGAAACTCCAAGCCAACGCGGTCTGCTTAACCAATGGAATCTCCATGAAAATCCGTTCAGTACTTTCGATGATTACCGTGTAAAAAAAAAGATTTTAAAAAATCTCTTTGCATTCTGTTACTCTTTGGTAAAATAAAATGACGCCGGTTCCAGATTAATTATATGTTGCTGCTGTTCCCCGCGGTTTCACCCGCATTCCCGGGATAAAAAAAAAACCATATAACCTTCCTCAAGAATTGGGCTATCAAATGCAAAATATTTTTTTAAATCCGACTGATAGCTCGAATTAGCGCCTTTAAACAAACACACAAAAAAACTCACTCCTTTATTATATTAGTATAGATTTATAGATCAAAGGTCTTGCGAAAATATTACAGGGATTAACCATCCAATTTAAATGTATCAGTAAATCTATAATCTCGATCGTTATCAATGTAAGCGATTATCAAGTCATTGCAAGTAATCAGTAGGATCGATTGTTTATAGTGCGTCCTCGGTGAAGCGTCGTTTCCATGTTTGCAAATGCTTTGGAAAACCCGACGGCCTCTTGTCTGCTCTAATCTCCTGATAGTGCCCGTATCTCTTGCCTGGGTTTTTTTTTTGTTTACACCTTTTAGGACAGGGTCACATTATACACATACTCAATGTCGCCAAAATTACCCACTTAAATCCCCCGAGGTAGATAGATAAACAAAATGTGTTGTTACAAGGATTTTAGCTGTAGTTAAGAATGTAAAAGTTATTAAAAGACAATTGGAGATCGTTAACACATAAATAAACTGTATTTCCCATAGTGTCTTATCTATAGGTTCCTTTATTATGTACTTGAATAGTGACTTGAATCGATTGCAGTTATTTGCTTGTTGACACTTACAGTTAGTATAGTGTTTTAAAAAAGGAAATAAGTTTTAATCATTCTTTAATTGACTGTCACGTTTTTGTGTTCCGAGAACTGAAGTTAAGTTTAGTTACGCCTCGAGGACTTAAGACTAAATTGGTCATCGTCCACAACTTTAGAGGTCTTCATTTTAGTCGTAAAATGATCGATGATTTATCATTATGTGTCATTACAAGTATGTACCTACTTAGTTGATCAACAATAGATTGATTGAATACACAATTATCATTATATTGCGTCGCAAATTGTTAACATTTTAAAACTTGTAATTAACGGAGTGTTTTTTTTTCTTGTCAAAAGGAGAGCCTAGCTGGTTGGACAGCCCTGCATATAGCCGCGCGTCGCGGTGACGCCCGACTGGTGCAATTCTTAAGATCGCGATGCGCCGGAGTGCAAGAACGCGCGCGCGACTACGCCGGCCGCTCGCCTCGCAGACTCGCGCGGCGCACTCCCGCAGCTAGAGCTTTCAACTCGCACGACAGCGACTACGAATCTGATACTGATGATGAAGATGTAAGTATTTTATTGAAATACAAATATTTCACACCAATAATTGGTCCGATGAACGAGATGGACATATTTTCTATCGCTTTCAACTCGTTCTGTCGATTCAATGTTCAATTTAATCATGAATCAAAATGGTTCATGAGTAATAAATACCGGAAAAAAGATAAATTTTAGGTATACATGGATCAGAGACATACCTATGAACTTAGATGCGTTGTTACACTTTATTGTGTTAATTTTATCCTGTTTATTTCACTCGTTTACTTTTATACGCCGCATTATTTTAACCTTTGATAAGTAAACATTTTATTATAATAAATAATTGATGCCTATCTAAATAGCCGTTATATATAATTGATCGTATTGAAAACCGATTCCTTTTTAATAAATAAATGTACGAACCGAAGTAGCTGCTGCAACGATGGTTGATTGTACTATGTAAACCAGATAACTGATATACTACATATACTTGTTATTTTTTCATAGATTATTACACCCAGACTAGGGACAAACAGACATGTTCATGCACACAAATGTCTATCTACCCTGGGGCGGGAATTGAACCCACGACCTGAAGCGGAAGTAGGGTGTTACCAACCATGCCAACTGGCCCGTCGTTTTGTTGTTAATTGAATAGCTGTACTAATAATGATGTCTCGTTGCCCACAGATGTACGACAGCGACAGCGAGAGTCTGTTCGAGAAGCTGCGCGAGAGCATGAACCCTATCAACGTCGCCTAACTATCGACCACGAGATCTCTGCCTCCCTTACAACAGTAACTGTATGAACAACGCGCCTGCGTACGCGCACCGCAGATTTATGATCAAAGCCGATGATAACGAGTTAGAATGTGTTATTTGTTATCAAAAAAATACTTAATCAACTTCATAGTCTATAGCTTTGTGTGGATATTTCCTTAGTTACTACATAGATGACTCTTTCCTTTGTATAACCTCAATTATTTGACATCCCATGCGACGCAAGCGCAGGCAATGTTGCGCAAGTCTGTTAGGACAAACCTCGTATCGATAGTCTAGTATAAATCTATATGCAGCTCCCTTCAGTTGCACCTAGTGTAACTTATTTATTAAAAGCTTCTACTGAAGCTGCGGCCTGTGCCAACTATACATTAAAAAAAAAAACAATGTAGACTCAAGGTTGCATTGATAAAATACTAGTTTTCGATTGTGACAACCCTAATACGTCATTTGGTAATATAAATGATGTTAATTAATGGTTTATCTTATCAAGGACATGATTCAAATGTCGATACAAATTGTAAAAATATATAATGTAGATATAATGATGTACATATTAGTTAAGTAGGTAAGGTTAACTATATAGTGTGAACCCACTGACAGTTATTGCCAACTATGAGAATAGCACACCTGTACATACACATACACGCGAGTGAGCCCGGCGGGTAATACCTGTATTATACATGTTATATAATGTTTGTTAATTTAGTTAAATTATTAATTTAAATGTATTGAAAACAAATGTATTGTGCTTACTAAAAAAAAACACAATAAGTCATAAATAAACCGAATAGTGAATAAATTATGTTTTTTAATCTCTTAAGTGGGCAATAACTGTACGTTACCCTTCCTACTTATTTACTAACAGTCGTGAAATGCCCAGACGGGCCAGTTGGCCCATCTGACCCCAAACTAAGCAGAGCTTGTACTATGGAAGCCAGATAACTGATATACTACATATACTACTTTATAAATAACTACATAAGTAAGTACATTATGCAAATTAGTGGATTTCTGCCATGAGCACTAAAGTCTATCAGTAAAAATTACCTGAAGTTAAGTTGGTGGTCCCACAATTCATTAATCTTGATTATATTTGACGTTTAGATATTCATGAAAAATTTATATGGCAATAAAAAAATCACAGGACAATAGTTGATTAAAAAATAAATTTTAAAAAAGTGAACAACCAGTCAGTGGTCACTTTATTTTTACTGATACAGACATAGCAATCTTTATGCAAGACTATCGATGCGAAAATTTTACCATTTTATGTGTCTAAATGGGGTGTAACATAGAATGGTGATGTAGACCCAGAGCCGTAGATCCGCCTTGCTATTTTTAAACAATCTTGTGGATTTTTAATAGTTATTAATAACTAGTATATATAATAATTGATAAAACTTTAATTATTCGTTATTATCTTTATGAGTTATTTAGCAAGCTAAAATGAGGGCCACCTGATTTTTTAATTGTCTTGTTTTTCTTCTCTTATGTGTTGGACTGTTTTTGTTCAATCACACACAGAAACACGTAATTTAATGTTTAACAAATTATAATTTAGAACTCTAATAATTATAATATAAAAATACTCTATTTGGCTTGTCACGTAAATGTTCTAATACAACAATTAAAAATTAATTTAAGCAATTTTTTTTTAAAGTATATTGTGTAAAGTCGGCAAAAAAAAGAACCAAGTCTTCCTTCCAAAAAATATTCTGTCGATATATTATGTATGAAAAATATGATGTACCTACACAAAACTTGTTAAATTTTCGCAAATAGAGACTCTTGAATGAAGCTTTAATTCCAGTAAATCGAATCACATCACGACATCTTATGTTCACAATATTATGTAATATTTTGAATTATAATATCAACTTTATCTATGACTAGAGATCTTGCTCTAACTTTCGCTAGAAAGTAGTAGCAAAGACTAGTTTTTTTTAATCAATATTCTATTCTATACTAATATTATAAAGCTGAAGAGTTTGTTTGGTTGAACGCGCGCTAATCAGGAACTACTGGTTCGAATTGAAAAAATATTTTAGTGTTGGATAGCCCATTTATCGAGGAAGGCTATAGGCCAGTTTTTATCCCTCAGGAACACGGGTGACACCGCGGGGCGGAAGCTAGTACATTCATATAATATTGGTACTGTCACTTCTTAAATAAAGCACAGTATCCACGTCATGTTATATGAAGTGATAGAAGCATAATCACCTCACCATAATGTTTTTTTATGTATACAGTATATTAACAATTACTATAGTATAGCATAAAGGTGCATTCCCACACATCAGTCACGGTCTTGTCGCCGATCAGTCAAGCATTAGGCCCGTATTTCACTAGGACACCATGGCGCTACCAGTCGCCGCCACCAACAAAATCTACGTATGGTTGCGCAACCAAACGGACACCAGGCTCTATAGAGAGTGCGCAGGTTGCGCCGCCATGGTGTCCTAGTGAAATACGGGCCTAATGCTTGACTGATCGGCGACAAGACCGTGACTGATGTGTGGGAATGCACCTTTATGCTATGTAAAATCACGCAGTAGCGGTGACTTACATGTGGGAATGCACCGAACATTAATATTATGTATCATTGTTTTGTTTGAAGCGTAAGGTGCATACAAACTTAAAATATATAGATGTTCAGTGCCTATACTGTAAAGTCACTTAAAATAAAAATAAAGTTATACTTATTCATAATAATAAAATTGATGTAATAAATGTATTACCTATACTTTATGTAATTAATAATCATTTACTGTATTTACAAGCGTATAATTATGGTTTACAGTTATGTATGTAATGTTGTGACATTTATAATTAAATATATATTCAAAAATATATTACATTTCTGTAGGTTTATTTCTCCAAAGCGGTATTTCCCCACATAAGTAACTCGCATGATAAAAAGTAAACAATTTCCCGGGTAATGCCAGTATCCTAAGCGATAAATTTATAATGAATTGAAATTATTTAATACATTACTATAAGTATCCCGTAAATGGGTTTCAGGAAAATTATATTGGGAATTTATGATGATATCTAGTAGCATTTATGATGATAAATAGTAATTGATAAATGGTTGAAATTTTATCTAGCAAATGCATGCATGTTGCATAAAATGCATGCATGTTGCATAAAATGCATGCATGTTGCATAAAATGCATGCATGTTGCATAAAATGTCAATGAATTAAGGTTTTCATAGCAGACCAACATGGTTTCAAATGTTGTAATTAGTACCTACAGCTTATATTAGGGAAGCGTTATTTTATTTTAGTTAGAACTTGCATGTCCTATCATCTACCTTTAGATATGGTCGACAACCCACTTACATCACAAGACTTGTGCCGCGTGCGTTAGGCAGACATCGCTGGCTGACCCATACAAGGCAAAGCAACCCTTGAAAATATATTTATTATTTTAAGAGAGGTAGAGCATAGCGGTATGTCGCTCAAAGAGCAGCTCGACTGGGGAAGTACCTCCACCTTACAGAATACCGCAGCCAAATAACTTATAGTTGTGTTCCTGCGCGTGAGTAAGGTCGCCAGAGCTCCACCTGGAGAGAGAGACCACCAGAGATACTCCTGTACCCTGAGTGTAAAGAATTTACGTAAATAAACGCTTACTATCACGTTTGCGTTTACTAAAAAAATGTATGGAAGAAATTAGTTCCGTGAGAGGCGCTGTGCCGATCCTATAAAAAAATATCGTAAACGCTAACGTGATAGTAAGCGTTTTCTAACGTCAATTGTTTACACTCGAGGTACTGGTGTTGCAAGCGTTCATAGGCTACGTTAACCGCTTACCATCCGGCGGGCCGTATGCTTGTTTGCCGACAATGTGGTATAAAAAAAAAGTTTACTAGGTATGTAAAAACTGTCTGCCAGCCTAAAATTATAAAACTTCAATCAAATAGGTAGGTACAATAAGTGTATAAGAAATATTATATATACAGGTCGTGCCTCTTTTACCGATGCTACATGAAGGGAAAGTATCTAGGTACTTCAAATATTGTAGTTCAGAAAGAAGAAAAAAATAACTGAATACCGCGGGATGCCATATACTTACAATAGGTAGTGGTATATTCGCGTAGGTAGATATGTACATACTTTTGTGTGGCAATGCCTATATTTGTAATGATAACCTTTTTGAAGAGGCAAAGGGTTATTGCGCTATCGATACATAATTATTTTTCATTCACATAATAATTATTAATATTTACATTCCCCCTCATTCAGACCCATTCGGTTGCCATTCCGATCGGAAAGGACGATTTTATTTCGATAAATTTAGGCTCATGCCAATAGTATTATAAGTAAAAAGGTGTCCTAGATAGGTTACCTACATACATTCGATCTTCGAAAACGACATACTAACGCACACATAAATAACTAAATAATTCGGTACGAGCCGTGCATCTATCTACATCTTTTTACTTATAACACATTGGCTCATGCTGTGTTTGTCCCAGAATTCATTTGCCGCGATCTTGTACCGATCAACTGCCTCATCCCAAATGGAAGTCTAAAATAAGAAAATAGGAGCCATCCTATTCAGTAGACTACTCTATCAGTTAGTCTACCCTATCGGGACCACAACCGAGCAGGTCTGAATAAGGCGGATTATCTGTTTATATTAAAATATAATAATAAAATACTTACTTACATACCAAAGTATTGCATAACAGCATCACACAAAACGAACGTAGGTACATATTACATATCGCAAACGCAATAATTCGATAACATATGAATATTCCATTCGTTAACGAATTATAATTGGTATATTAATAAGGTTAAATTAATATGAGTTAGTTAAAAAAAAACATTTGGTGCAAATAATTAGTAGTAAAATAATCACTTGGTATCACAATAACCGGTCCATGTAATAACAATGGGGTCCTCATGTAGATTCTTTGGCAGGTAAATTAAGTTCTGCTGCATTTGCTGTAAGAAAAATTAAACAACTGACGAATGTCGAGACGGCTAAACTAGTTTATTTTGCTTACTTTCACAGTCTTTTATCATACGGTATTTTATTATGGGGAGCAGCAGCCGATATTGAAACTATTTTTATGCTACAAAAAAGAGCAATTCGTGCAATTTATAGTATGGGTCCTCGGGACTCATTAAAGCATTTATTTAAAGAAATAAATATAATGACTTTGCCTTCACTTTACATTTATGAAAATATAATGTTCATACGTAGAAATATAGGAATGTTTAATTAAAACAAAAGTAGATGTCCATAATATAAAAACAAGGCAGAGAGAAATTAGTTGTTCCATATTTTAGGCTAGCCAAAGTCAAGCCTTGGTAATTGCGTTCGTTTTTATAATAAAATACCTCACTCGGTAACCAAGATGACCGATTTTAAATTTAAATTTTACATAAAGAAAGTTTTGACTGAAAAGGCTTATTACAAGGTAGCTCATTATGTTAAAGATAGGGATGTTTGGAAATAGTTACACTCTGCACAGGTGCACCTTGCATAATTTTTTATTTTTTCTAGTTTTAGTCATTAGCGTATTCGCTATTATTGAATAACAACTTGTTTGCGTTACATTTTATTATTTACTTTGTATTGATATTTTTCGTTTTCTTTTAATTGCATATTGTATTGTACATTTTGCTGTTTTTGAAAAAAAATAGCCAATAGTCAGATAATTAAAAAAAAAAATGTAACCTTGCTGAGTTTCTTGCCGGCTCTTCTCAGTTGAAGGCTGACTTCCGAACCGGTGGTAACTTCAGTAAATTCGACCTTCATAAGTGCCCTCCTAGGGCCCAAACTGAATAAATGGCTTTGACTTTGACTATATCTACTTCATGCGTAGGTACCTAAAATTAGAACGAATGTTTTGTATATCATTAATTTTAAAACAATAATTATCTTAATTATAAATATACAATGAGGGATTGGAATAATACAGCGGAGATATAATTGTAACCTTTAAATGGCGCGGTACGGTCTGCAAACAAATTGTAATTTAATTAAAATTACATAACGGAATTCTTTGTAAATCTATTTTTTAAATGCTGGCCGTACCATAGTTTGTTCAACACAGGTACGAATGGTAATAACGTTTTGAAATAGGTACATTATTAAATGAAACCACAAAACATTAGTTGGTGACTGCTGGGTCCTTCCTGGAATATCTAACGAGTAAGAACTAACAGTAACTAGTATCTATATATAATAGGAATTATTTAACTGCAAAATACATCGTTATTTGTTTTATACGCAAGCGAGTTTTCCTTCATTCATTAATTTTTCTGGATTATACTATGACCCGCGCTATCTGTCTGCAATTCCACGAATTCAAAAACAAATTCTACAAAATTGATAACTCGATTGTTTGTAGTGTCCATATGTATTTTAAATAAATTGAAAATGTATTTTTAATGCATTTTTATGGTGCTTATCGATTGAATAAAAATGTGTTTTTTTTTTAGTTGAGATACTTTTCAAAAAAGGGTGTAATGTAATAACCCTATTGTACCGCATCTATGACATCTGCTCTTCTACTATATCTACTACTAGCTGTCCCCCGCGGTTTCACCTGCGTTTTCAAAATAAAATCCCTCAGCCCCCACCTCACCACCACCCCCCAACCCCTCACGCCATCCCTCATCCCACATCCCACAATCTATACATTTGTATTTCAGCGACACTGGTATGAGGGTAACTATTTTATTAAAATTTGTAATTCACCGACAGTGCTTTAGGAGGTGGAAGTACCTACTCATCAATATGTACAACTTTTACTATGGGACCACCTGAAATCACGGAAAAAAAATATCTTTGCATACATAAGAACAACCTTGCTCAATCAAAGTGTATGAAAAGTTTGAATTTTTTTTCACGATTTCAGGGTTTGGTCTAAAGCTCTGTAGGTGAATTACAAATAGCCCTGTATAGTGGTTATATAGCTGTTCCCTGCGGCTTCACCCGTATTCCCGGGATAAAAGTAGCCTATAACCTTCCTCAAGAATTGGGCTATCAAATGCAAAAATATTTTTTCAAATCCGACTGATAGTTCCAGAGATTAGCGACTTTTTAAATTTATTTTTAATACAAAGCCGTTATCTCACCATGCCCGCGCGCAGAACTATCAACTTATTATGAAATACATCTTCAACATAAAATTGGAGTTTGTGGAATTAGAGTGTTGTTCCCAATTTACGTTTAATCACCAAAGAATCCTACGTTATTACTCAATTACATGTTTATTAAAAAAAAACCCGATTGTAATAATAAAATAAACCCATTGGTAATATATTTATCGTATAAATACCCGTATTGTTCGTATAAATGGAATGAGTCACAAAAACTACAGCGCTTCCATTTGTAATTATGAGTGCTATAATTTTTATGGTTTACTTCCTCACTCTAAAACTATTAAGTATGAGAATATATAAACGGTTATATTTCAATCGGAATGGATAGTGAGAATTTAATATTAAATTGAAATAAAATATATATGAAAATGTCAAGTGGAAGTACACATCAATATTTCAACACCAACTCACATATCGCGTAAAATAAAACAGTTGCTTCATACATTAGAGTAGGTATTGAACTTTTGTATGGAAGAGCTGATATTTTTTTTGTGATTTCACAATTAGTCCCATAGTAAAAGATTTTCATATTGATGAGTACTTCCACCCCTGCAAGTTTTGCCAACGACTAAAAAATCAAACTAAAAATCTAATATATAAAATTCTCGTGTCACAATGTTAGTTACCATACACCTCCGAAACGGCTCGACCGATTTTTTTGATTGTGTGCATATCGGGTAGGTCTGAGAATCGGCGAACATCTATTTTTTTTACCGCTGCGCGAGTGAAACCGCGGGGGACAGCTAGTAAATTTATAATAATGTTGTTGAACAATATTTACATGTTTTGTTCTAGCCACAGCAGTTTCATTATTACAAGACAGTGAGATACAAAAATTCATTATAATTGAGCAATAACAAAAGCCATCAGGTACTCGTCACTAACATCATGTTAGGACGCTAATGGTGAGTGACCAAGGTATCATTTATATGATTCGTGACTAATTCTGACGTCATCGCTTGTCGCCAAATCTTACATCGCATACGCATCGAGGTTTCCACGTAACTTTATAATTGACCGATGAGTACGTCGTGACGTCATATTGAGGGAAACGCACATACTCTCGTCATACTTATGTAATTCACACAATATAAATATTGTTACATTTTATGACATTTGTGTCAGTGAAACTTGTCTAGACAAAAAAAACAACTAAAATCAAATGTGTAGACAATGTTTTTTATATACTACTAGGTGTCCCGGCAGACCTTGTTCTGCCCTATTTCTCTAAAACAAACTAACATTGTTTTTTTTATGTTAATAGCTGCTCCGACAGATTTCGTTCTGTCTAACGCGCCTTTGTTTTGTTTTGATTGACGTCTAATGTTTGACAGCTGGGAACAGAGTGCTTTGTATTGGTAAAGAAAATTGTTGTTTTTACTATTTTCCTCTTATTATTTACTTTTTTTCTCTCCATAAAAACCTTAGACTTCATCAAACACAAAAAAAAATACGTATATATCACATTGCACCACGTGTTGTTGAAAAAGAAATTTCGAATTCCAACGTGGCGCCATCTATGAGAAGTTCACAATAGATGGTCCGACAGTTTTCTGTAAAAAATCTGATTTAAGGCGCCATCTGTTTGAGACTTATGAAACTTACGACGTGGCGCCATCTATGAGAAGTTCACAATAGATGGTCCGACATTTTCTGTAAAAAATCTGATTTAAGAATCAGTTTATTGTTAATTATAAATTATTAAGACCATTAATCGAAATATAAACTATCCTATATCTCAAGTTAGACCGAATTACACATAAAATGCCAACTTTCATCGAAATCGGTTGACTTAGTGAAGAGTTCACTGGGAACATACATATGACACTGGATTTTTATATATTAAGATAGATTAAACCCGGTCACGCATGGTTTTTCCAAATTTAAATTGACTTCCAAAAAAACGATTCACAAACAAAAGAGAAAATGGTGCCAGACTATTTTGTCTTTGCCTATTTATTTATCTTCTCTATATTATAAAAGAATATCTGTCTGACTGACCGACATATCAACGCACAGCCCAAATTCCTGGGGGCTAACACCTTGAAAATTTGCATGTGGGTTTCTTTGACACTGTAGGTAAGGAAGGATTTTTGAAAATTCGGGATTCGCGGATGAAACCGAGGGGCGGAAGGCTAGTATGGGAGAACACTTTGAAAGACAGATAATTATATTAAAGGCCACTTTTGTTAATGTAGTGCAGGAATTAAAATTGCCTGGATTTTATTTTAATACCTAGATCTGAAGTATACATACAGTACATATATCATCTTCATAATGCTCCAAAAGTGTCCCTGGGAGCCTACAAGGAAGCAATACGCATAAATACTCTTATCTTTTTTTAAAGTTAATCTAATAATTACAAAATGTCTACATATTTCAAATACTCAACAGACCAGTGTCGTAACAGTGCCCCTCCAGGGATTACGCCCTGTGCCTGGGTTCCACTGGCACCGCCCTAGTTACGGCACTGAACCCCTAACAAAATTAATCTCCAAAAATTACAGATTTGAATACAAAATACTTAATAATAGCATATATTTTCAAATTCTAGTGGGAATTCATCTACCGGATATTGAGCTAAAAAAACGGGTTTTGGGAGGTTTTCTTTCGGGTTATTTTACTAATTAAAGACCTGTGTTTGACCACAAGCTCATTATAGTAAGTTATGATGTGGCCTAAGGTGGTAAGCACACAAACCCTAGAAGGATCTGGCTCTCAAGTAGTTGTCGGAACACACCGGTAGGTGTTTGGCGATAGATTTGAACACCTCCGCGACTTCCGACGTCGCTACCACCGACCTATCATCGCCTCTAAATTATTTAATTATCTATTTAAAAAAATATAAAGGTACATTTACACACCGGTACAGTAATCCAGTTTATAAAGGTCACAAAAACTCGCGATATTCATACACTATACATATATATATTTATTTTAGGTACAATGTTGAATTACTAATACTAACAATATTAAACAAATATCAATATAATAACTTACAGGCTGTGATTTTCTATCTATATTTTAATTTTTTATTGCAATTCACAATGGAGAGATCTTAAAGAACAATGAAGAGCAATAGCCAGATGACCAATTATTTTTACTGATATCTAACTTGCCCCGACTTCATGAAATTTTGCATACATGTAGAACATGTTTTGGATTAACACATACTTTTAAATCCGGGAAAATATAACATATCTCGGGTTTGCGGGTGAAACTGCGGGGCGGCAAGGTAGTAAAGAAATATCATCAGATCCTTATATTATTAGAAGCGACTCCGTTGTGATTGAAATATTTCAGATGATACTAAAACGCATCTAAGGCACTTCATATTTTCAACATGCTGACGCAAGAAAACATATTTGCTGTAACCCACAAATACAAACTTTTCACCAGAGCCAAAAAACTTTTCTGAAAACGGAAAAAACATCATAACTTCAAAACTATAAGTCTTAGGAACATGAAATTAAATACATATTTTTTATTTTTGCTTTTCTATTTAGCAGCATAATGATCATACTTCTAAGTTGATTATTTCTACCCTTTTTGCGGCTTACAGCAAACGAGTTTTTTTTTACATACCTTTAAAATGCTGTAACTATCAAGGAACATTGTATAGAAAGATAAGATTTCTAGTACGTACAGAAATTTTAAATGCTGTAAGGAGAGAAACTGATTTACTAAAGTAAAGTGAAATGGACGTAAGGCACAATGAAAAATTATCTTGTATTGATTTAAATGACTATAAAACGAAGTATATTAGATTGTTTTTTTATTTCTTATCTTTTAAAATGTTAAACGCAAAATCAATATAATTATTACAGGAATAACAAAAAATATTTTCGTTTAAAGAAATTAAAAGATGTAGAAATAGTGAAAATTATAATATAAATCTATAAACAATCATCTTCATTGGTATCTAATACATACTTTACGTAAGCCAGTATTTAGTATCTCTACTCATAATTATGTTTTTACAATTTGAATTTATTCAGGTTATTATTTTTGTGTTTATGCTTATTATATTATTTTGGAAATTGAACATTAAACATTTAATGGAAAAAAGCCAACATTGTCAGACTCCAAAAAAAATGAAATAAAATATAAAACATGTAACCTTGCTGAGTTTCTTGCCGGTTCTTCTCAGTTGAAGGCGACTTCCGAATCGGTGGTAACTTAGTAGCTTCGATGTTCATAAGTGTCCTTCTAAGGCCTTAACAAATGGCTTTGACTTTAATCTAAAACTACTCGGAAACAAGATATCACTCACTTTAACCCTCAACAAACTCTACGACAATTTCCGTTGACTCTGTTCGCCGAATAGGAGCTGCAAGATAGATGTAAGTATAGCCACACGTGGGCGCGCGGTTCGCGTAATCTGCGTTTTGTTTCTGTCATAAATGAATTACCTTCGATTATTATTAAAATCAAGGCTATTTTATATGCAGTAAGTGAGTTATAATTACTAAATACCTACAATTATAACGTCGTAAACATGATGTAAGTGATAGTATTAAAAAAAATTCATCCCGCTAAAATGTCGTAACCTCTATGGTTTATAGTTTTACTGACCGCAAGAATGGCGTAAGCCACAAGGGTAAACAAACAGCCAACTCACTTTTGCTGTAAGCCAAGAAAACATCAAAAACACTGGTAGGCTTACAGCAAAGTTGACACGGATTTTGTTGAAAACACTGACGTCGTAAGTGATTTTTTTTTCGTCCTAAAAATATGAGACCCAGACGAGTCGACGCAGTATTTTTTTCTGATTAAAATGGTGTAAAAAAACGTATTTTCACTTTTTTGAGGGTTACAGCAAATATGTTTTCCGTCGTTGATACATACACTGTGGAACCGCGGTAATCCGAAAAACATTTTACAAAGCGTTGTCGGATCATCAAATTTGTCGGGCTATAGAGTACTGTCACAGCCTCCTGTATTCAGGAAATTTAAAAAAAAGAGTACCTTGTAATCCGACAAATTAAATATCTAAGTGGTAAGATTCTATATGTACAGTCGGCGTCAAAAGTAGATTGGCACTTTAGTACCCTTTCATAATAATCTGTTGACATTTTCTTGACACACGGTACTAAGTGCCAATCTACTTTTGACGCTGACTGTACTATAAATCAGACGATGGAGGACGCCTCCCCCGTGGATTCATAACTCTACTCGACTGTACCTAGATGTTATAAGCATATCGGTTTATGGGGGGATAAAACAGGGGCCGGATTCCACTGAAATAACATCTATATATAAATAATCAACAATATGCAATAATCTTAATATAAAAACAATGAGTTGCGAGTACATAAATTGACTTGACCTTCTTATAGTGTTGACTTAAAATGAAATTAATTATTTAAATTAAAATTTGTATTTTGTAGATTTTTTAAATGGTAAAATGAACCTTATCTTGTTCGACATTGCTCTTAAATATAATATACCTTTGTTCACTTTGGCCAAAATCTATAGAGCGTACATAGACTTTGTTTTAACTCGTATTAATTTACTTGCTGGTATTTTTTTTTTTATCTGACTTTAAAAGTGTCAATTTCTATTTAATTTAATAATAATTGTACATAGAGGAAAGATAAGTACCATTTTTGACTTAAAAACTGTACTATTGTAAAACTTTTATAAAAATCAAGAAGTTATACATTGACTTTATGCTGCATGGTTTTAACACGACATATCTATAAATTCCAAATCACAAATTATGCCGAGTATACTTAGCCAAGTTTTACGTCAAGTTTGAGCAGTCTAAGTACGCTATATACATCAACCTTAGTGTCAAGCACTACAGAGGTGCCAAGTGTGAATAATGAGGAGATAAAACTTTATAATTAAATTGAAATATAGATGTGCTCTAAAATATTAAAAACATTATTAAAGTTTAACGACTAGAGTGAAAGGTGTATTCGTAGCACAACCAAACGGGACGAAATGGTATCAATACGAGATAAAACTGTCAATACGTCACCACTAGGGGGCGCTACATGTAATTTAATACTTTTATTTTTTATATATAAAATAAGTGTTTCGAAGTAACGCGTGTATATTTTTTGGTATCCTCAAAACAAAGGTATACCATTTTGTATTACTTTTCTGTTTACATAATGTTTAGGTGGCGCCATCTACAAATCACTTTCCACTTTATCTCTTTTTTTTTTTACTTTGTATAGGCACACGCCACAATCTCATCATGGTAAATGATGATTAATTTTAAGCCATTTTCATATGCGTTTTTTTTTTCAGAATGCTAACAAAAATGCATAGACATGAATACCATCACAATAAGATTCAATTTAGTTTCAACAATAACATACGTAAAGTGCTTTTATCTATGCGATAATAAATTTAATTAGGCACATTAATATAGGCGTTGTACAACACGCGCGGTACATCCGCATCGCACCCGTCCCGTTCACTCAAGACCTTAAATCTCCGTATAATAAGTAGGCCTATTAATTCTTAACAAATCGAACACGTTCGGGAATACATATGTAGTATTAAAGCCTATCATACCATAAGTGAAGTACTTATAACTAAGTTCGACTATTATTTTGTTTTGATTATCGAGACTGTCTTCTGAATTTCTTAGTTCGTTTTTGTCTTTGCCGAGTAAAGCACAGACAAAAGCATATGAAACAGATTTCCCGATGGCTCTTGTAGCTAAAACGCCGCAAAAGCCAAGTATGGTGCGTAGTATGGTGCATCCCAACATTTCCTTGGAGGGCCATATGATGTTGTATGGTGGGTCTAGAGGACTGGCCATCATGTTGCCGAGCTGGTAGTTAGTCCAGGAGCCAGTGAGGATGCCGGCACACACGCTTACAATCATCGTTGTGTCGCCTCTGTAAAATGCGATAATACCCTTATTTAAGGTAACCTACATTGAGCATGAGCTTTGGGTCAAAGAAAACATTTCAGACGGATATTTCATTCAGAGATGATCGTGCGTTATCTCGTGATACAAAACCTGTTATTTATAACATGATCAATCCAATAATTTAATGTAAAAATATTTGGACTAAGATAGTAGAATTTTTGGATCTATTTGCAATTAGCATTTTAATATACGCAAAAATTGAGAACCTTACGGCCAATTTCTCTCGCTAGAGGCGCCACTGTGTTATAACATAAACAAATGACTGGTTACAATGACAATACTAAACTAATATACCTAGTCTTGCCATAAATATTGTCACAAAGAAAAACATTTTTTTTTTATTGCAAATAATATTTATTACTTTTACAGTATGTTAGTTTAATACATAAATAAAAAACAATTTAAAATATAAAAAGCTTTTTCGAAGTGGTCTCCATTGGCTGCAATACAGTCCTTTAATCGTTGAGGCCAGTTATCAATAGAAGCACGCACTCTTTCCATGGAAAAATTCTTCACTGCCAATCGTATGGATTGTTTTAGGGACTCCAAATTATCATGGCGTTTAGAGCAAGCCGTACTCTCTAAAACTGACCATAAATCATAATCCAGCGGATTAAGATCGGGACTAGACGACGGCCAGTCTTCAGCTCTGATGAAGTCCGAAACGTTTACTTCCAACCAAGACTGCGTGGACCGAGCTTTATGACCCGGCGCCGAGTCTTGTTGGAAGGACCATACTTGGTTATTGAACATGGTGTTGTTAAGGGGCTTAACTACCTTCTCAAGAATGGTATCTTGATACACTTGTGCCGATGTTTTGATACCTTTTAAAAAATATGGCTCAGTCACTCCTTCATAGCTAACACCCCACCAAACCATCACTGAAGTCGGATAATGCCCACGTTGCACTCTGTCGACTAATTGGGAAGCTTCCTTAGAGCTTTGAGCATAAATACGATCATTTTGTTTGTTAAAATGTTGCTCAACTGTAAAGATTTTCTCATCCGTAAACAAAATGCAGCCACCATATAATTAACTGACCCCAAAAAAGTCCTGCAGTACGCAGTTCTATGGAACCCACTATTATTTTTGACAACTTCAAAATAATTACCAGTCACATCATTATGCCTTTCAGCGCAAACCTATTATGAAATCAATAAAAATTAAATTGCCTTTTATTTATTGTCAGGTTTCAGTTAGGACAAAATCTCACCGTGTACTCACTATGTCTCAAGTGTAGATGCAGCGGATTGAGATAAGCACTATTTATATAGATTTTTCTTTAAAGTCGTATCTGTTACTTGGGATTAGTAACGGCACCAAAACGACGACATTTTTCAGTAAAAAGATTTTGTACTGTAGCTACTTAGAAGTTTTTGGAGATTATCTTTACTAATATTATAAAAGGTGAGAAATAAGCATATGGCCCACCTCATGGTAAGTGGTTACCATAGCCTATCGCTAGCAATACTAGGGGTATCACTCCTATCAGTCAAGGGGTAGCTTGAACCACAGAGATAAACAACAAATACTTTTTCTAATTAGAAAATAGTTTACCTAGTAGGCGTCCACTTGTCAGCGTTAGGATGGAAGACTATGACCAGTATGGAGACGGAGAGGACGAGCAGCGGCGCGTAGTGCGCGGTGAGCAGGAGCCCGTCCAGCCGGTCCACCGCCGGGACCAGGGCCGCCAGCAGCGCCGAGGACAGGAGGAGCCCTGCTGCTATGTCCTGAAATATTTATGTATAGATACATATAAATAATATTTCCAAATTGCCTACATAAAACCTGTCTGGAATATAGAATATTTTCCAATTCAATGTGCCCAGGGACAGATTATTGTTTGTATAGAAATATAAACTTATATAATATAAAAGTTAATAAAAGATAAACCGTAATATTGTTACAGTAAATATGATAAATTGACAAAGTAAATATTAACATAGATTCGACTGATGGCCTAATTAAAATTACTTTTGAAGATAAAATAATGTTTCTTCTAGCATGAGGTAGATGATTAAATCTAATATATAAAATTCTCGTGTCATAGTGTTTAATAATAATAATAATAATGTTGCTCCCTCTGTCACCTTGGTTTTGGTGACTTTTTTTGGGGGCCCATTCAGTTGGTGGCGAGTCACCGTCTGCCAGAATTATCAAATATATATGTATAACGAACATCATCAAAGATTGAGACATTTGATTTGGCAGGCGTTCCGTTGTCTCAATCAATAGTCCAACAACCAGTCCAGCAAGTTCCCCCCCATAGACCCAGTATAGTTCCCTGTTTTCTGTAATAGTCCTTGCACTTAGCGGGTGCTGTCTTTACCTGTATCTCTTCAATAGTGCAGACAGAGATAGTATCGCTAGGTGTACACATCCCAACACATTAACATATCTTAAAGGGGCCTCTACGTGTTGGATCTGTATCCCCACGCACGCCTTTAAAAAAGACCGGTCCTCGCGCCGTGATGTCAGAAAGATAGTTTATTATAATAATAATAATAATAAATATTCTGGGACATTATTCCTCACACACGGCCATCTGACCCCAAACTAAGCAGAGCTTGTACTATGGAAGCCAGATAACTGATATACTACATATACTACTTTTCTTTTGTAAATACATACTTATATAGATAATTACAACCAGACACAGGACAAAGAGACATGTTCATGCACACAAATATTTGTCCTGAGTGGGAATCGAACCCACGACCTGCGGCGTGATAGATAGGGTATCTTACCAACCACGCCAACCGGCCCGTCAAGTGTTTGTCTGCTTCTTATGATTTTTTTTGTGTATAGTCTGAGAGGTAGGTCTGAGAATCGGTCGTAGGCTATTTTTTTTATACCGCTACGCGGATAAAACCGCGGAGGACAGCTAGTTTTTGTATATAATTTGTGGCCGATAACTGCCACCAATCTATCACTACCGCTCAAATGTTCCCACCCTTTTCACTCATACATATTTTCTAAACTCTAATTGTGGTATTGAGGCCTTATAGGTTTCAATATCGAATTATGAAGGTAGTTCTCACCAAAACACTATGCATCCCAAGATAGATCCTGCTGACGCAGATGAGGGTACACCACGAGACAGCAATAAGCACGCCCCAGTGCATGGGGTACTGGTATCTGTCCATGGTGTAGAATAGCACTGAGAATGGAATGGACACCCCAACCATGGCGTGAGTCGATGGCATACCATATTCTATCGCCCATTTCTGCTGGAGCTTCTTCACTGGATAGCCTGGTCGGGGCCAGCGGATAATGTCTTTGAAACCTTGACCTGGAATCCAAGAGAGTATGCTTGATGTAGGTACAAGAGGGGAAGTGCAAGTGGAACACAAAGGATGTGAATTGGCAAGTTGACTGGCTTAATGCTTTAGGTTACAACAATGTGTAACTTGTAATTTAACGAAATTAATATTGTTTGTTAATTTTTAATGTTTTCAGCCATGTTAAACTTTCATTATTTTATTTGTTAAAATAGATTGTAATGTTACAAGGCTTGATATTTACTGTATAACTTAGATTTCAGATGAAATGGTGTTAATACATGTTATTATAATATGTGGGTATATTTGTAAGAACTGCATGAAATTTAATTTGTATTAGAATCAATAATTTATATAAATTTCTATAAAAGGGGAGATGTAGTGTAAGGTAGATTTATTATTGTGATGGGGGGTAGCTTACGATTTATACGTGAATAAAGCAGTCTTTATGAAGCTATCAAGGTGTTTACTTCAGTTATCAGTAGATATTTACTATTGTTTACATAAAATTTAGTAATATTAGGTTTCACACAAATATTGTTAGTGAGACTATTTTTTAAAACAGTTGATGCTGCGTGTATGCTTCAGGATTATTTACTTAAATCTATACTAATACGAGCAATTCTTGTACATCTATACTAATATTATAAAGCTGAAGATTTTGTTTGTTTGAACATGGTAATCTCAGAAACTACTAGTTCGATTTGAAAAATTATTTCAGTGTTGGATAGCCCATTTATCGAGGAAGGCTGTAGGCTACTTTAACGCGGGTGAAATCGCGGGACGGAAGCTAGTAAATAATAAATGAACTGTTAATTTGTTCAGTTTAATATATTTTGATTTCAATCATGATATAATTCTGCTACTCCGAACCGTGCGTTAGTAAGTGCTTGTTTAAACGCGTAGTAGAATACCTAATAATAATTTGATTTTGACAAGGTTAGCCCATGGGATCTCGAAATTTTATCTACCTGTACACGCGCGATATCTGAGCCACGTGCGGTGTTAATTTAAACAGAATTCTATATTTAAACTTATAAATGTTTCTTAATCGAATTTCAACCTTATAATTAATAGTTAAGACATAATTTTAATTGTTCCCAAAGCATTGTCAATGGTGTGATTTGAATACAAATTGTAAAAATTTTAATTGCAAAGTTGGTTTTATCATTAGTAGTATGGAAGACGGAACCCTTATGTACGAGTCCAATTAGCACTTGAACTGTGTTACAATTACAACAGGTTTTTGGTACATACATGTAGGTAGACATAGTTCTTTCAGTGTTTTTTTTTAATTGATGAATGATTTGGCTTAGTAAATTATGTCTTTTATTAGAATGCCTTAAATACTAGAGGTGAATAGGTAGTTTTTACTTTAACCAACAAGATGTAACACTATTAAATAAAACAATGGATACTAAATGTTAAAACATTGCTATGCAACAATTGATTTACTCAATGCCAAGTATGACTGTATGAGTTTTGTTTTTTTTTTTTTGTTTTTTGTGCTGATCTGCAATCAGTATTATACTATAAGCAGATTGTTTGTGGGATATTGTCATGTCGAGTGCGTCCTCCAGAGAGGACAGCTACTCATTGTATTTATAGAGTGGTATTTCACTCTATTATGACTGTATGAGTAACATTGAAATATGTGGAGATGTAAAGCTGGAAATATTAACAGAACTAATTTAAACTTAATCTTGAAAATTTTGCCTGTTGAAATACTTCTAATACTGTATATATTTGGCTAGTATTTAATCACCCCTTTGAACGGAAAGCTGTAAATGATAAGGTCTTTAAAAGACATGATAATATAATAATCTATATACTTCCTTTTTGTCATATACACACAAGTATTGTCAGTGAGACTAAATAAATAATTTTATATAAAGCCATTTATTCAGTTTAGGCCCTAGGAGGGCACTTATGAAGGCCGAATTTACTGAAGCTACCACCGATTCGGAAATCAGCCTTCAACTCAGAAGAACCGGCAAGAAACTCAGCAAGGTTACATTTTTTATATATATTTTTCTTTTTTTTTTTATAATCTGACTATTGGCTATATTTTTTTCAATAATAAATCTGAGTTGGTTTTTGAAAAGAGTAATTGCAGTGTTTCGTGCCGGCTCTTCTTAGTAAAAGCAACTTTCCGAGCCGAGCGTTAGACTATTCATAAGTGCTTATAAAGGCATAAAAAATATTTCCATTTATAGGACGTGCATCTGCGCAAGTTTTTACGCTGCAGAAATAATGCTGTCACAAAATGGCAGCCTTCTTATCCTGATGTAGCTTGATTACAGGAAACGCTCTTACAATACATATTGTATTATTGTGATGTAAACTGACAGTTTATCTGTATATCATTGAAATAAGGAGTATTGGACTAGGTATCTAAACTTGCAACATTATAATATAAAGAGCTTTGTTTTTTTAATGTTAGAATACTATAATAAATGAATCCAGCAGTAATTTCTCATTAGGTATTCACTGTGATGTCAATATTTAATTAGAAACTTTGACTTTACAGTCACATTAAAAATTGAATGCTGACAAATTATAATTGATTTATTATAATATTGTTGTGATCACTCTCTTGCTGCATGCAGTGCACATGCTGGGATTCATATGAATCAGAACTAGTGAATGCATATTTGTTTATTTTTACCTATACTCTGTTCAACCGTTTATTTTCTTTTTGACGTTTCATCTATGTAGTTATACAATTAACCATATAATAAATAGATAAACCTTATTACAGAATATAATAAGATTCATATTTCATTGATATTTTAAACATCAAAAAGAAAAGAAAACGGATGCACAGAGTATAGTAGGTAGCATGTAAGAGTATGTATGATTTATCCATTTCTACTTCATTCTATAAGCTTCTATCCAATTGCATACTGAAGTAAAAAAAATAAGAAAGATATAAATAGAATCAGAAAGATAAATAGGTATTGTAGTGGGTTTATCTGACTTTAATCATAAAGTTGCATAACATATACACAGTAATAAAATTTTATATACCCGCTAAGTATTGTAACACACATTTGTTACCTATTTATTCTAGAATGTCTACTTTTATACATAACTAGCTAATCCTTGGCATGCCTTTTTTTTTTGGAACCATAACTGGCACTGGCATGCACAACTCACCAAAGTTTCATCACAATTGGATGAATGCTTTAAGAATGCATAGAGCACAAAGATACAAACAAACATTGATTTTTATATACATGATTTTTTCAGGATATTTCAAAGTGGGCCAGTGCAAAATTAAGTGGACTGCTTGCTGTTCATTTAAAATAAGTCATTATATCCTTGTTATAAGCAGCATGCCTATGATATGAGGTGGACTCCTACAAGAAGTATGATAGCAATAGATTAAGAAGATTGGAAAGAAAAAAGGAGGCCTATGCCCAGCGGTGGGTCAGTGTGGGCTCTTAATAATCCAACTGTAATTTTATAAATATGAAAGTTTGTGTGTGTAGATGTTTGAGACTGAATCACACATAAGTGGCTGAATGAATTTGGATGAAACTTGGTACATTGATTGATCATATCCAGGAATAGCATATAGGGTACTTTTTATTCCAGGATCCTTCAGGAATATGGGTGAAACCATGGGGCAGAAGCTAGTTTGATAGTAGAATGAAGACAGATGAACTAAATACAAATGTGGCCAAGAGACTGTTCATAATAATGGTCTTGAATAGAATCTGACAACATTCAGACAAAAAAAACCTTTTAAATATGATAGCACAGCGAGTCAAATACTTATGTAAGTAAATTATCATGTAATTAGTCATCTAGTTGCCTAGGGGATTACCTCCTATCCTTGTGATTATATTAAAAAATAAACCAAAAATATACATGTCATGTACTATACTATACATGTTTTTGAAATAACGGTTCATTTCTCTAAAGAGCTGTAACAAGCTTTAAATTTAATAGTACTTACAAGTGAGTATACACAATTAAATATAAATAATAAATACAAACCTATGTACATAACTATGGTCCAAACTAGAACAACTCTTCGGCCAACCGCTCCATCAATATTCCAGAACCAAAACGGTATAAAAGTGGCGTAGAATATCTCATCTCCAAGCTCCGTCCCCAGCACGAACACCCAGTACCAAAACTTATTGTTGATCAAACATTCTACTTCCTCCTTGCCACTACTCTCTGCCGACGTATCTGTATCGTACGAGGATTGGGAACTACTCGATATGTTGCTCGGTATCCGTTTGTGTTGCTTGATATCATACTCCTCGTTCACACGCTCTAATCTATCGGAATGTACAATTTCACATGATTCATTTTCTTGACGATTACTTTTGTATTTTACACCGAAAAAGTTTTGTACTTTCACAACAAGTAGAGGATCTTTTAGATATTCTATTATATTATCCCACATGACGAACACCGACACGATAACCAAACAGTTTGAAAATTAATGAAATACCTAATTATTATTTCGCATTCAAGCCACTTCCTCTTCATACACACTGGTATAAAATAAATAGCAAAGATAAATAGTTACTAAACACTAGGCTTGGGCAAAAAAAAACGATACATCAAAATATCGATATTTTATCAGAAAATAATCGATATATATTGGCGATTTTATTTTTTTCGATATTTATTTTCGGATATCAAAACCGATATCCGAATATAAATATCATAAATAAAAATTTATCTATAGACTATAAGCCGTTTGTGGTCTGTGCAGTGAAGCCAACCTGAGGAGCCAACTATGACAACCACAGTATACCAGACTGACTGACGTCTGACAGTGACTGACAGTCATCAGCTGGTTTGGTTGGTGTTACTGTGTACTGTACGTAGTAATATACAGGGTGATTTTGTTATCACTGGCAATACTTGCAGGGGTGGAAGTACTCATCAATGTGAACAACTTTTATTATAGGGCTAACTCTGATATCGCGTAAAATAATATGGTTGCTTCATACATTTTGGTCGAGTAGGTATTGAACTTTTGTATGGAACAGCTGATAATTTTCAAGATTTCACAGTTAGTTCCATTATAAAAGTTGTTCATTTCTATATACTGGTATATAGAAAATAGAAATATATTTTTTTTACTATCTAATTTTTGGCAGAGCTTAATATAGGTAACCCCTCCATAAAAAATATCGATATATCGAAAAATCCATATTTTTTGGAAATATATAACGATACATTTGCAAAATATCAATACGATATATATCGATATATCTTATCCATTTGCCCATCCCTACTAAACACCAGACCATAAACTAATAATACTCAAAATTACTCAAATTTTGGAGTTTGACTGACATGACAGATCTGACAAATCAGTCTACGCAAATAACAGATTAGTACCAATTTTTTTATTGTCAATATTCGATTTTCATATGTCAATTCGATATAAGCTTACCACAGAATGCTATTACTCCTAGTGATTTTATTATTCACAAACCAATCTATGAATCCAAAGTTGCACTCGAATTTTCACACTTTTACTATTAAATTCTACTATTATGTTATGTATTAGTAGAATTACGTTACGCAACTAAACGATTATTAATGGTAATAATCGTACTAATTACTGAGCTTTTCGAGTGTCCAATTGATACAGTATTAACATAGCTAGCATCGATAGGATTATTCCTTAACTATAGAGATGAGCACAATCTTTTGTGAGATAAAAAATATCGCCTAATGGCTAATCTTAATAATCAAAAAACAATGAAGATAATGTCCCGAATTCTCTAGGGGTTTAATTGGTGAACCAAATTAGGACTCCCCTGCACCGTAAACCAAGCACAAGTTAGTTTTCCTTCAATACGGAATGATGAATTATGTTAGTATGGTCAGTAAAGGTCCTAGTCAAGGAACATATTTGGTCTTAGTGCTGTCTGCTGAATGTTAAACTATTTTTGTACCATGCATGAGCAAGGTGGCCAGAGGTGGCAAGCACATAAAGCCTAAAAAGGAACTAGCTCTATGGTGTGCGCGCTGGCATTTATATTTTGCAGATGATCAACCCTAACGGAACCTGTAACCGGACCAACCTGTAACGGAACCGGCGGCGATGCTTATCAGTTGGTACTCTTTAAATATCTGAGGAGCTAAGTGTTAAAGACTAAGCGACGTTAGCCATTTATCATCACGTGGACCGCCTGCTTGATGACTTTTTGATTGACGTTCAAGTCTGTATTAATGTTCCGTCTAAAAGTTTTCATTGCTTGACTAATTAATAAATAAATAAATGAGTTATGGCATGCCAAAAAGTATGTCTACTAAAAAGTAGCTTAGTTACCAAAAACAAGTAATAGACCTTATTATAATATAATAAAATAAAACCTTGATATAATAAAATAAGTAGTTTTTTTTATTAGTGACTAGTATCCGTCACTAGCTTTTACACTTGTTTGACTGATTCGGTTAATTCTATTGACGTGATGACGGACTGAAAAAATCTATGGAAAAAATATTATTATAATAATATTATTTTGTTCGTTTTATGCATTTATCTTGAATTTAATTAGTCATAACCAAAAATTATTACTATTTGGTGTTGCCTGCGTTTGAAGTAATTTTTCCCAAGACCACATCATTTTGTCATAAAAAAATGATAGTATTGTTTTACTTGTATCAAGAGTATGATACAAGTAAAACAATACTATCATTAGAAATATATGGTACAAAATATTGTATTGATAATGTTAATGATCTTACATGATACATCTTCTTTATAATCTCTGGAAGGACTTGTCTGACCGTTTTCATGTAAGTAAATAATACTCATATTAGTATATCGTATTTGCTACAGCTTTCCCCGAGACTGAATTACAGATGCGTTGGATTGAAGCCACGGGCCGAAAAAATTTTAATTTTTTTTATGAAAAATTTTCTTAGAGGAATACCATTCTTTGGAGAAAATAATAATAATTTATAATGGTATGACTTATATCCTTGACTTTGAAATGTTGCCAATCTGTTTACTGGAGATAGTTTTAATAGTCAGCCACTTATTAGTAATCACTGAATCTTGTTGATCAAAGATATTTTGGTTAGCTATTTCTGAAATCCGTATTCACCGTATTTTAGATTAGCTAAAGTTAAAAAGTCATTTCTTGGATGTAGTGTTCGCTTTTATAATAAAATACCTATCTCAGTTACCAAGATGACTGATTTTAAATTCAAATCATACATAAAGAAAGTTTTAAAAGAAAAAGCCTATTACAAGGTAGCTCATTACATTGAGGATATAGATGTCTGGAAGTAGCTGCACTAAAACAATTAATGGAAAAAAGCTAACATTGTCAGATTGTCCAAAAAAAGAAAACAAAAAACTAAATATATGAAAAATGTAACCTTGCTGAGTTTCTTGCCGGTTTTTCTCAGTTGAAGGCGACTTCCGAATCGGTGGTAACTTCAGTAGTTTCGACGTTCATAAGTGCCCTCTTAGGGCCTAAACTGAATAAATGGCACACCATTCCACAAAAAATATCTAACCAATATATCAGAAAAAAAAATGAAATTTTAACCCTAAACTAGTACTATTTAATTAAAGGGACAGTAAAAAAGTAAATATAGGTTTCTTTACTGCCACTTAAATAAGCAGTACTTACCTTTGCTCATCATGCCTTAAGTATAAAGTATGTGTTAATATAGTAGGTATGTTAACAATGTTTTTAATATAATGTCACCTATCTTGAATATTGTTTATTTTTCTCATAATGCATAGGTAAAATAATCAAAGCACACTCATTATATTATTCAATAACCTTTTGATCCCAAATTAATAAACGTTTTCTTTCATAACGGGTAAAACCGCGAGGTCCTGTTAGTTAATCACAGATGCCTTAAGACAAATTATGGACTTCGAGCCCTGAATCTGGGATTGCTAAAAATCAGGGTAAAAACTTTGATATGGCAATACCACCACCTATCGTTCTATCTCACATGCGGCACGGACGGAAACCAATAATCTAGTGAGTGACTCCTCTATCTACGGTGCTGATTGTAGATAGAGGAGCATAGATTACTATTATATACTAGAGAAGCTATCTACGGTGCTGATAGACACATGTGAGCTTGCGACAATCAAGCGTGACCACTTTTGGTAGATACTACTGTTCTATTAGATTATGAGCCTGAAATATGAACCTTTAGTATGTTTAGTAGGTCGAAATGTCAGTTAAATTAAGTTGTTTTGATAATTTGGAAGATGACAATACATTTTATAAGATCTCAAACCTACTCGTTCTAAGATAAAGATAGATATTCATAGATAAAGCAAAAAGAAATAGATCTGTCTTAAAAAGGAGACGTTTTCGTCGTTTTCAAGGTTTCCAACAGGTTGGCAGCGTTCCCTTTTTGAATGGCCAAGCAAATGCGTTGAAATATATGACTTTTATTTTATGTGAAAGATAATTTATGAACATACTAGATTTTTTGTTTAGTAGATTTTGGTAGAATTTGGCCATACTTTTAGTAGAAACGCTGAAAAAATATGGTCACGCTGAAATCTGTGTTGCAAGCGACTTCACTTGACAGTTGACTTGACTTGCTTGCGACACTTGTCAAAAAAACGTTAAAGAAGGAAGTCTGTTTTGTTGACCTGCAAATAATTAATTACCTACAATATTTTACTTAACTTTGTTTGTTTACGCAATACTGTTTCTTTTTATTAAAACCTGAACGTAAGAAGTTTGAAGTGCAACGGAAACCGCGGCTTGTGCCGATTAATGAACAAGTTTTTGATGTAAGTACAAAACTTCCTTTTGATTTTATTTATTTACCTACCTGTTTTGAATATCTATTGGTATTTATTATTATATTTAACTAAGAGAGAATTTATATGATTCAACTTGGAAATTTTAATGGCACTAAGTAAATATTTTATATAAACTTTTTTTTACCAAACTTTATCTTGTATTTTATACAATGATTGTAAATACTTGTTGTAAATAAATAAATAGTATGGTGTTTGTGAAAAGAAAATTATAATCCATAATGTAACTAGTTTAGAGTTAAACTTTACACAAACTTTTTATAGTAAATTTTAAATTTATGGTTGAAAGAATCAGTATCAAACTAAATATGAAAAACTAACTAACCCATATAGTTGTATTCAGTTCATATTTGTCACTTATCATCTAAAATAAAATAAGATACCTGAGGAACAGTTAATTATGTATTTTTGTAGCTAGGTTTTATGACTAAAGCCGGTATGAACTTTATCAATTACTTACCTTGAGAATTAATTCTTCAACTAGCTGTCCCACGCGGTTTGACCCACGTTTCTGAGAAAAAAGTAGCCCATGTCCTTCTCCATACCATAGGCTATCTCCGTACCAAATTTCATCACAATCGGTTCAGTGGCTTAGGCGTCAAAAGAACAAACAAATAAACAAACACACATTCGCATTTATAATATTAGTTATAGTTTCTGCCCCAAGGTTTCACCCGCATTCCCGAAGGTTCTTATGTTTTCCCGGAATAAATACTCTATATTATGTTATTGCAGGGTATGATCTATCTATGTGCAAAGCTTCACCTAAATCCATTCAGCTGTTTGCTGTACGCATGATCAAGTCACAAACATCCAAACTTTCATATTTATAATATTAGTAGGACTAGCTGTATTTGCTTCTGCATACATGTTGCACAAAATACATACCTTAGGATTGTAGCAAAGTATAAAAACTGGTCAAGTGCAAGTCTCATACCATACCTTATTTAACCCTTCCAAAAAAAAAATTATTATAATTTAGGCTAGAATTTGAACCCAACTCCTTTATATCCGTTGGTAATTCTAGTAAGCACTAGACCAATTAAACTTATTTATTAGTCCTTGGTAAAATTCAAAAACACATTTTTTTCATAAAATCTACTGTAGACACGCCCCTGTATCTTACCGTTTTTATACAACAACTATTTTTATTGCCGTATTCAGAGAACTACCAGAGCCTAGACATACTTTTTCTGAAAATTTTAATGCCAAAAAATAATGTAATCGACTCAGTTTTGGAAGCGAAAACAGGGGAATACGAAACGTCGATCTTATCAAGGTTTTTTTTAGGTATAATCGATCTGAGCTGCAGCGCTGCAGTTGTCCCTATCACACTCTACGGGCAGACTTGAGGCGCAGCGCAACGGCATTAGTTTCTTCAAATACCTATTTTTAAAATTACTCGCAGGAGATAAAAATAAAAACAGTAGTTATTGATTTTGTGAATAATAAAATCAATAAAAAAAATATGTTATTAATAGCTTGGAGTTCAAAATTTTACAATTCACAAGCATGGCAAATTTATGCCGGAGATAAGCTTGTAAGTAAAAAATTACATAATTTACAAACAAATATTTACAAAATAAAACCGTACAAAAATTTTTTTTACATCCGTGATGCATACAAGTAAGATAGCTCGCATAAGAGCCTTTTCAAAACATACGAGTAAACTAACCATTTATTTAGATTTAAAACTAAAATTTCTTGCAAACAATATAATTTCAATAACAAATCTATATCAACATAATTGACTAGTTGTATGTACAATACAACAGTAGTATCTATAATAACCCATATATAATTAGATATAGTATAGATTACATGATTCGTTCATAATTATAGTACATGAAAATCTCGCACAGTGGTTGGTATCATTTGTAACATTGCCGGTATTATCTCCTCTCCTTACTATCCAATAAATAATGACCACACAGATAAGGTTTCCAACTCACTCGGCTCGCCACTCGACCGGTGTGCGTCGCGAGTTGTGCGCTCATTTATAATTATTGTAAATAACTGTAAATCAGTGCTTCATACATTATAATAGCAATCAAAGTTATGTTTGGGAAAATTAGAAGGAGTTCGTCTTAGACATGGATTCTTGTTTTGCACTTCAGTGATTAGTTAAAGAGTAAGTACGTGCAAATATACCTAAGTGTACTGTACTGTGCGATATTCAACGTTATGAAATGGTGGCATTAAGGTTCATAATCCGAAAAATGAGTTCGATACGATTTCTTACTAAAAATTAATTATGATATGTTAACCTGTCTCAAACATTATTGTTGTCGATTATTATATACCCAGCTAACAGAATAAGTAAACATCTACGCAAATAATTAGAGTGTTTCTTTTGTGTAATTTGTTGCTAAATTGGGTACCTAAAGTATTAAATGAAATGAAGATAATTAAAAGGAAAATAATAAAAATAATTAATTAATTACTATTACCTATGTTAATATAGCAACAAACATCGTCGTAACAGCATAATGATTATTTTAAAAGTTCACAGAATGGTGAACAATATCCAAAAACAAAAATTGATTTTTTTTTAAACAACCGCGTGTATGCCTAGTCTTCTCTTCGCGGTTTTACGCAGTTAGTCAATAGTCGCATGCGCACTGAATGATTACGTTTGTCGTAGGTCAGCGCACACCGGTGGCCATGGCGGAGGGGGAAACGGATACACTGAAGATATACTGGGATCAATTTTTCAAAGCGGAAACTGGAACTTATGAGGTATGTTCTTGTCTGAAGACTTGTTATGATCGTGCATAGTTTTGGTGTTTGACGATCCACACTTTTCAGTCGCACGCAATATAGAACAAAACACGTGAATTCGAATTTAATTTTCCTAAGACGAAATCTCAACTTTTCTTAAAGACCCCTGTCTTAAATTAACTTTGTGCTGGTAAAGTAAGTGCTAGGCTCCATTGATTGTTTTCTAAAAGAGAAAGTTGGTGTTGAAATGTTTAAGAAGATTAATAAATCTCCTAAACAAATAGAAAATTATCAATTAACTTTCGACAGCATAAATGTTGATCTAGAGCAAGTTTTGTCAACCGTGACATTTGCTAATGTTTCAATAACGAAACATTTACCTACATCGGTGACCTTCGAATTTACTGCTATTATAATTAACATATTTATTGAGACCCAGTGAAATATTTGGATATATATATAAAAAGTATATATTTATACATCCGCAGATTTTTGGGAATTTATTTTTACGTTCGACACTTTGTCTCGTTTTGTAAAAATGTGTTCTAATTTTAATGCAATAAAGAAAGTTTTCTACTTGATAGGATTAAGTGTAGACAAATTATGTGTAATCTTGGGAAGTACTAGAAGCCCTAGCAGTGACATATAGTTAGGTACACGTTAGAAATGTACAAAGACTACGCCGTAATCAGTTTGAGTCCTCGAATAAGCTTAAAGAACGCTTATTCGAAAGGATTAAGGATTACTTCAGCTACTATTATTAGTCATCAAGTGAGAAAGTTGTAGGTATTTATCTTTGATAGAATGAACCCAGCAATAACTTCGTCACGGGCACAAGCCTCCAATGACGAAGGATGGAACTCATCGGTTGGGAGGCTCAAAGCATGCTATTTCATCTAATAAATGTGTGAAAGATGAGACACATAATAATTTGTACCAAAAACTAGCGCCCAAAAATGTATGAACCGATTTAAAGCTTAAGGAACCTCTGAATGTATTTATTTAAAGTTATTTGAATTTTTGACTGACTAAACTATATACCTACTTCTACGCAGGCGCGGATCCAGGATTTATTTCAAGGGGGGCAATTTTCGTGTGAAGTTATTACACAATTATAATAATAATAAGTTCTAAAAATATATAGAAACCAATAGTGCAGTTGCTTCGTACTAGAATATGTTTTGACACGTGATTGAGTCACTAACATCCAAATATACAGACTTTCACATTTATAATGTTACTAAGATAAGATCAGCTCATAGTAAAATCCTGATCAACCATAGAACTATTCTGTGTGCCAAATATCATCCAAATTGCATTCAAATCCGTTCAATAGTTTTTGCGTGAAAGAGTAACAAACATCCTTCCATCCATCCTCACATACTCGCATTTTTTTTATATATTTTTTCTTTTATAATAACTATACTAATAGTAGCTGTCCCCCGCGGTTTCACTCGCGTAGCGGTTTAAAAAATAGATAGTAGCCGATTCTCAGACCTACTGAATATGCATATAAAATTTCATAAAAATCGGTCGAGCCGTTTCAGAGGATTATGGTAACTAACATTGTGACACGAGAATTTTATATATAAGATTATAAAGCTGAAGAGTTTGTTTGTTTGTTTGAACGCGCTAATCTCAGGAACTACTGGTTCGATTTGAAAAAAAATCAGTGTTATATAGCCCATTTATCGAGGAAGGCTATAGGCTATATACTTTTATCCCGGAAAAACACAAGATCCCTCGGGAACGCGGGTGAAACCGCGGGGTGGAAGCTAGATAGTTTATAAACTACGTAACGATGCAGACGAATATTGTAGTTAGTATATGAGCATCCCGGATGTAACTCGTTACCAACTAAGTAATCGTCGAATATCTAATAGGTTCGAACAAAGGCATACATGTTGTGTTCTTTTCAGAAATCGACTTGGCTGGACTTGTTCTTGGCCGAGTTTCTGATACGCGTCAATGATGGCGCCAATCCTAAGGAGCTGATTAAGTTCTGGTATGTTCTATTCTTTATATATGAGATCGTGGACCGATTGAAAAAGTCAATAGTCTTCTTTAAAATTAAGAAGCCATCTGCCGAAAAGAGACAAAATAACGCGAGTGAGAGAGACGCCATCTTGTTTTGATGATGAAAATTTGCCGACGACGTTATGCGCATGAGTTGTCATAGAAGCTGCTACTGTATATTTTAACGATATATCGAAATATAAAGCAATTACCGACCCGGTGATTGGTTAGTCACTGCTAATACCTACGTTAAAAAAATTGAATTGCAAATAGATTTTTTCCTAATTTGAATAATAATTATGTATGCGAGTTTCTTTAGGTATCTAAAAGCTATTTGAAAAGGTATCATATTTTACCGAGTGATTTTAGTGAAGGTCAAAGTGTGGTGGTCGTAAGCGGTTTGATGAGCGAGCAGACATTGTTATTTTCCTGATATAGAAGCTATTTTCATGCAAAATGAAAAAAGAGCGGTGCGAGCTATTTATAATTTGAGTTCTCGAGCTTTCCCTCACAGTAGCATCGCAGTACATTTATGCATACAAGTATTTATTTTACAACAAAATATGTCTTTTTCTAGAAATAAGCATAAACTTGTAACCTCTGCTTATAGACTCCAAAAAGTGCAAGGATCATTTTTGGGACTGAGTACACGCTTCTATAATAAGATCCCTCCTGCACTTTTAAATTTGCCTTTACATACATTTAAGGAACGTGTTAAGTCCATTTTAGTACAGATAGCATCGTATTATAACATTAACATCTTGCAGGATACATTTTATGTAATAAATCTAAGTTTTTTTTAAAAGAGTGATTGTTTCTCGTCGGCTCTTCTCAGTAAAAGCAACCTTCCGAACCGTGCGTTAGAGTCTGACTTTTCACATAAGTGCCTGTGAAGGCCTATTTGAATGAATAAATTAATTCATTTCATTTCCTTGTACTCTTACTATCACACGGACACGTGCATACTCGCAAACTCAGGTTGAACCAGCAACTCGGCATAAATGCTGTGTGCACCTTCTGATTTTATCTAGTTAGTGCTTATATTCTTCTAAAATTTCGAACTCATAACACAGTCCAGTAAGCGGCGTGGTGACGCTGGTGGGGTGCGAGCTGCTTTGCGGCATCCACCGCGTGACATCATCCATCAACACGCACTACTCCGTGCCGTTGCCGTGTCTCGACACTCCATGCTCCGGGAAGACCACCCCACTGCACGCTGACACTGCTAACGGCACTGTGGGTGAGTTGGAATACAAAGACCGAGATGAATCTAAATTTGAGATAAAATCTCAAATTTTGAGAATCAGTTTCGCGTTAATCTATGTGTGCTTACCATCTTCGTTCCGATCATTTACCATGGTGGTTTCTTATGGGCACTTTAATCAGTGTGTTGGAAAATATTTAATTAATGTCATAAAAATTAGCAACATACTGTGAATTATGTATCAAATCACTTACTCCTAGAAGATTAATAGGTTCTTCTTAAGGCGTTTATACGTAGCAAGTGTAGCAACCATACAACAACAAATGCAGCACACTAATAATTAGGTACTCACATAGATATTATTTATGACGAGTCCTTTGCTGGTGTTCCTTGTAATTCACTAACCCATTACTAACCTACCCATTGTCTTGCTGTACGTTTATTAATTTGTCATGTTGTGAACACATTGGGAATGCAGATCTGTACGAAGCCTCTTTCATTTTATTAATTTTGATTGTATTTTGTTCTGTGTGCGAAATAAATAAAATAAAAATAATATTAGTAATGCGTATTATACACGTATAATACAACTAAGCAATAATTAACAGATTTTTCAACCGACGAAAAAACGGAGGAGGTTCTCAAGTCGACGCGTATATTTTTTTTATGTATGACCACGCATAAGCACGCGTAGTCCGATTTTGATGGACTTATTGCTCGGAGGTACTTTGAGGCAAAAGATTTACATCTTACTAATAACATACAACCGAGCAAAAGACATATCTTTTCAGAAGCGGAAACTTGGTATGAAAGGTCATATAAAATTGATCCCTTTCAGGTGTAGACATAAAGCCAGAAGAAGCCAAGGTCCAGTCGACGAGCCTGTTCACGAGGACTTACGCGCAGTCATCGGAGGAGATCCTCAGGAAGTACATCCTCGGTGGAGTAGCATGGAAGTGCCTGGCGCTGCTTAAGGCTTTAGGAGTTGAGGTCAGTAATATTTTTAATACTTATCTATTTTCTGAGTCTAAAGAATTCGTTCAGATCTTTGGTAATGAAAAAAAAAATTGAATTTGTGTCAAGAAGACGTCATTTTATTTATGGTATTCTTCTTAGCATACCCTTTCATTCGATACCCATATTATGAGAGTGCATAAAAAATAACTAGTCCGTTATATTGGATTTAGAATGACGTCACTTAGCTAACCTTCATTGTCATCCAAACTAAACGTGTATGCACAATTTCAGCTCAATCGGAAACCAGGAAGTGGGTTAAATTTAACTTCCAAGATTTTTTTAAATAGTTGGTTACAGGTGAAGCTAATACAAGCGTGTTAAAAAAAACCCTTTCGATTGGTATATGAAACATTGGACAACATTGGTAGTTAGAGGCCAAAACTGCCCATTCTCTTTTCATATCTTTTCAGCTATTACGGATTGCTTGAGTAACACACATCCACACAAATTTTCGCATTTATAATATTAGTAGGATCATAGGATGACAATCTCCAAGTGATAATAACCATAACAGTAATGGTATAAAAGTGCTTGACAGCTTTTATAACCTTTACGAAAGATGCAACAATTGAGATAAGAGAAATCAGAAAGTGACAATCATGAGACCCATACACACTCTTAAATAGCTAAAAAGAAATCCAGTATTTAAAAAATACTTCGTGAATATCTAAAATGCAATTACACTCGGATAATTTTCCCTTTTCCCATATTTCCGCGTATGGGTATTTCTGTCAGTCATCATCATCATCATCAACATATCACCACTGTTGATTATAAGCCTCCTCACACACCACATATGCCACTCTCAAACACCGTCAGCCATCCATCCATTCAATCATTATTTCCAAGTAAGAAGTTACCTTTATAAACAAGCTGTCCCCCGTAGTTTCACCCGCGTTTCCGAGAAAAAAAGCAGTGTATGCCCTTCTCCATAGCATAGGCTATCTGCGTACCAAATTTCATCGCAATCGGAACAACGGTGAAAAGGTAACAGACAGGGGTACTTCCGCATTTATAATGTTAAAGTATAGATGGACTAGCTTCTGCCCCGCGTTACCGGTATAAAAAATAACCTATGTCACTCTCCTGCCCATAACCTTTTCTGTATGCAAAAAAATCACGTCAATCCGTTGCTGAGTGAAAGAAGGACAAACCAACAAACACACTTTCGCATTTTAAATGTAAGGATTGCATTAGTTATCGGCAGGTCAGCACCCCGACGACGGAAACCCGACGTCGCGTCGATATTTATCTAATAGCAATAAATGCGCCCGCGCAACCGACGCTGATACCGGTCGAATCGATCACGAATCAATCACTTCGGACAACCGATCGAACATAATTTTATATTATATGTATTATAGATAATAACTGTAAGTTGTTTCTATTGTTTTTTTTTTCTCTATCGCAACATATTTTTCATAGTCTTGACTCAAAATGAATATCAGTAATTAAGAAAATAATTATTATTATGTGCACGTTTCTTAGTTGACTGAATTATTTATATTTTGCAAGTCGAAATTCCTAGAACAGTGCTTGTTTGTGATGAACGTTTCTCAATACAACTGACAGTATATTTTTAGGAGGAAGGAAAATAAATAAGTATATTATATATCTTTGGAAAATCGGGTCGCTCTCAAAATTAAATTATGATTCAATATTTAGTCTCTGTGTTGGACACTGCGATGCCATTTTCATATCAGAAACAGATAATATTTCAAATTTAATTGCATTAGCGACAAAATGGTTGTCATGCAACATTTCACTTACTTTCACTTCACAATAACGCTTATATTTAAACAAACAAATTAATAGACTTCAAAATAGGTAATATATGTACTATAATTAAACTAGCGGCAAGCTATGGTGTCCGTTTTGACAGCCCATATACACACATGTGCCAAAAAGAGATAAGCGCGAGGCATTAGTGTCTCTAGTTTAGACCATGCAAGCTAGCATGTGATTTTGACGTTAAAGAATGTCATGAACCGTAGGTATTGCTTGAATGTTAATAGGTGAACCTTATTTTTAAACAATAAAGTTAGTTTTTCTTTGGCATTCTTAAGAGGACATTACCGCCAGGCCAGGCGTGCGGACGCGCGCGTTTGGTATTTATTTATTATTATTGTCGCTATCTCAATCGGTCGAGTGGGGAACAGCGCTGGCCACGGTTGACGGAAATAATAATATTTGGTAATACATGTTTAATTTAATAATAATATAGATACCTATTAAAAACAAAACGTTTCAATATAGGAAATACATAACACTGGTCTACAGTGGTTTTGTTGCCCTAGATATGAAAATGATTTTGGGTCTATTTATGCACACAATTCATGAAACTATCAATGATTTTGTAAGATTTGCTCTGATTTTTTTAAAATCTTTATTTTCATTTTACATTACAAAAATCAAAAAACGAGAAACAAAATAACAGATATATTTATAATGTCAGTTATGTTTTGAGAAATTAGGATAAGTACATCGAAGTAAATAAAGAGGAAAATGTCGAAAATATATTTTATATTTCCATAAAACGCCTTTTATGAGCTTTTCTTTTATAATTTTTCAGGGGACAATCTCTTTTCAAAGACCAGCAGTAAATTGTTCAAAATATAAGATATGCAAAAATCATGAAAACATACGAGCACATTGAGAACTTTCATGAATATATTCGTAATCTGGGCACTTGAAAACGTAAGAATTTGCGATGATATCCAGGGCAACAAATAAAAAGTTTCTTTTTGTAGAGCTGTGTAATTTGTGCTATGTTCCTGGCAAGAAAACAAGCAAATTTTTTTTTAATGTGGATTTGAGCCCTTGTAATTTCAAAACTTTATAGTTTAGCGAGAATCTGACTTTCCACAGGCCTATATTAGTTACTGAATGGTGTTAACAAAATTTTCTTACTAGATGTCACCCGCGGTTTTACCCAAAAAAAAATTAGCTGGCTAGGCCCATAGGCTATCTCCGTACCAAATTTAATCGCGATCGGTTCTGCGGTTTAGGCGTCAAAAGGTAACAAATAATCAAACAAACTCACATTCGCATTTATAATATTAGATAGGATTATCTAAAATAGGTAATATACTTCGTTTTGTATGGAGCTGGCTATTGGCACGTGGTAATGAAATTGAGTTTGAGGATAGAACTTATAGAAACGATCTATTCATAAACTAGAAAATATATTTTCCTATTAAATAATGGATATTTAATTATTACAAACTAAACTTAATTCGTTGCTCAATAGTCCATAGAGCGATGCAGATGTTTTTTTTTAATTATGTTATAATAGTTTATTTATTTATTATAATTAAAATAGTAGGTAAATGATAAATATTGACATTTTAATATAATTAGATTTATTGTTAGCATTGTTCACTGTGACCATGTGTCCACATATTGTTACATGTAGGTACCAACGTTTGTTTATACAATCGTAAACATATTGATGAACTATAGGTATATGCGATTTAGACCATTTGTCATTTACATCAATTACTCGTAGTTAGAATTGATTAGCTGGAAATAAGGCACGGTTTATTCGGACTGAAGACGAGCACGAAAGAATATTGAATTATAGAAAATGCGCGTTGGACATACGCGTTTAAAGTTTAAATTATTTTGCTATTACATTCCCATAATTGAATACAACAATACTAGCTGTCCCGCGCGGTTTCACCCGCGTTCCCAGGATAAAGAGTAGTCCATGTCCCTCTCCATAGCATAGGCTATCTGCCAAATTTCATCGCGATCCACAGTTTAAGCCTGACAGGCAGACAGACAAACTTTCGCCGGTTCATATTGACTATTTCTGTCAGGGTCTATCATGCTGCCGTCAGCTGAGCTCGGTGCTGATCTGGCTGTTTGGCGAGCTGAGCGACGCAGGCGCTGCAACCACCACCACCACTAAACAGACGCTTGCGCCGCGCACTCCTATACATCAGCTATTCTCACACAAGTATGTATGTTGTTTATATTTCATTCTTATTAAGATTTAGTGGAGTAGTGACGTCGGATGTCACAGTGAAATGGATTGAGTTTAAAATTAGGGTGGTGGAATGAAAAAAAAAACCAATACCAAACGTCGACTACTGATGTGTTTGGTTGACCTGTTTCATTCTAGGTTTAATGTGGCTACCATTTACACCACAGCCATATTGTTTCTTACCACAGATTGTGGTCAATATCCTATCCAATATTAAAAATATTATAGTACAATCGTTATTATCACGAAATAGCAAAAAAAAACAGTACTTCCGATAAATTTAGTTAAAAATAATTCTTTATATCAATTTCTGTACCCATCACATTTTTTCGTATCGCGTACGTGTGTACCGAACCGAGTGATTTTATCGGCAGAGTAAATACGTACAATGTAATCTTGTTAGTCGCGGACCGGTGCCGGTGGGAGGCAGTAAACAGACCTTATCTGACCTTGACATTATATCAAAAACTAGCTTTGCGTGCGGTTTCACCCGCGTTCCCGAGGGATCCTGTGTTTTCCCGGGATAAAAGGTTCCTCGATAGATGGGCTACCCAACACTGAAAGAATTTTTCAAATCGAACCAGTAGTTCCTGAGATTAGCACGTTCAAACAAACAAACAAACTCTTCAGCTTTATAATATACTTGTGAAGAAACAAGCCATAAATACACATTTTTCTTGATATTTAAATAAAGTTAGTGTTAAAGAAGTATCTAGAAATAAAAAGTTATGTGCGGTTGGGGGAACCCAGCCAGGAACTATGTTCAACAAAAAAAAATGTTTAAATTTTTTTGTTCAATTCTTGAATCACCATTAAAAAAATTCGATAATCTATGCAATTCACACATATATAATAGAAATAGACAGGCAGAGACAGAGAAAGTCGCATGCAGTGGGCATAACTGGTGACATCACACTCGTAACACCTTTTCGTTACGTGACTCTATCTGCCAGTCAACTCTACCGATACACTACTCTACAGCCTTCACCCGCGTCTTTGTCGTCGTTCCAAAAACTTCAATTATTACTTAGATTTATAAACTTGCACTATTAATAATGCAATAAATCTAAACAATAGAAATAGAAATAAAAATCACCATTGGAAGTAGATATATATATTTATTTTTAATTTTTATCATCAACATACATAAGTATATTTATGCAAAGTATATATTTAGTATTCTTTTCCTGCACCTAAGAAATCGTTTACTAAATGACTGCTGTAATTTTATTAAATTGTTAATCGATGTCAACATATATATCTTCAACAGGAGATTACGAAATCCTAGTTACATACAGACACACCCACATATGTATATATATAACATAGATTCTATGTTAATGAGTCTATCGCTCCAAATATTATAAATTAAACATGTATATAATTTATCTGGCTTATTATTGATTCCGATAACTGCAATCAGGATAAATCTTGTGACAACTGGTTTATTTTGATTTACAAGAAATATTATATCTAAGGTCTAATTGCATAATTAGTGCAAAGTAATCAAATCAAGTCTACTGCTTATTTACTATATATTTATTGGATGCATAAGTCATTGAAGATATCCTCTTTAAAATTAATATTGCCATTGTGGCTCTTATCCATACTAACTACCAAGAATACTTAGAGAGCAGTTTCAAGTCACTGACCTTACCCATCACTGATTCGTGGATTCAGGCTTTTTCGTGAAGATGGAAGAGGTTTAGATTTTCAGAGGATTGCGATAAAAAATACATAAGAGAAGTCTAAATCTGCTACTCCGATTGGACCTGGTTATGGCCTTATTCCTCGTTTTTAGGAGCAGCTCGTACCGTCGAGAAAACTCGACTTGTATCTACAATTCGATGGATGCATCAAGAACGTAGTTCCGCCACTCCCCAATAGATGTCGTGTGAATAATTAGTTCCTCTATTAAACAACAGATGGCGCTAATAGTCGCGTCGTAACAATAATAATGATGAAGTTATATAGGCATGGCACTTGGTTATGCGTAATGGTGGTGTAAATCCCTGACATAATGATGGCTTGAATACGAAATTACAATGTTGGTAGACCGGCAACCAGATGAGTAAATGACATCGAGTGATCGCAGGAAAGATCTGCATGAGCTGGATAGAAAGGAATGGTGGAAAAGACATCAAACTTATTTTCAACAGTACCTACCAGATATATGCTAAAACTAGCTTCGACTTTGATTTGACATTGACTTTGAATTTGACTTTGAATTGTATAGATCCGATGCCAATTTCGATTTAGGATTAGTGGGTGGTTTAGTAAATTCGACCTTCATAAATGGCTATGACTTTAACTTTAACTTAGATTTCGATTTCGACGCTAGCTTCCGCCCCGCGGTTTCACCCGCGTTCCCGTGTGATCTTATGTTTTCCCGGGATAAAAATTTGCCTATGTGCTATTCCAGACTATAATCTAACTTTGTGCCTTCATCAATATGAACAACTTTTATCTTGGGACCAACTGTGAAATCACGAAAAAATATCAGCTGTTTGTTCCATACAAAAGTTCAATACCTACTCGACTGTTATATAACAGTTCTTTCATACATTTTGGTTTACGCGATATCAGAGTTGGTCCCATATTGAAAGTTGTTCATATTGACGAGTACTAATGCCAACAATTAAAAAAATCTCCGTCTTTTAAAAATTAACTGCATAGATGCGCTTTAAAAGATTGTCCAATTTCACATTGACCCTCGATGCGCGATGAAGTAGTAAAGTCGTCAACATTTTTTGCAAATGTAAACATCAGTTCATATCTCTTTTACTTTTTTCAAACATTCTTGAGTATAATATTTTTTATAAGAACTATCCGAATATCACAAAAAGTTGTGTCAATTACAGAACGTTGCATACGTAGCTATAATAGGTAAAATAAAATCTGTTTGTTTGTTAAGATTTACAAATCTTGCAAATGTTCACAATTAGTCGTCGACTATTGATATAACGCAAATACAACTGAAGCTTATTTAATTTTGCTAGCATTTAAAACAGTTAAATATAACATTTTACCGAAAAAATACTTGTATCGCAATCGTTAAGGCTTATCAAGGTGCTTGTCAGCCAGACATCCAAACCTCCATATTAATTACAAGCTACATTCGATAATTGTTATATCTGCTTAATTGTGAGTTGTGATGCAGGATATGGTCGAAGCAGAAACCCGGTGGAGCCCCAGGGTCTAAGGTCAACTCCGCTACTACTTCTGATAGAGGCTCCGTTACTGGAAGGTAATCTTTAACGCTGATTATAATAAATCACAAGGAATCTTTAAATTATTTGAAGGTCGAATTTAAAAAAACAGCTTCATGATATCTTACTTATTTTGTTTTGTCACCAGGTCAAGGCACTTCAACCAAATGAAATTAGATTCATCCGATATAAAGACTAAAAGAAAATCAGTAAAACATTCCGAGCAGTCGTCCGAATCAGGAGACTCCAACGATGACCTTCTTATTCTTAATAGAACTCTGACCATCAAAGTGTGTACGCCTAACGACGACTTTGAATACTTCAACTCTTCAATACGCTCCTCTAATGAATACCCCAATGAATCATTATATAGCGATCCTTATTATTCACCAAGGAAAGCTAAAGCCAAAGCAGATGACTATATGAATGACAAACACAGGGAAATAATCAACTCTGATATAAGCACGTTCGAATTTACATTAATTATAACGGATTTATTACAACAACTCTGCAAAGCTGAGAGCAGTCTGTCGGGTTCGGAGGGATCTCAAATATCCGTTCAGTGTATAAACTTTTCATTAAGAAATCTTTGTTCTCTACAATTCAGTTCGCTTCCAGCTCAATCAATACAGAACAATGCTCAGGAAGTGTCGCGAATTAAAGTTGCTCTCACAGAACTCCTAATAGTGTCCTTAGATCAAGTTCTTATTCATTCCGACCTGTGTGCCAAATTAATCAACAGCGGAATACTGCCCATGCTCCTTCGGATATTAGAAGATGTTATCTCAAAATCGAGTAACAGATACACGAAAAACGATTATCACAATCGTACCAAAGGATTCCAAATCGATAAGACTGAATCTGAAAACTTGCTCAAATTCGTATTCGGCATTTCGTATTCAATAACTGCCTTTTTCCACTGCTTACTAATGCAATGCCGATCTATAGATAAGCTAAGAGAATTCACTGACCAGTTTAGACTGTACGGAGAGTGCCTGAAGGGTGGTCTTCTGAAAGACTGTATAGAATTAATGATAAGGATACCTGGAGACGAAGAAGAAATAGTGACGTTGATAAAAAAGTTGATTGACACCATAGGGAAGATCGTAAACGGCATGAAACGAGTACGGAGTGAAGTGGTACATTCCGCAGCGTGCCCCAGGAGTAGGCATAAAGTATGCAGGCAGCGCGTGGCTGCGGGCATGCATCATCACCATGACATTCTAGGAGAAGCCAGCACCGGACTACCGATGTCTTCCGCTTGCTGTATATCAGTTCTATACGGGACCCTAACATCCTTATTAACAGATGAAGAAGTATCAGCTCAGACAGTTCTAAGGAACAAGATCCTTCGAGTCATGTTAAATTGCGGCGTCTGCTGCTGCTTCTGCCCCGGATTTCTCATGGAAAGCATCGTAAGACTGATGCTAACACACAATACCGTAGCGTCTTTATGTCTCCAAGTGTTGGAGCATACTGTATACGGTGAATTAGGGGCCAGTGTTTTAATTCCAAAAGTAACAGATCAACTGCCATGCTCAATATGTGAACCTTGTGATGAAAGAAGGGAAACAAATAAAAAGTACTGCCAGCATGGAGTCAGCCCAATTGATCGGAAGAGTGTATTCTCATTTCTGATTCATTACAACTCATTGCTGCAGTTGGACAATCACAACAATGTGCTGCATGCAACCGTGAGCCATTTATTGCGAGTGACACCAAAATGCCGAATGGAAATGAAATACGAGCTACTCTTCAGCGTCATTTACCCGACTTTTATCGTCGCGAAACATAGATACATCATACGTTTAGAAGAATCTGCCAGATTCTTGACTGTGGCCTGCCTTAATATATTTGCAAGTTTACTCAACACGGTATCATTCGCCGAGCAATTTATTCAAAAAGGTGGACTGAGTTATGTACTAGAATTAGTATCACTCTCTGAATTTTCAAACCAATGCTGTTCTATATTAGAAATAGCAATAATTGTTGAGATATTTAAACTTATGAAAGAGAATTCAGAAATGACATATTTCAGAGAAATGGGCACACTAGCATCTGTTCAAATGCTGTTTAAATCGTTAGCAACAATGACTGATAAATGTTATAAGATATACAAAATGAAATTACCCGAAGAAAAATTCCAGGAATTATGTGACGTTGCAAATGAGAGAGAATCTTTAGCCTTTATTTCGGCTGTTGACGCGAGAAAGGTGACGTCTCCAAAAACTATGAGGACATTCGTGAATACGACTATGACGGAAGATACTATAGAAGACCATATAGGAATCTTAAACAATATTTGGACGTTTTGGAAGACATGCGCAGGGTTGTGTTTATACAGCCCGATGTTTAGAGAGTATGTGGTCAGTGAGAGTGCATTCCTGGATAGTTATGCGTTGTTGAAAGTGTTGTTGTATTATTTGTGTAACTGTGAGTGTGGGATAGCTGAGATGAGGGTACTTATCAAGATTATAGAGGCTTTGCTGACTGTGCAGTTTGCAGTGTCAGGTGAGTTAAATAATCATTTAATTATTTGTTTGAGTGTTTGGCCACTATCTCACCATGGGAAGTGATGATGTGACCGAAGGTGGTAAGCAAATAAAGCCTACAAGGAACTGGCTCTCAAGTGCAGCTCCCGGAACACGCCGGTAGTTGTAATTTAATTCATTACTAATCATTGTTTGTATATTATCATAATGCTAGCATTTGCATAGGTAAATGTTGACAGGCCGGTTGCCGTGGTTGTTAAGATACCTGTCATGCTGCAGGTCGTGGGTTCGATTCCCAACCAGGACCGGCATTTGTGTGATGAACATGTCTGTTTGATTCTGAGTGTAATTATCTGTATAAGTATATATCTAAAAAGTAGTTTATGTAGTATATTAGCTTCCGACCCGCGGTTTCACCCGCGTTCCCTAGGGATCTTATGTTTTCCTGGGATAAAAAGTAGCTTAAGTGCTATTTCAGACTATAATCTATCTCTGTGCCAAAGTTCATCCAAATCCGTTCACCCATTCTGGCGTGAAAGAGTAACAAACATCCATCCAAACTTTGACATTTATAATATTAGTAGGATTCAATCTGGGGGCACTGCAGTGCCCCCGCCAAGTCGAGAAAAAAAAAACGGCCGTACCATTCTTTTCTCGAAGCAGTTCAGGCCATTTTCGACCCTATAACTTCGTTGTGGATAAAACTAAAAGCTTGAATTTTCAGTAACCAAGCAGGCATTGTATAAACACGATATATTTGAAATTTCATTTAATTTTAACCAGTAGTTTAAGAATTATAACTAGTCAAAGTTTCTTAATTTTGTCACTCACTCACTGACTGACTGACTGACTGACCGATCATAAAAAGTCTAAGGCATTTCTAGCAGACATAGAAGCTTCAAATTTAGAATACAATTAGTGTTTGGTGTATAAATCAAGGAAAAACAAAAATAAATGCAATTTCGGTCCAGTTTTCTAGATACACCAACTGCATAAATAACTTACGCAAATTGTATCAGCCAGTATAGGTATAAAAAATTAAATATCTAATATATACAATTCTCGTGTCACAGTTTTAGTTGCCATACTCCTCCGAAACGGCTCGACCGATTTTGATGAAATTTTTTGTGCTTATCCGGTATCTATGAGAATCGGCCAACATCTATTTTTCATCCCCCTAAATGTTAGGGGTAGGCCACCCCTAAATTTTTTATTTTATTTTTTAGATAAAATGTTTTGTTTTTTTATGATACAGCATCAAAAAATACATACAACCCTAAATTTTCAACCCTCTACGATCAACCCCTATTTTATTTATTTATCTTATTTGAGGTTGGGCCAATTAAGCTAGACCTCTAAATTGTATGAGCGCCCATACAACTCAGAGGCCTATCTTAAATGGAGTCAACTATGTATGTATGGACAGAATTTTCAACCCTCTACGATCAACCCCTATTTTATTTATTTATCTTATTTGAGGTTGGGCCAATTAAGCTAGACCTCTAAATTGTATGAGCGCCCATACAACTCAGAGGCCTATCTTAAATGGAGTCAACTATGTATGTATGGACAGCCTTTAATTTTTAACTTTTTTATTTTTTGGATTTTTTCCTTTATTTGTGCTGTAAGTCCATGCTTTTCGCCAAATTTCGTGATTCTAGGTCAACGGGAACTACCATTTTTCCAATAGAGACCACTCTGTCCCCAGCTGTCAAACATTAGACGTCAATCAAAACAAAACAAAGGCGCGTTAGACAGAACGAAATCTGTCGGGGTACCTATTAACATAAAAAAATCAATGTTACTTTGTTTTAGAGAAATAGGGCAGAACAAGGTCTGCCGGGACAGCTAGTAATACATAAAATTCTCGTGTCACAGTTTTAGGTACCATACTCCTCCGAAACGCCTTGACCGATTTTGATGAAATTTTGAGTGCATATCGAGTAGGTCTGAAAATAGGTCATCGTCTATTTTTAAACCGCTACGCGAGTGAACCCGCGGGGACAGTTAGTAATCTTTATACAAATCTAATTCGTTAGAAAAAAAATGGGTTAAGTAATATATTAATTTAAATAAACTTTGAGTGAGGCAGTGAGTGCCATACATTAGTTCAAGTGTTCAAGTTAATCCTAACAGAGGATTCAGGCCAAGTCAATCTTTTTATTTAAAACTAAAGATTTTTAATATTGATATGGTCACTATAAGATGTTGTTAGGTTAGCTAATTACGTAATAACTTAAGACAGAAGGATCCTTAAGTAGGGACTGAATAAATTAACCGACTTGGTAATACATGGATCTCACAACTTTTTACGGTAGAAGAACTGAGTTGCGAGACTTGGTTTTTTTTACAAGTCATGTTTTTGATGGCATAGATTTTTCTATAACATAGTTGTTAATATATCATTTTGCGTCAACTGTCCAGGTGCAATCGATAGCTCAAGTTCACGAGGAAGCCATACAACATTATGCGATAATTTCTTTTAAACTCTAATCCACAGAGATATGGTTCATTATTTGTTGTATTTAGAGTTACATAATTGTGGTTTTACAGATACGTCACATCATGACAAACGTTTATAATTGTTCATTTTAAAGTAGACTGAGCATTGTATCGTATTACATTTAAGTTGATTGATGACGACTTAATAACAATAGGGTGATGATTTTAAGTACAAAATTCATAGTGGGTATGAAAGAAAAACTAGCCAACATAGTAGATTGTCCAAAAATGTAACCTGAGTTGAGTTTCTTACTTAGACTTATATTTTGAAGGCTCTATTTTGATGATAGCTCAGATAGTAACATTGAAGGTCGTAGGCTCGAATCCTATAATGAGCTTTCAGTAAATGAAAACAGCTATCTGTCTGGTTGGCTAGATCATATAGCCATATAGTTCTGACAGCTGCACTTGAGAGCCAGCTCCCCTCTAAGCTTTGTGTGTTTAGCACCTTTGACCACATCATCACTTAGTTACCACAAACAACACAAACACAAGCCTAAAAAATGTTAGCTTAACTCTCTAACTCTAACCATATATTGTAGATGTCACATCAGGAAGGTCCAAAGACACAAGTGGTTCCCTAGTCCGGTCGGCCCTGGCGACTCCGGCGGCTGCTCTAGCAGGCGGCGGTGGTCTGCGGGCGCTGTGCGAGGCGCTGATCAGGGTCGCCACCACCACGCCCAGCCATCGGCACACTATGCCAAGACTTGCTCATCCTAAGGTAAGATCTTGCTCGTTGCGTTTTCCTCATTTAGATTAGGATAAAAAAAAAACTTAGGCAAATATTATTTTTTATTAATGTGAAGGAATTTGTTTGTCACGGAAAAATATGTTCATTCTTCCTTGTTTAAATAAATATTGCGTAACATTGTAGATCATTGACTAAGGTCTCGCCCGCGCCTACACTCATTTAAAAAAAATGCATAAATTATAATAGGAAGAGTGTTGGGTAGGCACGTCACACGATTTGGGTCTAAACTCACTCGACCGGTTTTTAAGCCCGGATCGTTAATAGATACCGTGGCTAATAAGTTCCGCTTAATTGGGTCCCTTGGTGAGATTGTAAAACCGTTTGATTTCTTTTATAACTAGACATAATTTATTGTGCCTTTAAACTCTCTTTGTTAAACTGGTCTGTGTATCATCGGAAAGGCGATTCCATAATTTTATACCAAGATAATGTTACTGAACCCATTGTTATTTAATACTGCACACACTTGACCGTTAGGCCCGAAATGTCATAACACAAAACTTGGTGTGCCACAGAGGTCGTATGTTGTGAAACATTTATATTATATCTATATCTTTTATTAATAACCAAGTTGTTATATTCTTGTAATAAAAAAAATGTGGTGATTCATAATTTTTTTTTGGATTAACAGTGTTATTGTGAGTGCTATGTTTATTTTGGATTGTTTGAACTAGTTGTGAAGTGTTGATAGATAGGTGAGTGATATCGGCCAATTTAATTTTCATTTTAGTAATTTTCCATTTTGTTATTTTCCATTAGATTCGCTCCTCCTCATTAATCTACATTCGTGTTTTTGTAAACACATTTTTTTTTGTATTTAATGAATGTTACGAAAGCAAACTACTCGTTTACTTGAATAAATAACTTGTTTTGCAATTGGTACTCGTATTTTATAAATTCCATTATAGTTTGGAAATTATTGTAATTAGATATTTATATTTCACTAGTTTTTTGCCCTGCGGTTTCACCTGCAGTCCCTTATTTTATCTCCTTAGGGGTTGAATTTTGGAAAATCTTTTCTTACCTACGTTATTTACGGAGTTTTTGTTCAAAACTTGAAGTTTCTAACCGCAGCAATTTAGCCTATGCGTTGATAGATCGTAAAGGATAAGCATTTTTATGTGTATAAAATGACATCAATTTAAAGAAATCTCCGAAAATTCCGTTGTCTTGTGTCTTAAAATTACTGATTAAGCAAATGTCAGCAAAACTGAATTGATCGGCTCAATAAGATTATGTAATTTATCCATCGAACATTCCATTCTCTCTAATATCTGTGTTAAACTAATTAAATTTTCCATACATTAGCCAAGTTAGGTAAATTATAACTAACTAGCTGTCCACCGCAGTTTCGCCCGCATTCCTTAGAAACAAAAGTAGCCTATGTCCCTCTCCATACCATAGGCTATCTGCGTACTATATTTCATCGCGATCGGTTCAGCGGCTTAGCCACGTTTAGCCGTGAAAAAGTAACAGACAGAGTTACTTTCGCATTTATAATATGAGTATGGATGGCCATATTGTAAGAAACCTGTACGAGATTTGTGTTGGCCCAAGTAGTAGCATATTGACTATGGCCCTAGTTTAAGTTGAATATTTACAAAACACACGTAAACTAGCTTCCGCCCCGCGGTTTCACCCGCGTTCCCAAGGGATCTTATGTTTTTCTGGAATATATTTTTCTATAGCCTTCCTTGATAAATAGGCTATTCAACGCTAAAATAATTTTTCAATTCGAACCAGTAGTTCCTGAGATTAGCGCGTTCGACCAAACAAATAAACTCTTCATCAGCTTTATAATCCTAATGTAAGTTTATTTGTTTGTTTGATACCTTTTCACGCCTAAACCGCTGAAACGATCGCTATGAAATTTGGTACGCAGATATCTTATGGTATTGAAAAGGACATGGGGCACTTTTAAGCTATTGTATAGCTTTTATCGCGGGCTTTAAGCACGGCGACCGAATCAAGAAATTCCGTAACGAAAATAAAACCTACGACGAGCTGCTCCGAAATCGGACGAATATGTAAGCAGCAGTTTCTGAGAAAGTATATAGGTATCTATTAATATCAAAGAAAAAAGTTGTTTTTTTTTTTGAGTTTCAGTTCTAAGTATGGGGAACCCCCAAAATTTATTGTTTTTTTCTATTTTTGTGTAAAAATCTTAATGCGGTTCACAGAATACACCTACTTACCAAGTTTCGACAGTATAGCTCTTATAGTTTCGGAAAAAAGTGACTGTGACAGACAGACAGACAGACAGACAGACATGACGAATCTATAAGTGTTCCGATTTTTGCCATTTGGCTACGGAACCCTAAAAAGCTGCACATTAGAAGGAAGTAATTAAACGTTAGTAAGGTACCTCTTTACCGTAGATTATATTATATTAATTATATTTAACTATTCATTTAAGGTGACTATAAAGAAATAAAAATAAATCTAGAACTTTGCTTATCTACTTATTTTGTCTATTCTAACAAAATAGAGTTCTGTCAAGGTCATAGGGGCCCCATTATCCTAATGTGCCCAGGGCCTCCAATAGGTTAAAGACGGCCCTGCTAATAACTGTAATTAGAAAAGACCTTCACATTACGCACTGCAATAAGAATATTTAACGAGCAACCTTGTGCACCTAAAACCGCTGGGAAGCCTTACAACACCGGCTTAATTATATCGATGTTTGTTAGTCTTATGTAACGATGTTATAATGGAAATGTACACAATTTTTAGTGGATGTTTTGGTAAGTTCATTGACCGCTGACTGTCTGACTGAAGATCTGATCGTATCTAATTTATTACGTTATTGGATAAAGAACAAATCTATCTAAGGCCATGATAGTTCGGTGGTGTCACTACCACAAACTCCATGATGAATAATGAATTCCTTAGCTTGGAATCCTACAATCAGCCTGAGCTTTCGGTGAAGGAATCCATAGCACGGTGGTAGGGTACTTTATAATTCTTGTCTGTTTGGCTACTACCAACCTCAAGGTACAAATTTTTCGTCAAGTACCTACCAATGTATACCGGCGCCTCCACTTTAGAATCAGTTCCTGTTAGGCTTTGTAAAAGTTATCAACACATCGACAACGCAACACTTAACCATCAGATGAACCGCCTGCTTACTTGTCAGTCCTTTGACATGAATACAAGCTTGGTGTGGGACAGAGAGGGAAACAGCGTAGCCGGTTGTTCAAATGCGCGGCACAAGTACAGTGGTTGTAAACGGTGGTGTCGTATGTGCAGGTACCGCCGCTGCTGTGTCCGTCGGGCAGCAGCTCGGCGGAGTGCTCGTCGAGCGAGGACAGCGCCGCGGGGCCCTACGCCAGCGAGCACAGCGACCTCGCCGGGGCCGGCTCCAGCGTCACCACCGCCTCGCGCCCTGACGAGGGGTACGAGGTAAGGGATCCTAGTCATCTATAACGCTACATACTTATTAGCATGGATTTTAGGAGACCGAATCTATGAAATTAATTAATTCAATTTTAAAGATAAACTGTGTGATAAGCAAATTATGTCGTTCTTGTTTTACAGGCAGATGTAGAAATCACGTGCAAGCTGGATACATCGACCCCATATAAAACAAGGAAAATCTCTGGAACCATGTCCACTATCAGTTCTCCAAGTAAGTATCACAACTTCATGCCATTACCAAAATACGAAGATTTTGATACATGATTTCATTATGTAATTTTCAATATTTTATTTTATACTAGCAATTATCCTATTCTATATATGTGAAAACATCGTGAGGAAACCATAGCACGGTGGTAGGGTACTTTGTAGCACCCGCCTGGCTGGCTACCTCCCTCAAATAGAAAAATCTGTCGCCAAACACCTATCGGTGTGTTCCGGCAGCTGCACTTCAGAGCCAGTTCCTTCTGGCTTTGTGTACCACCACTGCTTACCACCTTCGGCCATATCATCACTTACCATAGTGAGATTGTGGTCAAACACAAGCCTATACAAAGTAAAAAAAATAATAATAAGTTTCAGTCAAATCTGTTCAGCTAAATGGTAACAAACAAAGGTCTAGCAGATAGTAAGTGGCCACTATAGACCGTCGACTATAGACCGCCTCATCCACTCTATAGAGAACATTGCCTATGTGTTTACAAAACAAAAGTTATAAAATTTAACAAACTTGTTCCAGTACCGGGTCTCCAGTCACCACCGCTCGAAGTAATGAACATGGAGTGCGCCGAGTACATCAAGAATGGTGAACTGGCTCACCCGGAGCTGTGCATCATCGTCGTGGACATCCTCACCCAGCTCATACACAAGTAAGTGCCAGTTATATCTACTGAAATTTATGTTCTTGCTATGTTTAAAATATTATGCTGCGTTTGAATCCTTTTTGGCATTACATCATACTAGCTTCCGCTCCACGGTTTCACCCGACTTCTCGAGGGATCTTATGTTTTCCCGAAATAAAAAGTATCCTATATGTTCATTCAAAATATATTCTACTAGCTTTTTCACGCGGTTTCACCCGTGTTCCCGAGATAAAATATAGGTACTCAGGGATAATGTAGCATTCTAATGGTGAAATAATTTTTGAAATCGGTCCAGTAGTTTTTTTGAGTTTATTCATTACAAATATATACAGAAATGCAAATCTTAACAATATTAGTACGATCTGTATCCCAAATTTCATGCAAATCTGGACAGCCGTCACGGAGTTGAGTGGTAACAAACTTAAATTTTATATGTTTTTTTAAGGGGATGGGTTATCAGACGATAAAAACATTTAAGGCGATAACAGTCGTTAACTTTCAGTTTGTAATTTCAATTGCATTTTCAATTAATGTCTTGCCTTTTATTTTAAATCGATTTTTTTATATCGTCATTTTTGTAAGTTTATCTCAATAAGTTGAAGTTGAACTGTAATGTTTGACCAGACTGGTGAGGTCGAAGCAGCCGGAGGCCCCCCAGGGCGCCCAGGCCCCCCAGGGCGCCCAGGGCCCCCAGGGCGCCCAGGGCCCCCCGGGCTCCCAGCGCGCGGGGGCCCAGCTGGCGCAGCTGGCGCGCGCGTGCTGCGGCCGGCTGTCGGGCGCGCTCGCCCGCGCGGGCCACGCGCCGCCGCTGCTGCTGCGCCGGCTGCTGGTGCCGCCGGTCCGAGACCTGCTCAACAACACTGACCAACGACTCGACGGTCAGTCCCTCCACACCTTTTAGATCTCGACCTGCGTAGAACACCGTCTGTTAGCGTTATTTTTCACTAATACTAAGTTTTTATTGCGACTCTACTTAGTTCTCTTAAGTTAAAACACAATAATTAGTAAACTATTTTTTTCTTCAAATAACCTCCTAGGCAATCGTTCCGCATAAAAACTGCATCGAGTGCAAGACCTGTTTCAAACTGAAAAAGCTAACTAATAGTAGGTACTCTATGCTAAATAGTATGTAGAAAACTTCCTATATTTTTAATTATGAGCCAATATGACAAGAAATGGCTAGCCGTGGATAAATTGGTTTAATTCCTATTATATTTGAATGATGTTAAAATCTCTTAAATTAGTTAATCGATCTTTATTTACTAACACCCTAATAAATCTAACTAATGTTTTGCCCCAAGATCTCCAACGCAGCATTCTGGAGCTTATCCACGTGCTGGCCTCCCAGAGCATCGAGCCCCCGGAGCTTGGCTCCTTCCTGAAGCTGTTCACGGCGGAGCGGCCCCCGCTGACCATGCTGCTGACGGCACTGACGCGGCTGCTGGCCGCCGCTGAACACAACACGCCTGATTGTATACTCACTTTCCCTATTGAGAGACATGACGCAGGTCAGAAATCATCTTAGCTCTCAGAATACTTGTTGAAACCTCCATATAAGATTTTGTTACGATTTTGATGTCAACACTGAGCATAAGGTAGAGTACGGGCCCTAATATACTACCTTGTGGTACTCCTAACGATACATTATTTAAGAGATTTTTCGCTCGAGATATGCACAATTTGCCTGTATTAGACATGTAACGCATAGCCGTCTATGGACAATATTTAATATGAATATTTCTGTAACAGACGGCGGGCAGTCTCTATCGGAGGAGCTCAACTACGTAGTGGTACATAACACGACCACGTCACAGAGTCATCAGGCGGAGAACGCCGCTAGGAAGTTGCAGGAGGCTCATTTGAGGGCGGGTCAGTATTAACATAATCTTTACAAAGTTTTGAGTATATTGAAATGAGTGGATTAAAGAGTTGCTTGTTATAAAAAAAATATATATAAAAAGCTCAATCTAGCTCGATCAAAACTTTTTTTTTTCATGATTTCAGGGTTGATCTCGTAGTAAAAGTTATTCGCATTGTTGAGTACTTCCACCCCTTAAAACACTGCAGTCGAATTAATAATAAAATAATAGGGTGAATTTTGCAACTGCGCATGAATGGGAAAAAGTATAGGGAATAGCGAAAAATGCTCAAAAGAGCTTGGGGCCCGATTGTGATATAAACTAAAACTGTATAAAAACCGGCCAAGCGCGAGTCGGACTCGCGCACCGAGGGTTCCGTACAAACTTTGTCCATCGTTCGTCCATCACGGGAAATGCACAATTTTATTTATTTACCTTATTTGAGGTTAGTGTCAATTAAGCTAGACCTCTAAATCGTATGAGCGCACATACAACTCAGAGGTCTTTATTAATTGGCGTAACTATGTATGTATGGGGACACCCTTTAATTTTCAACTTTTTTTATTTTTTAGAATTTTTCCTTTACTTGCTTTTTGCCATTTTTTTTTTATTTGAGTTGATTGAATGAAAGGTAAATTGCGGTTTACGATTTATGACGTATTAAAAAAAAACTACTTACTAGATCTCGTTCAAACCAATTTTCGGTGGAAGTTTGCATGGTAATGTACATCATATATTTTTTTAGTTTTATCATTCTCTTATTTTAGGGACACACACATAAAGTGTCTCTCGCGCAAACTATTCAGTTTAGAAAAAAAAAAAATCAGAAACCTCAATATTATTTTTGAAGACGTTTCCATAGATACCCAACACTTATGGCTTTGATGAAAAAAAAAAATTGAGTTTCTAAGTTCTAAGTATGGGGAACCCCCAAATTTATTGTTTTTTTTCTATTTTGTGTGAAAATCTTAGTACGGTTTACAGAATACACCTACTTACCAAGTTTCAACAGTATAGTTCTTATAGTTTCGGAAAAAGTGGCTGTGACATACGGACGGACAGACCGACAGACATGATGAATCTATAAGGGTTCCGTTTCTTGCCATTTGGCTACGGAACCCTAAAAACGACATTAATTTAAAAACAAAAATCAATTTTCCTAGCTGAGAATTGAATCAGTCGATTTTGAAGAAAAAACAACGCTTTATTACAGCACCATCCCATAGAATCGCTTATGTAGTTCAAATCGTAATGTTGTATGACGAACTAAAGAGAAGTAATGTTGCAGGTATAAAGTCGATATGGTCGGCGGGCGCGGTGCGGTGCGGCGTGGAGGGCGCGGGCTGGGCGGCGTGGCTGGGCGGGTTCGCGCTGCTGCTGTGGCTGCGCCGCCCGGTGCCCCACCGCCCCCACCCTGCCACACGTGCGCATGTGCGCCGGGGCAGCACAAGGGGTCAGTTACACTTCATTCGTTCATTTTCTATTATTAAATAAATCTAAGTATTTTTCAAACTCGAATTTGTCGGACCGATGTTCCAAAAAATAGTTTATCTGGTCGTTCGACATACTGATATATTATTTCGGACTCCTATTAATCGGTTAAAAGGAGTAAATGTTGATATAGGCAATGGACAATATTGAAATCCTGATTACGTAGCGGTTAATTTTTTTTACCACGGTTGAGCATAGCAATAAAGCCTATCCGTAGTTTTGACACTAACGATAGTTTTTTTTTATATATTCAGACACCGCAGACGAGTTCCAAGAGGAGTACAACACGGATTCCTCGAACAAATCCCCCGAGAAGGAGTCTGCCGCCGGCCGCCCCCCGGAACTGTCCCACGTCCTGTCTGTAGGACACGACTCGCTCATGTTCGAGTTGTGGCTCGACACGGCCACTGGTAAGTACATTATACCCAATATACATTTAAGTATTGTTTTTTTTTACAGTTAAAATTTTTAACGTCTTCGAAATAAACATGGCAGATATCTGTCAATACGTATATATTGAATGCGACATCGATGTCGAACACGCGAGAATTGGCACCCAGGTGTTTCAGCAAACCATATAGACAGTAGGTCGTGTTACATATATCAATAGTCGTTACCTCATCAAAGCAGTAAATAAAACTTAAAAAAATAAAAAAGAGCCCGACCAATATAGTCCCTCTCTTTCGTCTTCTTTGCGTCAAAAATTGAAAAGTTACACTCAAAGTTGACATTAAAATTGAAGTGTGAAGTTTAATTTCCTCCGAGGCAGGTACGTTCACGGTGCGGCTGTCCCGGCCCGACGCGAGCTGCAGCCGCGTGCACAGCGAGGCTCGCGTGGGCCCCGCGCCGTCGGGGCACCACGCGCCGCCGGGGCACCACGCGCCGCCGGGGCACCAGCACTGGACCTGCGTCGCGATCAATGTGCGCGAGCTAGTACGCAAGAGACAAATCTACATACAGGTATGTTCAGCGACAATGGCTACTGAAAATATGAAATTTTAGCGGAAAAATTTGAAACTATTCAATTTATGAGTACGTTTATCATTGTGTAAAATTTTATTAGTATTCACTTTTAAGTTCCCATAATTTAATTTCACAGGTGACAGTATTCATCAACGGGTACGAGTGTGAAACAGTATCGCTGCCAGTTCAAGGTACATCTATTTAATTTCCTTCAAAATCCTGTGTTCAAACAATTTCTTTACTTTGATCAGTTTCTCCTCCCACAGGCATTCTGGTCCGCAAAGTGAGCCCCACGAGCATGGTGGTGGGGCAAGTGGGTGGTGGTGGTGGCGTGTACCACTTGTCCCACTGCGCGTTGTACCGCGCGCCGGTACTGACCGCTGCTACTGCGCTGCATCTCACTGCGCATGGACCCGACCACGCGTGTCAGGTGAGACAGATATATGTTGTCTTATAGCTCTTTAAAAACAACTGTTAAGATGTGAAGTGATGTACAAAGTGAATAGCCGGTGTGTTCAGGTAGGTATTTTTGGGAGCCAGTTGCCTTCTAGGCTTTGTAAAGGTCGGCAACCCATTGGGATCCTCTGACTACGAATCCTAGGTCGATCTTCCAGGTGTAAACTGTCACCAGATCTACGTTTACCATTTTATTTAGTTTTTCTTGTTTCTAATTAATTATTGTCCTGAATCGTTTTTTATTTTGTTTTATCGATAGATTTTACCATAATCTCAGCGAAACTTAATCAAAAGTAAATAATAATCTAAAAACCACGTTTTTACATAATTTGTTATGATTTATATCATATATTTTTTATCATAATTTTTTAATGTTATTTAATAAAATAATCTAATTAGAATGCATTGTCATCGATTTGTGAGCTACCCTGAAAGTTTCAGCCAGATAACTAATCGGGAAGTGCTCGAAATTTGAGTTGCATATATTTCTTCAGTGAATCTTTCTAAAACGCATTGTTTGTCCATAGGTCCGATGTGAATCTCCTAATTACCCGCTAGTGTTGACTCCAAACGTGCTCGATTCCAACATAGACTGGGATCAGGTGAGTACAAAATTCCATGCGTCTAAAATATATCAACTGCATGTAAATTATTTACTGATCCTTCAAATTAGTACTTCTCAACAATTTAAGATGTACGAGATATCGAGAGCGACGTTGCGTGAACTCCACGACAACCTACTGTTAACGTTCTCTGCGCAAGCGCCGAACATTATGAATCTGTACCATCAGACAGTGGCGCTACCTACAGGTAACTACACTGCAATATATCCAAAGTATACATAATATATTATGTATGTATACTTTGGAAATATTATATATATCCCTTTCAAATATTAGAGAAATGGCAAACTGGAATATAGAAATCACTTTTTCGAAAGCCTTTATTAAAGACACCCATTAATGTCTTATTACGTCCCACCTTCAAGTTTTTGATCTATCGCCGATAACTATCAAAGTGTACTGCTGCACATGAAAAACAGGTTTCTTTCTAGATTTTGTGCATATGTACGTATCTAAATAGGTATATATCAGTTATCTGGTTGCCATAGTACAAGCTCTGCTTTGGGGTCAGAGGTCATGTAGAATGTTGCAAGATATTTACGATGACTTAAATGAAAAACGTCTTTTCCATTTCCATCAGTGTTCTCTGGTCGCGTCCCTACGACAGCGAGCCTCATAGCAAGTGCAGCAGTGTCAGGGGCAGCGGCGGGGGTCGGGGTGGGGCCAGGGGCGGGCGGTGGCGGGGGCGGGGCCGCGGGCGGGGGCGGGGCGACCATCCCAGAGACGTTGTTCCCGACGTGGAGCGGCGCCCCGCTGCCGAGCCGACACCGTGGAGTCGCTCCTGCGCTCTATATGCTCGGGGGACCTGATCACCTGCTCTACTTGTATGCTAGGGTAAGTTGATTCATCGTTTTGGGGTCTTATATGTTTGATATGTAAATAACTAGAAGAGTACTATAAAAATCTGTGATGATATTTTTTTGAGAACCAAAGTCTATCTATCATTTCATTTACAGATCTAGTTGATAATTAATTTGCCTATCTTCAGTTATGTTTCCAAAAATTCTTCTTGCACTCATCCCACTTTAAAAATAGTTGTTTTTAGGGTTCCGTACCCAAAGGGTAAAAACGGGACCCTATTGCTAAGGGGCCGTCCATTAATCACGTGAGGCTTGAATGGGGGGGGAGGGGGTTCGGCAAAAATCACGAAATATCACAAGGCGTGAGGGGGGTGTAGTAAAATATCACGTGCATTTATTTTTCGTCAAACATGCGATTTCTAAACCGAAAAGTGGCGTGTAGTGTGACCTTGACACGCCGTTGCAACGAAGTCCCCGCGCGCTGCGATTTTCTAGAATAAAATTAGATTATACTTTATACCTGTATTTAAAGATAATATTGTAAAAAATTTAAGTTTCTTTGTAGGTACTAAAAAATACACGTGATTTTGGGAAGGGGGGGTATTCCTAAACCTCACCATGTATCACCAAGGAGGTGGGGGGGGGGTTAAAATGCTAAAAAAAACATCACGTGATTAATGGACGGCCCCTAAGACTTCTCTGTCTGTCCATCCATCTGTCCGTCTGTCTGTCACCAGGCTGTATCTCAAGAACAAGAACTTTAATCGTACTCTAATTCTATGTCACTCGACTTTGAACCATAAACCCAAAAAGTAAGGTATGTTTTCGTCTGTTAGGTAGTAGAACTAGAAGGCACAGCAGTAGAACAGGCGACAGCGCTGGGCGTGTTGCTGCGGGCGTGTCGCGTCGACAACAGGCTGTACGCGATGTTGTACGGAGACGACATGCTGGACATGTTGCTCACTGTGTTCGCCTCGCCCAAGTGTCGGGTCACTCATCACCTGCTCAAGGTAACCGTTGCAAACGCGTTTGAAGATTTTTAAATTGCCAAAAAAATATTATATGGGTTAAAATAATGTTTTTGATAAGCCTCCTTATTCTCTACTACAACACCTAACGCTTTTAGTGGAATGGTGCAAAAGAGATAGCAATAGGTGTTGGTTGACAATCCCTTTTAGTCATATGAGGTCAAAAATAGTGGGAAAGAGACAAATATAATTTTAGTATTACAGATAGTAAGACAAAGTGAAATGTTCCAGGTGATACTGGACGCTGCATGCAGCAGCCCGCTGCTGACCGTGTGCGGCGACACGGTGCAGGTGTGCGTGAGGACGGACAGCGTGGTGCTGGAGCCGGCGCTGCTGGTGCTGCTCACCAGGGCCTGGAGACACCTCGACAACCACCAGCTAAGGTACAAGCGTGTTCAGGGTTAGCTAAATGGTTCTAGCTAAACTTTCATGGTTGAATATACTCATTAGTACAAACAACTTTCACTGAGGGACCGACTCCGAAAACGCGAAAAAAATGCTGCTATTCCATACATACCTACTTAAACAAAACGTATGGGATAGTCGTTTTATTTTCGCGCTTATAGAGTTGATCTCATGGTGCAATTTGTTTATATGAGTGTTATCACTCCTGAAAGTTTAACTAAATCATTAAAAATTGTACTCTATAACAAAGTCCATACATAGTCCAAGATTTGAGATTTCACAGTTGGTCGAATAGTAGAAGTTAGTAATATTGATGATTACTTTCACGTTTGGAAGTGTCTCGTTCAAATTGTCATCCTTTTTGAACATATACCGATCGAACCCTCTAAAGACTTAACCTATAATATCGTGAAGCAAGATAGTAAGTACATGTGGTACAGATGGGAGGGCGAGGGCGGCGAGGGCGGCGAGGGCGGCGAGGGCGGCGGGTCGGTGTGGTCGCTGTGGCTGCGGTGCGCGCGCGTGCTGCTGCGGGACGCGCACCCGCGACGCGCCTTCAACCACTACCAGATGAACAGGCTCAACCTGATGGACCATCTGCTGATAGCCTGCAAGGTAACACACTATATACGAACAATATCTATTACTTATTATATACTTACAAATTTCATAAAGTGTGTCATGTTTAATCGTCTCGATATAATCTCTGTTCTAGTTTGAATCAAATTCAAATGTCATTTATTCAGTTATGGCCCAGATAAGGAAGCTATGAACGTTATAATTGACTCTACCGCCGGTTCGGATCCGAACTAGTATACAGGGATATTTTTAATTTGAGGGTTAGTCCCATAGTAAAAGTTGTTCATATTGATGAGTACTTCCACCCCCTAACTAAAGCACGTATATAACTAAGTGAACTATGTAAATTATACATCCTTTCCTTCAAATCATAACGAAACAACATACTAACCATCTTACCTTTTGACGACCAGGAACGGTTCCTGAACTCAGAATGCGGTCCACTAGACCCGGCAGCTAGCAACAACCTAGTGGAAGTGGTGCGAGGGTTGATGGGATCTCCGCCTCTGTTGTGTCGACTAGCACTACTCTGCGACTTCCTTCTACTTATGCATCAGGTATTATGTCGTCTTTTTATCAGTAGAATGGAGTTTTAAGGTACATAACTACTATATTATATTGGTTTAGATTTGGAAGGCCCATGTTCAGTATTATGCATTTCTGATTGGATTCTACATACTTCACTGATAATAGGAAATTTAACTGCCAACATTTTCCGCTAGGTTCGCCACTATCGCGTGCACGTTAGACCAATGAAACATCGGAAAAATTATGAATGTCATTAATTTGCCAATAAAAAATGTTAGAAAGAGTTGAACTTTCTGTGTTGTTTTTGCAAGTATTATAAACAACTTTCGTGTTATAGTCATAAGAGTCATTTTAATATATTTATCAGGCAAGCGACACATTCGTGACCCACTCCCGCGCCAACTTCTACTTCCTCCTCACGTCCGAGACACAAGACATGAGCGAGTTGACCTCGAGCGCCACCAAGCGGCGCAACTCCAAACGCGTCAAGAAAAAAACACAAACTAGATCCAGCGCATCAAGTACTTCAACTGACGATGTCACGAACGAAAATAGCCTCAATGTATTGACGGAGATGGCTCAAAATCGAGATGTCGATACTGATAAAATGGAGAGTAGTATTGAATCTACAAAACAAATGAAGGGAATTATTAATATGCAGATTAAGGAAGGCAGGTAAGTGGCTATGTGATGGATGTTTTTTGGAGGTTTTTGAATGTTTTTGGTTATTGTAGTTTTCTGTTTCAGGAAACATAATAATATGTCGTCCACTTCGGATAACTCGGATACGCCAATAGGTATGTAACTATTATTTTACGGTAGGTATTTTTTTTATCGAAAATAGTTCGAATAAGCTCCAAGATTTTGTAAAGAAGAGAAAGTTTCCTATATATCGATTGCTCAAGACAAGAAATATTTCGTTATTCGTACTAATTGAGTTTTACTTTGTGAAGATCGTTATCTAGTGATGTCCCTAACTAGCTTTCCGCCCTGCGGTTTCACTCGTGAATCCCGATTTTACCCCCTTAGGGGTTGAATTTTGAAAATTTCATAGTTGATAGATCAGTCGGTCAGTCAAGACAATTCCTTTTATATGTATAGATAGATCATTTAAAATCTTTAACTAGAAACGAAGATTTTCATAAATATGTTAGGAACTTTTCAAAATTATTTAAAGTAGTATGTAATCTAGCTAAATCCTCCTACATAAGTAACAAAATTGGTAAAGCCACTAACAAAATAAAGACAGTCTGGAATGTTATTAATACGGAAACTGGTAAAATTAAAGATAAGAGTGAACAGCTAACGCTTAAAATTAATGATAGATTGTTGTCAGATAAATTGGAAGTAGCCACTGCTTTTGAGCACTTTTTCTCCAGTATACCGGGGGAGACTACTCAATGTCTTAAATCTTGTCCTAAAGTAGCGGAATCATTACTAAAGCTTCATATCAATAAATCATATCTTAGTTTTAAATTTAGTTATATTAATGCTAACGATGTTTTAAAAACTTTTAATTCCCTTAATATAAAAAGTACTGAAGATTTATGGGGTTTATCGGTTACAGTTTTAAAATCAATAATTGCAGTAATAGCAACTATTTTGTCCGATATTTTCAATGAATGCATTCATCAGGGCTCTTTTCCCGATTTAATGAAGTTTAGTAAAATAGTACCTATTTTTAAATCCGGTTGTAAGTATAATCCATCCGATTATAGACCAGTGTCCGTTATTCCAGCACTTAGTAAAATATTTGAAAAACTGTTACTCAATCAAATGTTAAAACACTTTAATGAACATGAGATACTGCATGGTCATCAGTTTGGTTTCACGAAGGGAAAATCTACTTCCGATGCAGCTGCAAAATTATTGAAATCCATTTATGAGGCTTGGGAGGGTTCACAGGATGCAATTGGTATATTCTGTGATCTATCCAAGGCCTTCGACTGTGTCGACCACCGTACACTGCTACTAAAGCTAGACTATTACGGAATTCGTGGAACTGCTTATGATCTTGTTCTATCTTATTTATCTAATCGTCAACAAAAGGTAGGGATTAGTAGTACAACATCTGAGGGCTCTTTAATCGAAATGGGGGTACCCCAGGGCTCAATACTAGGACCATTTTTGTTTTTAGTTTATTTAAATGATTTACCATCTATTGTAAATGGCCTCTCAGATATAGTCTTGTTTGCTGACGATACTTCGTTGATTTTTAAAGTTGATAGAAAAGACAAAGATCTTATAAGAGTAAATGATACCTTGTCAATAGTCTCCAAATGGTTTACTGCAAACAATTTGTTACTCAACTCTAAGAAGACTAAATGTTTAAGATTCTCTCTACCCAATGTAGCACAAGTAGATAGTCAAGTAATAATAGATAGCAGTAATTTGGACATGGTTAATAAAACTGTATTCTTAGGTTTAACATTAGATAATAAATTACAATGGGGTCCTCATATAGATTCTTTGGCAGGTAAATTAAGTTCTGCTGCATTTGCTGTAAGAAAAATTAAACAATTGACGAATGTCGAGACGGCTAAACTAGTATATTTTGCTTACTTTCACAGTCTGTTATCATACGGTATTTTATTATGGGGAGCAGCAGCCGATATTGAAACTATTTTTATACTACAAAAAAGGGCAATTCGTGCAATTTATAGTATGGGTCCTCGGGACTCATTAAAGCATTTATTTAAAGAAATAAATATAATGACTTTGCCTTCACTCTACATTTATGAAAATATAATGTTCATACGTAGAAATATAGGAATGTTTAAAACAAAAGTAGATGTCCATAATATAAATACAAGGCAAAGAGAGAAATTAGTTGTTCCATATTTTAGGTTAGCCAAAGTTAGCAAGTCATTCCTTGGTAATTGCGTTCGTTTTTATAATAAAATACCTAACTCGGTAACCAAGATGACCGATTTTAAATTCAAATTTTACGTAAAGAAAGTTTTGAAGGAAAGGGTTTATTACAAGGTAGCTCAATATATTGAAGATAGGGATGTTTGGAAATAGTTTCACTCTGCACAGGTGCACTTCGCATATTGTTTTTTTTATTTTATTTTTTTAGTTTTAGCCATTATGTAGCGTATTCGCTATTATTTAATAAGAACTTGTTTGCGTTATATTTTATTATTTACTTGGTATTGGTATTTTTCTTTTTGATTTAATTGTATATTGTATTGTACATTTTGCTGTTATTGAAAAAATATAGCCAATAGTCAGATTATAAAAAAAAGAAAAATATATATAAAAAATGTAACCTTGCTGAGTTTCTTGCCGGTTCTTCTCAGTTGAATGCTGATTTCCGAATCGGTGGTAGCTTCAGTAAATTCGACCTTCATAAGTGCCCTCCTAGGGCCTAAACTGAATAAATGGCTTTGACTTTGACTTTGATCTAAAAGATTGTGGCTTTAGTAGTAAGAAAGTCCATTTGACAACACTATACTAAGTATATATATCTATATATAAGTAGTAGTAGTTGTATTTGTAGAGCAGCCAGCGGTGAACGGTGATGGTAGTGAGGAGTCAGCGGCGCGCACGGACGCCCAGCTGAACGAGTACATAGTGGTGGACGCGGACGACGTCAGTCACACCACCGTCGAGATGTACACCGGCGGGATATACCATCAGGTACACTACTTGTCTTATACTGGGGTGGATATTTCGATATGGCATTTACAAAACATTTTTTTTACAATGGTAAAGTTCAGAATTGTTCCTATAATGATAGGAACAATTCTGAACTTTACATTTTGATCGAGCAATCTAGACTTTTAGTATGAAAACTTTGTTTTAAGCTATTGTATAGCTTTTATCGCGGGCTTAGTAGTATAAAAAAAAATACTGCATAAATAAAAAATAAAAAAAAATTATAATAGCATAAGTTGATAAAAAATGCTATGCTTTACCGCGGCAGTCCCCGAGTGCCACATTTAATTTTTATTTTTTTTCGTAAATTTTTTGTTGATCCAATAGTAAAAGGTAGGTCTAGTAGCATATGTTTCTAAAATGTGCTATCTCAAAATATCTACCTGGTATACACGGTGTAATGGAAACTTGGGGTGGGTCAGTTCGGGCAGCTATTTTAACCCTTTGATTTACAGTATGGCTCCATATTTTTTTAAGTAATTAACATTTGCATTTATAATTTTTGAATTCAATGGTATAGTTTCCGAGTTTGTTTTCGAGGTCTCCGATGACGTCATCGTTCCGATTCCTTAAGATCAAGAGATTCAATCGAAAAATCTTACCCATCTCAAATTTCCACCGTGGTGCGTCTAAATAAGGATAGGCAGATGTCCGCAACAGCATGTCGGCATCTCATTTCAAGTCTAATTTTTTTGGTCAGGTTTGATTTAGTTAATTTAGTGTGTCTCCATTGTACAGAGACGCGTCCGCGCCGGCGCCGAGCCGGGCTGGTCGGCGTGCGAGGGACTGCTGCTGCTGCTGCGGGACACCATCGCTGTACTACCGGACCACGACTTAGCGCAGGTTTTTTTTTTTTTTTACAGAAGAAGTCTTGTCATGGATGTAAAATTCGAGATCTAATATTGTACGACTAGCATTTCGCTCGTGCAGACTTTATTTTGTAAAAGTGATTGTAGTAAAACATTTATCTGTGTTTAGAAAAAGTTGATTATTTGAACAGAACTGTTCAAATGTGCGTAAGTCATTCTATAAATCATTACAATCTTGCTGAGACTGAATATTTTAAATGTTTTTGTGTCATCTGCATTAAGTAGATTTATTTATTTTTATTTTATTTATTTATTTGGTTTGCCAAAGTATATTACACGAAAACTTAAAGTACTAAACAATAATAAACTATAACTAACATAGTGTAAACACAATAAAAGGCAAACACAGCATGATTTAAAATTAAATTAAATCAGTTAAATTATTATTAGTTAATTATTTTAATTTAATTAGATGACAAGAATGTTCAAAACAATTGCTTATGTCATTAATATATAGCGTAAAAAGAAAAGGATCCAAGTGGGATCCCTGGGGGACTCCTGAAAAAGGATCATTTGAAACCCGAATCGAAAACCCTCCGAGTGCCACTGCTTGGTTACAGTTATTAATGTAAGACGTTATCTGACGTAAGAGATCACCGTGTATATATAGATATATCTCCCCCTCCCTCCCCCCAGGCGCTGTCGGGCGCGGTGCAGGCGGAGCGGCTGGTGGTGGTGGGCAACCACGCGGCGGGCGGGGTGCGCGCGGCGCTGGTGCGTGTGGTCGCCGCGCTGCAGCGACGCGCGCCCGCAGACCTCGCGCGCCGGCTGCACCAACACTACTACTACGTGCATCTAGCCAACCAGGTACACACACACACACAACCACGCGACGCTGGTGCGTGTGGTCGCCGCGCTGCAGCGACGCGCGCCCGCAGACCTCGCGCGCCGGCTGCACCAACACTACTACTACGTGCATCTAGCCAACCAGGTACACACACACACACACACAACCACGCGGTGCTGGTGCGTGTGGTCGCCGCGCTGCAGCGACGCGCGCCCGCAGACCTCGCGCGCCGGCTGCACCAACACTACTACTACGTGCATCTAGCCAACCAGGTACACACACACACACACACAACCACGCGGTGCTGGTGCGTGTGGTCGCCGCGCTGCAGCGACGCGCGCCCGCAGACCTCGCGCGCCGGCTGCACCAACACTACTACTACGTGCATCTAGCCAACCAGGTACACACACACACACACACAACCACGCGGTGCTGGTGCGTGTGGTCGCCGCGCTGCAGCGACGCGCGCCCGCAGACCTCGCGCGCCGGCTGCACCAACACTACTACTACGTGCATCTAGCCAACCAGGTACACACACACACACACACAACCACGCGGCGCTGGTGCGTGTGGTCGCCGCGCTGCAGCGACGCGCGCCCGCAGACCTCGCGCGCCGGCTGCACCAACACTACTACTACGTGCATCTAGCCAACCAGGTACACACACACACACACACAACCACGCGGCGCTGGTGCGTGTGGTCGCCGCGCTGCAGCGACGCGCGCCCGCAGACCTCGCGCGCCGGCTGCACCAACACTACTACTACGTGCATCTAGCCAACCAGGTACACACACACACACACACAACCACGCGGCGCTGGTGCGTGTGGTCGCCGCGCTGCAGCGACGCGCGCCCGCAGACCTCGCGCGCCGGCTGCACCAACACTACTACTACGTGCATCTAGCCAACCAGGTACACACACACACACACACAACCACGCGGCGCTGGTGCGTGTGGTCGCCGCGCTGCAGCGACGCGCGCCCGCAGACCTCGCGCGCCGGCTGCACCAACACTACTACTACGTGCATCTAGCCAACCAGGTACACACACACACACACACAACCACGCGGCGCTGGTGCGTGTGGTCGCCGCGCTGCAGCGACGCGCGCCCGCAGACCTCGCGCGCCGGCTGCACCAACACTACTACTACGTGCATCTAGCCAACCAGGTACACACACACACACACACAACCACGCGGCGCTGGTGCGTGTGGTCGCCGCGCTGCAGCGACGCGCGCCCGCAGACCTCGCGCGCCGGCTGCACCAACACTACTACTACGTGCATCTAGCCAACCAGGTACACACACACACACACACAACCACGCGGCGCTGGTGCGTGTGGTCGCCGCGCTGCAGCGACGCGCGCCCGCAGACCTCGCGCGCCGGCTGCACCAACACTACTACTACGTGCATCTAGCCAACCAGGTACACACACACACACACACAACCACGCGGCGCTGGTGCGTGTGGTCGCCGCGCTGCAGCGACGCGCGCCCGCAGACCTCGCGCGCCGGCTGCACCAACACTACTACTACGTGCATCTAGCCAACCAGGTACACACACACACACACACAACCACGCGGCGCTGGTGCGTGTGGTCGCCGCGCTGCAGCGACGCGCGCCCGCAGACCTCGCGCGCCGGCTGCACCAACACTACTACTACGTGCATCTAGCCAACCAGGTACACACACACACACACACAACCACGCGGCGCTGGTGCGTGTGGTCGCCGCGCTGCAGCGACGCGCGCCCGCAGACCTCGCGCGCCGGCTGCACCAACACTACTACTACGTGCATCTAGCCAACCAGGTACACACACACACACACACAACCACGCGGCGCTGGTGCGTGTGGTCGCCGCGCTGCAGCGACGCGCGCCCGCAGACCTCGCGCGCCGGCTGCACCAACACTACTACTACGTGCATCTAGCCAACCAGGTACACACACACACACACACAACCACGCGGCGCTGGTGCGTGTGGTCGCCGCGCTGCAGCGACGCGCGCCCGCAGACCTCGCGCGCCGGCTGCACCAACACTACTACTACGTGCATCTAGCCAACCAGGTACACACACACACACACACAACCACGCGGCGCTGGTGCGTGTGGTCGCCGCGCTGCAGCGACGCGCGCCCGCAGACCTCGCGCGCCGGCTGCACCAACACTACTACTACGTGCATCTAGCCAACCAGGTACACACACACACACACACAACCACGCGGTGCTGGTGCGTGTGGTCGCCGCGCTGCAGCGACGCGCGCCCGCAGACCTCGCGCGCCGGCTGCACCAACACTACTACTACGTGCATCTAGCCAACCAGGTACACACACACACACACACAACCACGCGGCGCTGGTGCGTGTGGTCGCCGCGCTGCAGCGACGCGCGCCCGCAGACCTCGCGCGCCGGCTGCACCAACACTACTACTACGTGCATCTAGCCAACCAGGTACACACACACACACACACAACCACGCGGCGCTGGTGCGTGTGGTCGCCGCGCTGCAGCGACGCGCGCCCGCAGACCTCGCGCGCCGGCTGCACCAACACTACTACTACGTGCATCTAGCCAACCAGGTACACACACACACACACACAACCACGCGGCGCTGGTGCGTGTGGTCGCCGCGCTGCAGCGACGCGCGCCCGCAGACCTCGCGCGCCGGCTGCACCAACACTACTACTACGTGCATCTAGCCAACCAGGTACACACACACACACACACAACCACGCGGCGCTGGTGCGTGTGGTCGCCGCGCTGCAGCGACGCGCGCCCGCAGACCTCGCGCGCCGGCTGCACCAACACTACTACTACGTGCATCTAGCCAACCAGGTACACACACACACACACAGTTTTGTCACAAAATGATGATAAACGATTCTACAGGTAATATTGGTCGTTCTTTCAGACCCGATATAACTTTGAATGACCCTGTTTATAATAATCCTACCTGATTCATTTACAGACTCATCATTACCCAGCCGAAATATGAGTTCCGAAGGGTGCAAAAGTGTCTATAGAAAAACATTATTTTTTCATAGAACGATGATTCACTTTATTTGTACGAATTGAGGCTTTCTCTTGTAACGTTGGAAAAAAGAATAGATTTCCCAAAAATTCAAAACCTTACTTAGGGGATAAGAAAGCCAGTGTATACTACGCTCAATCTTTTCCAGATATCCCTATACGAAGGCTCATGGGAACTAGCTGCCGCTTGCGCAACTTTACTTACTAAATGTGACGTACCGCTGGAGGATCAACTTGATGTAAGTTATAATTTTAAGCAAATTGATTTACTTATAAACATAAAAATCAATGTAATCAGTCTGTTTGTTAGTAACATATGCGGTCCTTTACATTCATCTGATTGCTCATTCATGAAAATTTGCCCATGACTCATGACTTCATGATTACTAATGTTTATCAATAAGAAATAATAATAGTGACTTTAAGTGCCGTAACGAATTTCGTGAGTTCGAATCCTATAATGAGCATAGCACGGTGGTAGGGTCCTATGTAGTACTCTCCTGGTTGGTACCACCCTTAAATTGAAAACCTGTCACCAAGCACCTCTCGGCGTGTTCCGGCAGCTGCAGTTGATAGCCAGTTCCTTCTATGCTTTATGTGCTTAACACCCATCACTTATCTTGGTAAAATTATGGTCAAACACAGGCTAAACATAATAAATAAAAAACTATGTAACAGTTTCTATTTCCCATTACTAAGTACTTCATAGATACCCATTATGTCAGTAGAAGCAAAATGGAGGTTAACTTTTGCTTCCAAACCTACAAACTTTGTATGAAGGCTGACTTCAGAACCGTTGGTAACTTCATCGGTGCCCTAAGCCTAGTGCATAAACTGAATAAATCACTTTGATTTTGACACAGGAGGAGATCTGGATGGACGTGGGTTCAGAGTGGGCCCCCCGCGCGGCGCCACTGGTAGCGCTGCTGCCCACTTGCGTGAGGGACGTGCCGCTCGCTCATCACCTCGTGTTGCTGCTCAGGAAACTCATCGAGAAGGTGATCATGAAACTCCACAACAAGAATTATAGACATACTTGGCCCATTATCACTTAGGGTACATTTCCAGGGACAAATCCTTTTCTACATCTTATTTGAACAGTTATTGTATGTTATTTTTGGTGATATTGATTGGAATGAAGTCTTAGTTAGTTCTTAGTTATTCCTTGGCTATGAAAAAGGTAAAGAGATTCCATATGGACGTAAATAAATAATATGTGTGTTGAATTCTGCGGCCCGATTTGTGGACCCGATTACGTTTTGTTTTTAATGGTGATACTAAATCCTTCAACCTTCCGAACTGCTATTACATTAAAAAATTCAGTCTTTTTAATAAAAAGTCATTCTGATTATTATTTTGATTCAGGCCTCCCTCAAAGTGCTCAACGAGCTATGTGTAGCTGAAGTTATAGTCCGTGCCGTTCGCGCTGTTGGCAACACTGTACTGGAGGACGGGCGAGAATTACTGCTCGATGACTTATACGATCTCCTGAACAGAATCGCCATCAAGGCACTTGCTTCTCAACATAGTATGCAGGTATGTTATTATAATCTAGGAAATAAGATGATGGCCATAGAGTGCAGATTCAGTTAGCTGAGATGGAAATAATCAGGCCCAATCTCTCGTTGAGCCGATATTCTATTACTTGGAAAGAAAGTCTCCCAGATCTAGTCTCTTAGGATCTGTGTTTGATTGAAGGGTACATGTTTTCGGTATCGACTTCGCAACATATTTGTGCGCGACCGACAGAGACAAGTATTGATGGGGAATTTTAGCATAAAATTGTTGTTATTTTCCCCGTCTAGACAATAACGGAGCTCCACCACATGCTGACCTACATAGAGCTGTCGGCGGAGTCGTCCGACGGCGACACTAGCGCCAGCGTGGTGCAGGCGGCGCACGACGCGCAACTGTCGCTGTTCAACGCGCAGTTGGACTATCTGGAGGAAAGGTTGAATACCTCCTACACGGCCAGTACGAAGACTTCCAATTATTTTGCTACGGGTAAGTGAGGTGATATAATTGTTAGTTGCGGTTTGCGTAATTAACTTGAAGTGTTTTAATTGGGTAAAAATGCGTCATGTAATGAAGTTCATGTTTGGTCTTGAGTTTAGTAAAATCATTATTTTGAAAATCCTATTATAAAATATGAGTGTATGCAAAAAACATAAGAGTAGAAAAATAATCTCGTGCATGCTGGTCCGACAGAAAATAAAATATTACTTCACTTTTCTTATTATTATTTTACTTTGTGCTTTATTATTTTTGGTGTGTGTGTATTTGTATATTTGTTACCACTCGACTTCGTAACCGTTGTACGGATTAGTTTGAAATTTGGCACACAGAAACAATATGTTCTGGATTAACACATAGGACATTTTATCCCTTGAAAACATCAGATTCCTTGGGAACGCGGAGGAATTAGTTTACTTAGCCAGTCAAATTGATCTCTAAATATTGATATCGATGTCCGTGTCTCAGTGCTGACGTCGGCGGTGTCGCTGTCGTCCCCGGCGGCGGGCGCGGACCGGTCGGAGCTGGCGGCGCGGCACGCCAGCACGGCCGGCCGCGCCGTCACCTTCCTGCTGACGCACGAGCCCAGGGAGCCCCTCGACCCTGACGCCCAGCTCTTCGACAGGCTACTCGCCACCTTGACGCTCGGTATGGACCGTTTCCGTTTTTCATCATTGAAATTTTTACCCATTTCGAGTGTCGCTTTATGAGGAGAGGGAGATTTTTATTTTTACCTAAAATAGGCTCGTTTGACCACAATCTCATTTCTCAATTGTGGCCTGCTCGTCGACCTATTGACATAATGAAATATCGGTATGGGAAGCGACGATGTGGTCGAAGGTGGGAAGCATCCAAGCTTCGGCGAGAACCGAGTCCGAAACTGCCGGAAATAACCAGTCGCAGCGGTCGATCGGTCGGCAAGCAGCGTAGGTTTTTCTCCGGGGCCCTTCAGATCAGCAAGTTTAGTAGATTATTAACCAAGGGGATAAAGCAGTGTCCTTCTGTCGCGGGTGACGATTTAAATCGCGAGCGTAACGAAGGACTCGAGGTTTACTCCCGAGCGTAGCGAGGGTGTTGAAAACTTAAATCACGAGCGAAGCGAGGGATTTAAGACGAGTCCTGAGTGTAGCGAGGGATTTAAGTTCACCCAAGATTAAGACAGCTTTATCACCTAGGAAAATACTCTACTTTTCGTACCATTTGAGAAAAAATTAACACTAATTAGCATTTATTAAAAATAATGACAATTAAAAGTAAAAGTTAACATTCGAAACATTGGTTCAATTATTGATAGAGAGAGTTACATTTTTGTTTGGTACATTTATTGTTGATGAGTTGATTTGAGTATTTCTCTGTTCTTGCGCTCGTCGGTTTTCGTAATTTTATTTAATAATCATAACTGCATAATAAATGCGTATTCCTTTTTAAAAATGATGTGTAATGCTTTATATACAAACTCAACGGTGTAAACACAGATGTAGTTCAGTATAAATTTCGGTAAGTATTCCAAATTTAAATCACATTCTCCCCCTAGAGGATGAATGAAATTCAGTACAATTTTCTTTCCCTGTTTTTAACAGATTAAAAATGAATATTGTTATGTTCGCTTTTTGCGGCATAGAATGTAACTTTTTTGAGCGAGTGGTACGAAAAGTGACATTCGATACAGCCTCCAGCGGGTCTCGCCCCCAGCGGCCCAAGCGGTGGGCGCCGGCGACAGCGACAGACTCGTGGGCGGCGGCGCTGCGCGCGCTGTTCTGGTGGAGCGCGCGGCCGGCGGCGGCGGCGCGGCCGCTGCAGGCGCGGCTGCTGCGCGCGCTCTACGCCGCGCCGCCCGCCGCGCTGGCCGCGCTCGCGCCGCAGGACCCGCCCGCCATGAGGAAGGTACCGGCGACTAGAACCGTTTCCTTTGTAATCGATCTAACGCGACGTCCGTTCGCCACGGTTTCCTATGATATATTATATAATACGCTTTCTGATACAAAAAGATTTTTTTCAAATGAGATCTATAGTTTCGGGGACCGTTTCCTACATCCGAACGTCCGAACTTTACCTCTTTATAATATCAACTAGCTTCCGCCCCGCGGTTTCACCCGCGTTCCCGAGGGATCTTGTGTTTTCCCGGGATAAAAAAAGTAAAGCCTTCCTCGATAAATGAGCTATCGACACTGAAAGAATTTTTCAAATCGACCCAGTAGCTCCTGAAATTAGCGCGTTCAAACAAACAAATAAACGAACTCGTCAGCTTTATAATATTAGTATAGATATATATAAAGGATCTGATTTGAATATGGAAAAGTAGGCAAGGTTCTATCTTTTTTTTTTTTTAATTAGACCTAAGTTTTAAAGAGTTGCAAGCATACATAACTTGTAACCCAATTTTATCTATAGAAGCTGATCATTATGCAAGTTGTTTAATTAATTTAAAAAAATATATAAATCGGCTCCCATTAGTTTGATTGATATTCGGTAATGCAGTTTCAGCTTCACATTTCTTTTTATCGGTGAATTTTTACTTGTTTTTGACAATAACCTTTCTCAAGTTTTTTGCATGCTATTTAGAAATAATCCTTGTCCCACCTTTTACTTTTTGAACGTAATAAACAATCCAACAATCGTAGCTAGCAGTATACCTGCTGACGATAGTCCAGCACGTCCACGCGGCGGCGGAGACGGGGCCGGCGCCGGTGGAGCTGGCCATCACGGACTGGGCCCGCAGCTGGGCGCTGGCCACGCAGGCGGGCCTGCCCGACCGGCTGCCCAGCGACGCGCTGGCCTCCGAGGCCGACGCCTTGCTCCGAGCCGACCGGGACCGGTGGGCCAGGGCCACCGCCGAGATCAGAACTGCCGTTGCCAAGTAACTCATGTTTTAATACCTTTTGCCGAAAAATATATATTTTTTATTAATAGTGGACGGGCAAGCGAACTATTTTGTACTTCGCGTAATTTGCTGACACTGCGCAACTGCGATCGCGTCGTATTTTGTATTTTAGTGCATTAAAGTCATTCAATCTCATACACGGATACACGCGTTTCATTAACATTTCGCATCTTATAAGACATTTAGTGTGAGAAATATACTCAACGTTTTAGTCCTTCGAGCCGGATACACCCTGCAATTAGTCGGTTCGGAAGGTTGATTTTGTTGAGAAGAGCCGACAATTAGGCAATTACTCTTTTAAAAACAAACTATTAATCTTGTTTATATGGAACATTACCGTGACTAACTTACTGACTGACATACAACGCGGAGCCTAAATTGGTTAGCTTAAGGGCGCGTTCGCATATCAGGCAAAATTAAGCTGTTTTTCGGTACATTTTATGGCATAATCAAACAAAATCTAATATAACTAATAACTACCTCGTATAGATTGGTTCTTCATCTTCAAATAATAGTTACATTATTATTGAAAATTTTAGTTTCTCATAATGTAAAATCGATCTGTCGTTGCTATTTTCCACAAAATTATCGATACCGGGTTGAGTTTAGGTACATTTTTGTGCTATTTTTAACATATTTCACTATTTCTAAAAATACTAGATGTAGGCAAACATATTCAATTCTTAACGATAGGAGTTATTTTTTATCTAAATGCTATAAATAGTCGCAGAAAAAATTAAAAGCGAAACTTATTTTTTCACATTTTTTTCTATTCTGGTTGAATCTTAATCGGTTGCATTAAGGGTTATTTTAGTTATAAAACTTGTCTTGATGAATTGCAAGCATTTTGAATGAAACTTTTGTCGGCCCGCGGCCGCCGTCGAGAGTGGACCTGTATCGCCTGTTTAGAGCAGCTCGAGTTGAAAAAGATCGCTGTACAAACACAAAATATTCGATAAACCAAATTTTATACTTGACGAGGTAAGATTTTCATTCTATTTTATTTCGCTATAAAAAAGATGCAGCAACCTGTCCTCGACGAGTAGTACTAGGTGAGCCGAGTTTGGGCTCGTTTTGTTAGTCATGATGAGACCTTACCTCCGGACTTGATGGAGTGACCTGAAGGTGTACTTCGGTGACTGCTACTGGAACTCTTCAACGAGTTGTACTAGGTGAGCCGAGTTTGGGCTCGTTTTGTTAGTCATGATGAGACCTTACCTCCGGACTTGATGGAGTGACCTGAAGGTGTACTTCGGTGACTGCTACTGGAACTCTTCAACAAGTTGTACTAGGTGAGCCGAGTTTGGGCTCGTTTTGTTAGTCATGATGAGACCTTACCTCCGGACTTGATGGAGCGACCTGAAGGTGTACTTCGGTGACTGCTACTGGAACTCCTCGACGAGTAGTACTAGGTGAGCCGAGTTTGGGCTCGTTTTGTTAGTCATGATGAGACCTTACCTCCAGACTTGATGGACTGACCTGAAGGTGTACTTCGGTGACTGCTACTGGAACTCCTCGACGAGTAGTACTAGGTGAGCCGAGTTTGGGCTCGTTTTGTTAGTCATGATGAGACCTAACCTCCGGACTTGACGGAGTGACCTGAAGGTGTACTTCGGTGACTGCTACTGGAACTCCTCGACGAGTTGTACTAGGTGAGCCGAGCTTGGGCTCGTTTTGTTAGTCATGATGAGACCTAACCTCTGGACTTGATGGAGTGACCTGAAGGTGTACTTCGGTGACTGCTACTGGAACTCCTCGACGAGTAGTACTAGGTGAGCCGAGTTTGGGCTCGTTTTTATTAAAACGACAAATAAAACGTTATCAATTTTTTATTGTCAGAACTCGGCTGTCACCGAAGTACACCTTCAGGTCGCTCCATCAAGTCCGGAGGTAAGGTCTCATCATGACTAACAAAACGAGCCCAAACTCGGCTCACCTAGTACAACTCGTCGAGGAGTTTCAGTAGCAGTCACCGAAGTACACCTTCAGGTCGCTCCATCAAGTCCGGAGGTAAGGTCTCATCATGACTAACAAAACAAGCCCAAACTCGGCTCACCTAGTACAACTCGTCGAGGAGTTCCAGTAGCAGTCACCGAAGTACACCTTCAGGTGAGTCCATCAAGTTCGGAGGTAATTCGAAAAAATATAAACAGCAATAATAAATATTTTTTGTAGGTACCATAATTTTATTACAAAGAAATACGTTAAAAAAAAAACGAATCCTTCAAAGTATCAAAATGAGTTCACTTGACTACAATTCTCGCAGTTAGTCGTGCGACTCGTGCGTACACTTGTGTGTGTGACCCGTGTCAATGTAGTAGTTCGATTCTCTACCTATCAATTTTGCGAACGCGTCCTTAAAGATTTGAATAGTGCACTAAGTAAAGGTTTTTCGAAATTCATCCCCTAAAACTTTTAAATGGGAAATCGAATGAAACTGTGAGGCTGGAAGCCAACTCCAGGGTAAGTATCGGAACCCACAACGTTCTAACCGTCCCCAGGGTGGTGTTCAGCAAGGAGGCGATGTCGCACAAGGTGACGGAGACGGCCATGCTGGTGACGCGGCAGGTGGTGGACGCACAGAACGCGCAGCGCAAGAGCTTCATGGACCACCTGCGCACCAACCACACCCGACATCTGTCCACCGCCGCGCGCTGGCAGGCACTCATCACCAACTATACGCACGAACAGGGTCAGTTCTATTTATTGTTCTAACCAGCCAGGTAGTACAGGCCTGGGTTTTACGTGCTGCTGATCTTTCTAAAGCATAGAAGACAACTTGCTCTCAAGCGCATATAGGGTATGTTCTGATATACTTACTGGGGAGAAATACGTTCCATTATGAACTGACAGTATACTGCCGCAGTATCCTAGGGAAACATAATGACTTCGCCATTTTTGTACTGTGAGCACTGGCGTTTTTGAGGTAAGGTGCTCTCAGTGCTTTGATCACGTGAACAACAGCGTCCAGAATGACAGTAGGATATATACATGGATAACAGACAGTACTATATGAGTATACTGAACTGCGTTCCGTTTTAAACAGTACCCAGTATAGCTAACTATAAAGGAACGTCTTTTCAGTATACTAAATTGACGTCACACCTTACAGTGCTAGCAGTGTATATCGGAACATACCCATAGTACATATAGTATTAAGTATCCATGTGTGTGTGTGCAGGCGTGTGGCACGACCCGCGCAGCTACCCGTGCTCGTGGCAGCTGGACGCGACGGAGGGCGCGGCGAGGGTGCGCGTGCGGCTCGCCCGACACCACCTAAGGATACACCCGCGCTTCCTCAAGCCGCACTGCAGGCACAAGGCCGGTCTGTATACATTATCATTATACAAGGTGGATATATCGGTCGATCATTAAATGAAACCAGAGCTTAATCACGATGATTTTAATCCGTATACAAAAAAATCATTGAAATCTATCGAGTAGTTTAGCCACAGTAATTAATTTATGTTTTAACAATTTTACTCATTATGTAGATGCCTAACAAATTTATTAGGCTAAAATAGGTCGGACAATGATCCGAGCAAACCATATGATCTCGCGATGTCTCCATTTCTCTGTCTAACACGTTATGTCGGACAAAGAAGTGTATCGCCCGCGCTGCGTCCAAGGTCGCGCCTCTTACAGGTCAGTGACGATGTAACTATAAATGATGTTGCATTTTGTGTACATTATTTTCTTTGATTTTTTTTTTTTGTTCTAAAATAGTTTTCGACTGTGTTATAATGCTTTAATGCACTTGTAACGGTAGTGTTTAAATTAAATGATCGACCGTCATATCCACCTTGTACAAAAGATAAGTAATACTGACATTAAGTTAGTTGAATTTTGTTTGTTTTATGTATGGGTCCTTGGGACTCATTAAAACTCATTTTTTTGTTGTAGCCATTAGCGTATTCGCTATTATTTAATAGGAACTTGTTTGCGTTACATTTTTTTATTTACTTTATATTGGTATTTTTCGTTTTGTTTTAATTGTAAATTGTATTGTACATTTTGCTGTTATTGAAAAGAAAAATATAGCCAATAGTCAGAATATAAAAAGAAATATATATAAAAAAATGTAACCTTGCTGAGTTTCTTGCCGGTTCTTCTCAGTTGAAGGCTGATTTCCGAACCGGTGGTAACTTCAGTAAATTCGACCTTCAGACTTTGCCTCTTCTTTAGGTTTTTACTATATATTATTTAGGAATTAAAGAAACTTTGTTATCCATTAGTCTCGTCTACAAGTTTTGTTAGTCTGTCCAGGGATAGTGCGTTAACATCATCCTGCAATTGCAAAGAATCAAATTATAAGAACTTGTACTGTTTCTATTATTATCTATATATTGCTATCAAATATACATTCAAAGGTATCCGGTCGCGTTTTCTTCAGACGGCTGTTAATTTACTGCGGGGCGAAAATCTGTATATAAGGCACAAAGTACTTATGCAAATGAAAGAAGTACAAGTGGGAGGAGCCCATGCGCAGTTTGCATTATGGAAACCAAATATTATAACGCAGATGTATTTAGTATTAGATATCATGTATCATTCCAAATTTATGGCAACAAATTTAATTTAAAGTTTAGTAAATGGTATGTCACGTTTACGAGAGGGTCGTAAAGAAGCGCTGAACAGTAATAGTGAGTAATCTTTGGGCAGAGACAGTGAAGTGGCCGTCGCCGCTGCGGCGCGTGGTGGGCGGCGGGGCGGCGCAGCGCGGCGGGCTGGTGGCGCGGCTGCAGCTCCACGAGACCGTCTCGTACATGGCGCGCGTCACCTACGTCACCGTGGCCAGCGACCAGGGCGGGGAGCTGCTGCTCAGTGACAGGTAAGGAGTTTTGTTTTTTTTGGAGCGGACTAGAAGGTGGTGGGTCCAGGGGACCATCTTCCACCCTTACGCGGACTATACGGCGAGCGCTGGGGGCTCTCAGCCGTGACTTAAAACTAAATAAATTTAGGGCTACGGTAGCCTGAAGGTGCCCCCTGTGGGGCTCGACCTCGGCTCGGGACGCTGCCAGGGGAATAGGGGAGGACTTAGCATGCAAATAAAATATATTATTTGGGGATCGGTCGGATTGCATAGGTATGGACCTTTACGTCGAACTTAAATACTAGGCTCTCTCCCTCTCCCTGCCACAATACAGGTCGTGAGAAGAAAAGAAAAACCTTATTTCAGACGACCGGAATCAATTTAACAGTTCAAAGATGCAGTAGTAAGCCTTAAATAAATCTTTGGGAAATATGTATAATATTTTTTTTTTTTTAGTAATACGTAAATTAATCTAGAGGCGATTGATGACGCCCGCTTCGATTGCCAATATGCCAAAAAGAGACAATCTTCCCGAGAGAGATACATCAAAACGGCCTGAAAGCGTGGCCCTAGTTTAATTTCACTGCATATATACAGGATGATTTTGTTATCACTGGCAATACTTGCAGGGGTGGAAGTACTCATCAATGTGAACAACTTTTATTATAGGGCTAACTCTGATATCGCGTAAAATAAATGGTTGCTTCATACATTTTGGTCGAGTAGGTATTGAACTTTTGTATGGAACAGCTGATAATTTTTTCATGATTTCACAGTTAGTCCCATAATAAAAGTTGTTCATTTTGATGAGTACTTCCACCCTTGCAAGTATTGCCAGTGATAACAAAATCACCCAGTATATATAGGGCTCACAGTAGGCGTGCTTGTACCGTGGGCATCAAATACGATTCGTAATCTACAAAACAATAACTCCAAATGATAATTTCAAGATACCTTACTCCCAACAGATGCATCCACTTCGTCCCGGAAGACTCGGACTCGGAGGAATCCGAGAGCAAAGGTCGCGAGAAGCAGTACGTCCCGGACGTGCAGTCGTCGGGCCAGAGCTGGTCCCTGGAGGCGGTGGTGCAGGTGGCCACGCGGCGCTGGTGCCTGCAGGAGCGCGCCGTCGAGCTGTTCCTCAGCTCTGGGCACGCGCATCTCTTGGCCTTCACTGATGTCGATGAACGGACGGCCTTCCTGAAGGCATTGGCTGCTTGCCATTTGCCGGGGAAGTAAGTCTTTGCATCTACATAAAAAGTCTTATAAAATAACAATGGTGGATAGTTTGATTGGACTTTTTGAAACTGGCAATAAATTAGATTCTAAGATACAGTTTAGATAATTTTCGGTTAGGCTATTTGTGAAATGTAGGTGAGATTTATAAGAAGTAATTTTTTTAATTGTTTCTCAATAAAAAACTTAAGGCGATGATAGCTCCATGGTAGTGACGCCAGTTCCAGCGGCAATGGTCGTGGATTCGAATCCTACACTGAGCTTGAAAATGTTAGACTCCTTCATTAAAGACGCATAATATCCAATCAGAATCGAGCCGGACACTCTAACAGAAGCTATGAATCAATGGCGTAACGGCACCATCACCAACTGGGAGTACTTAATGCGACTGAACGGCCTCGCTGGACGCACTTACAACGACCTCATGCAGTACCCAGTACTACCCTTCATCATAGCCGACTACACCTCTCGGATCCTAGACCTGAACGACCCGGCCTCGTTCAGGGACCTCACCAAACCTATGGCGGTGCAAAATAAGAATAGAGAACAGCATTATATTAATACTTATAATGTAAGTATTGTTATTTATTTATGTAATTAAAATTATACTAAAACCGATGGTAGCAGATAAAGTCATTTATTCAGTTTAGGCCCTAGAAAAACACTTATGAAGGTCGAAGCCACTAGAGGTTCGGAAGTCTGCCTTCAACTGAGAAGAACTGGCAAGAAACTCAGTAAGGTTACATTTTTCAATTCCTTTTTGGACAATTTGATATCAAGGTTTGTTGCAAGCAAACTTTAAACGATTTAATGGCCTTGAATTTGGCGATTAAAATTGATAAATGATAAAAGACTTTCACAAACTCTTTCTTTTATGTACATAAAATTTATGCATTTAAATATATCAAATACAAGTGTAAATCGGTTAAAAATGTTTGTAACAACACAAAAATGTCATCAAGAACTAAAACTACAATTTGAGATTAAATATATGGTGTAGCAAACGTCTATAAGCTACGGTAACTGCATACCAGCATAAGCCGCATGCTTGTTTGTCACTCCTTGGCCAATATCATAATACAAGTGTTTTATCACTCAGGATCTGAAGGCGGCTCGTCGCGAGGGCTGCAGCCCGCTGGTGTCCCGGCAGCCGCATCACTATGCGTCCCTCTACTCCAACTCTGGCGGGGTGCTTCACTACTTGGTTCGGCTGCCGCCATTCACTGAGCTGTTCCTTAACTATCAAGGTAATAGTTACAATTATTTTGAGTTATTTAATGAATTTGGAAGCTATTAACTTTTGACTGGATATGTTATTTGTTTGTGTGTGCAAAAAACTAATGTCCCCATTTATCACCAGAACGCTTTGACCGATTTAGAAATAAGATATTTATAATAATGTTTTGATCGAATAAGAATCAAAGTTTGTATGGAACTTTTGTTTGTGATCATCAGACAACAACTTCGACATGCCAGACCGCACGTTCCACTCGCTGGCGACGACGTGGCGACTCATCACCAACGACTCGCCCACCGACGTGAAGGAGCTCATCCCGGAGCTGTTCTATCTACCCGAACTGTTTCACAACAATGAAGGTTAGTTTACTCTTTGGATCGAAGTTCCTTTTGCGGACGGTATGGCGGGTGGCTAGACGAAAAAAAGTGTAATAATTTTTCGTCCCGAAAAACCGTCACGCGCGTCTTTTATTTGTGTTTGTTTAAAGGCGCGAATCTCGGGCGAGGTAGGGGGGAGGGTGAGGGTGCTAAAGGGGGTGAGAGGGGTTTGAAAATGAATAAATGGCTTTAATCTAGAGTGTATCTGGGTCGGTCGGTCAGGTCTGAACCTGGGCACGCGTCAGTGCGGCGCGGGCGTGGACTCGGTGCAGCTGCCCCCCTGGGCGGCGGACGCGCGGCTGTTCACGCTGGTGCACCGGCAGGCGCTGGAGGCGGCGCACGTGGCCGAGCACCTGCCGCACTGGATCGACCTCGTCTTCGGCTACAAGCAGACCGGCCAGCCCGCCCTCGACGCCATCAACGTGTTCCCGGCCTGCGTGAGTGCACACCCACACCCACACCTACACCTACTATGTCTACCGGCGGTCTACTATACAGTATATATATATATATATATAATGTAACGTGACGCTAGACAGACGTACTACGGGTTCGACCCGAGCGCGCTGGAGGACGAGGTGGACCGCACGGCCGCAGCGGCGATGGTGCGCACGTACGGGCAGGCGCCGCGCCAGCTGCTGCGCGCGCCGCACCCGCACCGCGCCCCCGACCTCGCGCCCCGGCCCCGCGCGCGCCGCCCGGAGCCGGTGTGGGCGGGCGTGGCGGCCGCGCGCTGGGGCCGCTACTGCGGGTCCCCGGCGCGGGGCCCCGTGGCCGTGGCGGCGCGGCGCTCGTGCGGGGCCGCGGCGCTGCACGCGCTGCCCCACGCGCGGACCGTCGCCGCCGCGCCGCGCGCCGCCCGGCTGCTGCATCTGCACCGGGACTGGGACTGGGACTACGGTCTGGCTTTATCATCGTTTTAATATGTGAACCGAAACTTAAATACGGTCAGCGTCAAGAGTAGATTGGCGCTTAAGTACCGTGTCACATTATACGATTCATTATTTTCATACAAACTATCGAGAAAATACTAAGACTAAGACTATTATGAAAGGTTATCTATTTTTGACGCTGACTGTACACTGTTTAGTGAAAACTACTCGGACGGATTAGAAATTAATCAAAACCATTACACGTACTACCGTGCGTTTGACACACATGTCACCACTGTTAGTCGTACGTAACATCTCTATGCTTTGTCGATAACGCGATAAAAACGAACTTAAAGAAGAGACTTTGTGTACGAGTGAAGTGACTTTCTTTACATTCAAAGCAAAGTCAAAGCCATTTATTCAGTTTAGGCCCTAGGAGGGCACTTATGAAGGTCGAATTTACTGAAGCTACCACCGATTCGGAAATCAGCCTTCAACTGAGAAGAACCGGCAAGAAACTCAGCAAGGTTACATTTTTTATATATATTTTTCTTTTTTTTTATAATCTGACTATTGGCTATATTTTTTCAATAACAGCAAAATGTACAATACAATATACAATACATTCTTAATATACTGAGTGATTTTTTAATCACTGGCGATACTTGCAGGAGTGGAAGTACTCATCGATATGAATAACTTTTATTATGGGACTAACTGTGAAATCATGAAAAAATTATCAACTGTTCCATACAAAAGTTCAATACCTACTCGACCAAAATGTATGAACCAATCGTTTTATTTTACGCGATTAACTCTGATAGTTAGCCCCATAATTATAGTTGTTCACATTGATGAGTACTTCCACTCCTGCAAGTATTGCCAGCGGTAAAGAAATCACCATGTATCTATTCTTTTGTTTAATTATAGTCGAATTTTGACCACGGACGACCGCTAGTTACAATTAAACGGTCAAAACAACATTTTCAATAATTTATTCAATTGGACAATACGAGGTCCTACATTGAGTATAGTATCGGGGAAATATAACTTTTTATTTGTATGGAGCGAATTCGTGACATCAAAGTCTATGCCACCATAGTAATTTGTATGCAACGAGTTTATGGAGGATCAAGGTGGTAGACTCCTCCATTGAAAAGGGAAGATCTTCCGCCAGGCTGGGACATCGTGCCTGGGGACCGCAGTCCAACTGTAGTTGTTGGAATCTTGTATATATGTAAAGTTGACAGAGAACTTTGTCAGTGCGATGTAGAATATTGTTGCGCCATCTATCCACGGTTAGCGGAAGTCTTGATAGATGTCGCTACAAGTTCAACCATTTTCACGTAGATTATGACGCAATGCAATTTTAAGATCTCTTAATTTTTCTGTATCCATAACCACTTTGGTATTTTTAGGGGAGACATCATCAACGAGCAACCAAACCAACGGTCAAGCGGGCTCGTTGGCGCTGGTCTCGTGGGGCCACTCGGACAACATGGTGCGACTCAAGCGGCGGCGGGACGTCAGACCGGACCTGCTGCTACATGTACCCGCATTGGACCAAGTACGTGTCTATATGTAATAACGAGAATATTGAAAAATTTTCAATGAATACATTTCATCATCATCATCATCTCGGCCGCGGGACGTCCACTACTGAACATAGGCCTCCCCTAATGATCTCCAATAGGACCGATCTCGGGCGGCCTCCATCCATTATTGAATACATTTACTAATTATTTATTAATCTCGGCATGACTGTTTGAATTATAATTGCAGATAACAAAAGTAACAACGTGCACGTCGGGCGCGTGCCCGTACTCCCTGTTCGTGGGCTACACGTCGGGGCGCGTGTCGTGCGTGCGCGCGCGCTCGGCGGGGCGCACGGCGCGCACGCGCACGCGCACGCGCACGCGCACGCTGCACGCGCACCGCGCGCCGCTCGCCGCCCTGCACGCGTGCGCGCGCGCCGCACTGCTCGTCAGCGCCAGTGTCGACGGGACCATTGTGCTCTGGGACTTGAACAAGTCGGTCTCCTTCATTTATTTAACCGTCCCAGGGTGAAGTTCGAGTACCAGATCCTTCTAGGCTTTGTGTGCTTACCACCTTCGGCCACATCGTCACCTCCCACAGTGAGATTGTGGTCAAACACAAGGCTATACAAAGCCTGTAGCTTAATAAATATTGAAAAATTATTTAATCGAACGGGTATATCCGATATCTATTTGAATATTTGACTATATTTGGATACTTAAATAAATGCATGAAAAAAATTGCAGATCATCGATTCGTTTCAAATCAACCTAATTTAATGATGTTTCCATTACGATAGTGAAAAACGTTAAATAATTCTAAAATAATTATTTAATAGTTTACAAAACATAAAAACGACCCGTATTTATTAAAAGAAAATGTGAATCATGTGAGAAAATTACGAGAGATAACCATTAAGAAATACACTTTCATCAAAAATAATTACAATAACCCCCCAGACTGACGTACATCCGCACGCTGCCCAACCGCGACATGCTGCCCGTGACGCACGTGACGGTGAGCGAGACCCTCAGTGACGTGGCGACCGTGCACGAGGTGACGTCACGCATCGACGACCCGCACCCACCCCCGCACCCGCCCGCGGCCGACCTCGCCGACGCCGACGCCGAAGCCGGCATAGATATAGAGGCGTATGAGAAGGACGCCTACAAGTACAAGTCGCTCATCAGGGTGCATACGGTTAATGCTACTTTTGTTGGTGAGTTTATATCGTTTGAAATTTTATGTTCAGCTGATGGCCCAGCTGATGGTTAGTGATCACTATATTATGTACATTTGTAATACCAGAGATTTACCATAAACAATATTAATTTTCTTTTTCTAATGTTCTCACGTAACCATTAATAAAATTGTTTTTCCTTTAATGCTGTTAGAAAATTAGCGCACAAGTAGACCGCATATAATTTGCGAGAATTTCGCTATTATGCCAATATTATGTCTTTTTTATGATTTACTCGTCAGGTAGTGTAAAGGTATCGGAGCGAGTGACGTGTATATGCTACTCGAACGCGGCAGAGGGCGTGAGCGTGAACGTGGTGGCGGCGGGGCTCTTGTCCGGGGCCGTGCGGCTGTACTCGTCGTGGGACCTGCGCGCCCTGCTCTACATACCCACTCCGGACCTGCACGCGCCGCTCGTCAGGTACTACCTGACATGGACCGATTTTTGATAGACACATACCATGGTGAAATACACCTGTTCTAAATTAACAATGTTGCATTTCAGTATAACATATAGCAGCGACTCTCAGTTGCTATTCGGGTGTTACGGCGAGGGGACGGTGGTGGCGTGGGAGAGTGTCACTCAGGGGCGGTCCCAGCCTGTGCGAATCTTGCCCGCGCACGCGCTGTTCTGAATGCGGCCCTGCCAGGGACCGAGTGCTCATCCCAACTATATTTATTACGAAATTTATCTGCCTTTTTCAAAGAAAAAATTCATATTTTTTATGATTTTAAAAGTACATATTATTTCGTTTAAAAGTCACAAAATTTTATAGAATCTCTAAAATTTTATTTTGTTTATTTCTCGACAAAAATTTTAATCTTCTGAATTAGTCATGAATGCAAATATTTTATTTAACACTAGGTAAATAAACTGGCTACAAATAATACATTAACTGGCTATAAACAGTGCAAATATATATCAAAGATATTTTTATATGTATATAATAACTTACATATTAGATTAATAACGCCAAGCGAAAATTGAGTCTTCCGATAAGATTTTTAAGCCAATTGTGTGATAATGTGCTAATAAAATGCAATAAACTTTAATTGTGGTAAAATAAACAATCATATTTTTTATAAAAAGACTTTTCAATTGAAATACAATAAAAGATGACGAGTTTAACTTTAAACTACTTTTAATTTACATTATATAAATATATCTGTCATCATTTATAATTGACTAGCTGTTCCCCGCGGGTTCACCCGCATTCCCGGAATAAAAAGTAGCCTATAACCTTCCTCAAGAATTGGGCTATCAATTGCAAAAATATTTTTTCAAATCCGACTGATAGTTCCAGAGATGAGCGCCTTCAAACAAACAAAAAAACACTTTTCTTCTACATATCTATTACATATTTTTAAAGTATTATAAAACGTATTTCATAACACTATTGCTCTTAAACAATTTTCGTTCTACTTATTTTCAATTCGACGTAAAGTTTCCTCCGCCTATATTCTACATATTATCATACGAATTATAAAGTATTATAAGCAGCTGACATAACGGAAGTTAATTTTCTGATAAGTCTGTATCTAATCATAAAACTAATAACTCATAAATACAATTATTTTAGCTAAATTCAAAAACCAATATTTTTAGCTAAATTCAAAAACCAATATTTTTAGCTAAATTCAAAAACCAACATTTTCTAATAACCAATACATACAAAACAATTGAAAATTATTTGAACTGATTTATAAAATGACATACCAATAATATTTATATTAAACAAACTTATATATTTAGGTAATAATGTTTAAATGAAACGTAAGACTGCTTTAATGATGGCAACTGATGACGTGAACTTGTCCTAAGTAATGTTGTAAATAAACTAATTATATATTTTTATATTGAGTACCTACATTCCTGTTACAAGTTAGGTTATGTTCTATGCATTTTGTTAATTCGATCATGTAGTTTTTTTAATTATGTCGTTTTTTCCCTTTTGTGCAATATAAAAAGTACCCTATAAGTTATTGCAAATTGTTTTATTGATAAGACTTTGTCTATTTTACAAAATATATCTCATTTATGTTATGATAATAATGTCCTGTTATTTGTGAATTGAATAAATATTTTTATGATATCTTTATTGTTTTAGTAGTATCTACTAAATAAAATTTAAAATAAATAATTAAAATTCGGACAAGTGCGTGTTGGAACACGCGCAGTATAGAATATTTATATATTTGTCGAAGTACTAGTTTAGCGGGTAGGGTAGTGTCCTCCCTCCCCCTCCCCCATACTTAACTTATAAAAATAACTAATTATTTAAATTTTCAATAACTGAAGACTGATTACGATATTTCAATAAATAAAAAGACATTCAAACTCAAAAGTGTTCAAAACTTAGCGCGAGAAGTGCTTAGTTGCCAGAACTGTGTGTGGATGAAGGCCTAAATGTGTGCCAACGTGTGGACACTATTGGCCGAGTGCAAGCGAGCGCCTTTGACTAGTGCAGAAAAACCAAAATTAGTCCGATGTGAAACGAGTTGAGGCGAGTGACCTCGAGCCAAGCCATGGCAAATAATTGCACAACTACACGTTGACCGAGTGCAGGTGAGCGAACTAGGCCAAGCGACGACGAGGCAGCTTAATTCCACACATTGATCACAGTTTATTTATGTCTAAAGGTTGTTCCACTCACAGCTCGCGATAGTACATTACGCGTCAAAAGTACTTAAAAAGACATATTTTTTTAGAAACATTTCAGAAACTTATCAGATTTTAGTCATCGGCAACACTGTTCGGCAACAATGACTGTCAACTCTATAAATGTCACAATGACACTGACTGACTGACATCATAGTGTGCTGCCATATATACAGATTTATCTGTATCGATAAAGATTTTCGACATCCGATACAGACGACAGATTTTGCTCTATTTTATACAGATTTTTAGGGTTCCGTAGCCAAATGGCAAAAAACGGAACCCTTATAGATTCGTCATGTCTGTCTGTCTGTCCGTCCGTATGTCACAGCCACTTTTTTCCGAAACTATAAGAGCTAAACTGTTGAAACTTGTTAAGTAGGGGTATTCTATGAACCGCATCTAGATTTTCACACAATAGAAAAAAAAACAATAAAATTTGAGGGTTCCCCATACTTCGAACTGAAACTCAACAATTTTTTTTCATCAAACCCATACGTGTGGGGTATCTATGGATAGGTTTTCAAAAATGATATTGAGGTTTCTTACATTATTTTTTTCAAAACTGAATAGTTTGCGCGAGAGACACTTCCAAAGTGGTAAAATGTGTGTCCCCCGCCTGTAACTTCTAAAATAAGAGAATGATAAAACTAAAAAAACTACATGATGTACATTTCTATGCAAACTTCCACCAAAAATTGGTTTGAACGAGATCTAGTAAGTGGTTATTTTTTAATACGTCATAAATCGTAAACCGCGATTTACCTTTCATTGAATCAACGCAAATATAAAAAAAAAATTGGCATAAAGCAAGGTCTTACAGCACAAATAAAGGAAAAATTCTAAATTCGTGTCCCCATACATACATAGTTACGCCTCTGAGTTGTATGGGCGCTCATACAATTTAGAGGTCTTACTTAATTGGCACCAACCTCAAATAAGGTAAATAAATAAAATTGTGCATTTCTCGTGATGGATGAACGATGGACGAAGTTTGTACGGAACCCTCGGTGCGCGAGTCCAACTCGCACTTGGCCGGTTTTTTGGAATTAAGCTTGGTCTATGATAAAATAGAAGAAATGGATTTGAGGATGATTAATTAATGGAAAAAGCCAACATTGTTAGACTGTCCAAAAAAAAAAAAAAATGAACCTTGCTGAGTTTCCTCCGGTTCTTCTCAGTTGAAGGCGTTGCCAAACTGGTGGTAGCTTCAGTAGTTTCGTGTCTTTTGTTATTTGTATCTCCTGTGTATAATGTAGTGTTAACAATAAAGTATATTTGTATAGTATTGTATTGTAAAACACCTTGGTTTTTTGAATAAACTACCAAGCATTTATTGGACTTAATTTTTATTTATTATAGATTTCATGCAATTTTTGGCTAATTGAGCTCATACAGATTTTCTACAGATTTTTAAACTATACAATTCAGATTTTCAAGTTTGAGATATGGCAGCACTGCATCATACATTTAAAAATGGCGAATTGAACGCAATAAAACGTGTTATTTTCAATAATTTGTGTATCGAATTGTTTTGATTTACTGATAACACAGTGAAGGACTATATTATTGTCAGTCATTGGTTGATTTATAGGTGGAATAGCAATTTATTTTAATTACGTATAGGATCGTACAAAGTTACGAACTATCCATCACGATGGGCTCTAAGAAACACAAGAAAGACTCGAAAAAGAAGAAGCACAGGAGTAGGTCCCGATCACCTCACGAGGGCGAGGAGCGCGAACGGAAGAGGCACAGAAAGCACAAGGATCGCAAGAAGGATCGCTCACCAGACGGTTAGTACTTACACTCCTATTCTATAGATTAGAAACGCCAGTTGCCGATTGTGATTTCCTCGTAAAATGTAAAAACAAAAATGTATACTTAGCGATGAAAAAAGATAGTAAGGAGATCATGAACGGCGCCGGCGTGCCCACCGTTTGACATGATAATGGCATATTTTGCTCGTTATTTCAGACTTGGTGGTATGTGTGATGAGCCACTGCATCTCGAGAACAGCTCCTGCAAGGTGGGTATTTAAAAGTCTTCATAATGGACATTATGTATGGATTCAGTGCTGACTTTTCGGTATAGGGAAACATGAGGAAGCCTGCATGCGGAATTAGCATATCTGGGCATATAATAGTACAGTGTAATCTCACTAATCCGGCACTATTAAAAACCGGAGGGTGCCGGATTATTGGAATGTTCGGATTACTGGGTTATACTGAAAAAGTCATAGGTAATAAATAAAATAAAGCATTTCATAGAGAGAATAAATGTATGTAATAAACTAGTCTCACTTGAAAGAAACAATACGTTAGCACGTGATAAGTTTTGAGGTTAGACTGCTAGTCGATGACGCAGCGACCAAAGCGCACACGTATAGAAAGGTAAGGGAGGCGTGGGCGGAGGGTGCCGGATTATTGGACGTGCCGATCTATCGAAGTGCCGGATTAGTGAGATTATACTGTATATTATTATGTACTTTATTCACTATTGTCATGGGATGATCTAGCAGAAGCACTGAGGTCTTGCTGCTGAATCTGAATAGGACCCAATGGAATTATTAACAACCCTTATAAAAGATCAGCTACAATATGATGACGAAAGATACACAAAAATGTGTATTTATATGTCACAAGAGAGGCCCAAGTTTGTGATTGATGGATTTCATTTTGTGCCACTGGACTATACTAAAATTACTTACAAAGTAGTACACCTGCTGTACTACGTAAGTAATTTTAGGTAGGGCTAAAATAGGGCTGATGTCATATGATAGAACATGATCAAATTCAACTTCTGTTTCGGTAAGAAATTATTATAGTTTACCTCTGTAATAGTAGTGTTCCTTCTGTAACTTGACTCAAAACTTGAATAAGGCATCTTTTGGTAACAAACAACTTCTTCCAAATAAAAGCTAGTCAAAGAAATATCCACTCTTATTCAAAGCAGTAAAGTTAAAAATGGATGGTATACTATGTTTAGTACTTCTTAATTTTGAAACCAAAGTATTCATTTTACTTGCTTGTTCAACTTCAACTTGGACTTTTTGATGTAAAGCTCAAGTCAAAGCCATTTATTCAGACTAGGCTCTAGGAAGGCACTTAGGAAGCTATGGAAGATACCACCGGTTGAGAAGTCAGCCTTCAACTAAAAAGAACAAGCAAGAAACTCGGCAAGGTTACATTTTTTAAATATTTATCCGATTATATTTGCTATTCTTTTCCATATATTAATTTTTTTCAAAAGTGTTGGGAACCTGATTGTGGATAAATTTTGGCTATCAACATTCTTACATTACATAACATTCATCTGTATAAATAAAAATGGATCGCCAAAATGTTTGTATGCGCATAACTTCCGAACAACTGCACCAAATTGGATAATTCTTTTTTTATTGTGTTTGTAACTGTCAGGACAAAGTTTGTATGAAAGAAATATACCGGGAATGCGGGTGAAACCGTGGGGAACAGCTAGTACATTATAAAACACAGTCTGTCTATCTGTCCATTTAATGTGCTTATAACTTGAAAACCTAGGTGGTTTCTTGACAGTTTTTAAGCTTTTATTGTGCTAAAGAGAGCTAGGAGTGAGTCATAGATAAAACTTTGATGCAGATGGAGCCACAAGCATAGGCTAGTGATTAACACGTCAACTAGCTGTCACCACACATTTTAAGAACAAAAATATGGGGTCCTTCTACAGGGTCCAAGCTACTCCTCTAATTAACTTTGTAATTTTAATTTAATAGTTTAAATATGAAATGAAAACAGCAAACATGGGCTGGTTGGAGGTTTGGTAGGCTGACTGCCATGCCACGGGTTGTGGGTTGGATTTTATTGGAGATGAGGGCAGGTGAGATATTTGCAACAATATAGTGTTCCAAATAATCCTTCAGTAATTACCCAATATTGTTTTTAATGGAAAAACAAAATAAATTACACTGTTTCATTGTTAAAAAAAATACTTTGTCAGTAAAATAATTTAGATAATTTTTTTAATTCTTAACAATAGCTGAAGAAGATACTTCATCATCATCATCTCAGCCGCAAGACGTCCACTGCTGGACATAGGCCTCCTCCAAGGATCTCCAACAGTATTCTTAGGAGCACTATATTGTTACAAATAGTCTTACCTTCCTCCTAATATCGTATGGCACACTGTCTAACAAACATACATACCAGTATACATTTAAAAGTAGTATATGTAGTAGTATCTGTTTTCTATAGTACAAACTCCTTAATTTGGCATTATAAGACCATATGTGAAGAATACGCTTTAGATAAGCTAAATTGTCATAGTATTGTACATTTCATCAGAAGCCAATATAGAAAGTTTATCTGGTTTTTAAGTAACTCAGAGGGTTTTTTTTTTATACCACGTTGTCGGCAAACAAGCATACGGCCCGCCTGATGGTAAGCGGTTACCGTAGCCTATGAACGCTTGCAAGTTGCAACACCAGGGGTATCACACATATTGTCAGTGAGACTAGATAAATAATTTGATGTAATGAATCTGAGTTGGTTTTGAAAAGAGTAATTGCTGAGTTTCTTGCCGGCTCTTCTCAGTAAAAGCAACCTTCCGAACCGTGCGTTAGAGTCAGACTATTCATAAGTGCTTGTGAAGGCCTATTTGAATAAAAAATATTTTCATTTTCATTTTATCACTCGGTTGCCGACTCTTCCCCCCTCCCCGATGAGCTCTGGCGACCTTACTCACGCGCAGGAGCACAACTATAAGTTATTTGGTTGTGGTATTCTGTAAGGTGGAGGTACTTCCCCAGTCGATATCCCTATGCTCATCTACCTCTCTTAACGTATTATTCAATTATCTTCCTAGCAGTAGGTATTAGTATCTCAAAAGTTATTTCATTAATATTACAACATCTATACTTCTAACTAGGGTGATATATCTAAAAGGGTGTCCCAACTGTCCAAGTAATCCGTGTCAAATTAAATACGACTTGTTCTCTTCGCGGCCATCAAAAAATCGAGATTATTGAAGACTTAAATATCTATCATCAAGATTACTCAGTACCTCGATTACAACATAAGTGACAACCTCTGCAGTAATATCCACAATGATATTACTATAGTTTCCAAAAGGATTGTATAAATAAATCAGTAAACAATATGCAAGTTTAATTAGAAGGCGCAACTGACAGGTCAATAACCGGTCGGATATAATGTTGTTGCAGTGGAGGAGGTGCCGGTGGACTCGCACCTGGCCCCGCAGCAGCCGCCGCCCGAGGAGGCCGGCGCCGAGCACGAGCGCGAGCGCAGTCGCAGCGGCAGCGCCGAGCGGGACCGACGCATGCGGGAACAGCACCGCGCTCTCAAGGAAGACTTGGAGGCACACAGGTGACAATACAGATCTAAAAATAAAGGAAGAGCATCGGAACATACCGATATACACTGCTTGCACTGTAAGGTGTGACGTCAATTTAGTATACTGAGAAGCCGTTGCATTATAGTTAGCTATACTGGGTACTGCATAAATCGGAATGCACTCCAGTATACTGTCAGTCATCCATGTATATATCCTACTGTCATTCTGGACGCTGTTGATCACGTGATCAAAGCACTGAGAGCACCTTACCTCAAAAACGCCAGTGCTCACAGTACAAAAATGGCGGCGTTTATGAAGTTATTATGTTTCCCTAGGATACGTCGGCAGTATACTGTCAGTCCATAACGGAACGTATTTCTCCCCAGTTAGACCACTGAACAGTGCTCCCAGTGTATATCGGAACATACCCTTGATGTATTTAAGTAGTATGGCAATCGTATAGTGAATGTCCATGAGTGGCGGTGAGCTGATCACTTACCGTCAGGAGATGCTTCTAAAAATAACAATACAAAAACATGTTAATGTAACATTATCAGTAGTGTTATATTAAAAAAGCAGTTGATTTTGATGTGTACAGAGACAAGAGCTTCGAGCGTGAACGGGAACGAGAACGGGAACGGGAACGAGAACGAGAACGTGAAAGTGAACGTGAGCGTGAACGAGAACGAGAGCGTGAACGAGAGCGGTCGCCCATAGCGGCGCCGAGCAGCGCGCAAGAGAGCCTCTCCATCGAGGACACCAACAAACTCAGGGCCAAGCTCGGCCTCAAGCCGCTGGAGCATGCTGAGAAACCCGCTGGTAAATATTTTACTCCTTTCCATTCTCCAAGTCTAATAGTTAATTATAATAAGGGTGCAGTAAAGTTCTTATATCTACCTGTAATATTTTGTTTAATATGTGTAAAGATATAGCGATTTTAAATTGTAATAAGGCACTTATAAATGATACAATTGATTCTACCATACAAACTTAAAATGGCGATAGAATTATATTATATTTCCCTTATATATTTGATTTATTCCTTCAAATTGATGGTTGTTAATTGATATGACTTTTTAATATGAGGTGCACATATATTTTGTCTCTAATACCACAGCAGTATTTAATGTACTTTTCTATGAACCAGACGATGGCAAGATCAAGGACGACCTGGGAGAGTTCTACCACAAGCCAGCCGCGAACATCGCACAGCAGAAGAAAACTGAGAAGCTCAAGGAGAAGCTCGAGGAGCGACGAGAGAAGAGGAAACTTGAACAAAAGTATGTTGAAATTGTAAATTATTTGTTTGATATTTTTGTTTTTTTAAATGTTGATGCCAACTGGCAGTTATTTTGATGTTTGTATTACATTGTCAGGTTGCAGACAACCCTGCTAGCGGACGAGCCTGACGAGGACGACGCCCTCGCCTGGGTGAAGAGGTCTCGGGAGATTGACAAACAGAAACGTGATGCTGCTAAAAGGGTGAGTATCCTACTTCCTACTAATATTATAAATGTGAAATTTTGTGAGTATGGATGTCTGGATTAGGGATCCGCAAAACTTTAAAAGTATCGATACTTTACTCGATACCGGTATAGGGTTGCAAAGTTACGTAATTTTACCAAAAACGTTCGAAAAATACGGTAAGTTTACAGTCATTTATATATATTACCGTAAACTTACCGTCTAGTTATGACAGTTCAAATTTTGATTTCTTTTAAATCCAGCGCGCGTATAGTTGCAAAATAATCACGCGACGTTGCCGATTAGTGTAGGTAGTCATCGAAGTTAAAGTCGATGCGTTTCGTTTAAATAATTCAATGAATGAATTTTAAAGAATGCCGACACTCGGTCAAAAAAAGCCGCAGCGAGCGTACACCTACAAGTCATTTAGTTTGTATCGAAGTGCCGTAGTGAAATAGATAATTGAAGTGAAATAGACGATCGCGACTACTCGCGAGGAGCGGCAACGTCGCATCGTTTTTTACCATAAGTTGCCGTAAGTGACCGTAAGTTACCGGAGTAATTTTACGGCTTTGCATCGCTACCGGTATCGTATCAAAAATATCGATACCATAAAAGTATCGAATCAAAAGTATCCATACCTAAAGGTATCGAGTATTTTCTAATATAGGGTGAAATTAAATTTCTGAGTGATTGTTATCGAAGATGTAGCATCTACTCGTGATAATAAACAACTTTCCTAAAGAAAGAAAAAATATAAAAAAGTTTGGGTGTCAAAAACCTAAATTTTGTGAGGATAAACATTTTTTTTATAATTTTTCTTTGGGAAAGTTGTTCCTTATCACGAGTAAGTAGATGCTAAATCTTTGGTATCAAAGACTTATTTCACCCTGTATAATTATAGACCACATATGGACTGCCGTCTTTGCTGCTTTCTGCGACTTTTAGCTATATAAACCATAAATATTTGGGAAAAGTAATAAAACAGTACATTTTCTTTTGTTTTGAATTCTTTAATTTTCTTAAAAAGAAAAAAAGAATTGATACCTTCGAAAAGTATCGATACCAAAACTACTCGGTATCGGAACAAAAGTATCGATACCTCAAGATATCGATATTCTTTGCGTATCCCTAGTCTGGATGTATGTTTGTTACTCTTTCACGCAAAAACTACTGAACGGATTTGGATGAAATTTGGTACAGATTACACAGAAAAATAAAATATGCATAATGCTGGAGGTCTTTTCTAGAAAAATGTGCTAATGACTTTCACACTAGGCAAAGCCTGTAACGCGAAAGCCAATGGGATACTTGCTCTGATAGAAGAAACCTCGGGTATAAAAATCCTTACAAAAAATACAAAATAAGTAGCAATTAAAATTACTACAATGTCTATAAAATCCTAGGTTTAAGTTAAAAGACAAATTTATTAAAAGAGAATGAAACATAATATCTTGGCAAAAAACACAAAAACAAGAACAAAAATAACCCTATGTTGTTGTATGTTATTGTAAGTCATAACTTACAATAACATATCGGGTACTTTTTATCCCGGGTAAATGTAAGAACCCTCGGAATGTGGGTGAAACCGTGGGTAGAAGCTAGTTTAGAAAATAAACTGATTACCATCACTCTCTCCTCTCATTTTCTCTCTTCCCTCTCTCCCTCTCTCTTTCTCTCTCCTGAATAACTAGTCACTATTAGATATGGTGCACCTGCACATAGTATTGTCATGTTGATGTCCCCCCAGGCGGCGATGCTGGACGAGATGGACGAGGTGTTCGGCGTGTCGGCGCTGGTGGCGGAGGACGAGCAGCGGCTCGCCGCCCGCGCATACACCGCCACCAGCCTCAAGGGGCTGCGGGTAGCGCACGACATCGACGCCGTACGTACTGCTGCACGACTACTACTACTACATATAATATATCTAATAGGGTATTTGCCTGTATTCAAAATAAATTATCCAACACTAACCGATGTATAAAACATCTAAAAAAATATATTTTATTAAATTTATCCTTATGATTTTTAATGACCAATCTAACCATAAAGAGTATGCTATATAATTATGACGTCACATGCTTGTATTTCATACAAAACTCCATATGAACCTATCGTTTTGACATTTCATAAAAAGTTTCCGATTTGAAAATCAGTCAAATACCCTATTGAATGCTAATATCTCGCACGAGTGATATAACAATGAATGAACATGAACTGTCGTTGCCAGTTGGCCGACGAGCGCGAGACGGTGCTGACCCTGGCCGACAAGGACGTGCTGGCGGAGGACGACGAGGACGTGCTCGTCAACGTGAACATCGTCGACGACGAGAAGTACAAGAAGGTACATAACTTGTTATCAACTTAAACCACAGCTTAGTTCGTTGAGATGATCATCCTGAAAACTTCCAACAAACATAGTTGGGGACTTTGGCAGGAATTTGCATTTTCGTTGTGTTTTCATTTTATTTACAATTAGCGGGCTCGATTCCCGATTCAAGTAGAAGATTAAAAAAATATATAGATACAGTTGTGCTTATTTAATATAAATGAAGTCTTCTTTCAGTATGTATATTTTAATTCTATTTTCCTATTTATAACTTTATATTTAAAGTAACTTATCGTGTGCAATAGCAGTGGGGCGCCCTGTATATCCCACTTTAATATATTGTTAGTTAACCATGACCTGTTGTAGAACATAGAGGAGCGCAAGAAGGCCAAGGCAGGGTACCAAGCGTACGACGACGACGAAGACATGGAGGCGGCCGCGCTCGGCTACAGCAAGCCCGTGCTCGCCAAGTACGACGACGAGATAGACAAGGAAGCCGCCCACAAACAACGAGGCTTCTTCATTGGAGACGACGAGGCCATTGAGGCCAAGAAGTTCAGGGATATGATGGTAAATGAGAACATTCTAGTTTAGTAGACTATGTCACCGGCTAACGCTTTGGGCCAAGCTGTAGTTATACCATTACCAATGTTATTGAATGCTTATTTGAAATTTAATGTATGTTTTAATTATGTGTATTATTGCTATTAAAAATATGGTGGAAGAAAATATCGTGAGGAAACCATAGCACGGTGTAGTAACTGCTTAGCTGGCTAATTCTCGTAAGGTGAAAACCTATTGCCAAATTCCAGCGGTATGTTCTGGTAGTAAAATTAGTTAGTATTTAACGACGATGTGTGTCCAGCGCGCGGAGCGCCTCCAGGGCGGGCCGGGCCGGCGGCTGGAGTCGCTGCAGCTGCCGCAGCTGCGGCCCGCTGCTGACTACATGGACGAGCACGAGATACAAGCCAAATTCAAGAAACCCAAGAAACGGGTATGTGTCTTGTATGAAATTCCCATCTATAGTCTGTTTCTTTATAAATATCTAATAAGTTAAACAATTTTGATAGATTTATTTAACTACTAGCTGTTCCCCGCGGTTTCACCCGCATTTCCGGGATTTTAAAAAAGTAGCCTTTATATAACCTTCCCAGAGAATTGGGCTATCAAATTATGCAAAAATATTTTTTCAAATCAGACTGGTAATTTCAGGGATTATTCAAACAAACAAAAATCTCTTCGGCATTATTGTATTAGTATAGATAGATACAAGTGTTCCAGTAGGTATACGAGTGTAAAAGTGTTTAGAGTTTCTTAGATATTTCTAAAAGTACAAGTATAGGTTTCAAAGTAAGCACTTATGCCGACCACAAACTAAACAATTTTAATTTAAAAAATATCAGGTTACTTAACTGATGCAATGTTACAGGGTAAAATGCGCAAGAAGGCAAAACAGGAGCCCATAGACGTGGACGACTACGACGCTGGCACCGCGCCGCTCGACACTGACGACACTGGTAATTTACTGACTGTCTCATTAGTGCATAGCATTGTCTTAAACTATGTAGTGGTATTTTTTAGGGTTCCGTACCCAAAGGGTAAAAACGGGACCCTATTACTAAGACTTCGCTGTCTGTCCGTCCGTCCGTCCGTCTGTCTGTCAGTCTCCAGGCTGTATCTCAAGAACCGCGATAGTTGAAATTATCACAAATTATTTATTTCTGTTGCCGCTATAACAACAAGTACTAAAAACAATACCTCCCATACAACAAACGTGATTTTTTTGCCCTTTTATTTGTTTTGTGGTAGTTCCCGTTGACCTAGAATCACGAAATTTGGCCAAAAGCAAGGTTTTACAGCACAAATAAAGGAAAAAATCCAAAAAAGTTGAAAATTAAAGGCTGTCTCCATACATACATAGTTACGCCAATTAATAAAGACCTGAGTTGTATGGGTGCTCATACAATTTAGAGATCAGCTTAATTGGCACCAACCTCAAATAAGGTAAATAAATAAAATTGTGCATTTCCCGTGATGGACGAAGTTTGTACGGAACCCTCGGTGCGCGAGTCCGACTCGCACTTGGCCGGTTTTCTAGTGTGTATAGGCTACCACGGTTAGTGATATTGTGGCCGAAGGTGATATCGCAAGTGCAGGAACACGCCGATAGGTGTTTGGCGACAGACTGTCAAGTTGAGCCAGCCAGGAGGGTACTACAATGTACGTTCATACTACCGTGCTGTGGTTCAGTCACGAAGTTTTCTTTCATCGAAAGCTCAAGCTCATTGTAGAATTCATACCCACGGCTGACGACTTTCGCCACGTATCCTTAGTTTTGGGATCAGATGAACGTATTTAAACGAAGGATATGTATTTATTACAAATATGTAACACAAACACAACTGTACAGATGTGAAGCCAGATCAGCTGTCCCTGAGCGCGCCGGTAGACGACGAGGAGACGGAGCCGGACTCGGAGCTGCAGCTGGCGCTGGCCCGCGCGAGGAGACTGCGACAGGCATACCGGCCCACACACACTGTCACCAAGGTACCCTACCACACACTCTCACACACACACACACACGCACGTACCCACGCACGCACTCACTCACTCACGCACACACACACACACATACATGTGATTGTACATTTACATAAACATTTACTAGTATTTAATTACTTTTAATTTTGTCATGTATCCCAGGAGGAGATCCTGGAGCGACCCAAGGAGGAGCCGGTAGAGGAAGACGAGGAGACGGAGGGTGGTGGCGCGATGGTACTGGACGCGACGGCTGAATTCTGTCGCACGCTCGGTGATATACCCACCTACGGGCTGGCTGGGAACCGGGATCACCACGCTGAGATCATCGTGAGTCATGTACATACTTTTCACTTGCGATGCCCTATTTTACTCTTACCTTAGTACTCAACTAGGGTCGTCGAGGAATATTTCCTTCAAATTTTAAATCTCCACTGTTTCAAACTGTGCGTTGTCTGTCTGTCAGTAACTAAGTAGTTCAGGTTAGCAACTACGGCATCACATCGCGTGAAAATAAATATCCTTGTTTGTTTGTTACCTTTTCACGCTTAAAGCGCTGAAATTTGGTATGTATTGTTTGTTGGTTACCTTTCACGCTTAAAGCGCTGAAATTTGGTATGTAGATAGCCTATGGTATGGAGAAGAACATAGGCTACTTTTTATTCCGGGAAAACAAGATCCCTGGGGAACGCGGGTGAAACCGCGGGGCGAAATATAGTACAATATAATTTTTTAAGGACTGAAAATAGCAACATGAGCCATAAAAACCTAAAACATTAAATCGGCATGGTAAATTATACAACAGCTGTAATGTCGCTGTAATATAGTGATTAACATAAGTTATAATGTTGGTTGCAGGACTTCGAGCGTGACGACATGGACGTGGAGGCGGAGAGCGCCGACAACGCGGGCGCCTGGAGCCGGGTCGACGTCGGCAGCGAGAAGCCGCCCGACTTGACCGCTGGTAACTTGACATACCTTATGTGCCCTCCATTACAAACAACATCATAATGATACTAAATTAACAAAAATACGACAATACTACTAAGACTTCAGAACGAGTTTTAACATCGTTATTTTGTATTTTTAGTGCAAACCTACTTTCGGTTTTATTTTTCCATTTTTAGTTTTTTATTGAGGATGTCTGGATGTTTGTTACTCTTTTACACAAAAACTACTGGAAGGATTTGGATGAAATTTGGCACACAGATAGAATATATTTTGGATATGACTTTTTTATACCGGGAAAACATAAGATCCCTCGGGAGCGCGGGTGAAACCGCGGGGTGGAAGCTAGTCTATCATACGTTTCTTGAGCAAGATAATAGTCGATAGCCAGTCGCGTTCCCCAGGGGTGGGACAAGGGGGTAAACTGTCGCACTGTCACAGGCAGCGCGGTGGGGCTGGAGGCAGAGCCGGCGCTGGGCGCGGGCGTGGCGGGCGCGCTGCAGCTGGCGCTCAGCAAGGGCTACCTGGAGCGGGCCGGCGCCACGCCCGCGCCGAGAGGCACCGACCACCACCTGCTCAACGCCGCGCACTACTCCATCGAGGACAAGACCTACGGAGGGTACCTACTACCTACTATATACAATATATATGTGTACAGCCCTAGCTACTATTTATTGTTAGGGATAAAACACTTATACAAGGTGGAGAAAACGGTCGATCATTAAATTAAACCAGAGCTTTTTAAAACGTATACAAAAAAATCATTGAAATCTATCGAGTAGTTCAGCCACAGTAATTAATTTTTGTTTTATAAATTTTACTCATGTAGATGCCCACTAGGATAAAGTAGGTCGGACAATGACCTCGCCGGTACTCCGCCGTGGGACCTCGAAGCCGAGGTACTCGCCGTGGGACCTCGAAGCCGAGGTACTCGCCGCGGTGTACGGGCGAGCGAAGGCGGAGGGAGTCGAGGGAGGCCGTCCACATGCGCGCGAGGTGGCACGCTGGAGGGAGGACGCTCGTCAAGTCCTCCTCCAAAAGTGGGCGGCCCGCCTCGACGAGCCCGGCGGCCCGGGAGTTGGTGGGGGCAGTGCGGCCCGTTTTCAGACAGCGGCTGGAACGGGCCCACGGGGCTCTCTCCTTCCTCCACCCGGCACAGATGCTGACCGGCCATGGTTGTCTCGGTCGCTGTCTATGTCGGGTGGCGGGCAGGGAGCCACCGAGGGTGTCGCGGACACGGCGCAACACACGCGCGAGGCTCGCTCCCTTTCCGCCGTCGACGACGTGGTGGGCGGCATCTGGCCTTCGCAGGCCGGATGCTGCCCTAAACGGGGGACCTGTGGGCGGTAGATCGGGGGATCTGCCGCCGACGTTGAGGGTCCCGTGCGGGAGGCGCCCAAGTATTCTTCGGCACCCCAGCGGAGGTGAGGCGGTATATCGTGTGCCAAGCCGCGCCCCAAAGAGGAGGGCTCCCTGAGGGGCGGGGCACGCGGTTGAAGATTCTTTGTTCCCGCAGCCTCGCCATACGGCAGAGAATGAATACGGTGGGATTTTAGTCAGTACGAGTCTGACATAACCCGGGCGCTTCCCCCGAAGTGGTCCGGGTATCCATGAGGATTTCCCCACCTTAAAAACAAAAGGTTGGACAATGACCCAAGCAAACCTATGATCCTCGCGCTGCCTCCATTTCTCATTATATGAGACGGAGAAAGCATATCGAACCGTATTTACTTTCTTTGAAAATTTAGATTTTTTTATTTTGTTCTAAAATAGTTTTCGACTGTGTTTATAGTGCTTGCACTTGTGACTGTGTTTAAATTTAATGATCGACCGTCATATCCACCTTGTATATAAATGCAATGTTGTGTAAAAAATTCAAGATGTTCCATTTAGTATTATGGATAATATAGTGTATGTTTCGTAAATTTGGATCAGTCCATGTTGCAGGCACACTACAACCTAACTGAACGACATATTTTTATCGAAGTAACTGTCGCCGAGTAATAATAAAATTATTGGTATGTCCCGACAGCGAGGACGACAAGTACGGGCGGCGCGAGCGCGGCGGCCACTCGGGCCCGTTGCAAGACTTCCGCGAGAAGAACAACTTCCGACCCAACATCAAGCTGGAGTACGTTGACGACGACGGCCGCCCGCTGTGCCCTAAGGAGGCCTTCCGCTACCTCTCGCACAAGTTCCACGGGAAGGGGCCCGGGAAGAACAAGCAAGAGAAGCGAATCAAAAAGGCTGTCCAAGAGGGGGTGAGGCTCACGATTTGTGATTGTTCATGATGATGTGTTCAGATTATCTACAATAGCAACATGCAATGAAATATTTGTCAATGTTTCAATGCGATCTCGAATTTATAGAAACAACTGCGCGCATTTGTTGCGCTCGCGCTGCTATACGTCAATTGAAGTCTGTTTGACCACAATCCCACCATGATAACTTATGATGTGGCCAAAGGTGGTAAACACGATAATAATATCTCTAGAAGGAACTGGCTCTCGAGTGCAGCTGGCGGAACACACCAATAAATATTTTGCGACAGTTCTTTCAACTTGATGGTAGCCAGCCAGGCGGGCACTATAAAGTATCACCCGAGTTTTCTATACAAATTCCTATTACAAAATTTACGTAGCTTCAAATGTGATCCAGACCCCAGTAAATAACAAATTTAATTCCATTTTAGTTCGGTTTAAAGACAACTCAAAAAAAGTGGTTAATCAGATTAGTGTTGAATAAGTATGTGTTTAACGAGCATGTATACTTGCAGCTGATGAAGAAGATGAGCTCGACGGACACCCCGCTGGGCACGCTGCAGATGTTGCAGGACAAGCAGCGCGAGACGCACTCCCCGTACATCGTGCTCAGCGGCGCCAAGCGGGACCCCAACAACTGAACACTGAACCCTCCACCGTACCTGCTCCTACTCCCCCTATCTAATGCAATGCAACACAACACATGTCCATGTTCGTAGTGTTTTTAATGTATGCAGTGACACATTTTGTATATTATAGTATTGACACCATATTCAATAAATACATTCAGGTGAAATGGTATTTTTATTCCACTTTCGATATTTGATTATTTTTAGCTATTCTTAAAGTATTTTAGCCTAAACACCAAAAACACTTTAAAGACCTTGTTTCATCATTAACGCTGGTTTTTTTTTTCTGTACTTTGGGAAAAACATGGCGGGAAACTCGGTGACTTCCATTAGAGTGATTCCGTGTTACATTAACAAAATTTAAATACACCTTTACTATACCAATACATAATGTCATTATTTATGCTACCTAATAATGACTACACGGTATACTTAATACACGAGTTTTATTTAAACCCTTGGAGAACAATAGAGACGTGGCTACGGTGGTGGCGGCGGCGACGGCTGTAGCTGTAGCTGTGGGGTGGGCGGGGACGGCGGCTGGTGCGGCATGTCGTCGAAGTGCGCCTTCTTGACGGTGGCGCGGCGCAGCCTGGTCTCGCGGACCAGCTCGGGCGTGGGCGGCCGCCGCACCGGCTGCGACGACGCCATGCGCAGGTGCGTGTACAGCGGGATCTAACCAACGTGCCGGCTACGTTACTAACTAGACTAGACAGTAGACAGTAGACACGCACACTCGTGTACTATCTATGGATATCGTGCTGGACGAAACGGGGATAGGCTTTTTAGTAAAAGTTTATAGGTATACTGTACTCAGTGATGAAGACTTCATATAAACTTGCGCTTCATGGAATGGAATTATTCCACAAGGCGATCTAAGGATCTAATTAGGCACTCAAGGTAAGGTCAGGGCTGTTTAACTAGGGATTTTGCGGCAACGTAGATGAGGCTGAATATGATAAGTGCCTCGAATATAAAATGCTGAATAGTATGCGAGTAAAAAGGGGCTTAATGTGAGTGAGAAGTAAAGTGTGATGACCGTTTGCAGCGAGTCGTCCAGCTCGATGGGGTCCGGCCGGTCGGGGCGGCGCGGCAGCACGAAGTAGCGGCCCAGCAGCGGCTCGGGCGGCGGCGCGCCGAACGTCTTGGTGGTCAGCTCCAGCTCCGTGATGTCGCGCAGCTTGTCCACCTCCACCTGGCCCGGCACGTAGCGGGACACCTCGCCGCCGCGCCACACCTACCGACACACACAACCAAAGAGGATATAATCACTACGTTGAGTTCTCACACGTCTCAAAAGAACCGTCAACTCACACATTGTTTCGTAATCGGTTGGGGAAGGGGGAAGGCAGTGTTCCCACTTAAGATTTGTTTTCCCTAGTTTCTTTGAGAATTATGCCTAAAATAACTAACTACATAGGTTTAGGCAGCATATTTTATATTAAAGAACAAAATACATAGTTAACGTATTTATTAACATAAAATACTTTTATTTACATGATCAGAAGCCAAAGCATCACATTGACAGCTTTCCGCAGCACATAACACTGCAATGTTGGGTTTTAAAATTGAGCAATTTTTTGCTAGCATTCCCAGTTTTGTATGAAGCTTAATGCGATTGAGTTTCTATGTCGTCCTTAACAACGGTATTAGCTAGCACGATTGATATGGTAAACTAAAATTAGACAGATTACTTCCATTACAAGTTTGAGAGAATTTGATAAATCGATGATGCCATAGAGTAAAGTATACATTGGGTGGGGAAGCAAACTCATTTATTCAGTTTAGGCCATAATATGAACGATACAATTTATTCTAGCTCCGCGGTTCGGAATACACTTGGACTGAGAAGGATCCCCTTTAATAAATATGTGGTGCCTACTATACACTACTGATTTTCCGATTTTTCTCTAAAATTCCATAAATACCAATAAAAATAAAATATCCCTAATCCATACATAATATCGGTTATTTTTCCCTAAAATAGGGTGAAATCCCTAAAAGTGGAAACACTGGGGGAAGGGGACACCCCAAACATTTGGTTTCCAACTCGAATCCTGATGGTGCTACCCCACATGGCTATTTGTATTTGTGATAGCATATTGACAGTATTTGACATAATATTTGACGTGTTGGCAAATAGGCGATACGACCGTCCACACATGAAGCCAAATACCAAAACAACAAACATGTTTGCTCTACCATGTGTGGCCGGTATATTTGCGTATTTGCCTATTTGTCTCCTTTGATGTGCCTTGAAAAACCGACAGGCGTGCGTATACGCGTGTTTGTTATTTGCTTATTCGACAAAATAATGGTACCCCACATGGCTATTTGTATTTGCGTATTTGCTGTATTTGACCAATAACATCCATGCGTGGAGGGTTTATTCGCCAAGTATTCGGGCATATTTGCCTCAAACCCCCCCTCACTCCTGCCTGACATTCCTCAATCTATTTATCTATCCTAATATAACATTATAAAGCTGAAGAGTTTGTTTGTTTGAACGCGCTAATCTCAGGAACTACTGGTTCGATTTGAAAAATTCTTTCAGTGTTGGATAGCCTATTTTTCAAGGAAGGCTATATAGGCTACTTTTTTATCCCGAGAAAACACAAGATCCCTCGGGAACGTGGGTGAAACCGCGGGGGGGGGCTAGTTTGTTATATAGCTGTTCCCCGCGGTTTCACCCGTATTCCCGGGATAAAAAGTTGCCTATAACCTTCCTCAAGAATTGGGCTATCAAATGCCATAAAAAAATAAACAGACTGGTATTTCCAGAGATTAGCCCCTTTAAACTAACAAACAAAAAATCTATTCCATTATTATACTAGTATAGATAAGGACAAGAATAGATTGCCAAGGCTTGGTAGACTTTATTTATATTTGATTGGAGATAGACATAGATATTCGTGGATTTCCGGCATCCAGTAACAGTGTTGCCATTACAAAATTCTGAGATTCATTTTACGCAGTATATGATATATTTACAACGTAATTTATAATGGTAATACGGTGACAAGATTACGGTGCATCTACGGTAATTACCGTGTACATGGCGACACTGAAACGGACACTTTACTAGTCAATGTTGACTAAAAGGTAAGCTTTTATATCTCGGACACTTCAGCAGATAACTGACCTTGAAGGTGGTGGAACTGGCGACCTTCTTAACATCAGGTGGGAACCTGGTGACATCCAGCGACCACGGCACGAAGCTGCCCAGCGTCTGCAGGTACTCGCCAGACAAGCGCCACAACCGCACGCTGTAATCTGAACTGCCGCTGGAAATCATAAACAGAGTGAGAAAAGCGCGATAGCTAGAGTATCAGTGGTAGAAGTATGTGGGCTCACGTGAGCAGCAGCTTGAGCTCGTCGATGTACGCCATGCAGGTGATGCAGCGCAGGTGCGCTCGGTAGCTGTTCAGCAGCAACGGCAGCGGCTGGTCGCGGACACTTCTCTTGGCTCGACCCTCGATCCTGTCCTTCCACAGGAATGGAAACTCTAGTCTCAGTTTCGGCATATTTACGTGCACCTACATCATAATCATAAATCATCAGTACATGCAACGATTCAAATGAATAGACTTTAAACACAGTTTAGTACCTCTTCGTTCCTCAAGTAGTTGGCCATCAGCCACACCTTGACGTACCCGGCTGTGGTTCCGGAAAAGAGGTAGTCGTTGTTGAGGTCGGTGGAGAAGGCGCTGACGTAGTCGCCCGCCATGTGGATGCCCTGGAACGAGCCCTTGTACCCGCCCGCCGGGTGGTCCGACCAACATTGTACTTTTCCGTTCTCAAGGGACAATATTAATGATGCTGAAATATTAAGAGGAATCGTTTCTATAATTTAGGAAAGAGAATAACACCATATTATAAAATCGAATTAGAGGACAGTAATTGAGGTATTAGCCTCGTCGATGCGTCGTCAAGAGACCAGAGCAAGAGCTCAATTTTAATAATTATTAGAAGCACTACAAGAAATGCTAACTCCTAATTTCAAAGATCTATCTAGTAAACCAGGAAGTGAACGACGTTCGACGATCACGGTAGGGGGAAGAGGTCGTAAGAAAACACATCACCCATCATATTATATCGAGGAACATTTAGGAATGACGGTGCAAGAAGAGATAACTCAGAGCCGTACCGACTTGGCTGGTGCAGGGCCTGGTCTCGAGGAAGATCATGGCGTGCACGGCGAGGTGGCGCATGTTCTGGGCGCGCGCCGGCATCGAGACCGTCGACACGCGCCGCGCGTGCGCCTTCTGCATCGCCGACGACGCGTCGATCACTGACTCGCGACCCGCCGCCATGCTGCATCATTATATGGATCGCATACTGAGTCTGTGACTACCTCACCGGCACCACGCTACCGCATGCAGGCCGACGTCTAAATAATTTAAGGAAACATATTTCCGATATTCCTTCTCTATCGGCACTGAGTGGAACGATCGCATTCCAACAGCGATTGTGTACCTCGTATTCTTGGACTCCGAACCGATTTGTTCGCGACTGCGTGCATGGAAAGAGATTGCGATTTAAATAAATAATAAATAAATATTCTGGGACATTCCTCACACACGGCCATCTGACTCCAAGCTGAGCTGAGCTTGTGCTATGGAAGCCAAATAACTGATATATTACATATACTACTTTTCTTTTGTAAATACATACATATATAAATAATTACACCCAGACTCGGGACAAACAGACATGTTCATGCACACGAATGTTTGTCCCGAGTGGAAATCGAACTCACGACCTACGGCGTGATAGATAAGGTATCTTACCAACCACGCCAACCGGCCCATCGGTCAATCAAATCACAGTTACTCAATCTAATTATCAAATCGGCTTCATTTTTCACAATCGCTCTGTTGTTGGACCGACAGATCGTCATCCATTAAGTCGCTGCTCGATACTGGATGCAACGTTCGCTGTGAGAATGTATGGAGGAGATGTTCAGGGATTGACATCCCTATGTTATAATAATAATTCAAATTTGATCAGATGAGATGAGATGAGAAAGGAATAAAATGTGAAAGCAGGGGCGGGGAGATGAGTAGGGTCGCCGTGTACCTGGGCCTCCTGATGGAGCTGGTCCGCTGCCGGCCGGCGGCCGGGGAGGCCGGGGAGGCCTGCGCGGCCCGCGCCGCGTCGCGCTTGTTGTAGTGCATCTTGATGCGCAGCATGGGCTCCGTGCACGAGAACCGTCTGCGACACGACACCACCCGACACTCCGTCACAACGCAATGGGCTTTGGTGCTTTGGGTACTCTACTAACTGAAGCACTGTTCAGATAGTAGCTAATAAATATTGACAGCAAAAAAGGAAGAATTTCCAACGGGCTTGTTTAGTCCGTATCCATCCGGACTTAAGTTATTGAGAAACCTGTGATAGCACTTTCTTACTTCTTTATCCAATATTCTTTATTAGTATAAGTAGATTATGATATTATTTTGAGTTTTCTCTTTACTTTTCTTTATTAAGTAAATGAGATATGTACTAAACATATCTTTGGTAGCTTTAGAATTAAGAGACAGAGATAAAGCTTTCGTACTAGACGCAGAGCAGAGATGCTTTCCCAGATAAAGTGACGACCTCACTTATAATTCGAGAACTACTGGTCGAAAGCATTAAATAAATAAATAAATCATCGATCAGACATAATATCTGAAGACTGACGAAAAGGTAAACTGTCCAACTATGCATATAAAGGCTCAAAAAAAATTGTTCTAATAGATCTTCCCAGGCGCTTATGACTCTAACGCACGGTTCATTCGGTTACCGTCACATGGACATTAGTAATGTAAAAGTAGTAAAGAGCAGATACTGGGTGGTCTCCAGCTGTCGCCGGCGGTGTACCTGTAGGGCTGGCCAGTCTCCAGCTTCCACAGCAGCAGCTCCGAGTTGTAGCTGGAGGTGGCCAGGGACTGCGGCGTGCGCGCGGCGGCGGCCAGCACGTCGTCGGAGTGCCGCGTCTCCCAGCTCTTGCCGGTCGTCGCCGTGCCCGTGTCCGCGAACTCTGTCACGTGCCGGTTCCACCCCACCGCCAAGATCCTGGACGATGTTACATTCCCGACATGATTTACTTACACCTCGAACCTTTTTCTACGAACTAAATTCACGATCGACCGGGAAACTGAGTATAGCCTATACTGAGTAGAATAAATATAAAAATAATAATTACAGCCTATATCTGCCCACTGCTGAGCACAGGCCTCCTTTCACGAATAAGGGTGAAAGGGGAATGGGCAAATACTCCACCACGCGTGCCCACTGCGGATTGGTGGAGGTAGGCTAGTGGTCAACCTACTGTTGGAGTTGTCAGGCCACCTAGGAGGTCTCCAACTAGCTTAACGACCATCACAATTAAGTGATAACCGGGACCAACGGCTTAACGTGCGTTCCGAAGCTCGGAAACGCTCAAGATGAAATACCACTAGGCGGTCACCCATCCAGGTACCGACCAGACTGGACGTTGGACTTGACTTTGACGATCGGTTAAGAACGGCTAATCAAGCTACGCCATGGGCGCACTGAGTAGAAGCTGACCGCTAATTGGAAGATAAATTGTAGCACATACCTCCCTTCCACCCAAAAGCAATTGGTAACTTCGCACATGTGCTCGATTCCCATAGTCCTCAAGCAAAGACCGGTGTTGAAGTTCCACACCTGAACATTAAACATTGATCAAATTATGTACCAAACGCGAATCAGAATCGAAACCGCTTACTGAAAACTGCTTACTTTAAGAGTTCCATTCCTGGCCCCGGTAAGCAGCAGTTGGTATCCAGGGTCAAAGCAAGCGGCTGTGATCTCCACCGGGATCAGCTCGCCGTGCAGCAAGCGAGTATGGGCATCTCGTACCATGGCGTTGCGCTTACCTACGTTGTTTTTCGTTATTCCATTATTTTTTGACTTGTGTTTTTTTTAATTATTTATGTATTCTATTCAAAGTCCCTCACCAGTTGTAGGATTCCAATTGATAATGATGCTGTCCATCCCACAGGTGATGACGACCTTGAATAGCGGGTTGTAGAGTATCTTAGCGACGGCCCTCGAATGCGTGAACCCGTCCGTGTGTTGTGGGTTCAACTGCTCATCTAGCACCACTATAGCGATTTTGATGGCGGCCATGATGAACTCTCTGGTCGCTGGGTTGTACACTGCTGTGATGGGTGTCCGCTCACCCACTTGAGAGGGGATATCTATATAGGTCTGGAAAGGGTAGAAAAGAAGTAGAAATTGCGGCGTAAAGTAGGCTTCAGAGTCAGGAACCTGAGTTGCGGCGTCAATCGTCGCTACTAACCGGAGCTTATAAGTAGTTTAATGTTTTTAGGATTTTGGAAAGTTAGGGTGATGGAACTAAGATTTTAATGATGGGAACGTAAGGAATCGATTATTTAGAGGTACAACAGCAAAGCCATGCACTAACCTGCAAGCAGGCCTGCCCCTGCACGTCCCACACCTTGATGACGCGGTCCCTGGACAGCGAGTAGACGGTCTGTCCGCCGTTCTGTAGCACTATCGAGGTGATGCCGGCGTGGTGACCGTAGAACATGGCACTGGGCTTCGTGGGCACGAACGAGTTCCACACGCGCACCACACAGTCCGGCCCACCTGTTGCCACCGTGTGGGCTTCTTCATCGAACGCGAAGCATTGAATGCCCTGGTGAAGGCGCCCTAGCGATGTATTTATTGAGCTTTTTGAATATAAACTGAAACTAGGGGAGACAAATTTAATTGGACAATTCACGATGTTGTTGCGTCAGGTAAATAATGAAACCTTGTCCACCCGAAACATGTTCCGTGTCTTAGAGCCGGCCACGTCGGTCATCAGCATCGAGTCGTAGCATGTCGCACACGACACTACGCAGTGCAGCGACGCGTAGAACGACACCTGACGCACCCACTCCGTGTGCACGCGCTGGAACTCCACGAGACGCATTTGTGGAAGGACTGAAGGCTGGAAACGAAGAAATCACAAGTATACGGTGAGGTGGCCAACCGATGAAATAGTATGGTAAAAATAAACTATCGTGTAGAATTTGATAGGATTTTACCCTCTTCTGCAAGTCAATGTGCCGCAATTGTATAAGTGGCTTCCCGGCTTGGTTCTGGAAGGGGCCGCGTTTGATCGGCGAGAACAGCAACACGCGCACGCTGCCGCCCACGTCGCCGCAGATCAGCTTACACTTCTCCCTCTCATCCTTGCTGAACTGGTAGTACATCGTGCAGATCTGCGTCGTTTTTGGGAAATTTTGTAGTGTAATTGTTTTAGTATATATGGTCCTCATAGCGAGATATCAGCAATTTCTGGCAGAAGAAAGAATTGAGAAAAGTTTCAACAGCACTGCAGTTGTAGTATTGCGACAATGCCCGGTTGTGACTATCCGTGTGTTACATATAAGTGGGTACCAAAATCCAAGACAGAAAAGAAGGAGAAGTTTATGTACCTCGTGGTTGTGATAACAACACAAAAGAACAAAGCGAAGGCTAAAAAGCTTTATTGAACGGCGTTATAAATCACCATGTTCTCCCAGCTTGTAATGACGATCTTGAGCGTAAAGGTCTTGGCGGTGCAGTCATAGAAGCGCAGGTCACGTTCCGTGGAGCTGGTCACGATGATGTTCACGTCCGGCATGCACACCATGTCCGTCACCCAGGTGGTGCGCACTTTCAGGTGTGCTGGGGATATAGAATGCAAGGTCTTTGGATTTGACTATAGAGTTGCTATTTTAATAATGCTTTAACTAGCAAGAATATTTTACATAGCATAAAGCTTGCCTTTGACAGTAATTTCAGTGGTAAGCAGTAAAGGGGTATGCAAGCACATAAAGCAAAGTCAGAAGAAACTAGGAACAGCTACTCAACAGTAACTATGGTATGATAATTATTGTATAGCATTGTGGTACAAACGGCTGGAAGAGAAAGCAGTTCTAAGCAGCGTCATGTCGAGGGTCCACCAGTTGATCATGCCGTCGCGACTCGCCGATATATAGTTACCCTGCATTGGGTCCGTGCTGCGATCCTGCATTCATTAAACGAAGATCACTTGATCGATTTTAATTTAAATATATTATATGTATACCAATTTTAAGTAAAATAAAATTGTCAATTAAAAACTTTAATAAGACCGTGCTTTGTCTTTAAGCAATGACTATCAGTTTCTACTATCATGCATTTGTGATTTGGCAGTTGCGAGATATTGCTTAGTGAAAGCACGATCTCAATGGGTAACATAACGACTATTTTATCGCGAATCCTAATCCTATCCTAACTAATATTATAAATGCGAAAGTGAGTTTGTTTGTTTGTTACCTTTTCACGTTTTAAACCGCTGCGCTGAACCGATCGTGATGAAATTTGGTACGCAGATAGCCTATGGTATGGAGAAGGACATAGGCTACTTTTTATCCCGGGAAAACATAATTTCCCTCGGGAACACGGGTGAAACCGCGGGGCGGAAGCTAGTAAATGATAAAATCGATAATATCAACATCCTACTAATCGTACTACCCTAACCTACTAATATCGTAAATGCAAAAGTTTAGATGAATGGATGGATGGATATTATGCTGGGGCCACACTAACGAGAAACGTCAATGCCCATCATCGCGATAAATATTGTGTTAATTAACGCGATAAAGTGAGTGGCTACACTTGAACGGTCAACATGAATGCTCATGAATGGCGATAAAATTGGCACTAATCCTACTAATATTATAAACTAGCATTTCCGCGCGGTTTCACCCGTGTTCTCGGGATAAAATATAGCCTATGTTACTCGGTGAAGATGTAGCTTTCTAACGGTGAAAGAATTTTTAAAATCGGTCCAGTACTTTTTGAGCCAATTCGTTACAAACATACTTACCTACTTACATACAAATCTTTCCTCTTTATAATATTAGTATAGATATAGAAGTATAGATGTGAAAGTTTGTGAGTATGGATGTCTGGATGTATGTTTATTACTCTTTCGCAAAAACTACTGAACGGATTTGGATGAAATTTGGCACAGAGATAGATTATAGTCTGGAATAGCACATAGGCTCCTCTTTATACCGGGAAAACACTAGATCCCCCGGGAAAGCAGGTGAAACCGCGGGGCGGAAGCTAGTGTTCCTTAAATTTCAACACGTGCGATCCCGTCGCGCTCACGGTGCACACTGACCATACCATACGTAGTGTGGCCGCTTCAACGCATTAATTCTCGCGTTAATCTCTTTGATGTACCGCCACCTGAGCTATCGCCTAACTTCAAATGGCAATGTGAATGCCGTTGTCAAATTTCGCGTTAAGTCGTGGCTACACCTACGTTAAACGTCCATCATCGTGATAATTAACGGCATTTCCCGTTAGTGTGGCCCCAGCATTACTCAATCACGCCAGAACGGCTGAACGGATTGAAATTTGGCACAGAAATAGATTATAGCCTGGAATAGCACAAAGGCTACAGCTGTTGGTGTATTATTTAAAAAAGTTAAATAAAATACGACATAAGAACCCTCGGAAACGCGGGTGAAACCGCGGGGCGGAAGCTAGTATAAAATAATTTAGGATCAAAACCATAAATGCCAACCAGAGCAAACCTTGTACCTTAGCAACATCGGGACAAAAGCATATCCTGGATACGGGATGACGATGCTGCGATCGCATGACAGTGGGCAGACCCATTATGGGCAGTTGCAGCGACTCGCGCTGGTTTTCAGGGTCGTTCCCGAAGTAGCCGAGCAGCAGGTGTGACACCAACTCGTCCCAGTCAAGCTCCCCGTCGCGATTTGTATCTATCTGCCCCAAAAAAAGTCATTATTCGAATTACTATTTTCACCAAATTGACATTTAATTGAAAATGCTGAGCAGAATGATAGTTGCTTAGTATATTTCTTGAGTACAAAGTTGGTTGGTACCAAGCTACTAGAAGTTAAGTAGATACTTCGTCATCATCATCTCTAGCTTAGTGGTCGTCACTCGCTCGGTGCTACGTAGGTACATACCTCTCAAATACTACTCAAGAAAAAAATTTCACCATCGTTTTTATCGGGTCTTCGAAGGATGTGGCCTGCCGCCTTCTTACTGACTGGGGCTGCCGCACTACTTATACTTCCATCAAAAGCACAATAATATAATTACGGCAATAGCTACATAAAATATAAGTGGGCGGGTAGGCAGGTAGCTCACCTTCAAAAAAAGTATTTTATAATCCTCATCGTCGTATTCTAGATTTAAAAGTGTCTTCAGCAGGTTCCTGAACTCGTTGGGCAGCATCACGTTTTTGTAGGCCGTTTGGAACGCCTCCTTGATCTTCACCATGTCTGCCATCGTGCACCGCTCGTGGAGCGGGGTGTTCCGCCATCGCGGCTTGCCATGCAATATACTACCCTCACCCTCAGATCTTGACGAAAATGTCAATAACGACCTAATATCACTATCGTTAGCCATTATAATAGGTAAATATAGTAAAAGTTATTCTAAATTAAATTCTAACAATGTTTCACAATAATTATTCCTATTTGAATGACAAGACAAATAGGCATAGAATACATTTACTCCAAATAGGTAAGCTGTGTTGTGTGTAGGTAAGTAACGATAAAATATCAAAGATTCGCGGCTCCCCGAGGGCGAGCACAGATGAAAAAGATACCAAATAGAACGTAGTGATTATATCCCATGTCAGTATGTCAGTCACTACACTACAGACCATATATAAAATGTACTCTGTGCTACAGACCGTTCACCGGATGTCCCCTCGTACAAAAGTTGGTAGTCTGGCAAACGAAAGTAGGGACTGAAAAAGCGTGGCAAATTTAAAAAATACGTGTGGCACTCGGGGACTGCCGCGGTTAAGCTATTGCATAGCATTTTTTATCAACTTTTGCAATTATAATTATTTTTTTTTCTTTGATATTAATGGACCTATACACCTATATACTTTCTCACAAACAGCATACACAAATATGTATGTATGTGTGTGTGGGAGGTGTTAGGTTTTTTCGTTACGGATTTTTTTCGTTACGAAATTTCTTGATTCGGTCGCCGCACTCAAAGCCCGAAGCCCGCGATAAAAGCTATACAATAGCTTAAAAATCTCAGACTAGTAACTCCAAAATTTTCATGAAGTACCTGGAATAACCTGACTTGATACTTTGAGTTATTTGCTTTTTGTGTAAAACAATATTTGTACACTACTGCTTGACAGTAAGTACGTAGTAAGTATTGAATGTAAAGTCGTATTTTTAATGTGAACAGAATGTGAACCTTACGAATACAAAGTATCAACATCAAAGCAACAGAGATTGACATAAATAAAACATTGCCATATGAAAAGTTTGCGACTAATTCGAGTGTCTACTTTCATTTGCCAGACTCTAGCCCTGTTATTCCCTTCGACACTGACAGAAATTGGGATGTTGACTGACATATCAAATCAGCTACTTTTTATGAAATGTCAAAACGATAGTTTTATATGGAGTATTGTACAAATTTGTAGTTGTGTTACAAGTTTATGACGTCATAATTACATAGCATCAAAACCTTAACTTTTTATGGTTAGATTGGTCATTAAAAAGGGTTATAAAAATCATAGAAATACCGTGATTTCCCCCTTTCTTTTAGATGTTTTATACATTGGTTAGTGTTTGATAATTTATTTTGAATACATGCAACTACCCTTTTACAGGAAATTACATTGTCAGTCAATAGTGCCAATATAAGGGAAGGAGACTGAATGGTTTATCATCTATGGCAGGCAAATTGTCTACTGAATGAAACTATTCATTCATGTCAACATAACATTTATAACCTAAAAAAAGGTGTAATAGTTAAAATCACAATAAATACGGATTTTATCATTAAATCCTCACAATGTTTCTAACATTACGTCTGCTATCAAACAGACACCCTGCGTTTATAGCCCGTACAGTTTTCGTAAAAAACAATAACGTAGACGATGCTTGCAGGCTGGTCAACAGAATACTAGGCAAAGAAGGCATTTTAGAACAGTTCAGGCTCACCAGGTACTATGAGAAACCCTTCCAGGTAAGCTTTAATTGTTAATACCATGTAGAATTATTCCCAGTCACTATTTTAAGTACTTTCTTCACTAATATTCTGTACACCATGCTGATCTATTAGCTGTAGAGTTAAAACATAAAAAAAGAGAATCGGTCAGACTCATTAGTACCTAAAAGCATTCCTCCAGATTCCAATTTCGCTCATTACAAAAAAATTGATGTTTCAGACTCGCAGACGCCTTAACCATGAGAAATGCAAAGCTATCTACAATGAAGATATGGAGAGGAAGATACAATTTGTGCTGAGGAAGAATAGACATGAACCCTTCCCAGGATGTTATTGAAATATCATGTACTGAGATTTATCATTAGACAATGTTATGGGTAGATAGTTTAACATTTGACTATATTTGGAGCAAAAAATCAATAACAATTCCTTCACAACAAGTTTAAATTGATTATGTTGCCTCAATGTCGTTGGTGGTAAAAACATTCAACAATATTTAAAAATAGAACTGTAAATAAACATACAAACAAATCTCTTTATTTCGCTTACACATACAATATACAAGTCTAGCAAAATATTTACAAGAATAATACTAATACGGTATTGTCATTACACTTTGTATACATTAAAGAAAGCTGTGACTAGCGTCAGGCAGGCGACGAGCCGATCGCGTCGACATGTGACGAGTCGGTCACGTCGTCACGTGTAGGCCAGACAAGCGTCGCGGCGCCGGACGTAGAAATGATACCGGTAGCATCTATGACATGTCTTGATGCCACAGCGGTAGCTCAGACCACCTTGTGGCTTGCCCTTACAGTATTTTAGACCGCAGGGGTACCAATTTACGCATACCTGTTGTAACAATATTTTTTTTTATTATTTTACATCAGTTTTGGGAAGGTAGGGTGTGCTTTTGGTTTGAGTTTAAACAAAATTTTTCCTCAATAGCTAGTGCTGAATCTGTGCATACAAATAAAACATAAAGATCTAATCCTATTAATATGTTATGAATTACCTCTAAATGGCAAATGCACTCCTTATCATTCTCAGTGTCGATGAGACAAGGCCCAACAGTGGGTTTGCCGTCTGTCGCGTCTGCAGACAGCGCGTGCGCAGGGAACGGGGTCACCGCTGTTGAGTACGATGACTGATCCATACCTGGTTATGAGTTGCATAGATAATTTCTTGCCATAAAATTTCCAATATTAATAAGAAAACTTAAGAAAATAGATGGTCTGGAGTCTTGGTTAACCAGACTGGATTGCAAGGTTAAATAGAAGAGGATTCAACATTATGAATTGAAATCACCATCTTCTAAAGACTGATATTAAACAGGACTATAATAGTAGCAGAGCTGAATTTCTTAACTTTGGGTTGTTGATCAAGCTTGTGGACTTGCACCATTTGAAATCTGGATGAGAACTGAACTTCTGCTCTTCTTTCCAATTCCGATTTGATAACCGAAAAGTGCTTTGTAAGTAGTATGCTGTTTCGTAATTTCGGAATTGTAACAATTGTGTAATAAAAAACATTTGTATATTATCAATCAGTACTTCCTGAAAGTTTAAACAGAGATTAAAAATGATTGTATACCAGGCCTCGGAGCCCACCGCGCCAGGTCAGCAGCCCGCAGGTACACCCTGTCCCTGGCGGAGGCGCAGTGTCTCGCGGCCGCCGCTGACAGCAGCCGCGTGGCGCGCCCCGCCCACGCCGTCGCCGTTGTCTGTCGCCAACCCTTATCTTCCTCCGCCACGCGGACTGTGCCCGGGTTTTTCTGAAAACCCATCATCATTTCACAGATATAAATATAAATTTTATGGTGAATGGTTTTGAGACAGTTACATAGTATGCACATATTATAAGAGATCAATAAAAGTTATCTATTTATCTAACCATGAAATCAGTCCTACCCTCTCCTACTTTGGTTTGTGCTGTCGCTGTCCTACGGGTTGTAGATGTAGTGTACCTTACTCATTATAAAGTACCTATGTAACATTATTTGATTATAGAAATACAACTTCTACAAGATTACCTGTCTCAACTTAGCCATAGCATCAGGAGCTATGAAGTCTGCCTGGGCAGCATGTGTGAGGAAGCACAGTGTTTGGTGTCCAGTCTGACCTAGCTCCTCCTCACCAGGGATTACAACCTTTACTGCTTCCACCTCCTGAAGTATTATTAATGTTTCAATCAAGTAGATAAATAAGGCACTTGAATGAAAAGAATAACAGCAATCAAGAGTTACAGGTGCAAATATTGAATCTCCCACTGGTTAAGAAAAATCAATTGAAAAGGGCTAGAAGAGTTTCACACTTGATCTTCTTGACAGGTTACATAGCCTGAGAAGATAATAACATAACCAGGTGTCTGGGGCTTTAATAACAAATTTTAACAAACCAAGTATTTATGATGATGATAGGTTCATAAAAAAAAGTTTTACATAAAAATCATTTTCAAATATCAATAGTTATATTATATTCTCACATTAGTGAAGTCAACAAGTTGAGACGCATAGACTCCATCAAGCCTCATGAAATCAAGAGTGACTGTGTCTTCCGATACATTTGCTGTTATATTCTCCTGCATTACATCTCCACCCTGGAAATTTTAATTCAATTAATTACTATGAATAATGACAAATAATTTAAAATTTTATAATCAAAACCAACTTGGTATTATCCACTGCTGAACTTGACCTCTTATACTGATAGTAGAGCAGCCACAGTAGCTCTAAAATTACAAAGTTTTTAAATCCATTTAATTATGAATTTGAGGTCTCACCTGATTCCTAACATTGATAAGCAGCTGCAGATTTGTTGGTCTTATGAGAAGATAATATAGTAATATCACTTTGAATACACATGATTCCATTGTTTTTGTACAAAATAATTATGTGGAAAACAAACATTGACCTGGAGGAGTGAGGTCTGACCAACGAGGATTTTAATCACCGACCGACACAAACTAACTCTCGCTCTCGTTAGAGAGTAGGTAGTAATAATCTTTTTTAACTAAACTATTTATTTGGTTGATCACCAACCAAATAAATACAACAGTATAAAGATGTAGCTTATTCTATGTAAATACCAACCGACAACCGTTGGTTGGTGGATGGATTATGCATAGATAATACACTATATATACGAGAGGATTATGGATGGGATAGGATAGGGTCCTTGACATTTGATTGACTGACTGAACTGAACTGAGTGTGTAGAGAAATCTCTCAACAAATCCACCACACCACAGACTTTTCACGAAATATAATAAATGATCCAAGCCACAGACTTTACGACTGACGATGACTGTGACATTTAAGATAAAATATCAAAGAGGATATAATCACCACAGTATAAAGATGTAACCAGTATGGAAACTAAGCCTAGTTGATAAAATAATTACCTACACTCCATTGAAGCAATAGGGTTGACACTTTTAACTTAGTTTTAACGTTTTATAGTATTGTTTTTTTTTTTATTAAAACATTATATTTTCTGTAGTGACTAGTGACCAATTAATCGAATTGAAATAGCTAGTTTACAAATAAAATTTAAAATAGGTATCTCATTGTGTCGGTTAATCTCGATAGTTTAAAATACGGAAAACAGTTTAATATTAACACACAGCTTGAAGACCTTTTTTTTTTTTTGGTAGGTTACTAACTTATCATTATGGCATATCCTTTTACAAGTTTTGGCGGGAACGCAGGCGAGCTGCGGTTGGGCGCGCGCTAGGCACGTACCAACCCCAAAAATGCGTGTGATATCTAGTATTTAAAAAACCATTGCAAAAAAATACCTTAATTCTTCATAAATTATGAATTATTGACTGCAAAATTACTGCACTATCGGCTTCAACACCCTCGAAAACCATAAAAACGACATCCATGATGAAAAAGTAGATCATTTCTTGCAGCCGCCATCTTGGATTTACATTTTCACAGTACTATCGGCTAAAACATCCTCAAAAACCATAAAAACGACACCCACCTCGAAAAAGACGATAATCTATTGCAGCCGCCATCTTGGATTTCTATTTTGACAGCACTAACGGCTTCAACACCTTCGAAAACCATGAAAAGTACCCATGCAGCGCGACACTCACTACTGACAGCACCGCGAAAACCGCTTAGGACCCTTGTCGATGCGCATCTTTGTGTGAGTGAGCCGTTTCGTCCGTTTGTATGTAGTTTCCGTACTGGTTACATCTTTATTCTGTGTAATCACTACGTTCTATAAAATATTATCGTATCTTCGCCGTGTGAGTGACCCCCTTAATAATTAAGAAGTCAATGTTGCTAGTCATTTTCTATAATCAAATTCTAAGGATTCAATCAGAGAGAATGTAATCAATACGTTTATTATTCCTTTTGGTCTAAGATATTGTTAAAATAATTTGAAGAACATAAATGTAATACTTCATTGTTTTATCTTGTAAACAATTTATTTATTAGTGTAGCCTACTTCATAAAGCTACTTTTTCTCTTTTACGTTTCGTTTCATTCAACGAAGTTAACCAAAGTAGTTGTCCAAAGTATTTTTTTCCTCTTTTTTAAACTAATTTTATTTACAACGTAAAACTTTTAATAAAAGTATAAAAATTATAAGCGAATTATATATTGGGTATCTACATATTTAAAAGTATTGGTTGATTTCCTCAAAGTTTACTAAATACTCATTTTATTTGGTCAATATTTTTTTTGTGGATATTTGACTGTGCTATAATTTAATTTACGCAAAATATATAAAAATATTTTTTACGCATCCTTCTTGGCGAGCTTGCACCATTTTTGATGCACGGCACGGATTATTTTATATTTTTGAGGTCATTACATTACATACAACACGATTTCGCCCGATGCGCAGCCGATCGAGACACGAACGTCATTCGAAACGGATAGAAGGGCGATGTTGCACTAGCGAAGAAAGAAAGACAGCTGTCGTTTCATTTTCAGCTGATTTTTGTGTACGCTTCGAGAACGCTGCGAACTCGTCCTACCAACGAAGAGTTTCGTAACGGGACAACGATTTCCTGCTAGCTCACCTAATTGCAAGGACATTCAGAGATAGCTACAAGTGAGCAACGAAGAAGGCCAGTTTCAAAGCAACGAACAAAGGGAGATGGTCCATTGAGCGCGGGTGGTGCGTAGCGGGCGGCCGTGACGTCACTCGGTGGCGGCGTCGAGGCCGATGCGGCTGGCGCGCTCGTGATCTCGGCGCTCCGTGGAGCGCGGCGCCGACGCGGAGCCGAGCGGGCCAGCCTGGCCTCCACTGACTCGGGGGACGAGGGCGCAGGGCACCGGCCGCCGCGCAAGCGGACCCGCAGGCTGTCGCCGCCCGCCCAGCCCGCAGCCATGCACCAGCCGTGTGCCAACGGTGCGCAGCACCACGTCAACGGCGATGCCATCGCCCGCAACGGTGACCTGCAGCCGCTGGGCCCCAGGATGTGCCAGACTGATCAGGAGATTGTGCGCCTCATCGGACAGCATCTCATGTCTATCGGACTCGAGTGAGTACTTTTTATTCTTTGTGTCCCATGAGCTGTAATAGGGTAGAGGGATTCCCCTTTGTATCTCTACCCTAGCAGACATTAGGTTTATTTGTTTGTTTGTTGATAACTAAACCCCATTGTTCCCAGTGATATTCCTAAATCCCTTTTGTTGTATTCTATGTTGATTGAAGATTTGTTTTAATCCAAAATATAATTTAAAAAATTCTAGTGGCCATCTTGCTATACATACATCATCTCACATCTGCTGTTGTGTTTGTTAAAAGTAACCCAAGTTAAAGCTGTATGTACTTGTGTTAAATAATCTGCTATCTGCTAATTGGATAACAGTCAACTTGTAAATTAATAACAATATTACCTAAATGTGTATTGATATTACAATCTAAACTTATTAGGAAAAAAATAGTTTATAGTGCTTATCAAATACAGTAGGCATTGTTCTAAAGTAATATTTGGATTGCTCTATTTGTATAAATAATGTAAATATTAGTTCAATGACATGAGAAGAAAGAATTACAGTAGCACATTGTTCCTCTTCAACACAAAGGATTGAAGGCTTCTAAGATGTGTTAATTTTATTGAGCAACACAACTTCACTTCCTTATCCAAGTGTTTCATTATTGTTAAGATACATTTAACAATACTTACTCAAATAACTTGATATCCATTTATGAGTAATTTTAACCGACTTCAAAAAAGGAGGATGTTCTCAATTCGACTGTTTTTTTTTTGTAGTTGTATGTTTGTTATGCGATTACTCCGCCAATTATGAATCGATTTTGATGATTCTTTTTTCGTTTGGTAGGTTGGTCCCATTCCTCAATGAAAAGGAGCACGAATATCATAATATGATGTGATATATAATATAATATGTGATTGAAATATCTTAATCAATATTATCGACAATTATTATTGATAGGCATATCCTCGATCAGAGACAAATTTTGATAGGTATTCAATACACATAAGAAACTAAAAATGAAAAAATAAAATTAACATTTAACAAAAAAGTAAAACCAACTTCAAAACGGTTTGCACTAAAAAGTATAAAATAACAATATTAGAACTCGTTTTGAAGTCAGGGAAAGAGAAGCACATGTTCCAGAATCTCAAATTCTTTTGCTGACTTCAAAACAAGTTCTAATATCGTTATTTTATACTTTTTAGTGCAATTTTAAAGTTGGTTTTTCTTTTTTGTTAAATGTTATATAGATAATATTTTGTTTGAAATCTATCTTCAACTAATCTAACAATAAATAATTACCTACTTGCTTCAAGTAATAATATTTAACAAACACGTGCAGTGTTACATTCTTCTCATATTTAAATGGGTGGTTTTATAAATTTTAATAGAAAAACATATAATATAAAGTTTTGTACAAAAAATATCACAGACTTTGAGTTATAGTTTTTACTATGTAGTTCTAATCAAGGAATATATCAACCTCCTTAATTATGGTGATAATGCATAAAATCACTCATATCTATATATAGCGTTTAATGTACTTTATGTTGGTACAAAATGTGCTGGTCATCATATGACGGGTTTAAATACTAAATCACTCAGTCTACCCCCAATGCCCACGTTAAGTTTGAAGCAATTGTGTAAAAACATGGAGAAACTTGGTAGCCAGTGGCAGTCATACATCTTAATATATATAAATCTCCTGTCACGATGTTTGTCCGCGATGGATTCCTAAACTACTTAACCGATTTTAAATTAAATAAGCACACCGTGAGCAGTCTGGTCCAACTTGAGAGATAGGATAAACGGCTGGACCGATTTGGATGAAATTTTGTATATGAGTTGGACAGGACAACGTCTGTTGGGACAGCTAGTATTTTATAAAAAAACACTAGAGGCTTATAAACAGTCTCTAATATATTTTACATTGCACATACAAAGCAGTCAACTTTATTAACCAAGTTGGGCATTGCTGTGCGTTCTTCTACATGTTTTTGTAAATAGAAATACCTGTTTTGATTGAGTAGGTAATTACTTGTATTATTAGTTTTTTTTTTCATCAAATAGTCTTGGTCACAAGTAATTATTGTAGGCTTTAAAATGAAGTGAGGAATTTAGTTTCTGTTGCGGTATTTCCTCGCCTGAGGGATGAAATGTTTCCCTTAGAAAAAGAGTATCTATCCATGTGCCAAAATTAATCTGTTCAGCCATTAGATAAGTGACAAATAAACATACACACAAACATGTACCAATTTATAATGTTAGTAGGATTCTATGCTGATAATGTAGTCTCAACATTGGTTGGAAGACATACAATACACCTTCTACTAATTTAGACAAAAATTTCCTCGAAACTACCGCCGATGGGAAAGGTTCCCAATAGGTTGGCAGCGTTCTCTCTGTGTATCGCCAAGCTAACGCCTTCTTACTTATTTTCGTAGGTAGGTACCTAATGTATCTCGCCATAATAATATGATGATCCTTTAATATTATCACAGTCTATGTAACTCTTACAGTCGGCTAACGGACACGTCTAGACAGAGCAATCGTGCGGAGCTTGCGGGGTGAGAGAGGGGCGGTAGCGAGCCCAAGCTGCCATACACTCGCTTGGGACACAAAGGAGCAATTACGAATGCCTATACAAAGCGGCATTTCGCGTGACTTCAAACGCGATAGACCACTGTATGTAATTACGCTGTGATATTATTGTCTGCAGTTCGATGACACTACGGAGTTATTTACAAGTTACAAGAATCAGTTCTACCGTTGTCAGTTGTGGCGTTTTAAATTTAATATGTTCTTCGCTAAACTAACTGGTTCACGACAATTCCTTGGGTCGCGTGACTCTATCACTTTACCTATTCATGTTGCGGTTTACATACACGACCAACCATTGGTAGATATTATAATCAAGTAGTCGATATATTATTATTTATGATTGTCACTTTTCTAATTAAATGAAACAAAAAAAGACGAAGACTCACACATCTTGTAAGACTGTTTTAGAGATGAAACTGCTTTAGGTTTAGAAATTATGATCTAAAATCGCTCGTAGTGTTTGAATTAACCATATGTACGTTCATTCTAACTTACTGGTATAAGTAGGTATTTCGAAAATTGCAGAGATTAGTCAAAAACATCTACCTAACTACCTTGGAAAAATTGTGTCGGACAGATAACAATGTAGATAAGAAATTGGGAGAATTACACGTATCGTCCACATGGGATGAGAACCTGTCAGGCCAACCAAAAATCCTTGGACCTTTCTGAAATTCTGTTCATTTCCCTTTATTAAAGGTAGGCATAACGCCCTAAGTAAGGGGTTAAAAATGTAGTATTTTATAGTCTGTTCGGGTGAAGCCGCGGGGGAAAAGCTACTGTAACATTAAAAATAGAATATACATAGGTATCTAGAAGCCAATCTAAAAAGAGACATAACGGATTTCGGTTTTCTCAACACGACGAGAGTTTCAAAACATTGCTTGGGAATTGATTGATCTTACACAAAAACAAATAAAGGGTTTTATTTTTGCTGTTTGTTTACCTGTCGATTACGACATTTGGTAAACACATGCGTACGATAAACTGCGGCAGTTGGACGACACGAGTATCAAAGTTGAAGACGACATGAGTCATAAGAAAACTTGTATTATTACATAATAACTTGTTACTGCGAAAATTATGCTGCATATTTACGTGATTACCATGATGTGTCAATACAAGTTAAACCTGCGACAACAATAACATATATCGCCAGTTTTGGACTCGACACATGAAAAAATAAATCCTATAATGACAATCTATAGCTAGTTAAGTAGACGTCACTGTGACTGTGTGGGAGGCAGTGCTGGCTGTCTGTTGGCTAGAAAGAGGCGACCACAGCAACACGGCATATAAGTAGCTTAACTATTTATTGCGGCATACCAACTAACGTACCTATTACCGCAATGGTTGTCGTTCGTGATTTTAATCTAAAAGGACTATATTGTGTCCCCTTTAAAAATAATGAAAACAGATTGAATAACTGTCGGTAACAATGGTTTGACTTCTGTTGTTTTTAAATTAGTTTTCAATCAAGTTCCCACTCAAGGTCAAAAAACTGTTACACGAGTTTTACGGAGTAGATAAGACGATTGCTTTAAGTTTTCGATTTTTGTAAACAGATGTCTTATTTTCCTTATTATATCAACGCAATATGGAAATATTAGGTTTAAAATTAACATCTTAACAGTCAGGGTGTAGCACAGTCAGTCAAAGTCAAAGCCAGTTATTCAGTTTAGGCTCTAGGAAGGCACTTATGAAGGTCCAAGCTACCGAAGTTAGTACCATATAAAAAACTGGATCAACAAACCTTAATCAATAGGTACATTTTTTTTTGTGAAATTATGAATGTAGTAGGTTGTTTCACACGCGTTCTCGGGGCTAAATTACATGTTCAGTCATTTTCGGCTTCCAAGTTTTCATAACATCGGTTAACTTTTACATAATTTAATGATGTCGTCATCAGTTGTGAATAAGAGGTGTCGTTTGTCAGGCGCAGCGCAGCCCTCCTGATGGAGGAGTCGGGGCTGCACTTGGAGCACCCGGCGGCGGCCACGTTCCGGCAGCACGTGGTGGCGGGCGACTGGGTGAAGGCCGACCACGACCTGCGCGCGCTGCACGACCTGCTGCGGGACTCGCCCCACGTCGACCCCCACAACCTCGCCGTATGTACCTACCGATACGGGTGATACGTTTCCTTCCTTCAGGTGCCGAGAACTTTGAACAATACGTTTTCGGCAGACAAAGGCGGTTTGGGATATAATTATCAACCGTCACGTAAACGGCGAGGTTATTTTTGTAACTACAAATATATCGGGTACAGGTGTTCATCTGTCTATATAGTATGCGGAACGGTCGGTGCTTTGAGATTTTCTTGAAAAAACTCTCTTATATACTGGGTGATTTTGTTATCACTGGCAATACTTGCAAGGGTGGAAGTACTCATCAAAATGAACAACTTTTACTATGGGACTAACTGTGAAATCATGAAAAAATTATCAGCTGTTCCATACAAAAGTTCAATACCTACTCGACCAAAATGTATGAAGCAACCATATTATTTTACGCGATATCAGAGTTAGCCCCATAATAAAAGTTGTTCACATTGATGAGTACTTCCAATCCTGCAAGTATTGCCAGTGATAACAAAATCACCCTGTATGTATGTTACGGCTACAATGGAAATGGAGTTAACTCGATTTATAATTTTATATATCAAGCTCTAGGTTCTATATTCAGCGCAGGATGAATCTCTCGACCCCAAAGATGGAGTACAAAGTATATCCGTCGGTTCCCATCGCAGGAGATGAAGTTCGTGGTCCTGGAGCAGAAATACCTGGAGCACCTGGAGGCGGGGCGGGTGCTGGACGCGCTGCACGTGCTGCGCAACGAGCTGACCCCGCTGCAGCACGACACGGCGCGCGTGCACCGGCTGTCCGCGCTCATGATGTGCGCCGACGCGGCCGACCTGCGGGCCCGGGCGCTGTGGCCCGGCGGGGCCGCTTCGCGCGCCGCCGTCGTCGCCAGGGTCCAGGTACGTGTCCACCGACCTGTCGGCCCCGTCCGGGGTACGGGTGTGGGTGTCTCATACGGTGTGCTCGTGTGTGGCGCAGGCGGTGCTCCCGCCGACCTTGATGATGGCGCCGTGGCGGCTGCGGGCGCTCCTGGCGCAGGCGGCCAGCCAGCAGGCGCAGCGCTGCCGGTTCCACGCGGCGCCGCGGCCCGAGCCGGCGGCCGTCGCGCCCCCCGCCGTCCTGGCTCCCCTCGCCCCGCCCCCCGCGCCCCTCGCTCCCGTCGCCCGTCCGCCCTCCGACCACATCCCCTTCACGCTGCTCGCCGACCACCAGTGCTCCGCCGACAACTTCCCTATACACCCGCTCCAGGTACGTACCTACTGACAGATGACACTGATATTATAAAGAAATAGATTTTGTAAGTTTGGATGTAGGATAACCTACTGATCCAAACGAGAAATCTTTTTGCATTAGGAACGCGAGTGAAACCGCGGGGAACACTCGGTAATAAATATTTTAATGATGCCGGTTTGAGTTTTTGAAAAAGAAGTTAAACATTAACTACAATTTTCGATTTTCGTAATAAATACTAGACTACTAAATCCGAACTTAATTTAATTAAACCATAACATGTATTGAAGTTATTCAAAATTTAATCATATTTCCAATAAGTACGCACGTAATGGTAGGTAGTGAACGAGCACTGCGACGAGGTGTGGTACTGCAAGTGGTCCCCGGACGGCTCCAAGCTGGCCTCGGGCTCCAAGGACAACACCGTCATGATATGGGACTTCGATCCACAAACTAAGAGGCTCTCATTCAGGTATGTTCAAGTTTCATTTTTTTGCGAGCTAATTTGGTAGTCTCTACAATTTATTTTTTATAAAGAAAAAGTTGTTGAGCAAGACGATATTACTTAGGCATACGTACATACCCAAGTCACAGCCTAGGGTGGGTTCGTGGGTTCGATTCTCATCCAGAAAACAACATTTATATCCATGAACTATTGAACATTTATCACAAAATATATTTAAAAGTAGTACATAAATAAACAAGCCCTACTCAATTTGTGATCAGTTGGCCGTGTGTGAAGTGTCCTATGATACATCAATTGAATAAGTAATAATGTATTGTCCGTGTGTGTGTGTATTAACAGAAAGTCTCTGGAGGGTCACACATACGGCGTGTCGTACTTGTCGTGGAGCCCGGACGGCCGGTACCTGGTGGCCGCCGGCCCCGAGGACTGCCCCGACCTTTGGATATGGAACATGGAGGTCACTCATACATACTAATCCTACTAGTAAAGTTTGGATGGATGGATGGATGGATGTCATTCAAATCATGCCAAAACGGATCTGGATGAAATTTGGCATAGAGATAGATTATAGTCTGGAATAGCATATTGGCTACTTTTCATCCCGGGACAAGATAAGACCTCGGGATCGCGGGAGAAACTGTGGGGCGGAAGCTAGTTTGTTTGTCTCAGGAACCACCAGTCTGATTTCAAAGTCAAAGCCATTTATTCAGTGAAAGTTATATCTATGAGGAAGGTTTGAAATCACGAAAAAAATATCAGCTGTTCCATACAAAAGTTCAATACCTTTTCGACTCAAATGTATGCAGCAGCTGATTTATTTTACGCGATATCAAAGTAATAGTGAAAGTTGTCCATCGACCTGTATACCTACACATTTCTACAGTTTTGTCATGTTGTGTACACATGTTTGGGAATGCAGTCCTGTACAAAACGTCTTTTTCTCATTGTTTTTACCACTTTTGTTTGTATTGACTTTAAAAATAAGAACCCAACGTCCATTCCAGTTCGAGCAGCTCCACCTGAAGATGACCCACTCGCAGGAGGACTCGCTGACGGCGGTGTCGTGGCACGCGGGCTCGGACAAGTTCGTGTGCGGCGGCGCGCGCGGCCAGTTCTACCAGTGCGGCGTCGACGGCGCGCTCGTCAACAGCTGGGACGGCGTCCGGGTCAACGCCCTCGCGTGCCGCGCCGACGGCCGCACCGTGCTCGCCGCCGACACGCACCACCGCGTCCGCGCCTACGACTTCACCGACCTTACCGATCGGAATCTGTCAGTACCTAACCTCTCCTACTCTACTCGCTCATTACTGATTATGCACACACTATTTGATATGCAGGGTGATTTTTTAGTCACTGACAATACTTGCAGGGTGGAAGTACTCATCGATATGAACAACTTTTATTATGGGTCTAATTGTGAAATGATGAAAAAATTATCAGCTGTTCCATACAAAAATTCAATACCTACGCGACCAAAATGTATGAAGCGACGTTTTATTTTACGCGATATCAGAGTTAGCCCCGTAGTAAAAGTTGTTCACTTTGAAAAATAAAAAAATAGCTTCTCTGTAGCTACTTGTGAATGATTCAGCATAGTATCAGCGTAAAAAACATACAGTGGCCTTTGAAGTCGCGCGAAATGCCGCTTTGTATAGGCATTCGTAATTGCTCCATTGTCTCCCAAGCGAGTGTATAGGCAGCTTGGGCTCGCTACCGCCCCTCTCTCACCCCGCAAGCCGACTGTAAGAGTTACATAGACTGTGATAATATAATGTGATTTTAAAATTATGCAAAAATTGAAACACCTACTAGAGGGTATACTGAAATATTAAATAGTAATGTTATGGTTGTGTGGTCCAGGATCCAGGAGGAGCACGCAGTGATGGCGATGACGGTGAACGCGGCGGACACGCTGCTGCTGCTCAACGTGGCCAACCAGGGCGTGCATCTCTGGGACATACGTGAGTCCACGCCGCTACCACTCTTACAGTACAGTACAGTACAGTACATACATAACGCACCCACCCGCCGCGATTTCGTTCGACTACATAAGACTATTTGAATCCGGAAAATTAAATTCATAATGTGTATTTATAAAAATATTTTTGCTATAATTACATTTTGTCTTAGTATGTTCACCATCTTCGCACATGATCACTGACAATGATGAGATTTTCTAACATATATCATTCAAGAAAACATGCAATCTTAAAATTTTGGACTAAACATTGGTAAAAAAATGATTGTTAACTGATGCCAGAAATCTTGAAGCAAATCAATTATAAAATATCTACACTATATCAAATATCTCTGCGAATATAGTGCAGGGCACTCGCTTTAACGCCTAGAATTTTATTGTCGTTTCTACCTCCTTTCAATCACTCTTTACTTTATACCTTCGTTGTATCCATCAAATCACAACCCATCCATACATCTATGTGTCGAAAATAAAAGTATTATTATGATGTATATTAAATCAAATTGAACATTATACAGGCGCCCGTGCACTGGTGCGTCGGTTCCGTGGCCTCAGCCAGGGTCACTTCACCATCCACGCCAGCTTCGGCGGCGCCCAACACGACTTCATAGCCTCCGGCAGCGAGGATAATAAGGTATTGTACACTACTTAGACGGCAGTTGGCCTTATAATCATGTTACGGGGCGTGGGTTCGATTCCCATGTGCGTGAACATGTCTGTCCTGAGTCTGGGTATAAGTATTTATTTAGAAAAAAAATAATTAGTAAACCTGTTAGTTATCTGGTTTCCATAGTAGGTATAAGCTCTACTTAGTTTGAGGTTAGATGGCCGTGTGTGAGGAATGTCCCAGTAAAAATTATATTTTCCATACAAAATTTATTATAAAACTAATAAATAAAGAAAAAAAAGGTTACTTTATTGGATAACATTTTCCAGGTAAATTTGTCTGTGCCTTTCTGTGGTAACGTGGTATGTATACGTTACAATAGTGTGAACGACGTCACGTTCCAGGTATATATCTGGCACATAAACGGCGAGGAGCCCATAGCGGTGATCTCCGGGCACACGCGCTGCGTCAACGCCGTCTCCTGGAACCCGACGCACCATGACGTCATCGTGTCCGCCTCCGACGACTACTCGCTGCGGCTCTGGGGGCCGCGCACCGCACACTCCTAGTCACCACCATCACCATCACCACCGTCATCACCATCACCATCACCACCACCGCCACCGTCGCGCCGCTCGCAGGCTACATGACTTGTGATGCCAAGGACATAGGTGGAGGTATAAATGTGATGAAAGAATCGTGTTTTTAGGGATATTTGCGCCAATTTATACTTATCCTTAATATTCTCACGAAACACGACATTGTCGTAGTACCGATTGCAAAATAATTGGTTCAAATACAAAGATAGAAAGGGATGAAAAGGCATGATAACCCATAATGACGTCATGTGTGCGAGTGAGAAGCGAAATACCGCTTTTTAGAAGATATCTACCACTACTAGCTAACACTAGTAAGGCATAGACATAACATAAAATCCCGTTCTGAAAGTCACACTTTAAAGATTGAACCCATTGATTTATATGATAATTCGATCTCATATGAATACGATTATTTTTGTAGGGATTTACATCTCCATATTTAAAACAGGATCGACAGCATACTTTTTTATAAAAATGACTGATGGAAATATAACTACTTATGTCGTTCAAAACTAGACCATATTAACATAGGTATTAAGGATCTAATTCCGTAAAAATGGTTTAAATTTCTTCTAAACGAGTGTTTCTATCAATTGCAGGTCAATTTTAATGTACATGCCATCATCTAATACTTCTGATTGACACGTACCCGCCGAGTTCATTATTTTCAAAGTCACTTCAAAATTAAACCTTCTCATGTTGTAGTAAGAGAGGTATTTTTAACAATTTTTCTCGTGCAATACGAAGTGCCATTGTCTTGTGCAATAATATAAAAGTATATATAATATTTTCGGTGGGAATTTATATATGTCATTGTGATAATGATGCTGATTATAGAGGATTGATTCAAAGACGCTTTGGGGTTGATTCTAAATACGAATATTGACACATCATAAAAAAAAAACTAAAATTTCGAATATTTTTTATGCAGAGACATAATGTGAACAACACGCACTTACCTTTATTTCTTATTTCAATAATTATTTAGCAACTATCTCTATTATGGCGGCGTAATGGAGCATTTTAATGATGAAAATCAATTAGTTATATATGAGTTGTAACGTAGGAACATGTTGATTGTTGAATGATCCCAGTAATCCTACCATTTGATCACCTAACTGCATTGCTTACTAACTAAATATTTTCATATAAAACTCGTGTGCCTTCCTTTTTACAAGCTTTTTTCTTTTCTATCTCTGTTTGTACGTGGAGTTTGTTTTCTCAAACAGAATGCTTCATAATGAACTCTCAGACTATCCCCAGCTTTGTATATTTGACAATAAAAATAGGATATTGGGATCAGTGAGCTGGATTCGTAATTTTATACTCATTTATACAAATAGCAATGGGAAACTTTGTTTTCATATAAATAACATGCGTGGGTAAGTTTAGTGTAAGACTAGGGGCATTTGGCGTAGAGCATAGATTAGGAACGATGACTGACGACATCATTTAAATTATAAATTACCCGACTGCGTAATGTGGGTAGTATTTATTTTATTAAAATTATTTTTAAGGTGAAGTTTTTGATTGTTACTCGTCTCAAAATTATCTTAGTTGCTATTGAAATTTTATTTTATAAACCATTTCTAACCACTAAATGGTAGAATGGCTTGCATGATTTATCCTTCAACTGGTTTAGAAATTAATCACTTATGCATCATTGGTATGCAAATTATGTAGTGTTATATTTCTGAGTAATTTTGCTATGATTTATATATAAAGCAAAGTCACGAGGAATGATATCGAGGGAGAGTTGTGATCTGCAGGGTTGTGCTTGTGGCTTTGTTCCCATAAATAATTGATGTTGAATACCCGGCTATTACCATATCGAGATCATGTCTCATAATGCGAACTGAAAACATAAATATTTTGGTTAAATTAGATGTTAAATTCTAAAAGTTATTTATCACTAAATTAAGATTTGTACTAATACTAGTTGTACTGTACTGTAACGCAACGCGACGTCGTACTCTCCACGGCGCGGCGCACCGGACAGGTCGTAGAGTAATTTATTTAAGTCCCTTCGGTTTAATTAATTAAGACTTAATTGTACCGAGAAGAGAATATTTTGTAGAACTCTCGTGGCTCTATTTTTGTACCGACCACTGAATCTCTCACTGAGGTTATTTTGACAAAGCCGTTATACTTTTTTGTCTAGCACAAGGAAACTGAAGAGGTACAATATGTAATCGACACTGCTGTACACTCGTGCTGGATAGACAGTTGATACATTATATATTTTAACATCCTATATTATAGGATGAACATTGTATGTATATCTACATGAACTGAGTATAACGCGCTTGGTGTATTAAACTGGACTCCGGGGAAGCACAATAGCATTTTGAATGAGTTTTTTAAACACTTTAGTTTTAGATGTTTTACTATATTTTTATAGATACTAATTGCTTTTGTAGATTGCATAATGTTGCGTACATTATGTATGGGCAACAATGATTTGGGCAAAAAAAACATACCATTATTGTGTAAAATTCCTTCAGCCCCACTATAAAACTGTTTGTCCGGCTGACAAGGTTCAATATGTATTTTGAATAGATACTACGGTATTTAATTTGTATGATTGAATATAAGCAATGGCTCAATGAGGCTTCCCGGAGTCCCCAAATCTGTACCAAATAATGGGCAATAATGACTTTGCATGACTGTTGTGTATGTGTGCGTGTGCGTGTATGTAGCAAGTACAAAGCGTGCGGTTATTGTAACGATATATAGACTTAAAGCGGTCGAGCGAGGACGGGGCGCGCTGCGGCCGCCCTCATTTGAATTGTTATAAATAAATAATTATTATATCAATAAATTTTTTATTGTAAATGTGATTTTTATTGTTCCCCATGCCAAGTTACGAACATAAAACTCTCGGGACGTCACTTTCGGGATTGGAAACTAACTCGCAAGTGAAACGAGTCAACGCGGCGAAACAATGCATCTCAATGCCTGAGTATCGCGGATTGTTGCCCGTGTGAGTGAGTGAGACAGAGTAGAGATAAATTCGATTTGACACTCTTCGCTTGTGTCTGGTGTCCCCACAACACACTTTACTTTAGGTTTCCATACCCAATGCCGTCCAAAGGTGTCCAATATTAAGCTTATGCTGTCTGTATCAGTGGCTACTAGAAATATTTATAGAAGACATATTTAAAAAAAAATACAAGTTAAAAGCCAAGGGGGGTGGGTCCCCTCAACAACATAATTTTTTATTGTTTTTTGTTTGGGCTCTATTGTAAATTGGATTTAATATTATTGCGTGTCCAGTTTTTATTTATTTTTAAAATTATCCCACTAATATTATAAACTTGAAAGTTTGTGTGGATGTATGTTACTCATTCAACGCCATTGAATAAAATATTTGTTACTTTTTCCACAGTGGATCCTTTGGGAACACAGGTAAAAGTGTGCGTTGAAGCATGTTGCTGATAGCATGGATTTGTAAACTATTTCATCTTATAAAGTTTACTTATTTATGAAGTAAAGACTTAAGATAATATTTTCTTTTGAAGCGAGTTCCTTCTATTTAGTAACTTCTTGAATAAAACATTCATGAAATGAATTATATCAAATATAAATAACGAGTAGTGAACATAAATGTATAATAATACTTACAAATAACATTTCATAATATACAAATTTACACTAGACTGGAGCTTGCAACTATAAGTTAGTAGTTCCAGACTTCTCCACCAGTTCAAGAAGGGTGTGCAGTGAGGTGTCAAATAGCTCACATCTTATGGGCATCTCTAAAGAGTAGAATGGGTTTTTGAGTGCATAGTCAGAGTATAGCTCATAGATTCTCTTCAGCACCACTTCTGATCCTTGCATGTTGGGATCCGTTACTATTATGAACTTCACACCTGAAATTTTACTAATTAATATTTTTTATATTGGTAAGATACATCTGATCATATTGCCACTAGTGCATGCTGCACTTCTGGCAATAACAATAACTGGATGATACAGCCTAGCATATAATAAAGTCAAACTACAGCCAAGGTTGAAGATAATTATAGTGTAGAATAAACATCTTGGTGTATCTCTCACATATAGACATCTAAGCATGTATGGTTGCCAGACAAGCTAAACCCCCTGCTCCAGAAGTTAAGTTAAGGCTAGCTAAGTTAGGTGGCCAATTGTAGTAAAAACTCACTGATGTGAACAAGAAGTGGTGGAATATACTAGATAAGGAAGAAGGCATAATATTTAACATTACCTGTTAATGTCTGAAAGCAAGACAATTTGAAGGTGTCAGCAGTTAAAGACTCAATCCCGGAGCATTTAGGGATGGGGCTCAATTGACTGGCGAGTGCAAAAAGAGGGTAGAACATACTGGCTAATACTATCTTCTCATTGGTGGTAGCTCTAGCACGACCAAACTTTAAGCTTAATGGGTAGTTTTCCTGAAAAATATGATGTAAGTAAGTATAATTTTAAGTTGAGTATAGTGGTAGAGGTAATTTCAGTATTATATACCTTAACTTCTATTACGTCAAACACATCCCTGCCATCTTCTGTTGTCCGGTTTGTGACTGGAGCCCCATTTACTGATAGGAGAACATGGCCAACTGAAATTGTGATGATGTCAAATAATAGTCACCTATATATTTGGTCACAGAGTAGCCCTAAGGGCCGGGTTTTTAGATGTATATGAGATTTACGAACCATTTATACCATCCCTTTGGCCAAAAGCAACGATAACTTTTTTGTTTTCATACTGTAGTTTGATGTCAAGAGGATATCCAAAGGTTTTCTCGGTCTCCACGCGCGGAATGTTGTGGTCATAATTATATATTAGACCTCCAGACTTGCTCACAATGTAAACTCCATATATCACCATTTTTCCACCATGTAATGTATGTACTATAATTTAATTTTGTTGATCAATATTTTTTCATTTCTAACTCAATTCAACACCAGGGATGTGAAAAAATAATCGATTATCATATTAATCGATTTTTTTTTCGTATATTCGATTTTAATGTTCGATTTTTTTTAATAATATTAATCGATTTTTAATTAATCGATTTTATAATTCACACATTTATTAAATCGTTTTTTTTAAACAGCACCTTCTGTGCAACGAATGAAAAAATAAGAAGTAGGTTAACTAAAATAACCAAGTCGATCAAAAGATGGCGCCATTTGTGCTGTGTATGTATGTAAAATAGTTTCGCATCTTTTTAAGGGTTGTCTTCTAGCGATATTTTACACTGGATCAAGTGACAAGATGATTTTGGAGGTGCCAATGCTGCACAGATGTGACATTGAGTGAAAAAATCGATTATTTAAAAGACGACTGACAAAAGATTCCCTCAGCAGCTTTGGCAAGAGACCAGAAGGTGCGACTCCCAGAAGGGAGGTTAGCCAGCTTCTCGCCAATTCTGCCAACGAAATCGAACTTAGCCCTGGCAATCAAGCGCTTACTAAATCTCGAGGCAGCATTAAATTTCCGTTTCGCATCAGAGATGTTAGGATCCTGATTAGGTCGGGCCGTGGTCCAAGCCTTATACAAGTTACGCATATTACATCTTGCTTCTTTGCAGGGCCGATTAAACCACGGTCGTTTCTTCACCCCTGCAGTCACTAGCGGGTTAGGGATATAACATTCCATACCCGCCAGTATCGTCTCAGTGACAGCAGCTGCACAGGTGTCAGGATCCTCGGATGCGAAGCAAAGCTGCCTCCATGGGTACGATGCGAAGAAGTCACGCAATCCATCCCAATCTGCTGACTTGTAGTGCCACACGCGACGCCATCCAGGTGCCCAGGGCAAAGTCGTGAGCAGTTCTCCCCGCGCAGTCAGTGGACCGAGAACCAAGCCACTCAGCATGGTGAGCGTTAAAGTCTCCTAGAATCACTAACTCCGCCGAGGGATACTGCCCAAGTAACTTGTCAGTCGTCGATTGCAGGTGCTCAAATAATCGAATTGTGTCCAAGTCACCGCTGTGGGACCTGTAAAGGCACGCGTAAATTCGGGTGTGGCCACCGTGGTCTACAAAACTGACAGGTCCCGGTCTTCAAGGCCGTGGAGACAACGACAGCAAATATCCTGCCTGACGTACATACATAGACCTCTTTAAAATAAGAGATTCCAATTTTACTGACATTGAGGATCGATTTGAGGTTCAAAAATTTCTACATAATTATATAGTATTAATTGAAACTGATACTATAATTTGTACATAGGCTTAATGAAATATATTTGTAGTTTTTAAATTAAACAATAAAAACTATTTTGTCGCATACCCCCTTTCCGTTTACGCGGGTTTTCTATGAGAGGTCGCTATAGTAGGGAGCGGGACGCAGCACGTTGAATTTCACCTTAACCAATAAAAGTAGCCTAAGTTACTCCTCATAACATCAGCTATCATCATCATCTGCCAGTGAAAGTCCGTCAAAATAGGTCCAAACGTTTCGGAGATTAGGCGCAACAAACAGACAGACAAACGATTTTTTATACACCTATTTTTTGTTGTAAGTATAGAATAGAATATATTTATTTGTTAAACACAGGTCATTGATAGATGTTTTACAGCGTACCGTATCTTATACTTTCTTATGCATTTAGAAAAAAACTGTTATTTTGACATAACAGCAGACTCAAATTTTATTTATTTGTATTGTATTGTTATCTATATAAATCTAAGTAATTAATATTGTTCTAAGAAACGATGACAAAATTAACATAAATATTAACTTCTATAAATTCGTGAAATAAAAACGAGAAACTTCACGAAGAATAATGATGTTTTACGTTTTTGAGCCATTATTTCATAATAAAATCGACTTTGAAACGATCTTGAATCGACGAGAATCGAAACGAGTTGATTTAGCGAAAAATCATCCGCGACCTTCTTTGGAGATCCTTCAATTTCCTACAAGAATAAGTATCGATTTTTACAACACGCAATTATTTTTATTTTTTTTACTTTGTATATGTGTTTGACTACAATCTCACTATTGTAAGTGATGATGTGGCCGAAGGTGGTAAGTACACAAAGCCTAGAAGAAACTGGCTCTCAAGTGTAGCTGTCGGAACACACCAATAGGTGTTTTGGCGACAGATTTTCAACTTGAGGGTGGTAGCCAGCCAGGCGGGTACTACAAAGTACCCTACCACCGTGCTATGATTTCCTCACGATGTTTTCCTTCACCGAAAGCTCAAGCTCATTGTAGGATTCGAACCCACGACCTTCACCGCGGCGTCCGACATCACTACCACTGAGCTATCATCGCCTTAAACGTTAGAACGCAATAAAATTATATTTTTTTCCCGTGTTATTTAAATGGGAACTCAAAAATTACGATTAGTATTAGGTAGGTAATATAGCTCAAACTTTACCAGTTTTTTTTTCATCATCTTGAACGATATTTTCACGGTAACTAAAGAAAAAAAGTTTTTTGGCGCACCCTAATGTACATAAATACTATACTAATATTATAAAGCTGAAGAGTTTGTTTGGTTGAACGCGCTAATCTCAGGAACTACTGGTTCGAATTGAAAAATTATTTTAGTGTTGGATAGCCCATTTATCGAGAAAAGTTATACGCTACTTTTTATCTCGGGCAAACATAAGATCCCTCGGGAACGCGGGTGAAACCGCGGAGCGGAAGCTAGTATTTTATAAAAATGGTTCCATGACAATATATTTATCGTTGGGCGCCATCACCATCAGTTTTTTGACGGAACATGAAGGTGGTGTGGTGGTCTCTCGACCTCTCCACCCTTACGGTGACAAAACCATTAGGTAACATCAAATTCGCACTACAGTCAAGGAAGTTTACAAACAAATAACAGGTCGGGTTGTCCAGCCAACCGCTATATAAGCATATCTACATTATACCTAGTTACCTACAGAGGTAGATATTGTATTACTGTTACGTACGACTGGTGAACGTTTTATGAACCTGCGGTTATTTGTCATTCATTATAATTATATTTCTGGTTTCCTTTGGGTTTTTTTTTTCACTGAAAATCGACATTATTGTGATTATCGTGAGGCCCTTAGAATTGTAGCTATAGCAGGGGTGGCCAAACTTTTGACCTATGAGAATGAGATCTACTTGCAAATATCTCGTGACGCGTAAATATGCTAAGCGGCAAGCGGACATACATTTATAATATCATGTATCGATATGTCAGATCGAGGTCGACCTCATGGTCACCACTGCACTGCACTGCACTGCACTCACCTATAATGTGGATGATGTAAATGTTAACATTATTTGATTTGTTTATTATCCTAGTAATTTTGTGTTTCGATCTGAATAAAGATTATCTATTTAATTATTTTAACTACTTACAACTAAATAAAAACTGCAAAACGGTAAAAAAATTGCATTCATGTATTAACCACGGTGTGCAGCGCAGTGGCTTAGCATCTTCTATGTTCTGTAGGTATATACCGTACCATTATACTATGCTTATATTTACTTTAAAAGTATATAAAGGATAGTCAAGAAATATAATATGTAGATGATTTCAACCTAACTCTTACTTTTCAGGACAACTTGCCGATAACTGACAGGCTTGATCTCTTTGGCATAACCTTGACTACTAAAATTAACTTTGGTAGTTCTATTAAGTCATGGGCAAAAACCGCTGCTACCGGTCGTGCATGGAGTACTGCTGCCACCTCTAGGATGGTTCCGCTAAGTATCAGCTGGACGCTCTTGACTCAATAGACCGTCGTGCCAGGAGACTCGTTGGCGACGTTTCGGTGACCGATGATAACGAGCCTTGAACATCGACGTAAGGTATCGTGCCTGTCGGTTTTCTACAGAATTTATTTTGAAGAGTGTGCACAGGAACTATAATGAAAATGAAAATATTTTTTATTCAAATAAGCCTTCACAAGCACTTATGAATCGTCTGATTCTAATGCACGGTTCGGAAGGTTGCTTTTACTGAGAAGAGCCGGCAAGAAACTCAGCAATTACTCTTTTCAAAACCAACTCAGATTCATTACATCAAAATATTTATCTAGTCTCACTGACAATATACGTGTGTTATATGACAGTAAGGAAAAAATATATCAAAATTATGAGTAACTTAGTAAACAAATGGATTGCAAACTTAAGCAGACCAGCCCCCACAAGCAGCACCTGTTCACAAGTATGACGCATGTGGCAGCCATCGCCCTCCTCGCACATATTATAGGGAAGTGAGCGACCCGCCACACGACGCCGCCGCAAGCAAAGACTCCAAAGTGAGCATGACTAACTTAAGCTTACTACAAATAATACAAAGAAAATCTATCTCAACATCATAATATATACAACATCATTCCTCTGTCCCCATTTCTCCATCGAACCACAAGACGTCGGGAGGACTTCCTGTTGATATCCCACTTATACAGACACAACGCTTTGCTTCATCGTTCCTCATGCGAACAGAGAAGGAGTGGAACTCACTTCCGAGGTCTGTGTTTCCTGCACCTACAACCTAGATGTCTTCAAGGCCAGAGTGAATAGGCTTTTTCTGGGCAAGCGTGCTACATCCTCGGCTTCGTCTTGACTCCTCCTGGGGTCAGTCGATGGCCAAACGTTAGCCCATTTAACATTAAAAAAAAAACAAAAAAAAATGATATACACCCAAACAACAATAACAATAACACCCAAACAACAAATGATTGGTCATAATCTAAGATCCGAATTTGAAACGACCTTCAAAACAGATGGTTTAAGTTTAAGTTAATAATATTAATTCCCATACAAACTTTGCCACCCCTTTTTTACCCTTATGGGGTGATTTTCCAAAAACTCCGAAACCTATTTCTTAATTTTTAACCATATCCTACCTAAATAAAATTTTTCATGGATTTATCATCACAACTGACAAAATTTTATGCAAATGTACAACCCCTATTTTACCCCCTTAGGGGTTGAATTTCGGAAAATCCTTTCTTTGATTAACCCTACGTCATAACAAGAAGCCCCGATCCCTACAAACTGTACCTCCTTATTCTATTCCAAAAATTGTCGTTCCATAAAACTTTTGCACCCGTTTTAACCCCTGGGGTATGAGTTTCGAAAAACACCGACATACGTGTTTCATTAATTGTATTGACAAATATTAATATCAATTTTCAAATAAATCTGACTAGAAAAATATTAATTCCCATACAAACTTTGCCACCCCATTTCATTTCATTCTTATCAGATGCCTAGGTCATACAAAGAACACACCCTCCAAGTTTCAGGTCTCTACGATCAGCGGTTAAGGCTGTGCGTTGATCCGTCAGTCATTCAGGACAAAGCATTTTATAGGTATGTAACTAGCTTACGCCGCGGTTTCACCCGCGAACCCCTATTTAACCCCCTTAGGGGTGGAATTTTCAAAAACCCTTTCATAGCGGATGCCTACATCATAATAGCTATCTATATGCCAAATTTTAGCCCGATCCGTCCAGTGGTTTGAGCTGTGCGTTGATAAATCAGTCAGTCAGTCATCTTTTCCTTTTATATAATACACATAGGTCATGGCATAAAATACAAACTATAATATTATATACATATTATTATGTAGAGAATTTCCTCACAGCCGATGCGCAAGGATCCCTTTTTTAACCGACTTCCGACTCCGATGTATGTAATGTTATTAGCCTAAGAGCTACTGAACCATTTGACTAACCCGTTTCTTACAAAGCTAGATTTTTATAAATTATATTTTACTAGTACCGTTCTGGCAGGCATCTTGCGGTTGCGTCATCATCCCCAAATTTTTCGTAAATGTAAAAAAAACAAATTTCAAAAGTTTCTCCCACAAGTCTAAAATTTTAATATGTTTTTCAATACACTTGCTCGTAAAGTGACCCTTATTACATCGCTTTTAGGGCCATAAACCGAGCTATAATACACGCGTGCGTAATAATATTACCGCACTCGTGCGTAATAGAATTATCCCTACAAAGTTAAATTAGTACCTTACTACAAGTTATGTGCACTATATGCGAGTATTTTCAATTGAACCGGGTAATACAGTTTTTTTTAGTAACAACAAAGAGATATTATGCCGCTGAAAATCCATGTACATTTTTGGAATTACGAAACGTCTTAAATTAAGTCAAACAAACATTTATTTAATAAAATTATTCATAATTTACAATAATTTGTTATAAAATATTAAAATATTTGCATTCTATCACTTAAAATTATAATTTTGAAGTAGGCTGTATGTTCATTGACCATCCATTTGACACTTGAAGAAAAACTTGCGTGCTATTTATTCTCAATGGCTATTTCCCATAATTTTGATATTTTGTTTTTATCGTATTTGTCGCTGTGTGGTAAAAAAAAATATTGTTTTTTCCTCGCAGATGTATTGAAAAACGTCGTATGATTCTCGTGAGTTCTGCTCATTACACACTCGGCTGATTTACGCCCTCGCCTGCGGCTCGGGCTACAACTCACAGCCTCGTGCGCAATGAGCAACTTCGCTCGATTGTATCTAATATACTATTAATTTACATTATGCAAAGTTGTTATACGGATAGTAATTCATAACTTACTTCCCACAAGGCTGAAATTTTGAGGGAACATTCTTTTTAATAGTTTTAAAAGTATTTGATAATATCCTGTATTTTTATGATACCTACCGATCGAAGGGGTCAATCATGAGAACCAAATTCTTCCATGAAATTTAACAATAACACATAATTAAGGTTCTAATCCATACTTAATATTTTAAATGCGAAAGTAACTCAGACTTTTGACGCCTAAACCGCTGAACCGATCGCGATGAAATTTGGTACGCAGATAGCCTATTACTCCATAGGTTGGAGAGTTTTGAGATTTTATGTACATTGTGGCGCCAAAAATCCACCATTTTGATTATTTATTATTTCAATATACCCAGTGACACTCGCGCAATAACCACGAATCTAATGATATGTCATTCATCAAATTCGATTCGGCCGTTTAGTAGTTACGAGCGAACATAGGGACGGACATACATACATACATACATACAGGTCAAAAACACAGTCAACCCTCCATTTTGGCTTCGCCGCAGTTGGATAAGGATGAGTCACCAATAGGCGCAGTGAGGTACCTAGAATAGCGGTCAGTATTTAAATGTCAAATAACTACATACATATTTTGCAAATATTATTTGTTGAATTTTTGGAGTTTAGGACGTTTAGGTACTACTTAAGAATCGATTTTTCATATAAGGCCCCCGGTATGGAAATTGATGCCCCCACCAAAAACAAAATATAAATATACACTGATATCTTTTTGTTTTCGCTATAACGATTTATTTACCCTCATTGCCAATTGCATATTCAAATACAATCGTATACTTAAGTACCTAATAAACTCCAGTCGTGCGTCGGAGCTGACACACACAATTTTTTTATAATATATAGTTTTAATTAAAAACTAAAAGGGTTCATTTTTAAATTATTTGTATTATCTACTAATTTAACAATTAAATTCCTATACAATAGCTGCAATGTGCAATGCGCAGCGTTCGACCATAGCGCACGGAGCGAACATCGCGGCGCCGGCGCAGCTTCCCAGAAAGCGTTTTCCTCGTCACATCGGGGATCGAGCGGATTGAGCTCGGATCGGCTACGTCATGCCGATGACGCGCTATAGAACATAAAAACCACGCCACCGGTGCCGCACGTCCCCTAGTTCTCAACAGTATAGTGGACAGAGTGGAGGTAACCCTGGCGCCCCGCGATGCTTGCATGGAGTCTGCGCTGCCAACGCCGGCAGACTCCGACCCTGACCACGACCACGACCACGTCCAGCACCAGGGGCAGGAGGAGGGCTCTGACGTCGACGAATCCACCGATGAGTCCGGTGTCGTGTCCGTGCCAGCCGGTCAGTTTTGTGTTTGTGTATTGTGCAGTGTCCGTCGATAGTGATCTTAATCTACTGTGAATGTGCCATTCAGTGAATTACGTTTTGGATTACCGAATTTTGCGTCCTTGCAGAATTTTAAGGAAAATTGCCTTATTATTTCACGTGATATAATGAAAACTTTTTTTAAATAATTTTTAAAATAATTAAATTATTGATTTATTTGGTAAATGTTGTCGATTATTAAAATCAATATATATATATAGTTAGGGCTAATATCGACATCTATCTTCACAACTCCATATTCCATAACCTCCTCGTGAAGGAAACCTTTTTAGTTTTTTATAGAATAGTTTCAAATAAGTATTTCTGCGATTCTATTAAATGTGAGGAAAAATAGAATTGGATTTCAGGCATCCGTTAGGTACAAGATTTTTTTGGTATAACAATACTTAACTAAGTAATACATGCGTGCTTGAAGTGTAGGTTAGAATTGATCTATCACCCCACCTTTGTTGGTAGATATATTTGAAATTTTATCCTGATTTTAAAAATATTAATTACAAACGAGGTTTGACACGATAATCATATTAAACGCTCACGGTTCACCAGTTTTTTTTTAAATATTTGGTTAAATATTGGACATTGATTTATTCCTCCCAAAAGTATTAATTATAATTTATACATCTCTATAAGACAAAGATTTTTTAAAATCAAGGTGGCTGAAGGCCCACGTCGAGCATTATTGCCTTTATCATCTCTACATAGGGCAGCTAACGAGCTTCTGCTTTTATATTACCTTTTAATTAGAGGTAGATGTTGAACAAGAGATATTGAACTTTATTTAATATTTATTTAAACTTCAAACTTCAAATTTTATTGCATTCATGGTTTAACAAAGGTGGTAAAAAATATTAAAGTACATCATGAAACCCTGATTAGGGCACAGCAAATTAAATTATACAATAAAATATAATAAATTATCAACTAAGTAATCAATTACATTTCAATTTAATTAGGTACATAATATTATTATATTTTTCTATACACTAAATAGTGACAAATTATCATAGAAATGTTCGTTTTATATTTTATTTATTTATGTGCCAAATCATTGCAAATACGTTAATGTTCTGTTGATATGACAAATGTAGAGTTTCCACGTATCGTTTGAGCGATTGCCGTCGCGAGCGCATTTAGGCCTAGATGGAAATTAAATTTAAAAGTAAATTATACCCGAATACTTGAAGTATTGAGACATCATCACCAACAAATATTTCGTCACATTTGGACTCCGTACGAAACTAATTTTACAACGAGGGTGATGAAGCGAATAAAAAAAATCTTTTCTAAAATCGATTTGTTTCCTAAATGTAGTATTTCAGTCATTTATTTACCTGTGCTGTCTGTGTCACAGCCAATAAAACCTGTATAATAGGTACTTATTTATCTGTGTCATCTTATCTAATTATTTCATCACGTGAATATTCAGCGCTCTGTCGTTATAATCCCTTATTGAATTTTGCCTCGAAATCGAACTTTTTTAACTATCTGCATTTTTTAACTACCTTATTGTAATTTTAGGACACATAAAAAACAAATGTAAGTAATTCCATGAAAGTAATTAGTTGAAAGGCAGGAAAAAGGAAAATAGGCAGTGTTGTGGTATAAACAACCGATCGCGGGGAAATATGCCAATTCTCAGTATCATGCTATTTATAATACTGCATTTATAAATACCTAAATTTAGAAAATTATGTGTAAATAAATATACCATGAATTAAATAATCCCTTATTATTATTAGTCACAGTCACAGTACATTCTTTTATAGACATCCGGCAGAAAGTATGTGTATTTTTTCGCAATTTCATTACTACCTATGTTCATGTGAATTAACTAATAGTAGGTACTTCGTAGTGTAAATTGTACATACTTACATCATTATCTTGGCTATTGGTAAATGTATTGGTTCCTTGGGGTTACTGGTTTTTTAAGGGATACTTCTTCAGCTAACCCAATCAGAATTTTCTGGTAGTCACTTTGTCAGAGCCTTAATTTCTTTTCTATTGATAATTTGAGCGTAAGCTGAAGTGGCACTTTTGTGCTTTTTCTAGTTTATCCAATTACAGATCTATCATACGGAAAAATTCCAAGCCCAACGCTCGCTTAGCTCCCTAAACTTGTTGTTATAGACCCAGAGAAATGGGATGGGAGCGACGTGTCACGGTGCATGCGCTGGGTGGCACGCACTTTCCACGTGCGTGCGCCGCGGCGACACCTGCTGCCCGACAGTGGGGCGGCGCTGTTGGACCTCACATACGACAACTGGATACAGGTAGGTACTAGCGATGGTTGTGGATTACAATCCTACAATAATTAATAGTAATGCTATCCTCAACTTAAAAAACCAGTTACTTTGCGGTGTGTTCCAGCAGCTTCACTCGAGAGCTAGGACTCTACTAGGCTTTTTTATGTACCATCTTTGGTGACATCAAAACTGTGTATTTTTTAAAATAAAATATACATTTATCTCAGCAGTAGAGTTGGTCTCCATAAACAAATAACTATAATAGTGTATATTATTATAATTCCCAGGTGTGTTCAGGCAGCGAGCAGGCAGCACGCATCTACCACACGTACGTGCGGCACGCGCACGCCACGGCTGCAGGACTACCGCCACCTTCTCCGCTACCTGAGCACCAAGCCTCCACCAGCACAGCACAAGATAGCAGTAAGTACTTACCTCCTATAGAGAAACGAAACTAAATTCTTTTTTGATAAATCAAACAATCAAACAATCTCATTTTGATATTGGAAAAAGCAGCCGTTGAGCGGACTACTACTTGACAGCGTCGACAATGATTATTTTATTTTACAATAATGTACATTCTTACATAATAGTTTGCTATTTTATACAAAGTAATAAAGTATTTAATTTTGACCTAGTATTACATACAGCGCCATCTAGCGGTGAGTTGCGTAATCGCAGGTAGAAAGCGCGCCAAAAAACTTATGAATGAATGCGCGCGGAATGAGTCATCGCCCCCGGGCGCGTTCCATTCATCTCTCACGGCCTCTGATATTGAGTCAGCCATTTTCTCGGAAATTAGACTTTGTACTGTAATTACCCCACGATCGACTATCTCAGATACTGAATGGTAAACTGACCGACTGGTTCTCTGAGATTGTTAGATAATTTACCAATAACTTTGTCGGCATATAAGTGCTCCTATTTACCGCCACATTTAGTGCTTGTTTAGATTCAAATTTAATCTAAAATCAAATTGATGCTTTTATTATAAATTTAAATAATAATATTTTTTAAATGTTCATTGTTTCGTCGGAAAAATATTTTTAATGTTCTCAGTTACATTTTATCATATTCAATCTTCTAATAATTTACATTACACATTTAATTATAACTGTAAATATCAAAATTGCAATTTACTTACATACATGGGTGCGGGGTCACTAGCCGCTGAACTATGCGCTCGGAATGGCATTCCTCCAAGATTCCACATTAACTTTTTTTAGATGCATAATCCATTAGCTCACATATTATTATTATTTGAGGAAAATTTAGAAGAAAATTATTAAACTACCATTGATTGTAACTTTTGATATTAATTAATAAATAATCTAAACAAATAAATAAAATTGAAGTGTCTGTTTGAATTGACAAAATAACAGCTTTTTACTAAACAACTAAGTATGTAGTTACAATATTTTTTTATCGATAAATGCTTTTAGTCTTTTTGACTATTTGTTCCGGCTAATATCCGAAACATTTGGACCAATTTTGACGGAACTTTCACTGGCAGATAGCTGATGTTATAAGGAGTAACTAAGGTTTTTATTGGACTGCAGGTGAATACGCGGGGAACAGCTAGTGTGCTATTAATTTTGTTGAATTATACTTATCGAACCAAAAGATCCCTCGGGAGAAAATGAGTCAATTCCCATGTGAATCGAAAATAGCATAAACTGCCCCAAAAGTAGTTACAAAAGTGATTGTGATCTATGAATCGATTTTAATGACGCAATGACCTTCGTGACATCTCCATTGCAAACTTCACGCCTGTCCTCTAGGGGCACTCGAGGGGCACTCGAGGGGCAGTCGGGGCGGACGGAGCACGAGGGTGGCTGTGACTAAGACTATCTTATCTTATTACATATTTCAATTGCACTACAATTGAATTTACCGGCGCCTTTAATTTCTTTACTTGACTGTTTGTTTGCATAACTTTTTTTTACGGATTTACGGTCTACCAAAGATGTTAGCTTTTCAACAAACGAGGTGGTCATTACATAATAATTAATAAATATACTAAAATATACCTAAAAGTATACTAAAGTTATCTAATTATCGTCACGATACACCTTTGTTAAAGATGTCATGAATACATGCACAAAATAGCTTGAGCTATTTATTGCCTTGACTTAAAGATGTAGGTAGGCACATACCGTCCTGCGTTGAATGTTCGATGACACTCGATATTATTATTTGGAAGACGCGTTACTTTACTAATGTGTATAGGAACCATACAACAGTGAATCAGTAACATTAGCGAGATGTGAGTAACGGAACGCGTTCGGCAGGATCGCGCCAAGAATGTGAGGAACGTCGCGGATGCGGGAACTGTCGAAAACAACATTATTTCACGCTTTGTCACCTCTGTTTATTATTTTATTTAGATTTTCTTTTATATGACAATGTGAGATTTATTAATGACTTGTGTTTAATATTTACGCAAGCATTCCTTCTAGATAACGGATATTAGTTACTAGCTTCCGCCCCGCGGTTTCACCCGCGTTCCTTCCGGGATCTTGTGTTTTCCCGGAATAAAAAGTAGCCTATAGCCTTCCTCGATAAATGGGCTATCCGACAATGGAAGAATATTTTCGAATCGAACCAGTAGTTCCTGAGATTAGCGCGTTAAAACAAACAATTCTTCAGCTTTATAATATTAGTATAGATAAGGTAATTTATTATTCTACGGATGGGAGGTAGTAAGCACGGAGCCTAGAAGAAAACTGGCGTTCAGTTGCAGCTGCCGGAATACCTACATAGTTAGGTAAACAGGAACTTCAGTAGTTTCGGCGTTCATAAGTGTCCATTTTAGGCCTAAACTGAATAAATGGCTTTGACTTACAATCGACATTTACTATTGCTGGATGGTACTTTTGGCACGTACCCAATCTTTCCTATGACGTGTGTTAACTCGGTTATATTTGTAGTATAGATGTACGCGGTGCCCTTACAAAATATTTAAAGGATTAGCCGCCGCGGTATATTTCCGGTACCCTACGTGCTGCGATAGACGGTCGAACCTTGATAACACAAATGTTGTTTCCCCGTAGGTACTTAAAACAATGTTTTATTTAGATCTTATAATAATATTTGTAGTTTTTACGACAAAAATATTGTTCCGCTGGTTCCTAAGTTGGTTGAAGGTCCCCAGCAGGCTAGCACTGTCTCCTCTTCTTACCCGACTGCGGCGAAGCCACAAAAGGAGGGTTTTGATGAAATCGTTTGTTGAGTTAGCTGTACTTACTGCTACACTGACTGAAAAAATTAATGTTCCATCCAAGTTCCATCATAATTATTTAATTCACCATTTTCCTTATTGCACTGAAATAAATTTCGACAAATTGCTCAACCATGGCTCAACCCTCATACGGATTTATGAACAGACACATTGACCTGCTACCTGACTGACTAATATATTGTTCTTGTGCAATGTCTAACTGTCTTCACGCTATAGTAGATGTAACTACTACGGAAGTGAATCAATATTTACTCGGAAATATGACTCACATGTTCCGGATTGACTCAGTACCATCTCGTGCCTAGCTTCTGACAACACATGGCTCTTGTGATGTGAGTAATAGTGTTTATTATCGTTTGCGCGGATCTTTGAATGAGTAAGGTGACGGACGGGGGTCTTCTCTTGCGCAAATTGTTATGTGTCACACTTGACTTTGGTTTGGTGATAATGGAATTGGGATCAGTTTCTTCACAGATTACGTTCTGTACAATTGTAGCTGTTTGATAATAATGATTTTCTGATTAAATTTTATTATTTAGGGACAGGCAAGAATTGTGACGCCAAAAATATTACACATAAGCAAGTAAACAATGTAATACACAACCAACATAATAAAGTAGCAAATTAAAAAAAAACAAACGAAAACATAAATCAAAATATAAACTAACACATGATATCAAAGAAAAATCTAATTAAAACCAAATCCGAAGATCAAGCCAAATTAAATTAATCTATACTTAATATTATAAAGCTGAAGAGTTTGTTTATTGTTTGAACGCGCTAATCTCAGGAACGACTGGTTGGAATTAAAAATTATTTCAGTGTTGGATAGCCCATTTATCGAGGAAGGCTATAGGCTACTTTTTATACCGGGAAAACATTAGATCCCTCGGGAACGCGGGTGAAACCGCGGGGTGGAAGCTAGTAATAAATAATAACGAGGAATTTGAGGAAATTTTCCACATTTATATACCTATAATAGTTTGTATTTTATACTATTATTGTAAATACATATTTTAGATATCACTTATGTTGTGATATTAAATTAATAACAAATAACACAATATAATTCATACAGATTATGAAATTATCCAGGAAATTTTCTTACTTTAAAACTATCAGTTCGATTACAGTCAGCTAATGAATATCTATATCTACTCATACTATAATATTATGTTTACAAAAATGCGAACTCTTACAGCACACAACACATTTATCGAATTAATTGATTACAAATATTTTATTTTTGCTATGTGCTTTTTTACGACGAAATATTTTTTTTATTTGACATGGCTTTTTAATAGGTATGTATTTATAATAATAAATAATAACATTGATGAACAAACGTCGCGTCCGCTTTGACTTCTATGACCTTATCAGTTCCCAAGTTTATTTAAAGTTAGAAATGTGGCGCTTGAAGCGGTTTGTATACATATAATGCTCTCTTGTTATTGGCCGAGGCCTGTTGCTGGAAAAATAAAAATAAACTAGTACCTTCGCGACGGTTCCTCAAATAACACCACACAGGAAAAAAGAATTGCAAATCGGTATATAAATCTATTTTGGCGTCTTAAAACGGAAGGGACAACAATGTTTGCTGTTTATTTATTTAGTAGCCATTGCTTATACTTACTTCGTATATCTTCAGTACGAATGGGAGTGTATAAGACAACGTTGAATTTTTATCAAAATATATTTCGAGAAAAACGTTTGACGGGCGGGTTCATCACTGCTTTATGCAATGTTTCCCTTTTCCTCAAAAGGTCCGCCCCTGTTTGTTAAATGTAACTTGGTAAAGGATACTATCATATTTATACTCCATAACAGGCATTAAATAGGCAATCTCATAAAATTAAACCGACCTCAATACGGGGTTTGTACTAAAAATTAAGAGTGATTTTGTAGTGGAACAAGATAAGCCTCTCCCTCCATTATCTATTGGTAGGTATAATCTTCCTTTCTTTTTATATTATTATTAGTATATTAGTTAAGATTTGCACACCAACTACGGAAGAATATGCAAAAATTATTAAACAAGACCTGATTTACCATAAATACTTGTGAATAAATAAATTTCATTTCATTTTAAACTAAGCGTAGGTCTGCTATTTCCAACTCATTCTTGGAATTGTCTTCAAATTAATGTTAGAAAATGTCTCCACATACTATCTATTTGGATATCACATAAAGATAGGTACCATATGTAGAAGTCATGAGAACATGCAGCACATTTGGCAGAATATCTTCTAGGAATCGGTGAGTCGCCACGCGTCGTCGGCTCGCCGCGACGACGGCGCGGGCGCCTCCAATTTGTGCTACAAGACGTCTGGGCATAGGTTAATAGACGTTATGTTTAGTTGTATTAAAGGGTTGGTGGATACTATGAACTCATCTATGTTAAACGTTATATTTTTAAATATCTCGTCCGGGTACATAGAGCCCGACGACGCGTCCATGCAATCGTCAAACTCATTATGTTATGTAAAGTTCAAGCTATAAATATAATGACAGACACGTCTCATAGACATTTGAAAACCTAATTAATGTGCGAAAAACAAACATAATATATAACTTTCTATTTGAACAGCGACACTCATAGTTTGAACACTAATAAATAAGCACAAACTTGCTGTACCTGTATGTTATTCGACTTAGTAAATTAAAATACTCTTTCAAGGGATAGCATTAATTATATAGATGTGTAAGCAAGGGTACATCTCCCACGAGGTGCCTGAGAGTACTTACTACTATATTATCTACTATCATGCTAGAGCTAGAGAGCACGCATAACAAGCGCAGTGAGGCCTCAGTTGGAGCCTTGGAGCTAATCTCGATTCTTACTTTTCTACACGAATGTCTGATTTTAGCTCTTCTAAGTGTTGTGTATATAGAAGCTGGTACTTATTATTAAATGCTCTAGATAGAAGACTTTATAGTACTTAGAATGATGCATGAATTAACGATTAGGTTATACATATCTATACTATATATATTATATAGTAAGCTGAAGAGTTTGTTTATTTGAACGCGCTAATCTCAGGAACTAATGGTTCAAATTGAAAAATTATTTTAGTGTTGGATAGCCCATTTATCGAGGAAGGCTATAGGCTACTTTTTATCCCGGGAAAAAATATGATTCCTTGGGAATGCGGGTGAAACCGCGGGGTGGAAGCTAGTCACGGTAAAAGGGTACTTTGTAATTGATAAGCGCCTGGCTGGCTACACCCTCTTATTGTAAATATATCGCCAATTATATACCGATGTATTCCGGTGACTGCAATTGAGAGCCAGTTCTTTGCTTATCAACATCAAAGAAAAAGTTAATGTTTTTTCTTCTTCTTCTCCATTGTCTTAAGGTGATGCACTTAGACAAAGAAGTACTTAAATCATGTTATTAATATTCTCCTCACACCGATATAACGCTCAGTAGCTGCGTGATCCTGAGGATTATAGCGTACTTACCCCATCACTTTTAATGAACAATGCGCCACCAAAATGGTTTAACACAGGATTATCACAGAGTTTTGTGTTAGAAGGTGTAGCAAGTCACATAAAGGATTTAGCAAGCTTATGGTAGTCATGCTCACTTTGAGGCCTTTGCTTGCGGCGGCGTCGTGTGGCGGGTCGCTCACTTCCCTACAATATGTGCGAGGAGGGCGATGGCTGCCACATGCGTCATACTTGTGAACAGGTGCTGCTTGTGGGGGCTGGTCTGCTTAAATTTGCTATCTATTTATTAACTATGTCACTCATCATTTTGTTTCTTTTCTTTTTTGTTATAACACACATATATTGTCAGTGAGACTAGATAAATAATTTAATGTAATAAATCTGAGTTGGTTTTGAAAAGAGTAATTGCTGAGTTTCTTGCCGGCTCTTCTCAGTAAAAGCAACCTTCCGAACCGAGCGTTAGAGTCAGACTATTCATAAGTGCTTGTGAAGGCCTATTTGAATAAAAAATATTTTCATTTTCATTTTCATTCATTTAGAAAGCAAATAAAATAGGTGCAATTCATGTAATTATGAACATTAGGTACCGTGACTGATGAGTAAAGTCTAAAATATGTTACTCATACAAAGAAGAAAGTTTGGATCGTAGTTTTTATTTACAAACGGTCTTAAGATACCCAAACTAAGCATGAGGTTCTGCTATGAACATCAGGTGTCTGATTGATTATTTATCAATCAATCAATCAAAATGTTTATTGCTTTCAAGTGGTACAAATTAGTTGTTAAAAAAAATATATGTGCTCACTTGAATCCTGCACGGGCATCACAAACATAAATATATGAATAAATAATCATAAGCACACAAATATGTGTCGTGCGCCAGAATCCTGTAGCGTGTTAGTTGTTTCTAACTCGTACTAAATCTCATCAACGATTTATTCATTTATTTGTAAGATACACCAACAATTTACTAACATGATTCAGTAACTATCTACCACTTGCCACCACTTTAATTTCTCACCATTTTTCCAAGTCTTGATAATTTAACGTACAGTATCTACCGTTGTTCATAAAGCCGTCACAGAAGGGCGGGCGCGTAGGGCGCGTCGGGCGCGTAGGGCGGAATTAGCAAGTCAATGCGGCCAGGTCGTAGGGCGGGTGGGTCGCGGTGTCATATCGTTGACATCAGGGATTTGTGATGATGAACGCTTCAAGGGACTCTTTTTGATTTAGTTCGTGGAAAAGCATGCTTATTCAAAGTATGTTATCTGGTTTGAATTGTACAACTTAGAATAATTACAAGCACTTGCTTAGTTTAGGATAAGATACACACGACCGTGTGTAAGGAATGTCATAAAAATGTTAGTCATTCATTGGCCCTTGGAAGGCGCATGTTTAAGTTAATACTACTGTAGTAACCATATGAAGGTATAAATAAGTACCTAATCAAATTATTTCGTGGTAAAAACAAAATAAAATCTTACTTTATTAAAATCGAAATAGTATATTATGATACAAGTGAGCGAAGTTGCTCATTACGCACGAGGCTGTGAGTTGCAGCGTAAATCAGCCGAGTGTGTAATGAGCAGAGCTCACGTGTTTCATACGACGTTTTTCAATACATTTGCGAGGATAAAACAAACACAATTTTTACCACACAGCGACAAATACGATAAAAACAATATATCTAAATTATGGGAAATGGCGCGCAAGTTTTTTTTTCAAGCGCCAAATGGATGGTCAATGTACATACAGCCTACTTCAAAATTATAATTTTAAGTGATAAAATGCAAATATTTTAATATTTTATAACAAATTATTGTAAATTATGAATAATTTTATTAAATAAATGTTTGTTTGACTTAATTAAATACGTACACATTTATTTATTCCATAAATGTATATGGATTTTCAGCGGCATAAAATCTCTTTGTTGTTTCTAAAAAAAAACTAAGTATTGTAGTAAGGTACTAATTTAACTGTGTAGTGATAATTCTATTACCGCACTAGTGCGCTAATATTATTATGCACGCGTGTGTTATAGCTCGGTTTACGGCCCTAAAAGCGATGTAATAAGGGTCACTTTACAAGCAAGTGTATTGAAAAATGTATTTAAATCACCATGATTTAAGCAGGTAGTTACTAACCAAATACGTAAAATATTTGTAATCGCTCATTATTCAATGAATATCCATAGATAAACGTGATTATTTGTTCATCATCAATCAGATATCTGACTGTCATAGCACAAGCTCTGCTTAGTTTGGGTATCATACTTACGGCCGACATTTGAATTGTGTGATTTTAGTTATAAATTGTTATGATTATAGTTGGAACCAGTGGTTACCCTCGGAAAAATTGATTGTGTGTATAAGAGGTTGATCTTTCATCTATGTATTTTACACAAATACATGAATTTAAACCCCTCTCTAATGTTAAAGCCATTTATTCAGTTTAAGCCCTAGGAGAGCACATATGAAGGCCAAATTTTCTGAAGTTACCATCAGTTCGGAAGCCATTATTTTGTTTGAGCATTTTTAACCGACTTCAAAAAAGGAGGAGGTTCTATGTTATAGCGAAAGGAAAGCACGTATTCCAGAATCTGAAATTTTTTCGCTGACTTCAAAACGAGTTCTAACATCGTTATTTTATACTTTTTAGTGCAAACCCATTTTGAAGTTGGTTTTCAAAAAGAGGAGTAAGACAGGGGGACCCCCTTTCCCCAATACTATTTATATCAATCCTGGAAAACATCATTGGCAAGCTGGATTTTCACAGACTAGGACTCTATACAAAAGGTGATAGTCTCTACACCAAGCCAGTGCCAAGGTGGGACTTGAGATGAACCTAACTAAAACCAAGATAATGACCAATAACAGCTGGAAAAACCCTATAATAATCAATGGAGAGCCACTAGAATATGTTGAGAAATAAATATACTTGGGAAAATTGCTATGTTTTGCCAAAAAAAGGCGACATAATAGAAATAGAAAGAAGGGTTCAATCAACATGGAATAAATACTGGAACCTTAAAGAATTTTTCAAAAGTAATATGCCCACAGATGTCAAAACAAAAGTTATGAACTCGGATCTCTTACTATGCCTGACGTATGGGTGCCAGACGTGGAAGCTCTCTTCTAAAGCCACAAATAAAATCAGGACCTGTCAAAGGAGGCTAGAGAGGAGTATGCTCAACATAAGGAAGATAGATAAAGTAAGACATACTAAGATAAGAAAAACCACCAATGCGACGGACGCTCTAACATATGCACTAACACTAAAATGGAAATGGGCTGGCCATGTCGCGAGATATACAGACCAGCGATGGACTGCGAGAGTAACATCGTGGAGCGGGCCAGCGGGCAAGAAAAGCCGAGGGAGACCACAAACCAGATGGGAAGACGACCTCAGACGGACAGCTGGCCCAAACTGGATAGACGTAGCACAGGATAGAGACGCATGGGCATCTTTGGAGGAGGCCTTTACCCAATCCGGGGTTCTTGCTAACTAATTCTACTTTGATTACAAAAAAAAAAAATGCAACCTTACATACATTTATATTTAATAATAAAAAAAAAAACTGTAAAAGCAAGAAATAAATGGCTTATTTATTTATTTTATTAATTGAATAATGAGCGATTACAAATATTTTACGTAATTGGTAAGTAACTACCTGCTTAAATCATGATTATTTAAATACATTTTTCGATTATAATAAAGTAAGATTTTATTTTATTTTTACCACGAAATAATTGTATTACATACTAGCTTCCGCCCCACGGTTTCACCTGCGTTTCCCAGGGATCTTATGTTTTCCCGCGATAAAAAGTAGCCTATGTTCTTCTCCGTACCATAGGCTATCTGCATACCAAATTTCATCACTATCGGTTCAGCAGTTTAAGCGTAAAAAGGTAACAAACAAACAAACTCACTTTCGCATTTATAATATTAGTTAGGATTTATTTGACATTGCTTTTCAATTTATAACTTTGAAGAACAAACAAAAAATTTGACCAACTCGACTCCATGACCTATAAATCCTGTAATTTATTCTAAAACTAGTTGTTCGCCTGCGGCTTCGATCGCGCAGACTTTGTAAAATTTCTATAACTTTTTTCCGTTACACAATTTCGATGAAACGAAGAGTAGGTTTAAAAGTACATTCCAAAAATCGTTAAATGACGATAACTTTTTTTGCAACATTCGATTTTAATGAAACAAAGCATATAAATAAATGTGAAAACTACATGAAATTCCGTTCAGTGGTTCCGGAGATGTGTGCAAACAAACAGACAGACAGAAAAATCGCTGGTTTTTGTTCTATTTATTACCCTTCTTTAGTTACCCCCTTTATATTTTTATTACTTTTATTTAATGTAGAGACACCGAAATCTACTGTTTTATTATATGTATAGATATAGATGTGTGTAATTTATTGCTCTAAAATTAGGGATTTTTTTTAAGTGTAAACTTCTTTTAGCGCGGTACGCATATTTTTAGATGAGGTAAAACCTCTGGACTCGCGACACCGTTATGAGACGCGACACCGTTATGATGAGACGCAGTTTGACGTTTAGTTTCTTTTTAGATGTGCTAAAACCTCTGGTTTCGCGACACCGTTACGAGCGAGACGCAGTTTGACGTTTAGTTTCTTTTCTCAATCTCTCAAAAAAAAAAATTTTTCACTTCTGTCGGCACTCCCGGAGTGCCATTTTTTATTAACTTTGTATAGCCTTGTGTTAAAATATCTTGTTTAGATATAATATTCAAAATAATAATGACGTAGAATCCTTTGCCACTTCTTTTTTTTAAAGCACTAAGGTAACTATACAGTTCCCTTTCAAGGTGTGTATTACTTACTAAATTGATAATGTAAAAATAACCTTCGGTTTCACGTCGATGAGATGCTTTCTACATCCTGAAACTACTAGTTCAATAAGTAGGTACCTGTAGGTACTGTGTCCACGGGTCAGGTGGTCTGGACCGGATTCCTCGCTTTCACATTCCCACCGGGCGGCGCGGGCGCACCGCTAGCTCTGAATCATAGCCCCGGAATGCGGACCAGCGCACGCGCATATGAGAACGTGTGAACATCTTGCTTGCTTTCAGGATACACTAGTTTTTGAATTGCATGTTTATTTGTATAGATTGCTTTAACTACAGTGCTCATAATTGGATGGGAGTTGGGAGATAAACTTATTAAAATCACCCGATTTTGGTGATCTATGAAAGACACGATCATTTCAATATTACTGAAATACAGAGATTTTCTTAACTTTTGATTTTATTGGAAGATTGGTGATGGTTCTGGTCATTTAAAATAATATCACCTTTACTTTTTGAAGTATTTGATTATCTGAACATTCCAATTACACAACCTTCTATAGGTACCGCTGATTTCTTTACATTTTAGTTTGGTACAATGATCATCTCAAGTGTCAAGTGTCAGGGATCTACGATGTCACCTAGTGGGCTGTGGTGTGTGGTGTGGGGTGCTCTCCCGGCGGCCTGTAGGCGGAGTCAAGCGCACTCCGCCTAGCTGTAACCCCGCCTCTGGCACTCCTCTTGGTATTACCGTATGGCCTCAGCGAGAGGCGACAGCGGAGTTTACTTCAATAAATACAATGTTTATTCTGAAGCCATTTATGCTATTTACGTTTGTGGTGATCAAGTTATATTTTTGCGATATCATTTTGCGTCATACTATGATGATTATAGTTTTATATATGTCAGAAGTTTATGTTAAAATATTGAGCTTACAGTGTCAGTGTGTGGCAATGGTTAGTGTTCGTTAAAGTTGCAGTTTTTTTAACATAATTTTCCCACCAACCTCTACATCCTCATTATTATATTGCATAAACTAATTAGTAAGTGATCAGTGCAGTGATTATCTCTTCAAGCCCATGTAGTTTGTGTAGCGATTTTGTATTAATAACAAAACCTACTCGCTTCCTCTTGCGCCTTGGACCACACACCATAGCGTTTCCAAGAAGTACTGTTTGCGGTTGCGATAATTTATACACCCAGTCGCCGCTCTGCGCCGCTCTGCGCCGCGCTGCGTGGGACCCGATCACTAACGACCGCCGACCAATTCGTTCAATTAAACCTTTATTATCTAAGTGAGGTAGACACAATAACCATATGTTGTTTGTTACACACACGCTCTATAAATTACTTTTGTCACGTTTTATATCCACCGGTGTTAATAAAATTAGACCTTTTCAGGTCGAACATGGAAAATGAAATCACCATTTTCTTTGAATATTTCAGAGTTTTGATTGATGGATATTTTATTTAATTTTTATCGCTTACCAAATACTTTTACTTACCGAAAGTTTATTTATAACATCAATACTTAGCATCGATGATTAATAGCACGGAATTCCCAAACTGAATCATTAGCTGCAGTTTTTTCACAGACAGTACAGATATGCGTATACAATATTAATTATAGATGCAATTTATAACCCCAATCATTCGTCATGTTCATCCTTCACATCGTCGTACCTACCTACATATGTAGGCCTAGTCAGCAACCTTCCGAACCGTGCGATCGAGTCAGACTATTCATAAGTGCTTGTGAAGGTTATTTGAATTAAAAAAAAAAAACATTTTCATTTAATTTTATTGTCATTTTAGGTACGTACCTACATATCTACTTACGTCAAGTATACTTTACAGTATATGTACTAGAATTGGGGTCCAACCAGTGAACGCTGATTGGGTTAAAAGAATAACTTATTTTAATTTTATCATTGTTTGTGCTTATCTTTTTTTGTAATTACTGTTTCGTTTTCAAAGTTCTTTTTAGAACTAAGTAGGTATTATTATTATCCTAATTGCCACCATGTTGCACAGCCTTGTTCAAACTTTTCTTTTTCACGTAATCTTATCGCACAAACACTTTTGTCATCATTCGACGTCTCCTACTCCATATTCTAGCTCAATGTATATTCCGCGTCGCGCCAGGGTCACTGTATAATAGAGTGATTACTTGACTTCTGTCACTCTCCCCCTGGGTACATGTCGCCCCCCGCGAGGTGAGCGACAAGGGCGCGTTATTGGCCGCTCGCAGTGGGACCCCACTCCATTATGCATGCGGCGTGCGCGCTCGATACATTATGGAACGATCCACCAAATCCTTTACATTTTCATTAGAGATACAATTATTTGGGATTGAATTATTTGAAAATGGTAGTAATATATAACGTCAGACATTAGAAATTTTATTTTGCATACCACTTGTACTTGGTATTTAAATGAATCAACCGAGAGTTGATTAATGACAACTTTATCTATTTATTTTTTATTTAATTTTATTGTATTTGGAAAACAAACAGCATAATTAACTTAAAAATAACAATGATAGAAACTAAAAGCAACATAGTTTTCACATACAAATTTAAATAACGGAGTCCTGACTGACTGACTGACTGACTTTGTATCCTCTTAGTCTGTCTGTTAGTTAGTGTGCTTACAACTTAAGAACAACACTGAAGTTGATGAAGTACAGAAATATGGTCTTAATATTACCCCATAGTTTATTGCACGGTCAAAAATTACCAAATTGTTTTCAAGTGTGAAATCCATGATGATGATTAATTTATCTCCGCCGTCGTCTGCGACGTGTTTGCGGTTTTGGGTTATATTATGTATGTTGTTTTCTGCGTCATAGTTTAAAGGTTTATATTTTTAGTTGTGAGTTATTTGTGAGCTCCGACGTGCTTTAACAACTAAAATATACAATTAACTACGTACATCCTGTGTGCCTACTCATAGCACGTCGATTGAATCCGGGATAATCTCGTATAATGTAATGAGTGAGCAGACCTCGGCGGGTAGATTAACCGTGCTTATCTCTGCATCCCCTCTCTTGATCTACGCTCTGCGCGACCTGAGCCACCCCTTGACACTTGCCCTGCGTGTCACGCAATAAAATATCCTTAGCCGTTACAGTCACAATGTTATTGTTTTTATATCTTTGTTGTTTTCTACTATATTTGATTTCCAAACGTGTAGTGTACTAGTAACTTTTTAAATTTGTGTTTGTGTTTGACCTTAGAGTCAACAGTTTGTCAATCATACCTAATCGTTGTAACTTTTAGTGCATTATTAGCCGTCGTACCGACGACCGGGTGCATTCCATAACATTTTCTAACATCAATTAATTCTTACAAACAAAAACATTTTAATACCACCGCAACCTTGCACCCGAACAGTTACTATTATAGACGATTAGGCAGTTGTTTTTTTTATTTACGATCTATATAGGCACAGGCCTATAAGCATAGTGTTTGACCACAATCTCATAAGCCTAGAACGAAATAACTCAAGTCCAGCTGCTGGAACACACTGGTAGTTTTGGCGACAGATTTTCAACTTGAGGGTGGTAGCCAGCCAGGCGGGTACTACGAAGTACACTACCACCGTGCTATGGTTTCCTTACGATATTTTCCTTCACCGAAAGCTCAAGCTCATTATAGGATTTGAACCCACGACCTTCGTCACAACACTGTCTCTGTACCACTGAGTTATCATCGCATTAAGCCAGTTTCTTTCAGGGCATTATTGTGAGCTTGGAATACCTACCTACGTAGGTACTAAAAATATATTATGTAGGTATAACTAACAATTTGAAATGAAATGAAAATATTAATGACAGGTATTGAAGAGAAGGAAATTATACATTTTCTACAATATGTAACATCCTGCGTCATTGAAAACTATGAATATTGGTATTTTAAAAGATTCCCGACTAATGGAGTCGTTGAAATCTAGTCTATGATAACAACTTCACGGCATATTGTTTTGAGAAATACATCTATAAAAACATTTGTGCTGCTTTATCGGGTGTGTATCGTTTTATCGAAAAAAAGTGGTGTATCAAAATTTTCGGATTTTCACTCACGGCACAAGTAACTCGATTCTATTGAAATCTTCACAATGTCTCCCGATCCACGTATAAGTCAATAAGAAAGAGACAAACGTGAGAAACTGTATGCCTCCACATCTTATCTCGCGACACATTAACATGCATTAGCCGCCCTCGAGCGCAGGGGCGGGCGGGGGAGGGGGCAGGGGGCAGGGGCGGCTCCTCACGACGCCCGCCCGCCGGTGGCGACACTAGCCCGCTTCCGGTGCCACTTCCGTTCGCACATCCCGACAATACATATCTTCCTTTGTATTTTTGAAGTTACATTAAATTAGAGAAAATATTTTCGTCAAAGTTTGAAAAGAAAAAAGTGAATAAAAAGTGTGCGATGTGTATATATAGTTAGTGCGATGTAGTGTGAGATAGTGTGATGTTGTGGCTGAGCCCCACTGACCACAGGCGTATTCAGCATTTTTATCACGGTTGGTACTGACTTTTCTTTCGAAGTATGTTGCAAGATTTTGAACATATCTTTTTAAACATGCCAGTGTTGTTTTAATTTTTGTTTGTTATAAAAAAAATATTATCACCTCCATTATATTTGAGATGTAGGAAAAGTCTTGACGTCTATTACTAAAGCTGCGCGTCTTTTGACGAGATCGGCAATTATAACAAGAGAGAGAATCCGTTCTGTACGCTCAGAGCTCTGACAAATGGACGCGTAGCCTTATAGTACTTTTGGAATCATTGGTATTATGTGTAATAATATCAACGATTTGAAATCGCCGACGATCGCAGTGAACTAATTTAGGGATTATTTATTTGGTATAGGTATTGGTACCATAACCACGTTTTTAAAGTTCTGTACCCAAAATGCAAAGCGGCAGACATGTTCATGCACAAAAATGTCTGTGTCCTGAATAGGAATCGAACCCACGACCTGTGGTGTGATAGATCTTATCAACCACGCTAACTGGCTCATCAATGTTTTAAAATTTTGGAGCTACAAAAGTCCCTCCGTGCTATGACTCGCACTTGGCATGTTTTTTATACAAACATATCCTTTTAACTTACAAATATTAATTCTAATATCGAACGAAACTCACCAGCAGTACAGTTTCAGATCCGTACGCGGCGCTGAGCGGGTGCCCACGGCCCAGCGGCGGACAGGTGCAGCTGTGGCAGTTCCTGCTGGAGGAGCTGGCTGCGGGAGCCGCCGGCATCTGCTGGGAGGTAAACACCTCGATTTATTATAACAATTGCTTAGCTTTTTTATTTGATCAAATTACCAGTGTTTATCTCTAAGCGTGTCGAAATAGTAGATACGGATTATTACACCGATGCAAACCTACATAATATTATCTACACTAGTAGATTTATAAAAATGGATCGCTGAAATATTTGTACGCGCATAACTTCCGAACAACTGCAGCAAATTGTTTTTTTTTTGTGTTCCTTATTTTCAGGACAAGGTTTGTATGAATGAAAATATTTGAAAAATCGTAGATTCCTCGGGAACGCGGGTGAAACCGCGGGTGAAACCGCGGGGTCGAAGCTAGTAGGTATATAAAATTCTCGTGTCGTAGTGTTTGGCTGCAAAGTCCTCCGAAACGGCACGACCGATTCTTATGATTTTTTTTGTGTATATTCGGTAGGTCTGAGATTCGGTCGTAGGCTCACCAGCCGCGGGTGACAGCTAGTAATTATATAATATTATAAAGAGGTAAAGTTTGTTAGTTTAGATGTAGTAGTTTGATTGTAGGTAGGAGGTAAACTCCGAAAATACTCAAACCGATTAAAAAAAAAATTCAACAATATTTAGTATGGACCTTCAGGGTGGGCAAAGACTATATTTTATCCACGGACTGCGAGGCGAAATCTTTAAATGGATCTGGGTAACATCAGAAGCTTTGACATTCGTGTTTTTGGGACCTCAACATTTTTTTACAATTCAGCACCAGTTTCTCAGTTGACTTGTTAGATTCCTATTAAATTTACTTTCTAACAAACCTCTAATCTCCTATATTTCTAGCCCTTTCGCCCTTTTGGTGAACAGAAGTTGTTGTATTTTGTCGATACAGGGTCCCCCCGGCGACGGTGAGTTCCGCCTGTCGGACCCGGACGAGGTGGCGCGGCGCTGGGGCCGGCGCAAGCAGAAGCCCAACATGAACTACGACAAGCTCTCGCGCGCCCTCCGATACTACTACGATAAGAATATTATGAGCAAAGTTCGTTAACATTTACTATTTCATCACCTTCCTTTTCTCATCACCAGTCACTTCAGTTTCAATCATCACACGATTCTAACACATGTTCTCTTTCACACAATCCATCCATAGGTACTGTCTTTCTCTCTCTCTCTTCTCTTTACTTGTATGATGATAACGACCTCAAGGTATTTTAGACCTTAAATCAAAAAAAATATTCTGTTGCTAGTACTCAATTAAATCAAATGAGTCTATTAAATAATAAAATCAATTCTGACTTTTATTTATTTAGACTGATCTGAGGAACGAAATATATGTTATCAGTAATTTTGCTTCAGTTTGCAAATTTTAATAACATAAATGCGAACGTAACGTGTTTGTTAGTGTGCACGTAGCAACGGAGCTACGGAACGACGTGATTTTTTGCATATAGACAGTTTATGGGCAGTGACACAGGTTAATTTAATATCAGGAACGGGGGTCAAACCGCGTGGTGAAAGCTAGTATACAATATTACAATCGAGATTAGCTCACATGCGGCGAATAAACGCTACAGTTACAGTACTAGTTGACATAGAGAAAGGATTATTTTTTTAATTTCCCAATGTGCAGGTGCACGGCAAACGCTACGCTTACCGGTTCAGCTGGGCGGGGCTGACCGCCGCGTGTCAGGCGCAGGCGGGCGACGCGCCGCCCTACTGGCACTACCTGCCGCCACCCCACCCGCCCCCGCCGCCCCAGCCGCCCCAGCCGCACGCGGGACCCTGACTACACCAGGGCAGTGGAGCCTGCGCGCCTGTCGGTCACTCCGGTTAGATAGTCTGCATTTATTTGTCTTGTGGTCGTCGGTCACACGGCAGTGTTGAAAATGAAGTTGAGTGGTTCCACAAACACTGTCGATGGGCCACAAGATATTGTATCTACTTACAAAAGATTTATACGGACTAGAGTAAGTAAAATAGTAAAGAGTAGTATATAAATCTATGTCCATATTATTCAACTTTACTTCCATACACAACCCGTGTTTATTGTTTTTATAATTATTTGAGTATGGTTCTGTTTCAAGTCTTTCCAGAGCTTGTATCACTGCGATCAGACTAGGTATAGTAAAAGTGTTCATTTTGATGAGTACTTCCACCCCTGCAAGTATTGCCAGTGACTAAAAAAATCACCCAGTATATTTATCTTCGTGACTCTACATAATGTGTAAATGATCATTGTTGTATTAAAGTTGTATAGTTTGTAAATGTAGAGAGTGTAAATGTATGTAAGTAATATATTCCTATAGTAGGAGTTTCCTGTGAGTACTTTGATTTTCAGTACAATCCATCCACAACTTAGTACTAAAGGCCTAACGGTGCATGTTACCTAATATAAACTTCGTAAAAACCTAATGATATTTGTCTATTACCTAAACATGATTAAGTTAAACTTGTCTCGTCTCTCCCTCGGTCACTTCGTTGTCATTTTATGTTACAAGGCTGACAAGCATGAAAACGATCACTGATGTTACCGACCTCATAATAATATTATGGTCTACCGCTACCTATGGATATTAGCAATATACAAAGCCTAGAAGGCACTTGAGTCCAGCTGCCGGAACACACCGGATAGGTGCTTGGCGACAGATACTCAACTTGAGAGCCGTAGGCCGCCAGGCTGGTACTACAAAGTACCCTAATATTATGCAACGGCGCGGGCGCCGCGGCGGGTACGCGATACTGTGAAGCAGCCTGTAATTTTCATTTCTTTTCGATTCGGTAGACATTTTACAAGTAAAAAAATAATGTGAAATATGAATAGTAGTAAGTATTTTATTACAAACTAGCTAGCTATTCACCCGCGTTCCCGGTATAAAAAATAGTCTATAACTTTCTTAAATCAACGGCTTTCTAACGCAAAAATATTTTTTCAATTTGGATCTAGTTTCGGAGATTACCTCCTACATCCCAAACTGTGTATATATTATGTCATAAGTTCGTTATTTATGTTTCTTTTTTAAAATGGCGGATAGTAAGTTTGAAAATATATATGACACCGGAAAATAACAAGAACCGCAAATTTATAAATTTACTAGGAAATTTATAAAGCGTTAGGTTAGGTTAGGTAAGTTTATAAATTTCCTAGAAAATTTATAATTTCCGGTGACATATATACGAATAATTTTATACCATTAAAACATTGGTTCCCCTGGAACGCGAGTGAAACTGCAGTGCGGAACCTACTTCTGAAATATTTTTAAAATTATAAATATTAGGTGAAATCACTTCTTTAGTACCTAATATGTATGTGTTGTATTTCCACATTTTACTTTTAAAATCACTAGAAATAAGTGGGTTAGGCGTACTTATTTTGATTTTATTAAGTATGTATTTATTTATTTTTTCTAGATATAGTCTGGTAAATAGTAATGTGTTTTTCCTTCCGCATTTTATTAGGTATTCCATCAATATAAGTATACATAAATAACTTTGTGTGACCATATCGAAATATCATAAAATGAACATATTGTTTTTTGTATTTAATATTTTAATTTCGTTATTATGTATGTTAGATACTGTATATAAAGCCGTGTACACACATAGCGTAATATTCCCGACACTTCTGCTCATGTATCTCTATGTTCCTACCTCATCGTGAGTTGGTGCCCTTATACAAAGTGGATATGACGGTCGATCATTAAATTTAATTAAACACTATCGTAACAAGTGTAAGCATTGTAACATAGGCGAAAACAAAAAAAAAATAAAAAAATAAACGTAAACAAAATACTACATCACTATGTAGGTACATCATCGTCACTGACCTGTAAGAGGTGCGACCTTGGGCGCGGCGCGGGCGATATTTCTTCCTCTCATATAACATGTCCTCGGGTCATTATCCGACCTACTTTAGCCTAGTGAATTTGTTATGCATCTACGTGATGAATAAAATTTATAAAACAAAAATTAATTACTGTGGCTAAACTACTCGATGGATTTCAATGATTTTTAGTAGACGGTTTAAAAATAACGTGATGAAGCTCTGGTTTGATTTAATGATCGACCGTTTTCTCCACCTTGCATAACAGTTGTAACGCTACATCTGAGATAGTAGCATGTTATATTTTTGTTGTTATGTTTTGTGACGTTTCTTATGTTGTATTTTGTTGTATTAGTTATCAAAGGAAGTGTGGCCAATTAAGTAGGTTATTTAAATAATGACCTACTAAAATAAATGTAATGCCTCAGATGTTTGAGTAGTCACCACACGAAATAAAATGGTTGTTATTCCATCACAATAAAGTTCCTTTCCAATTAAGTCATCGTTTTATTTGTTGCATTATTTATGCCTAATCTGTAGAAGCTTTTTGTTTTTTAAATAATATTTTGAATTTAATATTTAGAAAACAAAGAACAATACACAATACACAATCTTGATAAATAGGTACATAGATAAGAAGGTTGGGACGCGTTGCGGGAAGAAAAGGCTTGTGTGTATGTGAGGTGAGTATGTGTGTGTATATAGTATACATAGTCTGGCCATAAATACTGTTAAAATTAAAAATAAGAAAGATATTACATTTGAATTTGGAATCTGTCATTTTTATACGATTGTTCATTGGGTTTTCTAATTTTGGCGCCAATACATTGGACAATATTTTGCGATATTAAAATGGAGTGGGGTGATAAAGAGAACCGAATCGCTGTGATTGCATTACACAAAGTTGGTATGGAGCCAAATGCAATTTTTAAAACTCTCCATACGCTTGGTATTAGTCAAATGTTTGTGTACCGGACTATTAATAGGTACAATGAGACCTCCTCTGCTTGTGACAGAAAAAGATCTGGCCGTCCACGTAGTGTTCGTACGAAAAAGGTGGTTAAAGCAGTAAGGGAAAGAATTCGAAGAAATCCTGTCCGAAAGCAAAAGATTTTATCTCGGGAGATGAAGATAGCACCCAGAACCATGTCGCGTATTTTAAAAGATGACTTAGGACTTGCAGCCTATAAGAGACGCACTGGTCATTTTTTAACTGATAATTTAAAAAAGAATAGGGTGGTAAAATCGAAACAACTACTGAAGCGGTACGCAAAGGGAGGTCACAGAATTTTTTTGTTTACGGATGAGAAAATCTTTACAGTTGAGCAACATTTTAACAAACAAAATGATCGTATTTATGCTCAAAGCTCTAAGGAAGCTTCCCAATTAGTCGAAAGAGTACAACGTGGGCATTATCCGACTTCAGTGATGGTTTGGTGGGGTGTTAGCTATGAAGGAGTGACTGAGCCATATTTTTGTGAAAAAGGTATCAAAACATCGGCACAAGTGTATCAAGATACCATTCTTGAGAAGGTAGTTAAGCCCCTTAACAACACCATGTTCAATAACCAAGTATGGTCCTTCCAACAAGACTCGGCGCCGGGTCATAAAGCTCGGTCCACGCAGTCTTGGTTGGAAGTAAACGTTTCGGACTTCATCAGAGCTGAAGACTGGCCGTCGTCTAGTCCCGATCTTAATCCGCTGGATTATGATTTATGGTCAGTTTTAGAGAGTACGGCTTGCTCTAAACGCCATGATAATTTGGAGTCCCTAAAACAATCCATACGATTGGCAGTGAAGAATTTTTCCATGGAAAGAGTGCGTGCTTCTATTGATAACTGGCCTCAACGTTTAAAGGACTTTATTGCAGCCAATGGACACCACTTCGAATAAGCTTTTTATATTTTAAATTGTTTTTTATTTATGTATTAAACTAACATACTGTAAAAGTAATAAATATTATTTGCAATAAAAAAAAAATTTTTTTCATTGTGACAATATTTATGGTAAGACTAGGTATAATATATGTAAATTAATGTAAAGATGTGAATGTAGCTGCAGATGCCTGCTGTATACTAGCCGCTGTGAAAAAAGGGGGGGGAAATGCTGTCGATGGGCTAGGTTCCCAACAGTTCCCAACGGAGCCTGCGGTAGGAGTTAACTGGCAGAAAATATTCCATCATTGTAAAACTTTAATATGTGATTTTTCAGACCTTTATCTGTCCTTCACTAAGACAGTTACACAATTGAAAGATTTTCACTCGATACTTTTTTTTCAAAAATTACTCTTTTATGCGAGATTTTTGCTATTTTCTATAAAACTACTCGAGTTAGAAGGCTAAAATAAATTCTTACAGTAAGAAAATGTTTTTTTTCACTCCTCTTGCTCAAAAAGACCGTCATTGTGGCGTACCAGAGCGAAGAAAAAATAGCAATTCTTCCTCTAGTGGAAAAAGTATTTTTTTTTAAATTTTTGTGTGTCAAATGACAATGAGCCTACAAAAACAAAAACGAAAAAGTCTTTAGTCATAAGTAGAATAATCATGAATAAAGACTCGACTTATTACTATTTCATAAAAAAATAACATCATTTTAATTTTGAAATTGATCTCTGGTAGAATGCATGCAATGTGTTGATCTTTATAATTTTTCTCTAGGTAATTGCAAATTGAATTGATAGTGACCATAATTAATTTTACAATAGTGAAAATGTCATCATCTAGTTAGAATGGAGACCCCAATTTACAAATAGAAGAGAAAGGAAAAGAAATAATTTTCAATCTGTTGCCGTCAAGGTCACAAAGCATTTATTTAAATAGGTACTTACGAAAAGTTTATGAAGTGGAGGACAGAAAAACGAGTGGATTCTTGTATTGGATTGTTTTATTTTCTCGCAATCGTAGTGAAAAGTATAGTGTAACACACGGCGCTAAAACCCATTAAAACTCGGTTTCTATTTACTAAAACTACCTCGTATATAATGGGTCATTTTAGCTCCTTGTATAACAATCTACTATTTTCCATTGGTACGACAAAAAATCTCTAGACCAATAAATTATTCTTTTATAAACGAAATAGATTTGATACTTACGTCCTTTAATTCTAAGCATGAATACGGTAAAGAAGGGCAACCCGTATCTCCATGGGAAACAGTAAATTAGCGGAGAAACACTCACCTCCGATTTGGAACCGACCTGACGCGTTCTTCCTTCGTTCGGTCTTCTGCGGTCCTTCAATATAAGTGGACGAAGCCGTGCAGGCGATGCACTGGCTCCGGAAAAGCGGTGGCGTGGAATACACTTTGAGAGAAAAGAGGCACACGCGACTGGACGCAACCGACGGTGGTCCAGTACTAAAGAGTCGTGCAGCGAATGAATTTTGATAAAACTATATATAAAAGTACCCACATTATAAAAATAACAAAACTGACATAAAAAATAATTTGATGTGTTCAGTTACTTATTTATATTACTGACCGTACATTACATTAGTTTGTAAGATAACAAGAGAGCAGTGCGTGTATAACTCCAACTATGTTGTAGGAATGGTAACATTTTCATTTGTAAGTTTTTAGGGTTCCGTATCTCAAAAGGAAAAAAAGGAACCCTTATAGGATCACTTCGTTGTCCGTCTGTCTGTCTGTATGTATATCAAGACCCCTTTTCTCAGGTACACGTGGAGGTATCAAGTTGAAATTATTATCAAATACAAGTTTGCAATCCCTTGGAAATGTGAAAAAAAATCAAACTTCTAAGTCAACGCAATCAAAAGATACGGCCAATAGGGTATTTTACTCTATATGAGAAAAAAACTAAAAATGTACAATTTAGATAGCTTAGGCAATAAGCAGTCGGAAAATGTTGGTTTTAGTTCATAAAATAACTTAATTAATTTTAAGATTCATTTCAAAGATTTCAGTGTTTTTAATCTATTTCTAAACAAGCGAAACAGTAGCCGCCATTATAATGATGTCATACGGTGCTGTATGTAAACTAAAAAGTGTCAACTGAAGTATTATTATTATTATTTTTACACTAGTATTCATGCATTCAGGAACAGCACACTAATAAAAAGGATAATAGCTCAATTTTAATTTATAAGTCCAATTGAGACCAATATACCACATAACCAAATAACGTCATGACCGTAGAGTAACATGGCGTCCAGCGTTTTCATCAAACTACGCGCGAAAATTGAAAATTGAAAATTTAAATGTTTTTTTTTGGTGGCTTATTAGCACCTTAGGAACGAATTGAGACACTTTTCAAAAATGGGTGTAATACCCTATTATGCCGCAACAACCCTTATAGTTTCGTCATGTCTATCTGTCCCAGCCATTTTACCTATGAGTAGGTATTATAGGGCAAATTTCGCAGTTGTACATATTTATGACGCTTACAAGCAAAGTTCAAATAAAGTCAAGTTCAGGAGATGGACAAGCAGACAGACTGTCCATCTAATGGTATGTGGTCACCGGCGCCTATCAAGTATGGACATTTGCGATACCAGGAGGATTACTGATGTGTTGCCAAACCTTGAAGAACTCTTTTTACGCCCCTTTTGAAAAACCCCATATCGTAGCGCTGAGGGAAAACCGTCATGGAAAGCTCATTCTCATACAACCTAATGGTCCGCAGTAGGAACTTCCGACTGAATCGTTGTATAGACAATTGGCTCGAGAATATGAGGATGAAGTGTGATGATGGCACCAGGTCAGAAAGTTCTGGAGAACAGAACACTCTCCATTAGAGAAGATCCGAAGATTCTTATCACTAGAAGATCCGGTGAACTTCGTACTACGTGAGATGGATTATATTGGCCGCATCGTGTAAAATCGTTTCGGTTATTCCTTTGTTATTAGGGTTCCGTACCCGAAGGGTAAAAACGGGACCCTATTACTAAGACTTCGCTGTCTGTCCGTCCGTCTGTCTGTCACCAGGCTGTATCTCAAGAACCGCGATAGCTAGACAGTTGAAATTTTCACAAATTATGTATTTCTGTTGCCGCTATGACAACAAATACTAATAACAAAATAAAATAAATATTTAAGAGCATACAACAAACGCATTTTTTTGCCGTTTTTATAGATTTTGGTATGGAACCCTTCGTTCGCGAGTCCGACTCGCACTTGGCCGGTTTTTTTTCTAAACCACCAAGTATTGAGGCGAACTAATCCCCGCGGTTTCATCCACTTTCCCGAGGTATCTCTTGTTTTCCTGGAATAAAAAGTACCTTATATCATCCAAATCGATCCATTCAACCAAACATACAAACATTCACATTTATGATATTAATAGGATGTATAATTATATACATGGTAGAACATACAGGACCTATACCTCTCTGAAGAACATATCTATACTAATATTATACAACTGAAGAGTTTGTTTGTTTGAACGCGCTAATCTCAGGAACTACTGGTTCGATTTGAAAAATTATTTCAGTGTTGGATAGCCCATTTATTGAGGAAGGCTATAGGCTACCTCAATAAATGGACTTTTTATCCCGGAAAAACACACGATCCCTCGGGAACGTGGGTGAAACCGCGGGGCGGAAGCTAGTCATTGATATGCAGGATGGACGGTGTAGGTGATACTTAGCACGGTTTTATAATATGCTGGGTACATTTTTTTATTTCTCTCGTCCTCACGTGGCTGCAGTGACTTAACAGTGTAATATTAGTGTATTTATTTATTTGTTAAGTATCAAACAATGTAAGCTCCATTGTTAGCAACTGTAGGGATTGTCCTTGCGACGGCGGATACCCGCGCTGATAATGCGCCTACGCATCGCGCCGCTGCCGGGACGAATAACATTTTTATACATAATAATATTATTTTATAAGGCCATTTGCAACGCGAGGGATATTTCTAGTATTGTATTCTTCGACGGCTTCTTTTCATTCCTTTTTTGAATGATTTTCGTGGAATTCTTTCCGAACACTGCCCAACCGACTAAGATTTCACATTGTTTATGTTGGATCTATTCTATTTAGCTGGTCATTGTAGCCCCTACAAAAGTTACCTAATGTTTAAGTAGAAAATATTTTTAAATGTTAATTTTATGCAACAGTTATCAACCCCTGATCGACCGCAAATGGTTCAGACAGTTGCAGCTTCAGTTGTTGCAAAATGGCGTCCCCGGGTGCTGCGCTACTCATCGCACTTTTAGCTTTCTATCATGGTAAGTACCCACTTACAAATTGCCTTCTAATTATCTATACCCTCAACTTATTGATTAGTTACACACTACGCCACTTTACAAATGGTTTAGATGATAAGTACTTATGCTTTTTCATTCAAGTTCATTGGCATTTCATTAGGTATTGCAAAATAATTATCTGTTCGTTCACATACATACATAATTATACGACACACACCATATTAGATAATTGTATCTAGTGCTACACCACAGCGGCACACAGAGCAACTCCGAATTGAATAGGCAGATAGAAATGGTTTTTATTTTTATTTTCTTTTACAAAAACTCGTAGCTCTCTACGCGTTCGCGTGACTTTTTTCCTTCTTTAGTCGATTCAAAAAAAGAATTACGGCATGTGAACATTAAATTTGCCAGTTGATTTGAACTTAGAAAACTAATATGATTACGAAGCGCTTCACCTTTATTCAAACTTAACCAGACGACGCCTTTACTAAGGTTGCCATTTGCACGTTTTCAACTTGACGGGATTAGTGGTTGCCTTGAGTCATTGCAGATATAAACCTAGGATGGACGTTAGGTTACAAATATGATAAGATATAATATGTAGTATATGGGTACTACATACTATATCTAGCAGCGATATTTATGTCGACAAAGTTTGCCGTTGAAATAGTGACTCTATACGCATTTTCATCAGAAAGTGACAGTTTCCAGGTCAATGAACTAACAAGTTCAAATTTATTAGTTCAAGGTTATTATTTTTTTTTCCATTTTTGTGTTTATGCGTATTATATTTCTTTAATGGAAAAACGCCAACATTGTCAGATTGTCCAAAAAAAAAAAACAAAAAACTAAATATATGAAAAATGTAACCTTGCTGAGTTTCTTGCCGGTTCTTCTCAGTTGAAGGCGACTTCCGAATCGGTGGTAACTTCAGTAGTTTCGACGTTCATAAGTGCCCTCTTAGGGCCTAAACTGAATAAATGGCTTTGACTTTGAATTTGAATGACTTGTGGTTGCAGGTTTGACAGGAGCGTCAGGAGAGTGCAGCAACGCGACGCAGTTCTCGACGCAGATCGACGTGCTGCTGGCGGAGTACGACCGCGAGGCGCCGCCGGCCGCCAAGGTGACTGTCACCGTCGTACTGGACGTGCGCCACGCCACTGTCGATGAGGCAGACTCCTCGGTGCGCTTGCTTGCTGATTTGAAAATAGTAAGTCCGTAAACGGTGTGAGGATGGAGCACGCTTGCCCAGAAGGAGTCTATTCACTTAAGTCTTAAAGATCCAGGTTGTACGAGTCACGGAGCCAAAGAGTTCCTTTTGGCGGCTTTGGTGTCAGCATATCAAATGAGAACGCAAAATGAAGTAATGTAGTTAGTTTCATCGTTGTTGTATTGTGGTGTAACAATTTCAGAATATTCGGTTATTAGGTACGGTCTACCTCCGTCGGTTAGTCACTCCGTCCATGAATCACTTAAGAGTTTAAGTTTTTTGATCACCACGTGACCTCGGTTCACCATATTTCTTGACGATGACTAAGTATAAGATTTGGTAGGTAGTGATGTAACTTCTCGATTATTTCTCCGATATAATCAAGCTTTAAAGAATGTCTACCTACTTAGTACTAGTTGGTACTAGTAATATATTTATGAATTATTTATTATTTATGTATTTATTTATTCCGTAACTGCATTAATTAAACAAGCTTATCAGAGGCAATAGACGGATATCCGCATGCGCATGGTGTTATTATTGCCCTATTGTTATTGTTTGATGAGATTAGAGAATTATGGGATTTTAATTATTACGACTCAGTGATATTTTAATATACTTACGTCGTTAATTAAAGAAAGGTTATTGTTTAAACAAGAAATAATACGTTTCAGAGCTGGGTGGACCCTCGTGTGACGTGGAACGCCAGCGAATGGGGGTGCGAGAGTGCGTTGACGCCAGCAGAGCGGCTGTGGCTGCCCGATGTGGTGGCGCTGAATGCCGCCGCGACGGGTGGAGACTCGCTGCGCGCGCGCTTGTCCAGCGGCGGCGACGTCACGTCGATCGCTCGCCTCGACCTCACCACGCCCGTGGCACTGACGCTGCACGATTGGCCCGAAGACGTCCAGACGGCCACCTTCAAGTTTGCCTCCAGGGAACACTCGCTCGACGAAGTGGATTTAGAGATCAATGACCACAATGTGAGTTCAGCTTATTTTGCGTGTCATCTAATATTTAAAGACTTTTTTTTTATTTGTGTGGACATGTGTTTGACCACAATCTCACTATGGTTAGTGTGAAGGTGGTAAGCACACAAAACCTAGAAGGAACTGGTTGTCAAGTGCAGCTCCGACTTTATAAGTCATAAGTTCGACCCCATATGGCGTACCGCTGTCATCTATGGGCAGAAAACCTAGCTTTCCGATATTGTTGCGAACAATGACTTGTTAAAGGATAGGTATTATAATGGCCATAATCAATTTGTAAAGAGGGCCGAGAAGATACAATTATAATTATAAATTATATATTCAGAAATAAATTAGAAACCAAATCACTATTCGTTTTTATTGTCACACTTCAGAATTACAACCGACTGCCCTTAAAATCATTTTACAATGCTTTTTAATAACTTTCTGCCCCTCCTCTCCACACCTCGCCACACCATACCAAGCCCCTCCACATCCGTCCGCCTCGCCTCTTTGTTTAGTCAGTACAACTCCTCTTTATTCGTTACAGTCGGCCATCCTGAAACAATTGCACCGCAATTGGTGCACACACCCAATTAGCTCTCCAATAAAACAATTAAATCATCCCTAGTTACTACGTCATCGTCGCTACTAGTCTCACTACACTCTGGGGCACTTCGGTAGACCCGAAGAGAGTCTGCAGCTACTATCCCGGAGAATTTCTTGTAACCTCACATACCCTTTACATTTCTTATCTCATATCGACCATTATTAAGCACATGTTGAATAATATAAGGCCCAGAATAAAGCACTTGTAATTTGTTATTGACGCTCTTAACTTCTCCCCCAGATGGTGCTTGTTTCCAAAGTACCAAGTCACCTTTTTTGAAAACCTTTTCAGGCTTATGCCGTTTATCATAATTTCGTTTCATTACTTGTGCCTGTAGTTCTAATTTCTTTGAAGCATTTTTACGCTTCTCACTTACTGGTATAGACTCTTCATTACCTACTAGATTCGGCATCAACCTACCTTTATGACTAAACATAATCTCATAAGGATGATAACCTAGACTTTCATTAACTGTATTATTTATACCCCAGACTGTGTCTGGTATACATTCAGTCCACATGTTGGGATCTAAATTACGAGTACGCATAGCATTTAACAGTGTACGATTATACCGCTCCACTTGCCCATTTGCTCGTGGACATGCAATAGCGTTCAAGGTATGACGGAATTGATATCTCAATGAAAACTCCTTAAAAACCCTACTAGTAAAGGCTAAATTTCTATCAGATATAACTCTTTTGGGGAAACCAAACAAGCTAAACACGTCTTTAAGTACTGCAACCGTTTCTATGGAGTTAACAGTTCTAGTTGGGCGGGCTAATACAAACTTTGTAAATGAATCTACTACCATGAGGATGTACTGGTGCCCTTTTTTTGTTCTACAAAATGGGCCCAGGTGGTCAATGTGAACTACTTCCATTGGAACCGTAGGCTTGGGAATAGGGTGTAATTCACCACTTGGTTTCCCGTGATTTCCCTTAGCGTACGCACACTCTAAACAGTTACTTATGTACTTCTTAATAAATCTAGTCATTTTGGGAAACCAATAATCAGACTTGATTAATTCCTCACACCGTTTAATACCTACATGACCTATTTGATCGTGAAACTTTTGCATAAATTTCCACCTGGCAAACGTTGGCACCACTAATCTATCCCCATGTAATGTTTTCCTATATAATCGATCGTCCTTTATTTCGTAATTATTTAAGACATCATTGCACGCGTTACCCTCCGATAACTGTTTAATTATATTATGCAATTTGTCATCCTGCAACTGTATAGTTAAATACCAGTCTTCACTAGATATCATATTTATATTAACGGACACAGGGAATGATTTCAATTTATCACTACTTTCCTTAACTGCCGTACTGCTTGGTGGGTTACGACTAAGAGCATCGACGTGCTTCATGCGATCCCCAGCTCTATATTCGATTTGAAGATCGTACTCCTGAATTGTAAGCCACCAACGCGCTATACGAGGAACTAGATCTCTCTTTAGCAACATATTTCTAACAGCGGAGCAATCCGTCACTACTTTAACTGGTTTTCCATAAACATAAACCCGAAAATGTTTTAAAGAATCAACAACAGCCAATGCTCAAGCTCGTAACTATCGTACATCGATTCCTCACGAGAAGTAACCCTACTAAAATAAAACACTGGTTTTAATTCTCCCTCGTTATGTTGAAATAAGATACCCGCTATCCCTATTTTACTGGCATCAGTATGTACCTCACAAGGTAGTAAGGGATCATATAAAGCAAGTACTGGACGTGAACATAATTTTTGCTTTAACTCGTTAAAAGAACTATCATGATTACTACCCCATAACCATGTGGAAGACTTTTTAGTTAAGTCTGTCAATGGTTTTGCTATGAGGGCGAATTGATTAATGTACTTCCTAAAATAGCTGCACAGACCTAAAAACTGACGCAACTGATGTAAATTACTAGGCTTGGGAAAATTAAAAACTGCTCCTATCTTTTGATTACCGGGCCTGATACCATCCGCACTTATTACATGACCGAGAAATGACACTTCTGATTTGAGAAATGCACATTTTTTGAAGTTTAACTTTAGGTCAGCTTTACGCAGTTGAATAAACATTCTTTCTAATAGCTTTAAGCCTTCCGTGATAGTTGAGGTCGATAGTAAAATGTCATCCATAAATGTCACTATTTCATCACTATTCACAAGTTTAACTAATTTTTGAATGACCCGCATAAATACTGACGGTGAGTTTGCTAAACCAAATGGTACCCTCAAATATTCATAAAGGCCATCCGGAGTAACAAACGCAGTTTTATTAATTGAATCCTCACATTATGGTAACCAGAAAATAGATCTAAATTTGTAAAATACTTTTTACCGGCTAATCTAGATAGTTGGTCGTCTATGTGAGGCATAGGAAATGGTTTTTTACAGTTATTGCATTTAAATCTCTATAGTCAACACATAACCTATAGTCTCCATTTTTCTGACGCACTAGAATAATCGGGGATGCATATTCAGAATTAGATTCCCTAACAATGCCACCGTCTATCAGTTCATCGACTATTTTTGTTACAGCTTGTCGTTCTGTATGCGCTAATCTATATGGTTTGCGAACTATAGGTTTATTGGTGTTGAGTTCAATAGTCATTTCACCCAAGTGTGTGCAACCTATTTCGTTATTGGAACTTGCAAAACAATCCCTATAAGATTTCAACATTTTTATGAGGTCTCCCGAATACTTCGTATCAATATCTCCTATATTAATATTTGCTAACTCAGTTTCAAATTTATCAGCATTCTCATCTCTCCTCAGAGTAACACAATTAAAACTCACCTCACTATCAGTCGTACACTTCTCAGCTCTTGTAACCGTTGTTTCCTTTTTTCCACTCAATCGGGCTGGAACCGATGTTGCAGACCCTCAGATAGCCATTCCCGTTACGGAGTATCACACTGGGTATGGCATACATGACATCTCCCATGTTGTATCGCCGCGGCTTCGTGCAGTAGTCTCCCAATCCAACTCCGTGAACTGCCACGCGTACCAGATTGTCTCCAACGGACAGACTTGCGTCTTCGATAAGTTCAACTCTAAAACAGCTAGCTTCATTAAACATATCAATATTCATTAAATCACTGGCGTCGCTCCGAGCCTTTGATAATTTTACTCCGTATTTGGACACATTTAACATTATATCTTCCCTATTTATGACAGTATGTCCTATTATTAGGACAACATCCCCCAAATCAACTTCCGTAACTACTGCTGTAGTTCTTATTTGTATTTTGTCCACCAGTAAATCGAACTCAACTTCTCCTATTGCGCGAAGTGAGCAACCATTGAAACCTTTTAAAATCATGTTGGTAGGACTCATTTGAAGTTTAAGAGCATCAGATGCTTCTTTATAGATCACGTTGAGCTCACTTCCTGTATCTAAATAAGCTTACATAAATACCTCATTCACTTTGACATTTGTTTTGTATGCGTCGTTCATTTGAGATAGCAATTGGAGTTTCTTTTTATTTTCTCCGTTGCCATCCTCCATACTGCACGCACTTGCCACGTGTCCCAATTTACCACACCTGAAACACTTACGTTTGTCGGGTAATTTACACGTAGTTGCCACATGTCCTACCTCGTTACAGCGGTAGCAGACTGGTAGTTTCCGAGCGTTGGAATCTCTCATAGATAGACCGGTACTTGTAGATGCTTCACTTCTTGGCGCACCAAGTGTCTTCGTAGAAGAATGTTGAAATTTTAGAAAATTACCTTGATACGTATCAAAAGCTGACAAAAAACCTTCATACAGTTCGTCTGGGGTGGAGCGCTGGAATGCTTGTGCATTGGCCCTCAGTTCCTGTGGTAGCCCTCGAACGATACACGATACCGCCGCTTGATCACTCAGTTGACATCTATAACACATGGCTAATTTCTCCTGGAAATACTTAGTCATAGATTCTGATGAAAGTTTCTTTCTAGTCATAAGTTCATCTAATAACGATGCGTAATCATGATGACGTGGAAAAGCTCTTATGATCATGGATTTCCATTCTTTCCACGAGTGATCGTAAGAATCCAATCTGATAAACCAAAGTTTAGCCTGACCATGCAATTTCGATTGTAAAATATAAGATTTTGTTTCATTACTCCAATGGTAGATTACCCCCAATTGCTCAATTTTATTAATCCAACTTTTTATATTCAAATCACGATTATCGGGATCAAAATCAGGCACTAACTTTTCAGTATTTTGAAGCCTCGTGAACTTATTGCAATGCAACTCCTCGTGGTTATTATTCAATAACTTTTTAACGGCCTCGTCTACTTTTCTTTTAATTAATTCCTTTACAGAGATTGAACGAGTATAATTACTGGTTTCACCTACTTGCGATTTTCGGCTCCTTTTTGATTGTGTAGAATCATCTGTCGTTTTATGTGATCTCTTCATCTTGTCTTGAGTTTTGTAATCCCCACACTTCTGATTGTAAAGAGGGCCGAGAAGATACAATTATAATTATAAATTATATATTCAGAAATAAATTAGAAACCAAATCACTATTCGTTTTTATTGTCACACTTCAGAATTACAACCGACTGCCCTTAAAATCATTTTACAATGCTTTTTAATAACTTTCTGCCCCTCCTCTCCACACCTCGCCACACCATACCAAGCCCCTCCACATCCGTCCGCCTCGCCTCTTTGTTTAGTCAGTACAACTCCTCTTTATTCGTTACAAATTATAGGTACCTACTTACTTTTACAAATGCCATTGTTATTCTTATTTTATGAGAGGTAGAGCGCAGCGATATGTCGCTCTAAGAGCCTCCACTGAGGAAGTACCTCCACCTTACAGACTACCGCAGCCAAATAACTCATAGTTGTGTTCCTTGGCACTTGCACATAGTAATAAACTCATGCACAAGCGTGATCAGTTCTAGACAGTGGCCACCGGCCACACAATGCTTCCAAGTCAGCGTATTAGTTTCATGTGGCTAGCCACGATGACTTGAGGTGATCTTTATGTAGGTAATCCCTTGTATTCCATTTCCAGCACGCGCTAGTGTTCGAGACGGGGACGTGGGAGATAGCGTCGGTGCGAGGGTCGGTGACGACGCACGAGCGCGGTGAAGTGCGCAGCCGCGTGGCGCAGTGGGAGGTGCGGCTGCGGCGGCGCGCGGCGGCGCACGCGGCGGTCGCGGCCGCGGTGCTGGCCGCCGCCGTGCTGCTGCTCGCCGCCGCCCTCACGCTCCCGCCGGACGAGAGGGCCCCGCTTGCCGCTACGGCCTCGCTCCTCACTGCACTTTGGTCGGTATTCTACTCGTAGTTTCCCTCTGTACTAACTAAATCAGTATCGTATCTTATGAATTACTAGCTTCCGCCGCGCGGTTTCACCCGCGTTCCCGAGGAATCTTATGTTTTCCCGGGATAAAAAGTAGCCAATAGCCTTCCTCGATAAATGAACTATCCAAAAGTAGCCTGTAAAAGTAGTCGTAAGTGAGGATAAATAAATAAATGTCCTAAGATATTTTTCACACACTGCCATCTTAACCCAAACCAAGCAGTGTATGGTTATTTTGGAAACCAGACAACTATAACATAAACAACTTTCTTTTCTAAATATATAGGTAGATATATAGATTAGACGGGCCAGTTGGCACGGTTGGTAAGATAACTTATCTATCACGCCATTCACGCCACAGGTCGTGGGTTCGATCCCCACTCAGGACAGACATTTGTGTGCATGAACATATCTGTTTGTCCCGAGTCTGGGTGTAATTATCTATATAAGTAGGTAGGTATATATTTACAAAAAAATAGTATTATATGAGTTATCTGGCTTCCATAGCAAAAGCTCGGCTTAATTTGGGGTCAGATGGCCGGGTGTGAGGAATAATGTCCCAGAATATTAATTTCTCTATTTATAGATAATTTTACCCAGACTAAGGATAAACAGACATGTTCATGCACACAAATGTCCGTCCCGGGTAGGAATCGAATCCACGACTCGTGGCGCGGTAGGTAGTATCTCAACCGACCACAAATATAATAATGATCGTTATAATCGCAGGCTGACGGCGGTCCTAGGGCGGGTCCCGGGCTCGGCCGCGTGCCCGGTGGCGCTGTCGGTGCTGGGCGCGGTGTGCGGCGCGGGCGGCGCGTCGTGCGCGTGCGCGGGCGCCGTGCGGGCCGTGTCGCGCCGCCGCGCGCCGCCGCCGCGCCTGCTGCGCGCGCTGCTCGCCGCCGCCTCCGTTAGGTGCAACCTCACGCCCGAACAGGTAGCGCTACTCGCATCATCATCGTCGTCTCCTTAGGGGGGGTGAGGCCCATGTCCGCCAGTGGACGTCTCCGGGCCGAGATGATGATGATGCCCGATTAGTCGAATACTCACATAGGTACTTATTGTTATCATTGTGTTGAAGCGTCGGGTGGCGTTTCTTTCCGATATGGTAAAACGAGCGGTGGGTGCCACTCCAGTCGTACAAAATAACACTATCGATATTAATTGTGTACAAAAACCACAGAAATAACTACGACAATCTTTTTATTAATCCGTCGATTGAAAAATAACCTTTTCGTACCACTCGCTCAAAAAAGTGACAATCTATGCCACAAAAAGCGAACATAACAATAGTCATTTTTAATCTGTTAAAAACAGGCAAAGAAAATTGTACTGAATTTCATTCATCCTCTAGGAATCTATACCGAAATTTATACTGAACTACATCTGTGTTTACACCATTGAGTTTGTATATAAAGCATTACACATCTTTTTGAAAAAGGAATACGCATTTATTATGCAGTTATGATTATTAAATAAAATTCTCTCTATCAATAATTGGACCAATGTTTCGAATGTTAACTTTTACTTTTAATTGTCATTATTTTTAATAAATGCTTATCTCATATTATTATTGTGTTAATTTTTTCGCAAATGGTACGAAAAGCAGAGTATTTTCCTAGGTGATAAAGCTGTCTTAGTCTTGGGTGAACTTAAATCCCTCGCTACACTCAGGACTCGTCTTAAATCCCTCGCTTCGCTCGTGATTTAAGTTTTTAACACCCTCGCTACGCTCGGGAGTAAACCTCGAGTCCTTCGTTACGCTCGCGATTTAAATCGTCACCGTAATAACCGGTGTCAACTTAATTAATGAATGTTGCAGGAGTCGTCGACCGCAGCGGGCGCGTCGGGGGCGGGTGGCGCGGGGGTCGCGGGGGGCGCGGGGGGGGCGTGGCCGGCGGCGGCGCGGCTGCTGGACCGCGTGCTGGTGGGCGCGCTGACACTCACGCTGCTCGTGCTGGTCGCCGTCTACGTGCTCTGAACTGAACCCACCACTAGCTCACCGGGACACGCTCACGAGACTCAACCATTTACAACGATATTTGATTGTAGTGCAGTTAGCATTATATGAGACAATTTTAGTGAAGGTTTTTAATGGTCAAGGCATAGAATAATAAAAAACTACTAACGTACTGAAGGTTCTAAAAATCGTGTTTTAGGTATGATAACTTACCTACGCCTCTCTTTCTATAGCATAATTTTATCTCTTTCTGACGCAACACGAGTAACGTCATTCAATATGAGTACCTAATTATTACCAGTTTTGTAATATTTCACGATACTAATATTGCGTATTATACGGTGACTTTTTAACCATCATCCAAATTTAAATATTATGATTCTATATTTAATTATTATGTTTGGTGAAGATAAGAAATTACCTGTATTTTCTTTTAATATATTTCAGTACTAAAATATTGAGATATAGGTAGCATCCCAAAGTTGTACAAAAAAAACCACGTTTATAGATACTGCGCGCCGTACACTTCGCGTGTCCGCGGCCTCCCACCGCCCAAATTGCAAAAAGCTTGTATATATACTGTTCACTGTGATAAGAATGTAATATATACGTAAACAATCAAATACAACTTAATAATACACACGGTAGTTATAACGATTAGCACACGAAACCGCCTTCCGCCACGAAACGCGGTGCCGCCATGTGCAAATCACCTAACCTTTAAAAATAAAACCAGGTCACATAAGTACTTACCTTTTGCATTCAGTCAGGCGTAAAAAAATGAATCAACTTAATAATTAAAAGTCAAATCAAATCTCCCTTACCACAACAATTTTAAGAGTACAAATTGTTCAAAATGTAAGCCATTTGTCTCTTAACAGCCTAGCTCGTTTTTGCACATTGTTTTTTAATTTGTTCAGCACAACAGTGTGTGTCACTTCTCACTTCGTCAAACGCACGCACAATTTGCTCCTCCACATACACTCTACGTTTTATTTCAACCATTTCATATTTGCGAAGGCGGGGTACACTTTCGGCTACGGACAGTCTCTGGGCTCTGTTTAGGCTTTTACCACTCAAAATGTAACATCGCACCATTTCATAGTACTCGTGGTGTGAAAACATTGTAGGTACTTTACTTATAAACGATAGCGGGCGCGGCGTACGGGAACACTGAACTCTGAAGTAAGCGCATACGCCCCGCATCGCGAGCGCTGCTGATCGACTGACCCACAATTAAAATTAATATGATGTGAAAATTTGACCTACCTTTTTTTTCAAAAATAATATTTTAATAGTACAGTCAGCGTTAAAAGTAGATTGACACTTTGGTACCCTTTCATAATAATCTATTGACATTTTCTTGACAGTTTTTATGAATTGTGTAATGTGTGACACGGTACTAAAGTGCATCTACTTTTGTCGCTGACTGTAGGTACCTATTCCTAGAAGAAACTGGACGATGCTTAAAAAGTCAACCTGTATAGTAGTATACTGTAAATTAAATAAATAAAATATATTTTAAATAAGCGCGGGAGCAAAGACTGGTCATGGCGGACAAACGTGCGGCACACACTCCACATTATTTTTCCATCGACCGCACGTGAACCCGTAGGTATGTTTTCGTACCTAAACTGTAAAGTGGGCCTAATAAAGGGCGTGTTTGATAGCAAGTTTTCAAAACGAATGTTGAGTATATTTTTAAGCGATGTTTTGTTTCGTTTTCGACCTGTAAATAAAATTAATAATAAATTTAATAAGTATTACATTATTTTACTTACTATTCTACAACATGTTTCACTGTAGGTCTCAGTCTTAAAACCTCTGTCTAGCTAGAAAAAAAACCCTACAAAACCTCGATTAGGTTCCACAAACAGCGACACTAGAGCACAACAACTATAAATGGCATCTGATATTTACCTCAAAGAATGAGTTTTCACTCTGTGCATAGCCATTTCGACGAAAAGCAATAGTACCGCCATTAGTGCTCCCATCCACAATACCTGTAATTGCGAGTTTAAAGAATAATATATGTATAGACAAATAAAGATTACTACCACTACCCTTTAATATGGAACAGGGCAGGGGCTGCCACTTGGTGCTGCGGGCTTTGATTCTTCTATATGAATCTACATTTTAATTTTCGTTTCTGAATTAACTTAAAATAATAATGTTGCCTGCGTAGGTTAGGCAAGGTTTATGTGAGTGAGCAGACATGTCATTGTCACACTTCCTCTGACCAGCTGGGAACTGGGCGGGTATAGAGCGGGTGGCAAGGATCTACGGAGGTACTGTAGTGGAGATTACCTGTAGAGCAGGCAGCACATCACTCAACCCCACGCTGAGGAAGCCAGCACCGGCCGCCTCGCACCGCGGCCGCGCCGCCAGCCACACGCGCTGCCACTTGCACACTAGACCTATCTCACGCTGCCACCGCAGTCTGCATACAACACTCGAAGAGATTTCAATCTTATTCAGTATTGCCGCTTAGTCAGACTACCGCTAGGTCGTAGGTAGTCGGACAAGAGGGTATACGCACATCACGCTTCTCAAGTCGTGGTCAACACTTTAAGACCCAAGACTATAAGGACTTTTGTTCATTTATTTTTCATCATGTACAGATGATAAGAAGTTTTAAGAGAGGTAGAGCATAGCGACTTTTCGCTTAAAGCACAGCTCGACTGGGGAAGTACCTTCACCTTATAGAATACCGCAGTCAGTTAACTGAATATTACGTTCCTGCGCGTGAGTAAAGTCGCCAGAGCTCATCGGTGAACGTTTGTGTGTATGTGGGGGATCTAACCTGGCAGCGAATAGTTCCCGGTACCCGGAGTGCTTAGCGATCGGCACGGATACCATGGGCAGGCTGAAGGCTTGGATCTCCTTGAGCCCGCACTTCTCGTGCTCTTCGTAAGTCTTGCTTATTATGTCGTATCCAGAACTTTGTTCCACCTGAAATAATAGAAAAATAAATACTAAATTATATTAGCTATGATAGTTATTGATTCAGTTATAGTGATTGTTATTATTTGATTTGCTTGATCGTTCTACGATTAGCAACATTAGAGCCTCGGCTTGCTAAACGGGGTTGAGCTAACTTGTTAGTGTGGTGTATTGTATATAAGTACTTGGAAGGCGAAGAGGCCGGTGCGCATGCGCGCGACGCCGTCGACGACGCTGAGGTAGGCGCGCTCGCCGAGCGGGACCAGCTTGCGCTGGTACAGCCGCTGCGTCGCCGGGTCCTTGCTCTCCTACCGACAACAAAACACGTTTACTTCAAGAAACCGACTTGACTGAAACTGTCTTGAATCTGACGACTATTGCGTATGCATAAGGTGTCGTGTTACCTTATTTACTACGTGAAGGATTTAAGCCTAATACTCGTACTGTAGTACTGTAAAGTATCCCCTATTGAAATTATATGGAGCACCTACTTAGATATGTGATTAAAATTGAAGGATCCTTTAAACGTCATACAGGTAGGTACTCTAGCTAGAGTACATAGAAATACCATCGAATCAATTTTGCTTTTGGCAGTACAGGAAGTTCGAAAGTTATTTACTAACAATATGACAAAAACGCGGTGACTGCTACACTCGTCATACCTGTGAACAGGTGCTGCGTGCGGGGGCCAGCCTGCTATTTAAATTTTCTTAATATTTTCATAGACAGACTAAAATTAAAACTAGACTAGCTAAGTATGTCTGTTTAGAAAAGAATAATTGCTGAGTTTACTGCCTCTCTCTGTTTCTCAGCAAGCAATCTTACACTTATGAATTAGGCATATTGTAATTAGTCATATTTTATTTTTATATTTTTATGTGGTCCGAAATAAAGATTTTTTTATTTTTTATTTTTATATTTATATTGTATCGCCGTCTCTACAGCGCCTGTAACCTACCAAATTACTAGAGATGAGAAAAAAACGCCACTCACAGCAAAATAGACCTTCTTATAAGTAGTTTCTTGAACACCGAGCTGCATGGGCGAGGCGGCCAGCTGGTCGATGGTCTGCAGCGCGTCGCTGGGCGTCTGCAGCAGCGCCACGATCTTGGCAGAGTACGCCGTGAACACGAACACCGACGTCAGCAGCGTTAGAAACATCACCACGCGCACCGACACCACCACGGGGGTTATGTGGAACCCTGCCGAGCACTTACATTGTACACATGTTTGAACCCACAGAACAATATTATTTTTATTGTTCTGTGTTTGAACCTATTACAATATTTCTGAATCTGCTAAAAATCGTGGTGGCTAGAATCTTACAATCATGAGAGAGAGAGGCTTCAAAGCACCGGCTAGAGTCGAGTCACCTTTGTCAGTTGTGTGAAGGAAAACATCGGGAAAAAAACCTTGGTAATCAGAGTTTCTCACAACCGTCTTAAAATATAAAATTCGAGCCGCTTCGATCGTTCACACCAGTCGGATTTTCTTATAGCTCCCGTTTACTCGCAGCGATCCGACATATAGAATCTTCCAACGATCCGTGAAAATAGCTCTCTTATAGTTCGTCAACACAGAACATTTGCCTTATTTTCAACCTTCGACGTAAAAAACTTACAGGTAGGTACTATGTGAAGAATGTCAAGTCACATCGTCCCCCGAGGAAGTAATGGGATCGTATATGAAGTGATCTGTAGGTGAGCTATACTATAGTGGTAGGTATATGTGGTGACCTTGTTGGCATATAGCGCCTACAACGAAGGTGAACGTGTCGGGCAGCGTGAGCGCCTGTCCTGGGGGCAGCCGGCGCGGGCGGGCGAGCGCCGCGAGCAGCGCGCCGGCCGCCGCCAGCACGGCGCCCACCGCCGCCCACACGCCGCGGCTGAACGGCAGCAGGAACACGTTCGACACCGCAGACTGGGCCGGTTGACGGAACATGAACGCGCCCCTAAACAACCGAACAGTACCGATTTTGACTGATACCAAATTAGCAACTTCTTATGTCAAAATAAAATTGTATCGTCTCATAAAGTGTTTAATGCGATAATAGCTCAGTAGTAGCACAGAATAAAGAGTTACATCTTTATACTGTGGTAGTAGTGTCGTCTGATGGCGCGGCGATGGTCGTAGGTTCGAATCCTACAATGAACTTGAACTTTCGGTGAAGGAAAACATTGTTAGGAAACCATAGCACGGTGGTAGAGTAGGTACTTTGCAGTACTCACCTGGCTGGCTAACACCCTCAAGTTGAAAATCAAGCCAACCACCTGCCAGTATGTTCCAGCAGCTGCACTTAATAAGCAGTTCCCTTTTCGATTTTGTGTGCTTACCGAGTGAGATTTTGGTCAAAACATAAACTTGTCCAAATAAAAAATAAATACTTGAGAGTGACAGTCTCTGAGCAGAAGTGCAGCACTTCCCACCGGTCTGGCCGCATGAACATAGAGATCAGCCCCACCTCGACGACGCGCCGCTGCAGCAGCCCCGCCAGCCCAGAGAACGACCCGTTCACCTCCACTCCGTACAGGTCTACTTGACGCAGGTTGAACCTGCAGTGTCATACATGCAGCCCTCATCCAGCTACCAGCTCTTACCAGGTCGTACTATATCAGTTATATGTATATACCATGAGTAGTATGCTGTGGCATATTTTTAAGGTTCCGTACAAAGGGTAAAACGGGACCCTATTGCTAAGACTCCGCTGTCCGTCCGTCTGTCTGTCTGTCTGTCCGTCTGTCACCAGGCTGTATCTCATGAACCGTGATAGTTAGAAAGTTGAAATTTTCACAGATGATGTATTTCTGTTGCCGCTATAACAACAAATACTAAAAACAGAATAAAATAAATATTTAAGGGGGCTCCCATACAACAAACATGATTTTTTTGCCGTTTTTATAGATAATGGTACGGAACCCTTCGTGAGCGAGTCCGACTCGCACTTGGCAGGTTTTATTTATTTATTTATTTGACTACAGCATACATTGTGTATGCATATTCGAGCAGTGCCTCTATTGAACAGTTTTGTAATCACAGGATCCTTATATAGTATCTAGTTTTATGAAAAAAAAACAAAAAAAAATACAACCGAATTGAGAACCTCTACCTTTTTTTTTTAAGGCGGTTAAAAACAAAGTCCACGTCCGCGTTTGTCTGCCTGTACGCTATAAACACAAAAAGTACTGAACAGATTTTCATACGGTTTTGACCAAGGGACGGAGTGTTTCATGAGGAAGGTTTAGGTGTAGCGCTCGCTCTTGCAGGATAAATTTTATGTAATAGTTTTAAGTTTGTTTTGAAAAGAGTAATTGCTGAGTTTCTTGCCGGCTCTTCTCAGTAAAAGCAACCTTCCGAACCGTGCGTTAGAGTCTGACTATTCTTAAGTGCCTGTGAAGGCCTATTTGAATGAATAAATTATTTCATTTCATTTCATTTCATATATAATTCAGTAAAGGTTTTGTGTGAATTGGCTGAAATATGACGACGATTGTTGACGATGTCAGAAAAAATCATGCCGACCGGGAGCCGCGCAAACCAATAGACATTATGCTTATTTAAAAAAAATGTGAGCGTATATACTCTGCTACCCGTGCGACGCCGGGGCGGGTCGCTTCGCTAGTATCATACAAAATGTTTCATCCTTGTTGCTAGTGATTATCGATTATCGATTACGTTTCATGGTAGAGGTACTGTTCCGACACTAATGTGAAGATATTCGTTGACCGTAAGTAGTATGCGTAATCCTCATTTATAAGGCTGCTGTCCGCAGACGAGTGGATTTTGCTTTGTAACTTTCTACAACCTAGAGACTTTCAAAGCCAGAGTGAATAGGCTTCTTCTGGACAAGCGTGCGGCATCTTCGGCTTTGTCATCGTCCTTTGTGAGCGAGCGGGTCAGTGGCAAAACGCAAACTGATTTAATATTTAAAAAAAGACTTAGGTAAGTACCGAAAGTTCATGTCATCAGTGCAGAGCATAAGCAGCGGGTAGGTGAGCTTTGGGAAGGTGTCGATCTCCTTGTCGCGAAGGTCCGACCATCCCTTGAAGTGCTGCGGCTGGCTTATCTGTCCACGACACAAATCACCACCGTCTTAAACAAATGCGTGGAATTCGAGGATCTAGTAGTACCTACCTATAGCAAAGGAATTAATAACCACCACCAAGTGTGTCCACTATTTGTCCTCCTTCACATGAGATTATATCATATGAGGATCAGAGTAATCAGAGACCACTCAGTGATAATGGCGGCGAAAGCCATGATGGGTCAAGATTGGCCAGGTTGTCGAAGCCTTCAGTGATGGATTAAATCGTAAGTAAACTATAGCAAGATCATAGGGTACTTCGCAGCAAGATTAAAATGTGTTCCGACAGCTGCATTTGAGAGCCACTTCCTGTCCTGGACTTTGTGTGATTACCACCTTGATGTTGTGGTCTATATTAGCAAAAAGAAAAATATAATATAGAAGAACATTTGAGGCTTCTCACCAAACTTGCAGCCTCGATGATGACATTATCCAGGTCCTTCCTCCTGACTACAGCCGTCGGCAGCCGCCGCCACAGCGCCTGCAGCTCATCAATACTACTATTCCTGTGCAATCCTAGCTCCGTAACTACGAAAGGCCGGTTATATTTGATTCTGTACAAGTCTATCAGGTAGTCCGGCGATGACCAGGTGACGTCAGCATCAGGTAGAATGGCAGTGTCAGCCAGGGTGTCATCGATGATGGTCGAGTAGTAGGAGGCATTGTGGACGAGGAGCCAGGAGTGGCGGTGGTTCAAAGCGCGGGTTGAGGATGCCTGGAACAGATGCGTCAGGTTCTGACCTGGTGCTGGTGCAGGGAGGATCCTTCCCAATACGTAAGGACCCGACACGAAAAGTGTAATAAAATTGTAACTAATCTACTTTCCAACTACTTCTCCACCTTCAATAACCTACCTTCTGAAGCACTAGTTCTGAATCAGGACAACTCAGGTCCAGGAACATTCCCTCGCGATGCACGGCGTACGCGGGCAGCTCCGGGAGCCGGTGGAAGTCGATCTGAATGTTCACCCTGACTCCCGCAATACCACCGTAGCGCCATAGCTCTAGTTCTTCCTCTATAAATTATGCACCGCATTATCTAAACTCATTTCTGCACCATTGCTTAGCAGCAATGATTGTTGATATACATATTTTTTTAATTAAATAAAAACTACGGTAGATACGCTGTTGGTGCCTAAAGAGGACAGGAGTGGTCCATAGAGAATGCTACCCTTTTATTTTTTGGCAAATAATTTAAAAAAATCAACGAATCAAAACTCAAGGGTCATACAAAAAGACAAAAAGCTTTTAAAAACATTACCCGGCGTCCAGCAAACAAAGGCAGTCAATAAGGAGAGGTTCTTGGAGGCAAAGAACGTGAGAACGAAACTGACGAGCTCCATGACGCTATTATAATGACGTCATGTCACGTCGCGTCGTGCTCAGTTCTGTCTGCACAGTGCATTTATCGGCTCTTTATAAAGCGACTTGCTTTAAGGGTTAGATTGTAATGGGGTTTACTTTTTAATTGCGAAAAAATGCACGAAAATTAATTGGATTTGGTTGGAGGTTGAGCAGTCTGGGCCAAGTCGTGTATTGGTCATAGGTTCGATTCGCACTCAGAGAGAAACATTTGTCTGCATAAACATAACTGTCTGTTTGTCCGTGTCTGGGTGTAGGTAAATATCTTTAGACGTATTTCAAAAGTTGAGTACGATATTATAAGTCTGGTTTGTTTATAAACAAGCATTAAGCATTTAGTTTTGGGATTAGATGGCCGAGTGTGAAGCATCTCAAAATACAAACCTTAATTATTCCGATTAGTCCCGGAGAAACATTTATGAAATACTGTGATTCCAAAACTGCTCGCTAGAGGCGCTACTCGGCTATAATTTTAATATTACTAAAAACAATAAACCTTATTGATTTATGAATTGAAAATAAATCAATGTGTAAGATAAAATCTGAAGTCTGCTTTATAAATTATATGAACGAAGATCAAAATGAATTCCCCTTAACAATCTCATAATGATTGCAATTTGTAGATAATGAATGAACAGTCGTCTCTGTTTGAGAAGCAATTGTATCGCGGCATTATTACCTGCTCGATTGATATTCAATAGACGGCACTCATTTACCACAATCTACTGCCTTCTCAGATAAGTAGCCACTTATTACTAATGGGTTAGTGCTGGATGTACTCAGGAACATTAATTTAAACGTAGACCCAATGATGACCTGTAGTGTGTTTATTTTCCCAAAAATATGATGTTTTTTTTATGTCAGAAATCTGACTAGCAGGCTGTCCACCTGATGGTAAGTGGCTACCGTCGCCTATGGACATCAGCCATACCAAGGGGATTGCCATGGTCTTGCCGACCTTTATTAAGCCTAGAAGGCAACTGGCTCTCAAGTGCAACTACCGGAACACACCTGTAGATGCTTGGTCACAGGTTTAGGATAAAAGTATCCACTGTTCATCTCCGTGGTCCAAGCTACCATTCTACTAATTTCCATCAAGTTGAGTGCCTATTCATATTGTTATTGGAGATATAGATAAAATGTAAATATTAAGTTAAGACGCGGAAAGCATTGTGCGCTTTATCTAATTTAAGTAATCTTCTATATGAATAATATACTTTTTGGTGGTTGGAAAGATACCCTACCTGTCACACCATAGATCGTGAGTTCCATTCCCAGGAGTCCTTCCTGAGTCTAAATATAATTATGTATATATATATGTGTTTAAGAAAAAAAATACTATATATAGTATCAGAGGTAGAGCATAGCGATATGTCGCTCAAAGAGCAGTTCGACTGGAGTAAGTACCTCCACCTTATAGAATACCGCAACCAAATAACTTATAGTTAGTTAGTTAGTAAGGTCGCCAGAGCTCATCGGGGAGGAGCGAAGGTTCGGCAACGCGCGAGTGGTACCCCTAGTGTTGCAAGCGTTTATAGGCTACGGTAACCGCTTACCATCAGATGGGCCGTATGCTTGTTTGCCGACAACGTGATATAAAAAAAACAGCCATCTCGTTTCCATAGTAAGTACAAGCTCTGCTTAGTTTGGGATAAGATGGTCGTGTGTGCGTCCCAGGATATAAATTAATTACCTACTTTAGGTTATATTGGCAAAAGTGGTTAAGTGGCAAATTAGGGCTTGCAATAAATAGTCTTTAAACCAAGCTTATGGTGATAGATCGTGCGGGAAAGCTATCGGGTGCCTATAACACCCAAGGCATCGACACTGTGGACAGTTTCGTTTATCTGGGCTCTAATATTAATTAAAAAAAATGTAGCTGCGTCCCAGAAATAAAACGACGGATAGCCATGGCTAAAGATGCTATGACACGCCTCTAGAACATCTGGAAAAATCATGGTACAAGCTATAAAACGAAAACCCGTTTGGTCAGAGCACTAGTTTTACCGATGGAGTCGAGACGTGGACAATCCGAGCAAGAGAAAGACAGAGGATAGACGCTTTCGAAATGTGGTGCTGGAGGCGGATGCTCCGTATTCCATGGACAGACAAATGCACAAATATGTCTATCCTTTCCCAACTCGATATCAAGACCCGTTAGTCTACAGTCTGCCTACAGCGTATTTTGACCTATTTCGGCCACATAATACGAAGGAGAGATATCAGCAGATAGGCAGTTCAATAAGTACTTCTCAACAATCGCAAGTTATCACACTACATAATTGACCGATTGTACATGAGAGACACTTCCCCTATTTCAATTACATAACAACTCAACATCAACAGTTATAGAAACCATTTTATTCAACTGATAATTACTTCATTCAAAACAATAATCCGTCTGGTAGGTATAATTACCTTTCCGTGGCGTGGTTTTACCTGTAGTCCCCAATTGTACCCCCTTAGGGTAGAACTTCGGTGAATCCTTTGTTAGTACACCCCTACGTTACAAAATGTATACCTAACCTACATAATATATCCACCTTGCATGGTTCTACGACCAGTGGTACTCTGCGAACCTCTTACAATCAATCAGACAGTTCTTGCTCTCTTATATTGCTTTATCACAATATAAATCTGTATCTGGATACTAAGACATTGCTCTTATCATTTCTGCCCAGTAATTATTTGCGTCCATCTATAGTCAATACATTTTAATGTTTTATATACTATATACTCGTATGTTTAGTTCACGGGTCCTGAATAATTATGCAGTTTTTTCTTGTTAAATTCGGACTACAAGAGACGCCGGGATATTTTTCTCCCGTACACCGTACTTGTTGACATACCGAACATACGGACACAACGTTTAGCTTCTACATTCATAATACGGACTGTAAAGGTGCCTAGAAACCTTCACCCATGCGGCACTATCTACTATAGGTAGGTACGTCATGTACCTATTGTACAGAAATTATAATTGTTTTACTAATCGACTATGTTCTCAATTTAGACTACAATACATTCACAAATTCCGATTCTACGAACGTAATTATTTCAACTAACCGGTGAAATTATCCTCATCGAGTTCAACACGTCGCTTGCCAATAGTGTCCGACCGAAGGTCGATTTCTGGCCGAATCGATTAATCGAATATCGCCAGAACCTTCTACCGAAGCCGAAGGCTTATAATTATAAACCTTAGATATTCAGTTCAAGATTGGCTAAAAATCATATTAGGCCGCAGCCGAAGGTCTTTGGCCGAAGGAGGCCAAAGCCGCAGCTTCGGTCGGACCCTACCCGCCAATCACTGAAGGCGTCACCCTCACCACAATCTGCCAAATGAAACACAGTAATAAACTTCAACAGTGTATAATAAATATATTAGATATATTGTCTAGTAGCAGGTATGTACACGTAGGCTAGCGTTAGTGTAGGGGGGCCGGGGCCGGGGCCGGGGCCAGGGCCGGGGCTGGGAGCGGGGGGCAGGCGTCGGGCTGAGTGAAGAGCGCGGTGTAGTTGACGAGCAGGAACAGCAGGATGGAGCCGGCGGCGGAGCCCAGCTGCGTGACGGCGCCGCACGCGCGCATGCCCCGCGCGCCGCCCGCCCGCGCCCACCCGTACACCCACATGCGCGCGTACGACACCGCGCCGCACACACACACCCACGATATCACCTAAGGAACACCATACATACATTTCACACACTTGCTCGGAAACATATTTAAAAAAAAATAATACGTCAATTAGCTCTATTTAATTCGATACGCACAAAAATAACGCCAAAAATGTCCAACATTGATAGAAATTGCTTTCTTTTTTTCTTTTAAATATTTTTGGTGCTTAAGTTTTTAAAGTAGACACTAACATAAATTATGTGTTTTTAGGTAAGTACACGATATTTAATATTTAAAGGCTGAATGAGCTTTTGAATGAGCTGAATGAGTTTAAAAAAAGAACAAAGACCGCGCCCGGTCGAATTGATGTGAATGTAAAAGTACAAGGTAAAAGGACTAAAATAGTGTTTACCTTTATAATCTTCATAATTAGTGGGAAAGGAACAAACATATTTTTATAGTCCTATCAAATTAGGTTTAGGTTAGTTCTGTGCACAACCGAATCGACACCACTATATTGTTGATGTTCTCATTATATAAGTCTATCAAAATTATAAAATTATTTTATTACTCGATTTTTTTTATTGTTTCCTCGCAAATAAGAGAAAACACTATAAAAGCAGGCCTGTCCAGTAATGTACTATACGTACGTGACACTAGTCTCACTCAGTACAATATATTTGGGTAATGTGTATACCCTATTTTCCTTCGACCGATTTTACGAAATTGAACGCCAACGCAGGGCGGAAGCTGGTCGGATTGATAAATATAGTAATTGTGAGATGAACTCGCCAACACTTACAATTAAAGCTACCCCACCGGAGTCGTGCTGCAGCGGCGGCGTGGGGCTAAGCAAGGCGGTCGCGAGGATGTAGCAGAGCAGCGGCACGACCAGCGCCAGCATGGCGGCCAGCGCGCGCGCCGGCACCGGCCGCAGCCACACGCCCGCCAGGCACGCGGCCGGGTTGGCCATCGCGCCCAGCGACACCGCCAGGTGGTACGCCTGCGTGCCGTACGGCATGCACGAGTAAGACTGTATCGACGGCAGGATGCCGTTGCTCAATGCGTTCAGCACGGCCATCAGCCCGAGCACGAGGAACCAGCGCGGCCGCACCAGAGACTCCCGCGGCATCGTCGCCTCCTCGTTTTTGGCGACGGCCGCCGGCGCCACTCGCTGCGATTGGAATCCCCGGTAGCTGTTTATCAGTAGAAAACTGATTTGACTGGTGGCGGATAGCAGGCCCAGCAGCAGTAGGAACAGGTTGGATCCGAAGCGCGGCGGCGGGTAGTGCGGCTCCAGTTTGGTATTGTTCTCATTGGGCAGGCACACCGGCTCGCCGCCGACGCCCTGCGCGAGCGCTAGTATACTAGGTATGAAACCACTGAGTCCCTCCCCCACCAGATAAGTCGCGAGGTATATATCACGGAAGTGTCTTAAATACGGGTAGAACAACACTGAACTGGTGCAGCCCACGAGGGCCGCGAAGAATGTCAACGCGAGGAACGCGGCCGATCGTTCCGTGTGACCTATGACGGCAGTCCTCTCGTGCAGCCACGCGTTGAGGCATATCGCGAGCGTGCCCGTCAGCAGCAGGCAGTGAATGTACGCGGCGTCGGAGAAGTGCGGCACCAGGTGGCGCACGAGCCCGTACGCTAGCATGCCAACATTGGCGAGCTGCACCGCCAGCACCATGGACGTGGGCAGCGCCCAGCCCTCGGGCAGCCGCTCCACCAGCAGCGGCAGCTGCACGTACAGCCCGTTGACGCCCACCCACGTGCCGACGCCCCACAGGATCATCAGCACGTCCAGTTTGATATCTCTCTGCCTTGTCAACATCTTGATGGTGTTTTCTCCACCTTTGTCCAGACACGGCGAGTGCTCCTTGTCCTCGTTCAACCTACGGTTGAGGATATCATCGATATTTAATAAAATTATTAGTTTTGCTTACTATTAGATTCACTTTATATTGGCATAGATATCGTGCATGGGACACACAGAGCGCGCTGTGCTCGCTCGGCCCCGCCTCGACGACGCAAAACACTGAAGGAGTAACAACACGTAGATGATTGTAATATATTTCATAGATTAGTGAGCTATAAAAGCTAAAGTTATGTGTACATAGATGTAGCAACAAGGTGATTTTTGTTTTACATCTAGTAAATAGTTACACGGCAATATGTCAGTCAGTAAGTACGTACCTACAGAGTGCAGCGACCAGGAAGTTCTGTACCCTGAGTAAACTGTAAACGCCAACGTGATAGTAGCGTTTTCTAACGTCAATTGTTTACACTCGGGGTACTGATCAAAATGCTACTGAAAATTTATTTAGATTTTTAGTAGTAGCAGTTTAGCGTGTTGGGAGGCACGCAACTCAAAGAAAAATCAGTAATTTTTGTTGCTTAATAATATAATAATTACAGCCTATATCTGCCCACTGCTGAGCACAGGCCTCCGTTCACGAATAAGGGTGAAAGGGGAATGGGCAAATACTCCACCACGCGTGCCCACTGCGGATTGGTGGAGGTAGGCTAGTGGTCAACCTACTGTAAGAGTTGTCAGGCCACCTAGGAGGTCTCCAATTAGCTTAACGACCATCACAATTAAGTGATAACCGGGACCAACGGCTTTACGTGCCTTCCGAAGCACGGAAACGCTCAAGATGAAATACCACTAGGCGGTCACCCATCCAGGTACCGGCCAGACTGGACGTTGCTTAACTTTGCCGATCGGTTAAGAACGGCTAATCAAGCTACGCCACGAGCGCTTACTGTGAATATTTTGTTGCTTGATATTTCGTAAATTTTATGAACCTTTACTACATCAAGAAAATGTTTGAAACTTCTTTATTTTTAAAAGACTTTTTCAAAGATGCCCCACTCGATGTGCTACACACACAAACAAAATATTCACCTCCACTTTTCCACCATTCCAATTTTCTTTTACTAGGAAATTATTTTAGTTTGTTTCGAATTTCATTTGACTACGGAACCCTAAAAAAAGGAAGATGATACTATAAAGGCGGCCTTGGCAACCTATTAGCAGGAAATATAGGCAAGTGTAACGACGAACAACCTACATTATTTTATTTTACTTTGTATAGGCTTGTGTTTGACTACAATATCATTATGGTAAGTGATGATGTGGCCGAGGGTGGTAACCACACGAAGCCTAGAAGGAACTGGCTCTCAAGTACAGCTGCCGGAACACACCAAAGGTGTTTTGGCAATAGATTTTCATTCCTTTTTACATGTTCTGTTTTAACCGACTTGAAATAAAGGAGTTCTATTCGCGTATGTTTTTACATATACTCGATGACACCGGATCAAACAATTGGGCGATGTTGAATGAGCGGCCCACACGTATATTAGCGCACCTATATTGATTCAGACCTCCTAACTGGCCTCTCGAAATCAACTTTTATAAGTAACTAGCGTCGTCCCCTGGCTTCGCCCGGGTGGGTAATTTTTCAAATTTAATTCCATGGAGCGAATGACAAATTTTGAAAAGCGAATATGGTTACATGCGTCATCCTTTCTTTAGAAGACACATACAAGGGCAACATGTTCATGTAGATTGACATACTTACATACATTATTTTCACCTATCGGTAACTACTATTTGCGCGAAAAACGACTACATTTTTTACGACACAATGAAAGTTATTTAAATACTCCAAAATGTCCATAAATTGCCAAGACCATCCTCTTGAAACACCCTGTTCATTAGTGAAAACCAGAATAAAATGCTTTCAGTACTTTCGGAGGAAATAGTGGACAGAAAGACAGCCGCGGCAATGGCGGTTAGTTTACAAATGAATACAATTGTAAAGTACTGTGTATTCCCACCCTTATAGATAAAATATAATCATTATACCGTCACACGATAGTTATTACACTAAGACAGTAGATTGCACATATCATACCGAGCTTGATTTCAGTATATGTATTTGAAAATCCTAACTTAATATTATAAATGAGAAAGTGAGTTTCGTTGTTTGTTACCTTTTCACGCCTAAACAAATGAACCGATCGCGATGAAATTTGGCATGCAGATAGCCTATGGTATGGAGAAAGACATAAGCTAATTTTTTATCCCGGGAAAACATAAGATCCGTGGGGAACGCGGGTGAAACCGCGGGGCGAAAGCCAATAAACTATACAGGATGTTAGGAAGAACGTGTGCCAAATGATAAGGGTGAGTAGCTAGGATCATTGCTATGTATTCTGACTGAATTAACCCATTCATTCTTACTTCTTTTTTCTTTGATAGCTCACAATAATTTTATTCCTCATTATATAAAACAAATATCAGTGTTAGTAGACAGGCATGCTTAAATTTTATTTTCACCAAACCACGGTAACGATCTACCTATAGAGCTACAGTCAACAGTCTTCAAATGTTCACAATATAAGCATCTTGTTAACCCAAAGCCATATATAAATTGTCAAAAAATGTTTTTAAAGGGGGCTCCTAAACATCTCAAGGGGGCGCGAAAAAAAAATAACCTACCCCATCGAGTGGGATATTTTTTTAAGTTGAGTAATCAATATTGTATTATTTTATTTTTTAAATACATATTGGAAAACAAAGGAATGTGAAGTCACCAAAGTCAGCTTTTCTTTTACAAAATTTTGTTTCGAAGAATTTTTTAAATCCCATTGACCTATGAACTTGAAATTTGGTGATAATGTTTATTAATACGTATATTTTACTAACAAATACCAATATATTGATAAATCAAAAAAAAATCTTTGAAATTCCCTAATTTTTTCCTATTACAACCAACTTAATTTTCCGGTCAAATGCGTAGCACAGAAGGGATGCGAACGGCGGTAATTCTGCCATTCGGACGGCTCTACATTTGGTACGGAACCCTAAATGTGCGAAGTCCGACACGCACTTGGCCGCCTTTTAAAATTTTGCTACAATATTAAAGGAAAAGCCTTATAATTATTACTATCATTAATAAAATCAAGGTTTTTAGTTTAAAAGATTCTATAAAGATTAGGATTCATTTTGAAAAAACTACAAAATAACTTGGGCGATAGTTTTGCATAAAATTGTCTTTTGTACATGAGTTATGTATGAGGCGCGACGCTCAAACAAAAGACGCGTGACTATTTATTCGTCGAAGTGGCCAAGTCGAGGTAGTGTGGTATCATGGCAGTACCAATGAAACAAACTCGCTCTTTATGTCTGTCTATTTGTGCGCTTACTTCTTTTAAACTACGCAATGTATTTTGAAGCAGTTTTGAACATAATTTAGAGAATTTCTTCCAAAAGGTTTGCATTATATTATATTAAAAGATAACAAAGAAATCTGGATATTTTGAAATCAAGTTTTTAGAGCATCTACATGCCATATGTTTCTAAACCACAAGATACAAACAATTTAATGTGCTACAGAAAAATCTACAACACCTTATCAATATGTTCAAAGTATGATCCACAGGCGCAGTGACCATGTCATCCTAATTAAAACAACAATAAGTTTTTGACATATTATATACCTTTACACAACTAAACATGTAATCGATCACCGCATAGAGTTTGTAATAATAAGAAATTTGGGCCTGACATACCTGTTACTGATAGCTAGTAGAGTACCGAGGCACATTAAACACCAAATTATTAATCAACACACAACACACGCAGTTATGTAAAAAAAAAAAATCTTACGACGCGGCCGGCCGGCGTATTCGAATCTCAAGAGTGTGCCGCACGCGCAGCCACGCGGACGCGGATGGTGAGGTAGCGTAGCGACACATTTTGGACCATAGATTATATTTCGTTTTCGTCCGTTTACGTAAAACGTTCTGTTCAGGCCCATTTAAAAAAAAACAGTTGCATAGTTACAATAAATGTCAATCAAAAACTCAAAGGAATTGCGTTAGGTCATGTAGTTAGACAATGACCCCTGGTCCCGTATAATAAGGTCAGCAAGTAAATCTGAATATAAGATAATGTCCATTTTATAAATACTTGTAAGATGCCTTGACTTTGAGTTTTTCATAGTGATAATGTTAATTTCTATGTATAATTGAATGTTTCAAAAAACGTCACAGTGAACAGAATTAGACCGTTTTTGCTGTCAACTAGAGGACTAAATTAATAAGTTTGTCCATCGAAAATCACTGTCTGTACATCTCAAAGATGAAACAAAACCCAAACCAGGACTATTATATAACAGACAATAACTATCCGTTAAGGTTGAATAGGTAGGTAACGAAAGAAAGTTATAAAATAGTATTTAGTTAAAAATGAGCACTTTCCTTTAGTTTGCCGGATGTCATTACTTCTCAGAAATTGATCATTATTAGCAACCAACACTATTGGATGGTGTAATAATACAGTGTGTGTTTTTATTTCAAAATCTACGGGTTCGATTCCTGGCTAGGAATATTGACTTTTCAAAAATCCAATGATGCAGTTTTAGTTTTCATCAAAATAAGGCTCGAGACTCCTTTGAGTATTTTTCGCTATTCCTTATAGTTTAGGATTTGGCCATCCACGCCCACTTGACAAATTAATCCTGTATACTGGGTGATTTTGTTATCACTGGCAATACTTGCAAGGGTGGAAGTACTCATCAAAATGAACAACTTTTATTATGGGACTAACTGTGAAATCATGAAAAAATTATCAGCTGTTCCATACAAAAGTTCAATACCTTCTCGACCAAAATGTAAGAAGCAACCATATTATTTTACGCGATATCAGAGTTAGCCCTATAATAAAAGTTGTTCACATTGATGAGTACTTCCACCCCTGCAAGTATTGCCAGTGATAACAAAATCACCCTGTATATATATATATATATATAAGCTATGTAGCACCTCCTGCTGACATAAGATTGACGAGATTGGGTCTGATTGCACTGGTCACTCCAAATGAGGTCAAGTCTTACTAAGTATACCTAACATTATCAATCTCTGGTTTACTTGAAGCTGTGTAATAAATATACCTACTAGATGATATATTGAAATAACTTCATAATATTTTTCATTTATTGTGTTTATGCTTATTATATTTCATTAAAAGTTGTTAAACATTTGAAGGAAAAAAAGCTAACATTGTCACTGTCCAAAAAAATTATAAAAAATAGTAACCTTGCTGAGTTTCTCGCCGGTTCTTCTCAGTTGAAGGCGACTTCCGAACCGGTACTAACTTCAGTAGCTTCGACGTTCATAAGTGCCCTTCTAGAGCCTAAACTGAATAAATGGCTTTGACTTTGACTATACCTCTAACACACACATTACAATAATCGCATTGGTACATTGCCGTCGAACAAAAAGCTGACTGCTTCTATCACTACTACTATTAATTATATAATATTTGTAAATTCACAATCAGTAACGCGGGTTTCATGTTTTTCTTTAATATTTTTTACCATTTTTTTGCAATATCATGAATGCAATATTATATCCTTCGTCTAGGCGACATTGCGAATTCTAGTTGTGTGCGATACACCTAATCTTTTAATTTGTTCTTTAATCAAAGTATTAGCTACCTTTTAGCTGAGGCATAAAGCTTAAATTATCCCGAGAGGTTTCCTCGTATGAATGAGAGGCAAGGATACTCACATGGCGACAGCTGCAGTGTCTGATGGAGCCGACATGTCCTGCCTGTGTCTAAACAACAACTAATTATGAACTCAATTGCGGTCACATATAAAGACGTTTTTTCGTTATGTATTATTTCTAACATTAATAAAATTATGCGAGTTCTCTGCCCTGACGAGACGCGACTCTAATCTCGTACTCGGAATGCAGACAAAGGCAAAATTACAGGTTTACTCGACTAAGGTAATAACAGAAATCGATGCAATCGAAGTGTATCCAATTCATTACCATTCAAGTATTGCAAATTGAAATATAAACAAGTTATTACTAGTACATTCATAAATAATTAAAAATATGTGTATTACATAAATGTAGGTTTAATTCGGTCAGTACCTATTAGTATCTTAAATAATCTGCCTATCTTTTATAATAGGCGTGATGATATTTATTAAAAACAAACAACTAAAATATGGCAATGTAATATTAACATACCTTATGGCTGGCAGCACCTTCCATGGAACTATATTCTACCACACACGACATGAAGAGAATGTAGTAACACTGGTGACTGGGTTATTAATTGGTGGGTGTAGGTAATTAAAAATATAATCAATTTATAGGTATGTAGTTCCTTAGGTATATTTTGTCAATGAGATGCGAACACTCGCAGCTAACGCGCACTGGACTGCTCGTCACGTTCCGACGCGCCGACGCATCTTTAAACAGTTGCAATCGCATCTAACCGACTTGACCTTTTGAAATGGTATCATATCAACGCAGATCGCACTTTTATTTCATTCAAGAATGTCAATATTATCTCACTAATTATGATAATGAGACAATTTTAACATAAATAACGTCATCGCTTATTAAAGATGGACGCACACCTTTCCGCGCAGTACGCGCCGAACGCGCCGAAGTCATCGCATTTTATAAATATTTTATAAATCTTTGATGAATCTTTGTATGAAATAGTATGCAACCCCGCGCACCTATCCGTGCCGCCGCGCCGTACGCGATGTACTCGCCGCACGCGCCGTACGCGCCGCATTTCAGAAAAATGCTATAGGATTACATTAGAAAGCGCGGATGACGTCATAAAATTCCGCGCGTACGGCGCGTGCGGCGAGAGCGGCGAGTGCGGCGCGGATAGGTGCGTGTCCACCTTTAGAGTGCCGCCCAGAAATATATAATTGTCTACATTGGCTACCATCCTCAAGTGGAAAATATATCGTCCAACAAATACCAGTGTATTCCGGAAACTTTATTTGAGAGCCAGTTCCCTCAAGGCTCTGTGCTTACCACCTTCGTCGGTCACATCACTATTTATCATGTCATAGAAATCTATACTAATATTATAAAGCTGAAGAGTTTGTGTGTTTGTTTGAACGCGCTAATCTCAGGAACTATTTGGAAAAAAAATTTCAGTGTTGGATAGCCCAGTTATCGAGGAAGGCTATAGGCTACTTTTTATCCCGGGATCACACAACACAAGATCCCTCGGGAACGCGATTATATAAATTATAAAAAAATACGAAGGAAAAAAAATGTTGAAAACCACACTAGGCACAATAGAATTAAAAAAAAAACTTTGATACATACATATCTATGCAGTAATAAAAAAAATGCATAATTGTGCCAAACTACAGCCCTAAATACTCCCCGAGTAAACGCTTACCATGGTGTTTGCGTCTACGTCTACAACATTTCTCTATGGGCATTACCACAGCGCCTCTCGCGGAATTTTCATGGAACTCATTTTTTTATGCAAAAAGATTTTACTAACGTCAATTATTGTACTAAAAACTAGTCACAATCTAATAGGCCCATTTAGACAAGAGGACATCTCATGGTTTTGCTATATTTGTGTCTTTTTGTCACATGGATGCAAAATGGGCTGTCAAAACGAGCCCATTAGATTGTGACGATTTTAGTAACTATACGCGACCATAATAATATCTGAGTAGGCTGTGACATACAGACAGGCAGGAATAGAGAAACTATATGTCATTGTACCTAATACCAATACAGTATTCTAGTTTATAATTTATTTGAAAAACAAAGACTTTATTTTATTACCCGACTGCGCGATAACAAAGACAGGTTTTTTTTGGAAATAATTCATTAGTTATTAGTTAGCCATTATGTGGAATTATTGATACCAGTATTATATTCAACCATTGTCATATAGACATATACAGTGTGTCAGATCACCGTCCGACCCGCTAAGGCGATGCAATATGATCAATTTTATCGACAAATCCACGATAATAAGGCATCATGCCCCCCTACTGTTTTGAAATGGCGGCCATTTTTTTTTTTAAACTGAGTGTAAAATAAAGGGTCATATTCAAATAGTCACAACGACTCTTAAACTATTTTACTTAGAGCTTAGGCCTTTACATCAGTTTTTAGGTAATATCTTATTGAATCTAAAAAGTAAAAATTAAGTTTTTTTTAAAACATTAAAAAAGTTAAAAAAAACAACCAAATTTGTTCACACTTTTTAAGTATTCAAGTATTATTTATATCAAGTATTTTTTAAAGGATTTAATGGGAGTTTTTGATAAAACTTTTAATGTCAACTTATTACCTACTTTTGTAGCTGTGATCTGACACACTGTATATACCTAGCGGCATGCTAGAGACACCTACTAAGAGTCAAAACCTAGATATTTTTATTCACCTCATGTATTATGTATATTAATGCTTAAGTGTTTTCGACTATAAAGCCCGTCATTAGTTATAAGTAACCTATCTAGATATTAAATTAACTAAACTGACAAATAAAATCGTTAAAACTGATATAAGTAAGTAAAGAGTTTGCGAGTGACGGCCGACCTTCTCGAATATTCGCATTACATCAAGATATTTAACGAACGTAGTGTAATTAAATGTTTAGCATAAGTACGTACTACGTGCCAATGAAATAGAGACACGTATCTGCAGACATTTATTGTTTTCCAATGTCGATTCTTGCGATTACTGTATGAACAGCAGTGCTCACAGTGCTAAGCGATGCGGAACTGAGTATTTTTCTTATGTCAACAGGCTAACAAACAGGCAGTCGGTCCAACCGATGGTAAGTGCTCATCACCGCCTAAAGACAATGCAATACCAGGGCGATTGCCGAAGTCTTGTGTTGAAGAGCTTTTTACGCCCTCTTTATGCCAGCGCTGCGGTTGTGCGTCGATATACGTAAAATCATGATTCTAAATTAAGTTTTTCTCTGTATTCTTTAATGCAATGCATGCAATTTGAAAAAAATATATGTAAAACTAGAGGATTTATGACAGGGAACTATATTTTTAATAATGTAAAATTTTCTATGATAACGTCAGAAATGTCTTTTTAAAAATTTAAAATGGATTTTTCTCCTATTTTACCCACCCAAATATTAACAGACATTCTCAGATCTAATACAAAGGGAACTATTTTGTTACTTTTCCAAATAATCTTTTTTTTTTTAAATAAAATTAAAACATTTTTTATTAGGAATTAGCTTTTGTTCCTTCTCTCTCTCGCCCGTTAGTTTAGTGCGGGACAGGGTTATTTGCGTATATCGTCGCCTAATGATTATTGTAGTCGGTGTCATTAAGGTATTTTGATCTTCGCGACCAGTTTCTATACAAGAAGTTTCCAACATCCTGCTAATCCAGTATATGATATTTATTCTACTAATATAATATTATAAATGTGAAAGTTTGTATGTTTGGATCCATCGAGTATGAAGTCGAAGTTTGTGACTCGATCTCGCCTAAAGGACAGAATGGATTTGGATAAAGCTTGCTACATAGATAGATCATACCCTGGAATAACATACTTTACTAAAAAAAAATATCCCGGGAAAACATAAGATATATATTGAATTATTGACATAAATTCTAGTGCATAAGTACAAGAAACCAATTGTAAACATTATGAATAAATTCTTTAATAACTCAAACAAATCCGTAATTTAACTATCAACGATTCAATTAACTATACCCACACTTACGCTTGAATAAATACAAGATATGTACAGGATGTCTGTCAAAATTTTATATGATCCACGTAATAATTAAAAATCAGGCAACGCACTTTCGATATCAATTGAAAGTTTTTTGAAGTCTACTCTATCTATGGCTCTTATCAACTAATATAAATAAGTAACGCTATTAGATACATTGCCCACCTGCAGCAACAGACACGTGTCATAACATAACACCCGTACGGGACATGAATCACATGGATCTCTACTCACGTCACGTCACGTCCCAACTTCACAACCAACCTACAGAAGCGATCGATTTTAAGCTCTATAAAGCAATCTACCGATTGTTTCAACGACATGGCTTAGCTAGAGGCTTAGCTTACCTTGCGGGTGCGTGTGCGCATGGCTGCGCGCGCATGTCTTCCAGCGCGCCGTACGACGCCGCGGCCGGCCGCTCCGCGTCATCCGTCAGGGATGCCGCCGAGCCCGCCGACCACACCGCCCCCGACCTAGTAGCTGATGACGACATCGACATCGTGAGACCCTCTCGCTCTACCACACCCGTTACAAAAAGTCCACGTTTTTAAACAGGGCAATAGGAACTTTACATTATTCATAAAACATATTACGCACCGGCTGCAGAAAAGTTGTCAGAAACGTCTGGATGCAGTGTAGATAGAAGGGTGTGGCGGCATGCATATAGGAAAGATTCACGTCCAGCAGTAGATATACTTATGCAATAAGCAGTAAATACAACATCAACAGCGAAAAGGTTAAATAGATATATACATTTATAACAAAAGAAAGAACGACCAGCCTTCTATTGAGATATTCTCGTTTCGCTGTAACATGACTGCCAGTCAATCTAACTATGCATGACCTACAATACTCTCAGCGCCTCACTATTGCAGTTTGATAAAAACCTTTTAATTATTTTCAGCTTCTAAATTTTCAGGTTCAATATTGAAATTTTATAATAAAAAGTATTAAAAACAAGTCACCTGTTAATATCACTTCCTCAGACATGTTTTATGAAACAGTAGATGCAGCTATACTACACACACATCTACAAACACTGATCTTATATGTTACTATCGTAAGTAACTAGATTAGCTGTTTACGGCACCGACGCGTTGCCATTTTATATATGCTTGTTGGCATATCTGCCTTAATTCCCAGCTTGACGTCTCGTTTTGACGTAATTAGTTTGTAGTAGAAGAAACGAGACTGACATGGGTTTCAAAGCTACGTCTTTTGAACTCGCTAGTGGCTACGCATTTTTGAGAAATGCTTGTAAGGCGTTGCTACTCTATTATTTATAAGCTCACTGACAAATATAGATAACATGAAGAGAAGATTTAGTTTCTAGTTTATTTATTTAGTTAGTGACAGACTAGAGGTTTGCTCTTGCACAATGTTGTTTAAGAGGCCGTTCACATGGTCGCATGCAACTCGCCGCAAATCGCTTTAGGTAAGCTCGAGAGATGTCCTTAAGGAATTGGGGGGGTCAGCTCCTGGGTTATCTATCGACCGGGTATGCTCGTTCGGAAATTGGGACGTGTATAGAGGCTATTAAGTATGCCCACATCTTTGTAGGATTCCATATAAAAATTAACATGAAAAATTAAATATCTTTTCTTTTATTTGTTCATCATAATATCATACATACAAGTGGCATTAAAGCATGCTAATTAAAAATTAACTAGTATTTGGAGCGTAGGATATATTTGTATAAGTGAGGTGCTAAGTAATCTAAATGATACGGTATTCTGCGGTCACTAGTAAGCTACTGTAGATTCACCGCCACGCACAAACGTCTCAATTACTTACCTACAAAAAATATAACCCTGGTAAAACGTTATAAAAAGCGTTCTAAAGAACTTGTTTGCTTATTGTTTTTTATAGAAAAAAATATTTTAATAAGCTTATAGAAAAAAACACCAGTTAAAGAATCGTTGTTAGTTTTATGTAAATGTGAAAAGGCCCTGAACAGCTATAGTGGATGATAAGATAATATATAATCAGTAATCATGTTAGTTCAGCCTCCATTTTTATCATGATGTTCCAAAAAGCATTTTATGTCTTTGAACTTTTGAACTACATTGTAGTCATATAAGTAACCGTAGTTGGTAAGTGATGACGTGCCCGAAGAGAACTGACTCTCAAATAGTGTTACCGGAATTCACCGAAGATGAAAATCCCCCTTATTCAGAGCGGAAAGGAATATTTTATTTTATTTAGGCCGATGCGGTGTTAGTAGTAGAATTCATTTGCCGCGATCGTGTACCGATCGACTGCGTCATTCCATACGGAAGTCTGAAATGAGAAAATAGGAGTCATCCTATTCAGTAGACTACTCAATCGGTTTGTCTACCCGATCGGGACCGCAACCGAGCAGGTTTGAATAACCCCGAATGTTAGCCAGCTAAGCGGAACTACTGAAGTATTTGTCATGGGAATCGTGGCAACTCTGAATTATATGAAAAAAATCAAAATCAAAATTTATTAGGCATATGATAGACAAAGTAATATTATATTCTCTCGAAATCACAAATTTTGGGCACCCATTGATTACTTATCGTGTATTTATAATAAATTAACATATAAATACCACATTACTATACCTATTATAATCATGGAATTGTTTTACTCGAAATGTCATTCTATTCCAGTTTCATCAAAGAAATAAAAAGAACAAGACAGTCGGTCATTGTTATTGATTGGTATCAATTGGTAATAAACCAATAGGTACAAACACTTGAACCATCTGTTTCTTTTTTCAATTAGTATGGAATGAGTATAGGACTATTCTATAGATAGGACATTGAAACCTCTATACAAGGGCGGATTTAAAGGGGGGGCACAGAGGCACGCCCCCCCCACCCTTGCGTAAATTGGTGCAGAAATCACGGTCCACAGAATCACCATTCAAACTCAGTCAGAAAACTATCTTTATTAAACATGTAATTTTTCTATTGTTTTCATACTTTGATAAACCTTTATATAAATACCTACTACAAGTTTATTTTTAACAGTTATTGTTGATTATTTTTGCTCGTCTGCCCCCAGAAAAAATCCTGGATCCACCCTTGCCTCTATATATTTTTAAGATAAATAGGCTTGTTCGACTACAATCTTACTATGAAAAATGATGATGGTAAGGTACGTAAGCACATAAAGCCTGGAGGGGACTGGCTCTCAAGTGCAGCAACCTTAATTATATTAATATAACTAAAGAGTATTTATATTATAATGCACTTAGTCAAATTAATAATAACAAAACCTCAGTGACAGAATAATCAATATTTCTCAGTGCCATCGGCAAACCCCAGTGCGGGCTAGCATGACGTCATTGCCAGGCAACTTAAATGACGTAGTAGGTTTTGCGTAACATGAATGGACATTCGCTACAATACATAGTACCTTTATATTATTTACTAGCTTCCGCCCCGCGGTTTTACCCGCGTTCCCGAGGGATCTTGTGTTTTCCTGGGATAAAAAGTAGCCTATAGCCTATAGCCTTCCTCGATAAATGGGCTATCTAACACTGAAAGAATTTTTAAAATCGAATCAGTAGTTCTTGAGTTTAGCGCGTTCAAACAAATTTTTCAGCTTTATAATATTAGTATAGATTATTCTTTTACCATAACGCACCAGCTAGCTAGGCGGGTATAACGAAGCCTAAACGGGTCCGACATCCATTGAAAATGAAAATATTTTTTATTCAAATAGGCCTTCACAAGCACTGATGAATGAATAGTCTGTCTCTATAGCTCGGTTCGGAGGGTTGCTTTTACTGAGAAGAGCCGGCAAGAAACTAAGACTACCACCACTAGTCAGATATAAGAACCCTTAGAGTATACATAAAAGGTACAGAGTAACAGTATCCGCTCCGGTCCGTTGTGCCGATTGTAAGCAAAAATGTTATAGATACTTAGCTATGGTATAGCGCTTTCATAGCGATGTCCCATACATCTGCACCCGCCCCGCGTCTCCCGCATCCCCTTTTGAGACCATTCTGTGTGCATACTTGTGCTTTCGGTTCATACTTAGCAAGGCGCGCTCTATAGCTTGCTTATGTATACTCTAAATAAGAACCTCATTTCTAAATACAGCGCCAGTTCTAGTTACAAATACATCAATATATAGGTGCGCTATTGTGCAATTGTTATGACATGTTACTGTTGCATGATTTACAAGAACGAGACAATACAATAGTATGTATGTACCTACATATTATGTTTACTACACAAGTTACAGTTACAATTATGAGAAGAGGAGACTTTTGATGACAGTGCTGACAAGGCTAGGTTTTTCACCTATATCTTCATAGTGGGAGTCACAATCATAATAGATATATATATTTCATCCATTATGAAGGAATACCCTTATATCTATATATATATATAGAGCTCATCGGGGGGGGGGAAGGGTCGGCAACGCGCGAGTGATACCCCTGGTGTTGCAACTTGCAAGCGTTCATAAGCTATGGTAACCGCTTACCATCAGGCGGGCCGTATACTTTTTTGCCGACTACGTTGTATAAAAAATATACATTATAATAAAACAGTTGAACCCGGTCTAAAGTAATAAAAATAGAAAGGGGATAACTAAAGAAGAGCAATAGAAAGAAACCAGCAATTTTAAGACTCTTTTCTGTCTGTTTGTTTGGAAATCTCTGGAACTACTGAACGGATTTTCATGTAGTTTACCCAGGTAGACACGAGATTAATTTGGAGCAGAATATAGGCTTAGTTTCATCAAAATCGGATGTTGCAAAAAGGGAAAGTTATCTAAAAGTTATAGAAATTTTATAAAGTCTGTGCGAGCGAAGCCAGGGGCGAAAAGCTAGTTGTAAATAATACATGTCACCCACACCGTTGAACATAAAAACAGGTATGGTGTCAATTTTATACTAAACAGGAAAATAGCTTGACAATTTTGTTTACTATGTATAAGACTGTGTTTGACCACAATCTCACCGTGGTAAGTGATGATGTGGTTGTAGGTGGTAAGGACACATTGTAAAACTGTGGTACTGGCTTTCAGTTTCAGCTCCCAGAACACAGACGGTTACAAAGAATTCTCAATAGACTAATGAACTGTACTTGTTTATTAACTACTTGGATAAAACTATTTTAAATAATAAATGCAGTAATATGCAGTTTACCATACTTGAAATGAGACTTAAAAAATAAAAAAATAACTTTTTTAAACAAACTCTTTTGAGAAATTATACTAGATTGTACTGTCTGTCACCAGCACGAAAAGTGTTTGCTAAATTACACCACAAGTCACCAGTTCCACCGGTTTCAAATTCCGTTGCAAGATTGTGCCCATACATGCTAACAGATGATGTTAAAAGCATGTAATAGAAATGAAGGTGCATTGTAAATACTCTAAGTGAGTATCTTATTAAAAGGTACACATAAGGTAATGTTAGAAAATAGCAAGAATAAAGGTGATATATACCTAGGGTGTAGGGAAAAGGTGCGTTCCTCTTATTGCGAGTAGGTAGCATTGCAAGGCCAACAACCTGAAAAGCACAAATAATAGGTGAAGCCAACAAAAAAGCAAACTAATATAAAAATACGAACTATTTAGTAACATGCCACTAATTCAAATTGGAGTATTCAAAGATTTCCTTTTGTCCCTATTTCCTTAACCAGTCAGCTAGTAGATGAGAGGCCATAGTCATTTTCTAGGAAATTATGTCTTAATTCAGCTGATATTTCTTTTTGCATTGTCATCAGGGTGATTCATTACCCTGATGACAATGCAAAAAGAAATATCAGCTGAATTAAGCCAATTCATTTTATTTGTGTCAAGTCATTGTAATTATTTTTTATTAGATAAAATATTTCATTGTAAAGTGAGTAAATATTAATTTTCTGCTTTCCCTCTGATAAAAACATATTTTATACATAATTATAGAGGCATATGATTAGTAGGTATTTTTGTTTCTTTACAATTTTACTATTTTTTTATTTTCTGTCTCTACTCTGGAATATTCTATCTTGACAGTATACAGTGAGGTGAGGGAACCTATCATTATGTAGGTTTCTATTTAAAAAAAGGTTATATCTCATCTAACAAAAATAAACATTAATCATCTTAATATCATAATTCATTAGAAATTATTAGGACAAGGCAGATATGATGAAAATAAAAAGATGATGAAATGATATACCTAAGCAAAGAATGGTGCAAGGGAGTAAAGGCTTTGGTCAGAGAGTAGCCCTAGGGTTTTCCTCACAGTAATGGCAGATGAATCAGTGAAAAGGATTCATCAAGAAGACAGATTTAATACTATTCAAGTCAAGGACGTGATATAAAATAATCTTTAAATTATAACTCACCTTGTGATATCTGCCATAACAGTCTTCCAACCACCAACACCACTGCCGGATCACAATATCTAACCCAAGAATCCTGTTAACTGTCTTCAGACCTCTTGCAAACCCCGAAAAGTCGAGGATAATTTTATTATGTAGGTCTTAGGTCGAGGAACCGTCTCACGAAATGTAAACTTACATCACTTTTTAACTTAAGCAAAGAGTATAAAACAAATATGAAACAACTAGTTAATGTAGGTATTAATTACCAGTTTTTGTTTAAACAAAATCCTATTTCTAATAAATTATTAGGTGATTGAAACGTGGATTGAACTTCGGCACAACTTGATCGTCCACCGTAGTCTGTAACTTTTTAGAGAATTTGACAGTGACAGCTCTGATGGAAGGAAAACGACAGCTGATCAAAGTCACGTAGTGATTACAGTCAATAGGGATGTGAGTTAAACGTAAAATGATCACTGATCGAATAGAAATAAAAAAAGTAATTAGGTAATATCAATTATTTCAATCTACCTAACGACATGGAATAATATAATGAGGAATTTCCTTAAAGCTCATATAAAATACTTATTTACAAATTACTAGATCCATTGACGACGCGACGTTGATGAACATGACACTCGACACGACTCTAAATTATAACTTGACTCATGATTCTTGGAATTCTATTCTCTTGTAGATAGTTTTGAAACGAGCGTCCTATACGCTAGCCATGGAGTTTAGATAACAAAAAAACTTGCATGTGGCGAATCTAGCCTGTTTTATTACGGCTAATGAGATATCTTTAATATGACTTGAATCCAATATTTGAGGACATGAACGCATATAAATTAAGCTTGAATGACATTTTATTAAAATCATTCCATAGATAGAAAATGCATTATTTATCTATGGAATTACCAAGTCTGCCATGTTTATCGCCAAAATGTCATGCAACATCGATACTATCGAGCTAAACTTGAGCTACACCTATCTACTAGACTAGTAGACTAGAATAGTAGATAGTTTTAGCTAGTAGATACCTTATTCATTCATTCATCTACACTACACTATTTCTATCAAGAAGAAGAAGAACTAAGCTAGCTAATAACTAAGAATATGCTTTTGAGGAATGAGCTTATCGAATAGGCTATAAAGTACCCATTCCCTAAAAATATAAGAAAGATTAAGAAAATATTAATTTTCTTGTTCGTATAGGCATACGATCATCCTCAACATCAAACACCGTGACCTGTGTCTACCTTGTATATATCGGGTCTTTAGCCATCTAGTCTAATGGGACTAGTTGCCCCAGGCGATATTTGTACCTAGTAACATTGGCACCTACGGAATCCTAATAACCAGCAAATTGCGAGTCTGACTGTGCACTAATGGTAATCTTATTAACATAAAATAAAGTTTATTGTACGAAACAAATTACACTGAGCTTGCGATGCTGATTACCTCATTCAGGCACAGACTTTATCCTATAGTATTTTTGTGCATTCAACAGACTACATAATATCTTCAATTCATATTCTTATTCTTCTAGCATTTGCAGCACAGAAGTGTGCTTGCAATCTCCATTTTGCAGATTTCGACCATTCAGTGAAGATCTAATGTATTGGAATATAAAAAATAAAAATCATTACTGGTTCGACAGTTATTTTAATTTAAAATTTCAAAAAGCAATACAATAATCTCCGCATGACTCGTCTCATAAAGCTTTACACGTAAAGTAGTTATCTTTATTTAATAGTACAATAATAATAAATATAACAAACAGTGAGTGAATACTCCGGCGCTAATGAAAGAACTGTGATCTGCTGCGTGCCTCCCCCCGCGCCCTACTTGTCCTTCTCGCTCTCAGACTTCCTGCCCAGCGGCACTGCTGCCCGAACCCTGCAATACAATACAATACAATACAATAATACATTCACCGCCATCCACATACCAATGTACTAATCAATGTAAAGAACTTTCACTAAGGGGGTTAATATAGATACGTAAATACGCCAATACAAGGGGAGAACCAAAAGGGGGAGACTCATAAACATTTTTTTCTATTTTACCTACACTTCATATCCTTAAATCTATCATCTTGCCAACCCTGACTCATTTGCTCGCCCGTGATTGTGTACCAAATATTCGAGAAACAACCTAACTGATCTACTGCCATCGCGAACCATTAGTGCATACCTTGGCGTTGACTCAGTAACGTATGAACAAAGTGTGGGCGTGAACAATGACTGACGACGAATGTCAGTTCATCTAACAGAAACGAGTCTGCCACCCGATAATGTACCTTATTGAAGCCCCTCTAGTATTGACCGTTGAACGATTATAGCTCCAAATCTAGGTCAAAGTTAACTCATTTGGTGCCAATCATGCCTGTCTCAATTTTGTACACTACGTATAAGACAAGTTCACCAACCGGAAATGATTTTCTCTTCTTTAATGTTAACTTAATGCACTGTATTTGCTATCATTTAAAGATAAATAAGTCTGCAATTTAAAATAAGATTAACATTATGCAATTTCTCATTATACACCATAAATGGTTATATTTGTTGATGTTATTCAACTTTTGGCTAAACTGGTTCATTTTTGTATCAAGTTTGAAATTTGAACATCTCGCGTGGCAAAAGTGAATGTTCGCACATTTAAGATTAAACAGTCTGCAAGCTAACTTTTTTTTACTTTTAAGCGATACCAAGCGCAGTAGGTACAGTTTAAAAAAAAAGAGAAAATATTTTGTGAACACAACTCGAATGAAATTTCGTGCTCGCCCTAAATGCTATGTCTGAGTGTATACACCCAGACTCAGAATGTATATGGTCTTACACACAAACGATTGTCCTAGATCAGAATCGAACCCCCCATTAAAGGCAAGTGACTGCCAATCTGCACTAGACCCGCGTGAACTACGACTTTTATTCCTGATACCCCCTTTTTCATGTCAGAAGGCTGACAGTGGGCAGGTGGTCTACGTAAGTGGCTACCGTCGCCTATGGACATTAGCAATACAATACCAAGGGGATTGCTAATGTGTTGCCGACCTTTATAAAGCCTAGGAAGCCCCTGCAGTAGGGCTAATATGTACGCCACGAGATAATCTCGCGCCTGCGCAGAGACAAGCAGTTGTCCTTATCGTTTGTTCCTGTCAAACTGAGACAAATATAGAACGGGAAAACGAGTCGACATTTTGTCGTGGCGTGCATGTTAGCCCTGGTGATGATGACGATGATATAGATCAGGGATCACCAAATGGCGGACCGCGGTCCACGACCAATATTGTGCGGACCAAACTTTGGCAAACAAAAATGTACACGTGGTTATTTCATTTAATCCGCGCACATCCATACAATAATTTGATATCATTATAGTAGGATTTGTAAGAAAGGATCTAAGCTTGGTCGCCAGTCATTATCTACCAACCGGACCGCGATAATCTTTTATATTTTTAAACGGACCCATAACAAACCTAATTGGTGGCCCCTGATATAGATAGAGGTAGAGTGTGCACTTACTTAGCTGAGATCTCGTTGATCTTGGCGCGGGCGAGCTCCAGGTTGGCGTCCACTTGCGCCTTGTTCATTTCATACGCCTTCGGCAGCGTAAACAACTCTATCCATCCTGGAATTATAACATTACATTGTGTTACAATACATAAACATATCTGCAAATCATATAAGCAGGCTTTAATAACTAAATGACAACCTTAGTTTGCAATGACCGGCGAAGTTGATTTTGTTTTGACTAAATGGTAAATTTGTGGTTGTTTTTTTTTTTTTGCCTAAGCCCACATTGGAAAGCATAGTTAGGACACCGAGACTATATAATTTATATCTATATCTATACTAATACAATAAAGCGGGAGTTTTTTGTTTGTTTGTTTAAAGGTGCTAATCTCGGAACTACCAGTCGGTTTTGAAATATCGATATCATAAATTCGAGTAACGAACACTCTTTACTACACAAATTTTATAATCCTACTAGATTCCGCCCCGCGGTTTCACACGCGATCCCCAGGATCTTATGTTTTCCCGGGATAAAAAGTAGCCTATGTTTTTCCCCATACCATAGGCTATATGCATATAAAATTTCATCGCGATCGGTTCACACAAACAAACAAACAAACAAACAAACTCACTTTCGCATTTATAATATTAGTTAGGATTTTATTTTATTTTATAATCCTATAATTAAAAAGTAATTGACAAATGTCATCTTCACTAAGCCTATGTCAGGTTCATGCTGGCCATTATAGATTTGGTCCTTAAAAGTTATTGAACACTAGCTTTTCCGCGCGATTTCACCCGCGTTCCCGGGATAAAATATAGCCTATGTTACTCGGTGAAGATGTAGCTTTCTAACGGTGAAAGAATTTTTTAAATCGGTCCAGTACTTTTTGAGCCAATTCGTTACAAACATACTTACATACAAATCTTTCCTCTTTATAATATTAGTATATATGACAAGCCTAACATAGATTTAGAATATATTGAGACGGTGATAGCCGAGTGATAGTGACGACGTCGGGGACGAACAAAATAAAATTGGACGCAGAAATTATGTGAATAATGAGGTGTATGTTTGGAAGACACGAATGGATACAATTACACTCTATCCATTAAAAGAAACACTTTTTGACGTTTAAGAATGTCTATGAAAAATAATCCTTATTACTTTGGGATAAGGTTCAACTATATAATATTATTATACAATTAACCATATAACAGATAACCTTATTGTGACGCAATATGGTTCATTGTTCTTTGACATTCTTAAACGTCAAAAAGAGTTTCTTATAATGGAAGAGGTATAGGAATGAGAAACTGAAAATGACTGAACAGTTGGGAGGGAACCTTTCATCGTGGTGTGGAGCTTTATGAGGAGGGATGAAAGTCATATATTGTTCAACATAAGGCTCCAAAAGAAAAATATAGTTAATGGGGAAAGAGGAAGACCGGAAAAGAGATGGAAGGATTGTGTTAACGATGGTATGTGTGAGAAAGAAGGACGGAAAAAAAGTGATAGTGAACAGTTAGTTACCGAGGATGATGAGCGTGATGCCATTGAAGCAGGCGCCCACGTACGTGAGGCACCACAGCAGCACGCCGAACTTGAGCGAGTCCACTAGGTCCTCGACTAGGAATAACCTGCAACAGATTAGTAAGTACTTACATTACATACATACAACACAACTACTTATCTAAATATCTGATATCTGGGTGAACCAATACCAGGTTCAACTATAGTTTCAACCTCCAGAATATTTGTCGCAAATAGGGATAGATCTGTGTGAGTAAATGAGATGCATTGTTACCTGTCTTTCCACCCTTACAAAACATAAAACTGTTTAATCTAAAATAACGTCTCTATACGTTTGTTAGTGACAGGAATAGGCCGCTAAATACCGTGTTAATGCTGGGACCAATCTAGTGATTTTGACCTTTAAAAATGTTGGAAAATGAACCATAACACTGATATTTTACATTGTTAAATGTCAGGAACCAAACCACTTTTGTTTTTAGCTGAACTATAAAATTATTGTCTTTTGTATCATTCAGTAAATTCGACCTTCATAAGTGCCCTCGTAGGGCCCAAACTGAATAAATGGCTTTGACTTTGAATATAAAATTCTAAGTTTTTTGCTATTTTGTTTCCTATTGTTGTTTTATGCTGTCAATAAATATATAATTTCTTATTTTCTTTCTTAAAATCTTTGGCCCCGGTTTGACAGCGTCTTAAAAATAAGATCACCGTTTGTCTTTGAGATTCTAACATAGATTTTAATAATTATCACAAGACTTTTCACTTCAGACACCAAGAACGCCATTGACCAATAAAGACCTTAAAATTAAAACAATTAAACTAAAACAAAACGTTACGAACGGTGCGCTAGGCTAATGATTAGCGCCATTAATAAACGAGGCATGTCCGAGAGGGGCCTTCGAGTTAAGCACTACGTGACATCAACAATACGTACATACAACAGGTGACATACACACGGCCTTGTCTAATATTACGCTTTTAATGAACCCGTGAAAGAAAGTCTTTGTTCCTCTACTTGACTGCTTATTTGTGACTCTATTCATTATCTACTTAGAATTGAAAGTCGTCTAATTTAAATATTCCATTAATTCTTTACATACGGCCATTTTGTCCCAAACTAAGCGAAGCTTGTACTATTTAAACCATATAACTCATATCCCACCAAAAATATGAATAATGTGAAAAGAAGGCCAAGTTCGATAGAAATGACGTTTGGAATTGTCGAACTCCTACAGACAGATAATTTTAAGTATAATGGCCAGTCTCACAGGTCATTGATGAGTTCCGGGTAGCTTATCTGGTAGATATCTGAAAATGCTGTTTTGTTTTTAAATGAAAGAATGAGATTGTCTGTTAAAATATCTGCTAGATAACTTATGAGGGCCACATCAGCATCCTGTGAGACTGGCTTTTGTACTTATAAATTATATCAGTCTGTAGGGGTCTGTCTAAGGGTTGGAAAACTGAAATTTTGGGCATATTTCTATGTTTAACTACTAATCGCCTTTATCTTATTCAAATAAAGTTGCAAATAGTATGCATTTGATAATAAAAGAGCGGCGACTAATAAACTTGGAAAATAAATGTTTTTTTTTTTTGGAATCTAAGAGAGGTACTGGTACTGATACTAGTACTAGTAATATTTAATGAGTAGATAGAGAAGACAAATAAGTACCTGCGCAGCTCAGAGGCGGCCGCGTTGAGGTGCGCGGTGGCGCCGGCCGCCAGCGCCTGCGCGCGCTCCGCCGGCACGCTGATGTCCTGCTCGAGCAGCCATCTGGGTTACAATACAATACAATATTATCACACATATTATATATAATACTATACAAACTAACAAACAATACATAGACTACTTATTACTTACTAACTAGATATGAGATGAGGCTATCGTAGTTTAGTGGTAGGGCCGTGACGAAGGTCATGTTTGAAGGTGAAGGAAGTTTTCGTGAGGTGCAGCATGGTGGTGGGTTCTTGTACCCACCCACCTAGCTGGCTCCCACCCTCAAGTTAAAACACATTGGAACGAAACTGTTTCGCAACGTGCGGTTTCAAAGGAGCTTCCTACCGCAGACGCTCAGGTTGTGGAACGAGCTCCCCGCCGTTGTTTTCCCAAGGGAGTATAACATGGGATCTTCAAGAATGGTGTGAAGAGATTTTTGTAGTCGGTAACGAGTGAATGATATCCCTGGTGTTGCAAGTGTCAATAGGCTGTGGTAACCGCTAACCATCAGGCCGGCTGCCTGTTTGCCAACTTAGTAGTATAAGAAAAAGAAATGTCGCCAAGCTTATTCAGAGTTTCGATTACGTTACCGGAACAAACTCAAAGGGTACCTACCGATAGATCTATCGACGAATTGCGGATTGTCCGATTAACATGTTTCGTTATAAATATCCTGTTCGATATTAATTAAAAACAAAATGGCGGAAATGTATTTCAAAGTATTTATTTAAATCCTGAAAATTCTGTTTTAATTCCGGATTCAACGTGATTGGACCCGACTTTAGGTTTCTTGTTCACTGATGCGGAGCAATGCAGTTTTTTTTTATAATATTTCAGCAAATCAAAAGATGGCGTGACATAACTCATCAAATACTTTTTGTATAATAAACTGGTGAAAATTATTACTTACATGTTAAATCATGTAAAATCATATAAACCTCTAGTTGTAATTAGTAATTGTGATAAGTATTCTTACCACATACTCATAATCTAATGAGTGCGCATACTTGTACATAGTGAGTATAGGCGTGGATAAAAAGATGTTGCGTCTGTACAAACACAGGTGTGGTTGATTGTACATTGTCATTTAGGAAGTTAAACAATTAGAATCAGAACTATTCGGACACATCACTACTACCTTATTTTAAAAAGTATGGAATTAATTGCATAGTTTTTAGGAAGCCAAATTAAATTTTATACTGGGTGACTTTTTAGTCACTGGCAATACTTGCAGGGGTGGAAGTACTCATCAATATGAACAACTTTTATTATGAGACTAACTATGAAATCACGAAAAAATAATCAGCTGTTCCATACAAAAGTTCAATACCTACTCGACCAAAATGTATGAAGCAACCGTTTTATTTTACGCGATATCAGAGTAGGTCTCATATTAAAAGTTGTTCATATTGATGAGTACTTCCACCCCTGCAAGTTTTGCCAGTGACAAAAAATCACCCTGTATATTTATCTTATCTTACTATCCTATTCTACTCGTCCAATTAATATTATAAATGATATTTCGTATGTGTACATATATCTCTCTCAATTTCCGATGATTTGTCCCACGACTATACCTACACCCCTTACCTTATTAATAATAAATAACCCAATAAAAGGGTTATAAATGCTTCTTATCATTTATATCAATATAATAATACTTTGACATCATCTAAAGTATTTTATACTTGGATGGATCTTATCAAATAGAAAGATAAATTGCTGTCAACTTAACGTGTCAGGATAGACACCTCCTGCGTAATATTAATAGAAATCAATCAAGGCGGTATTGAAGTAGTATTGGACGCCTACATATGGGGCGCCCTGAGAACTCGCTCCGATGTTTAATTTAATTTTGGAGATGACGTCAGATTACAATGCGGCACACGGACACCCGAATAGTGCGTCTGTTTGTAATTTTTTTAAAAGTTACTGATGACTAAGTATAGACAGCGTCATATTTTATGACAAAGTTGTAGCATGCAGGCCAGGCAGACCTGAGGTCCACCTGATGGTAAGTGGCTGCCGTCGCCTATGAATATTAACAATGCCAGGGGGATCGCTAACGTGTTACCGACCTTTATAAAGCCTAGAAGGCAACTAGCTCTCAAGTGGAACTGCCAGAACAGTAGGTGATAGGCGACAGATTTTTCAACTTGAGGGTGGTATAATTATTTTTTACTGACACATTGGGGTTGATCATTTGAGTAGACACCTGCACACCCACACTTATCCTGAGTTTTGATGGATGAACGGTTACTGCATATTGGAGTTTGGTTGTTCAGGCATTAGGTTAAGATTGTGAGGGAACTTCATTTAAGTACTTAGTCTGACATTTCCTGGAATCTTTTTATATTCAGGTCGATGACTAGTAATAGTTGGAGCTGACTTCAGTGAAGTTCAGTCCCATTACCTGCCTACATATACGGGATGGATGCCGACACTGATTTATTGGAGGAAAAACTATTTTGTTAGGTTGAATGATACAAAATAAATAAAACAAGAGTATACATACTTGAAGGGGTGACCCTCGTTAGTCTTCTGTACGGCCTGCAGCACGTTCTTGTATATGCGGAAGGCGACGGCGGCGCAGAGCGCCAGCAGCGAGACGTACGCCAGCACCGACACCACCGAGCAGCACGCCAGCGCCACCAGCAGCGCCAGCCCCGCGCCCAGCGCCGCGCCCGACCGCGCCGCGCACCGCCAGTATATCAACGACTCCACTGGAATACACGTTACATACTACTGTTACTGTCGCTGTTACTGTACACTCACTCTCATTCTACCGCTCTCTCTACCTATAAACTGTTTATTAGAGGATACGTTTGCGATTCACAAAAATCTCATGCTAGAAGATAAAATCAAAGACGCTTTTCAAAAAGTTCTAGAACATATCCTATGGATAGGAAAGAATACTTTGTACTTTTGTACTTGTATCGGTGGCGGATCCAGGACTTTGGTATTGGAGGGGCTTGACCCAGCTGAGGAGTATAATAGCAAGCTTAGTTTGAGATTTGTTAGGGGTGGACCCAGATGATTTTAAGGGGGACTTGAGCCCCTTAGTCCCCCTGGTTCCGCTACTGACTTGTATGATGATAATTAGTAAATTTTTAAGAATGGGACTGCGGTTTTATGAGTTCATGTAAGCCACAGATGAGTAAGCACATTATTTGGCTGTTTTGGGGGCCTTATCGCGACATTAAAAAGCTTAAGAAATTATGGACTATGGCTCTTGTAACAATATTACAATGTAGCGAAAAAAGAGAAAGTAAAATTAGAACATTATTTACATTAATGAGAAAGTTTTCTTTTTTTAAATATATTGATACACTTTTAACAGAGTTGTATATCCATCCATTGTATATATCGTGATTTTATTAGTAAGTTAAAATTTTACGTTCATAAGGATAAATAAAACATGTTTTAAATTATTATGTAGTTTGATTTTTTAACTCAGGGTCGCCATGATATAAATTTTAACTAGGACAAAATAATGGTTAATTAATAATCAAATAATGTTTGTCACAGACATTGCTCATAGCTATGGGAAAGTTCATCGGCCCGACGCATAAAACCTGACACGTTAAGTTGGTTTGTAACTTATTCCACGTCGCTTTTACTTATACAGCTTTGTGTTCCGACTTCACGCAATAATAACACCACTGGACCATAGTTTGACGACTAAATTACGATGCAAATACGCGTTATTTCATTCAAATTTTAATGATTACTTCTCAAACAAAACGCTGTAAGTTAGTACTTGGTAAGAAAAGATTACATACCTAGAAGCATGTCGCAAGTCCGAACAAATTCCGATTTATGGCTAACAATCGTTATTGTCGCACGCACACGTCAAGTTTTAGAAGCATAAAATTAGATACAATTTTAATAGATAAAAATTATTTCACAATTTCCAATAAAATGGTGCTTACGTCGAACAATATGTTGTCTACGCAGCTAAAACAATCCACGTACCGTCGCGGGTCGGCCCGAAAGTTACCTACACTCGAGGTGGTCACATAACTGCCAGTTAACTATCCGTCGGGAACGGGATCAATAAGAGTGGTTATAGTATCGGGTTGAGTTACCTGGACCGCGGGGAGGGAGGGGCTCGCTCTGTGCGGCGTGACGCGGCGACTGCTTGGGACGCGCCATGGTGGCGGAGTGAGCGAGTCGGCCCGACCAGCCCCGAGCGGGGAGTCCGCGCCCGCGCACATGGAGCCACGCGGGCCTGCCTTTCTACACGTCACCTGACCCACTGTCAGACGGCACCATCACACCGCCACGCGACACACTAGGTACATAGCCGATCCTATCCGATCCGATCACATTCTATTACGATCGATAAACGAGAAAAATGCGAACTCGTTCTCCGTCCCTTTCTACCGCTTTATTTCAACAGTGTAAATAGCTCGGCTTATCAATATCATTGCTAAGGTTGCAAGAAGGCAATGAACTTGAATTTTTAACGATAATTTGTTCGAAATAATTAATAACAATATTTTCGCGGCTTATATGAACGCAACTTAAAAAAAAATGAAGTGAACAAGTTATGTGATGTATATTTTTGAATTTATTCGTGAGTCATGGAATCCTCAAAAAGTTTCTGATTGAGAATTCGAGACAAGTGAGTAGCGATACATCAACGAAATGCCCACAATAGGTTTCCAATTTAAAGATCGTAAATAAATCGCATTAAGGATGTTATCTCTGAAGCATCCATTCCATCCAGCCAGACGTCTGTTCGAGGAGGATTGATGTGATTCGAGCAGTGATCGAGCACCGCACTGACTCACGCTTCTATATTCGGCACTAGGAGAGGTCGATAACTTCATTTCAATTAAGTTACAAAAGGATCGCTTAGTTAGACTGTGTCGAGTTATTTACACAAAAAATAGACCCATTACCAATGATAAATCAGAATACGATATTTAGGTACACATATTGAGTGGGTTGACAACAGGTCTGAGGTCCTACGCTAAACAAAAAACCAAACGGGAATTATCAAATGCAATAGGTAAGTTGTTACAAAAAATAAAATTGAAGAACACCCGAAAAACCGTGTAATAGCAACAATGACCTTCAAAAGGACGCATGTAGCGAGCGAGCGTCAGATTTACAAGTTCTCCCTTTTTCACACATTAGAGCAAACACAACTAAAGAAAAAAAATCAAAGCGAAGAGTCCACAGTTCATTAAAAAAATAGATAAATAATGGAACATTCCATACAAAATACCACCCTGAATGCTCCAATGACTCCGCTGAATGCGCTCCGATTCGTCAGAGATTAATTGAAGAAAAAACTCTGCATAACTTTCTTCGCAAGAAAAACAATGTACATAAGTGGAGTTGAGAGTGGTACACATTGAAAGTGCAAGTATTGGAAGGCTTTCATTATCGCAAGAAACCTGTATGACCGGTAACCGGATGACCGGACGACACATCCGGCACCGCGGGGAAGCCTGTTTCGTTGTAGCAGCCGACAGCTTGCACGCTCGCCAAAATGCCTGTCTGTCACAGTGTTTTACAGGTAATATTAAAGTAATTGACATTGAAATTTTAGTTTTCAAAATTAAGTCAGACATTTGTTCAATTTAATGGGTTAGCAAGAATATTGCCAAATTATCTTAGCTACAGTAGTATCACTATCAAATACGAAACGAAAGTAATATCACATCAACATAATGTAACAGTAATGATATAATGAGAAATAAGAAATCATTGACAGTATGTAGCACTAAAACTGAAATCTTCTAAGAAAACAGTAGCTCTAGAATATTATAATTAACAATTGATACTCAGTTATTTTGGTCACCTAGCGGGCAGAAACCCAGATAGCCTCGCAAAGTTAATAATATGGGACAAGTGGAATGCAAGCGACGTCAAGGCGGTAGCAGATCAAATAAAGACATTAGACACCCTACAAAGGCGAGACAGTGACACAAAAGGACTGCTAGAAAAGCAAGTATCCTCTAGTTGCTAAAATTGTAATAGCCACAGAATTAGAAGTAGTACATTATAGCTTTAAAATACTTAATAGCTATATACTAAAAATAAGTCGGGATCCAACAGTGAAATATATCAATGAAGAATTTCGGAAGAGGACTGGTATAAAATCAACAATGAATGCATGAAAAATTTTGGGCAAAGGCCAGCCAAGAGTACCAAGATAATAGATATTATATATATACGACAGAAACTTTGCTACTGAACGATTGAAAGGGAAATTTAAAATCTGTATCACAGATCGCCGAGTGAAGCGGCGCATCAATCAGAGATGCTGAAGCGATGTGCGATGGCTGCCAAAATAAACAGTCGTGTGGAGTGGACAATCCAGCGCGCCAACCGAACGGTGCAGTTAAAGTTTTAGTAAACCACAATCTTTTCGAAGCTCTATATCGCCTTCTGTGAAGCCCGATGATAGATATCAATGTATGAATATTTGACGCTACATAATAACTATTACTGATAATGCAAGTAATAATGAATGACCTAATATAACAGTAGTCGGACAAATGAGAGCCAAACAACAATTCATTTACTTTTACTATCACAACATGACCCTTGTCATGGAAAATTTTGAAGATATATAAAGTTGTCTAATTAAAAGTGTAAATACTGACTATTTGTTCTCATATCTTTAGTAAAATTTCGGAATGCTCAGTATGTTTTGCAATTTATTCAACAAATTTTTTACATTCAAAAATGTCAAGTCAATTAAGTTATTATCGCTATACATATAGCCTAGCCTACCTACAGTTTAATGCAGAACATAACGACACGCAATCAATGAAAGTAATAGCTGCTCTCATTGATTTATGCATATTTTCTCATTATTTATAGCACGAACTGTTGATTGGCGGCGACATTATCGCACATTTAGAAACTGCGCTTTTATATGTTAATTTTAATGAGCAAAAAATTGCTTCGAACAATTTATTGTTAAAATCATTTGTATATTTGGTTTAGTACGGAATCAACACCGACATTATAGATAGATAAATAACACTTTATTGTTACACCACACATGAAAGAAAATACAAAAAAACTTAACTTACAGTGAATGTGTTACAATGGGCGGCCTTATCACTAAAAGTGATCTCTTCCAGGCAACCTTTGGATAGAGAGGAGTTAAACAACTGTATAAGAAGGCAAGTAGCCAATTCAACATAAGAGGTAGTTCACAATTATGTTTACTATGCTTCGGTTCTTATGAATGCTCAGTGCGCATCGCATCGCACGTTACCGCATCTCTAGTACTCCCTACCGGTCCGGCAAGCAACGTGCATGTTTGTTTGTACACATGCGCATTTGCATGCACAGCTGCTCTTCCTACCCAGCAGAGATTACCATTTGTTGGTAATTAGGCTTAGGTAATAGATATAAACCAAAGGCGAAGAAATTGTTCCGCCAAAGGAGGTTCAGAAAAGTATTGCTGTTTTTTTTTGGCATAGTGATATATCCCAATTCCCAGTTAAAAATGATATGAATTTTAAAGGAGAAAACTGTATTATAAGCAATAGAGGAGAACATTTTTGAAGGACTTTAAAGACCCCGCCTAATAAATGGCGTCGGTAACAAGGAAAACAAATACGAAGAATCAGCGACAGAATAATTAAAATCTTGTCGAAAATTCCGTAGAATTCGCAAACAATGTTATTAGTGCTAATGAATGATAAAAACACGCGGTAGTTGGTTCCAACATTCAGGTGACATTTAAAACTAAATCATAAATAGTTGAAACAGAAATACAATAGGAGTGGATGAGATGGAGCGAGGCAGGAGGTCGCGGTCGGCCGCCACCGGCACCAGGCGGTAAAAATAACGTCACGGCTTCCGAGTGACGGAAACCCACGAGATGGGTCGCGGCGCCAAGTCGCAATCCGCTCATTTATTAAGTGGATATTTGGATTTTCGAGACTTCCATAAACTCAGTCAAAATTTCAAAATGAAGCATCGACTATATTAGACACAGTATACCTTTACCGCGATCGTGTACTGATCGACTGCCTTAACCGTCGTCAATAGGAGCAATAAGGGCTACCCAATCGGTTTGTTATACGTCACCCGAATCGGAACCGCACCAAAGCAGCTTCTAATAACCCCGAAAACTTAAATGCTCCTAGGGCAATTCATTGAAACAAATGAATGAGTCCCCAACTTTTAGGATGCAAAGCATTTAAATTACACCAGAAAAAAAATAAGTGAACATGCCATGACAGCAGCGTTTATTACCGCAATTGGAAAGTGTCAATGGCTGCTTCATGAAACATCTTGTGTAACAATAATCTTTATCATCGCAGCTATAAAGTGACAAGTACGTGCGACAGTGCGATGCGACGCTATCGGCATTTCAGACGAGTTCTAGATAGTGCACCTACCACTGGGAGTGTGTCACGGGAAACAAGTCATTTTAGCCCCGGCCACCGCTTCATTGACTATTATTTTATAGAGAAAGCAATTTAGGAACATCGTTTTTGCATGTTATGCAACAGAAGACATATTGTTGGAATAAAGTACTTTCCAACATCACACAAAGAAAAAATGTCAACCTGTAACTTTTGTACAATTGATGCATTTGTTATTAAAAATACCTCAAAATTAAATAAACAAAAGGAGAAAATAAAAGCCAAAGTCACAAGTCGATTGTGACTCAATCTTATTTTCCAACTAATCATAAACCAACAACTAAGATCACATAAGTATACATAATATATCGATCGACTCATAAAGTGTGTCTATTTAACAAACTACTTTCATTGATCGTTTTTCATAAATCGTTGATGCATTAAAAATATTTGCAACATTTGTATATACTATGTAAATATACGACAACGCAACGCGAGACACCAAATACTGCTTTTTACTGTGAAATACCTTAATGATACGGGGTTTATAAAATATCATATGAATATAATCATGTTGCTACTGATGTGATCTCAATATTGGAAAATTACTTTGAATGTGCCAAAATCAATGAATGATTATATAGGCTAAGGGTTAATTATTTAGCACAAATGTTGATCTGTTAGTAACATTCCATGCTTGGTAACATATTAGACACATTAAGCTACAATTAGTTGGTGAATTGTATCAAGGCAATACTAATTAGACTTTGAATGGTCAAGCAGATAGCGCAGCGGATGCCACTTCCCTCACCCCGTCACCCTTCTAAGGCATAAACAAACAGTGACACACTTTACAATCATCCTGACACAACAAATTGCAGTTGCTATCTCGATGCCATTTATTTATATACTAACATTCCTCCTTATTCAGACCCATTCGGTTGCAATTCCGAACGGAAAGGATGATTTTATTTCATTAAATTTAGGCTGATGCTGTGTTAGTCGCAGAATTCATTTGCAGTGATTGTGTACCATTCCAAATGGAAGTCTGAAATGAGAAAATAGGAGCCATCCTTTTCAGTAGACTACTCAATCGGTTTGTCTAGCGAATCATCGGGGATTATCGGTGCAGTTAAGTAAATCGATAATCAGAATATTTTTACCGAATGATTAAACTGATTATTGACATAATTTTGAACAGATTTAGAAGGATTAAGAAATTGAATATACTAGTGAATGAGCGACACCACACACCTGCATCGTGCATTCTCGCTATTGTTAAGGATTCATGTGTGTGACCTCCCGCGGAGCGATCGTGTTTCCACCGGGCATGTAAGGGGCAGGTACGCAACAAGGTAACAAAGGAAAACCAACCTTCCGCTACGACAGCCACCGTAAAGCGATACGCAAAGTAATCAAACCACCGACCGTCTACATATCGACCGCAATTCTCGAAGACTATTCGACTCTAATTGAATTAGAGCCATTAACAGGTGGCGGGAGTGATTCATGGTGACGAGACGATGGTAGTGCTTGTGATGATGAAATAGACGAACTGATTAAGGTTATATCAGCAAACCGTGATATCACTCCTATGCACATAACTAGCGCAGAAACTGATGAATTCGTGTTTAGAGTAGCTCATATTAAAGGGGACGCCATTGTTGAATACTATAAATAAGATAGTTATTTAGCGTTCAGTGTCAGTTAAAATAGGTCTAATTTAATCTTGGCAGTAGTGATGTCTGCAGAGTTGAGCAGCACATCACCGCACTGCGCATGCGCCCCGCAGGTAGACATTCATCACGGACAACGCGAAATTAATGAATTAAGGTCTCAGAGTTGGAACTATTATTTATTATCTCGAGACCACCGACACGATGTGACGGACGTTTTCAGATAGTTATCTTCAAAATTACACCAAAGTTGCGTCGTGAGACCACAGAGTGATGACGAATAGGTAATTACTCAGATTCGCATTGCAGAGATATCTGTTAATTTCGTCTAAAACAATACACCTATTTAAGTTATAAATACATCAAACATGCGGTGGAATTTTTTAACTACGACACGACGCGACGACCCTTCGGTTAACGACAACTTAACGGCTCTGTAATAGTTTCATGGAATATTTCACTCGAAAGGATCGACCAGTTCCGAGTAACGATGCGAGCGAACGTCAGCACATAATTCAATGTTCGATCAGGAGCTATGAACGACCCCGGCGGCGGCGGCGTACGGTGCAATTGGGTTGGGACGTTCATGTCGGACCTTGACTTGACATGTGAGGTTATAATTGTTCTGTCTCCGGCGGTGACTGCGATAAATTGTACGATCTTATCGAGCTGGCGCGCGTCGACGTGCGGCGCGCCAGGTGGAGGCGAGCTCGCGCGCCCGCCGCGACCCGGCCGCGCCGCCGCCACCACTACCACCACACCACCACATCGACCTCCTTGTTAATGCCACTGGAGTGCGGCGTGGTGCTAACACTGCCTCTCACAAACACTATGCGACACAGCGGTCACTGGGTCACACACAGTGCAGGGCCGCAGGGCAGGCGCGAGGCGCGCGCTTGCCCGGGCGGCCCGGTTGGCGGCGCGCCCACCTAAGCGTATTTCTGCCCTCCGCCAGCGGTGACCACTCACCTTCGGGGTGAAGCCTCTGCGGGTCGAACCAGGCATCTGGAATAGAAGGCTGCGCGTTAGCGGGTTAGTCGCGACAGAGAGAGAAAGAAGCGGACGAAGCGAAGCCGGCGCGAGGCAGGCACTTACAAGGTTCGAGGACACAGAACAGCGAGGGCCCGGAGTCCGGCATGTTAGCACTTTACGTAACGCGGGGAACGTGACAAAAAGAAGGCGGCGGACGGAGCGCGCACCGCGCCCGACTCTCGCGTCGATACTGGCGGCGCACGCAGCCCCTCGCGCACCGCGCGCCCCCTCGCCCTCCGCCCTCCGACACCCGCGCCCCGCGCCTGCGTGCACCACTAGGTGGGTACCCTCCCTACCCGCACCCCCGACCGACCCGACATGCTGCACCACATCACCGAGCCATCACCCGCTCGCTGCCATGCTGCGGCAACTCGTGCCGACAGACCCTAACTACCTAGGTTTAGTATGGTAGATAGTGTGTTAGTAAAAGCATGCGGTTAGTATTGCGATGCACATAAATACACATAATTTACATGAAGAAAATGAGTTGTAGTACAAATGACATGAAAGTGAGATAACGAGTAGCCGGTGTATATTGCGCGTCTGTGTGCTGGGGTTAGCGACGACGGCGCGTCCCAGATCAAATAATGTCGCATAATACCTTGACGCACCGACCCGCGAAGTGCACTCGCTCCAAATGACTCATTCATACAAAGGTTTGTTCAAGATAACCAGGTTCAAGACCTGACATTTAAGTAGAATGTAGGTACATAGATATCTAATGGAAATTGTTCAGATGAAACGAAAAATGTTACTTACTTAGTACTTATAACATTTACCACAACCCGATAATTCCGTATGCAACATTACCTTGTTATCTTAACTTGTTTGTTGTGATGACTCATGTAGCCACAGAGCTGACGTTATCCTCACTAAACATACAATGAATCAAATCGTCCTTCGTGATCAATAGGATTCAAAATTATAAATGGCTCTTTAAGAATCAGATACTTTTACTAAATCAAAGTGAAAAACAACTAACGACATTGATGTCACTCCTCCACGCATCAGAAACGATCGCACAAAAAGCGGTGACAAACAAATTACCAATAACAGTTGCTTTAGCACAAAGGGGTCTTACTTAACGGGGAAACAATTGAGAGGCTTTTGCGCAACATTTGCTGCATTTGGTAAAAAATATTTAGAATCAAGTTAAAATTTAATATCCTATATACCCAATAAAAAGGAAATACATATGTTTTTTGGAGGGAACTTGCAAAATTAGGTTTCGTTTTCGTTTTATTTTCATGAAATTGTGTATTTTGTGTTTTATTGAATAATATTGGCAGTGGAGTTTTGTACTATCCAACCAAGTGTACTAGTGAAGTGAAATTAATGCGTGTGTCATGGATTATGAGGTTGTCTCAAAAAGTCCGTAACAAGTTTTTATAGAATAGCCACCGATTTCACTCAAGACTTACTGACTTGTGTGGTTAAGACTTGAATAGATAATGTCTAGAATTTTATTATTATAACTTGAGATTAGCAAAATACACAAGCTGTGTGATGCTCTTAAAAAATATTGGAAATATCACTTCAGTAGCTGCGGTTGATAACTTGATACTATCTATATGGTACAAAAAGCCAACACGACCCAGGAGAATAATGTACAATTTGGAACACTGATTGACTGTATAACACATTGACGAGGTATATAAGAGACGAGTTATTGCGAATATAAATTCTATTATCACTTGACTAGGCTAAAAGCACGATAGGGCAATGAATTTGTAATATTCCAAAAAAATCGGCCGGAGCGGAGGTGGGTCGGGATGACTCACCGGTGGTCGGTAATGACACAGATTACTCCACTAATGGGCTAATTGCGCACAAAACTGACGTGCTTTTGTCCAATATTTTATCTGTTGTATTTTGAAATTTTGTTAAGTCACGTAATGAATAAGCAGGAGACATTTTACTTTATCTATATTTCATAGGAAAACTTAATACACAGTTTGTCGTCATTGCTACCAAAGTAATTATGTTAATCCCCATTTTTATCTTCCCGGTAATATTTTCTTTTTTTTCTGCTTTAACTGCTCACCCAACTCATTAACGAAATGGAATTATGAAGCAATAACTCTTACTGCCGCACTCAGAGACGTCAATTTAAGTTTAATGATCGATTACCTCGATACCTGTCTTTTTAGAGCTATTAAATAAACAAAGATGGACATACTTTAATCAGACATTCAATTCTAATTGACGTCTCACAATTCGTAAGACAACACAAACTCGGAAATAATTTCCTTTTTCGAACAAATACAAATTTTGCTTTAACTAAGGTGATGGTAGCCAAGTGGTAGTTATGTCGGATGCCACGACGAATGTCGTGGGTTCGAATCCTACATTGAGGTAGAGCTTTCGGTGAAGGAAAATATCGTGAGGAAACCATAACACGGTGGTAGGGTACTTTGTAGTACTCGCATGCAATTCCACATCATCACTTACCATGTTGAGATTGTGGTCAAACACGCCTAGAAGAAAAAAAACTTGCTTCATTCTGGCATTTGGTAGTCGAGGCAAGCAGGTTGCATCGTAAATTATATATGACAGACGTGTAACCGGTGACGCCATGTCACGCACAGGTTAAAAATACTATGTCGCGAGTGGGGATGACGTCACCCTCACCTGCACTCACTGGTGCCATATACATATAATAACAGATGCAATAACAATGAGCCTTTTGGATCAATCACGCGTAATTTTGTAATCGTATATACGTAATGGAAAAAAGCCAAAATTTTGTTTTTGGACAGATTGTCCAAAAACAACAAATTATATAAAAATGTAACCTTGCTGAGTTTCTTGCCGGTTCTTCTCAGTTGAAGGCGACTTCCGAATCGGTGGTAAATTCAGTAGTTTCGACATTCAGTAGTTTCGACATTCATAAGTGCCCTCCTAGGGCCTAAACTGAATAAAAGGCTTTGACTTTGACTATAACAGGCAAACAAATAAACTAGTGACATAATTTGAATTTTTTTATTATCATCGTTATGCCCTAAAACTATGTTCTCTCTATTCTATTCATTCAACGATTACTTATCAAGATCAATTGACTCAATCAAGTTATACTTACTTATACCACCGGGGAAGTATGCGAGGTAATGAAAATAATAAACATTGAATCAGTATCGCGTTTCTGGATTAGACGGGGATCGGATACGTAAGTTGGGGAAACTCGATGCACAATATTTAAATTTCCTAATTCTATTTGAAAGCTAGTAAATTGGTTACAATTTGTTGATTAGTCCGTAACTCTTGAAAATAATGCTCTAGCGATATAAATCGTAATATCATGGAAACGCACATCCAGCTAAACTGATATACCTAAGGGTCGTAAAGGAACCCCGTTAAAGTGGGGTTGAATTAATAATCAGGATTTCCAGTGAGTCATTCCTTTACCCCTACATGATTTTGATCGACTACCGACTTTACTAAACTTTTTAATCGCTGTTACTTTTGTTTACGTTACGGTAACAAGATTGACTGCATTCAATGACGAACATAAAACCGACACTATGTAAGGTAAGGTGGTGTTGCAAGATTGTTCTAATCCTTCTTATCGAACATTGTACCTTACCTACTAATCTAAACACAAAAGTTTATAGTCTATTTACTAAGTAATTGAAGTGGAAATCGATTTCCTTCCAGCGCACAAGTGAAGTAGACGAATAGATGAGTAGGCAGTAGGCTCTCTCGTATGTATGGAAACTCAAGCTTATGCGTAGCAACAACTTGATCCGTTTAAATAAAGAGAGCAGACGGTGGGTCTGTGTGTTGGCGGGCGATGGGCGAGTGGTATCGATCCAGACCGGCGGCGCCCGCCCTGCCACCCCCGGCCCTCAGCCCTCGCCGCGCCACAAGCCTAGCCTTTTTTGCACGAACGTCTAGGTTTTTCCAGGCATCCAGGAACGAGGAATAATTAAGTAGTAATGCCAATAGCCCCACTAGGCAACACTAAGCCAATCCATATAATGGAGGAAATATTTCCTCTTCAACACTTAAGGATATTCAATTTAATTAATAATTGTATTAATAGCATTTCGCATTATTGTAGTAAGCTAATTGACAGGTCATCAAATAAGAATAGACACGGGAGATCATAGTTTTGGAAATTTAATAAAACAAAAGAAAAGCTACCAAAACAAAAGAGCCCTCGCATCTTCAATGTAGACATGATAATTTTTACTCTCTTTGTTGTTAGTAAAGTGAACGAACTGAAGAGCGTGACAGTGAAATGGCGTCACCTGAGGGAAGAATCAACACAAAGGGAAGAGCAACGAATTAGGTCAACAACATAGGTCCCTTTGTGCTTTGTGGGGCACAACATTATGTTACAAGATGCAGACGATGCAAGAGCGTTCTTTGACTAAAACAGACTACAAAGAAATTGCATTACTGTGACAATATATTTATGAAGCCTTTTTATTTTTCTCCGATGCAACCCATAGCTACAAGCTGTCGAAGACACTTCTAGCAATTATCTAGGCATGGTTCACTATTTACGCATCGTATTTCTGGTGCAGTTTGAATTAAGTACATTATGATGGCAAATGCGTCAATAGAAAGGTTCACACGAATAATCTATGTATTTGGTGATACTAAAATGTGTGCTTCATAAACTCCCATGTTACTGTAACAGTTTCAGCTAGTAATAATGTTTCCCAAGACGTGAGTGAGACCTTTCCACTTGAGAAATATCGACCGTAGTACTCGTCTGATAGTGATATATGTACTACGTATAAGATAAATACTCGAAAGTAGATCAGTGAGATTACGCCAGTTATTGTGCGGATGATAACCATGGATGATGATAAGCAAATGCAACGATTCATCACACCAAAGTTGACTGTAGTTATTGTAAAAATTTCGTATTGTATGTAATGACAATAATAATTACGCTCATAGCGTATGCCGTATTTGAATAAATCCAAAGTCAAATTTGCATTAGTGCAGTGCTGTCGCTGCGCTGCGTATGGCCGCGTGCTGAGGTCGACTCGGTCGAACAGATCGAGTGCGAATAAAAATAATACGACACAACATATACTAACTCTATCTAATGATACATCGAAAGTTTCCGATGGAAAATATTTGCATCAGGAAGTAGATGGTCAGACTGCTTTGAGATAACGACATGCTATTTCTACTCAACTATATTTGACATTGGAAGCAAAAAAGCATCAAATTCAATAACGGACGCATTTCTGACGTAGTGTTTAAAAGTTACCGACGGATGTATGTTGTGTGAGCGAACCGCAGATACGCAGACTTATTAGAGGAACGTGATCTAACCAACACCACAATATGTACCGCTGCTGCAGAGCAGAACGGACTATACAAGAAGATGAAACCCATACTGAATCGATTCACTGATCGACACATTAGCAATTTATGTAATCCAAAGCCCACGATACATCCCAAAAATATCAAAAATCTAATACTTACGAGTGATTTTGTCACCGGTTCCAGATCCCATGGTTCAGAGCACAAAATAATCCAGACAAAATGCGTCAAATCCTGGTATCAGTCAGTCACAGTCGGCACACGATGGTACACGAGTGTTTTAAGTCACAAATGGAAGGAGCGCGCGGGCGCTGAGTGTACGGTGCGGTGCGATACGGACGTGAGCCCGCCACCGAGTAATATTCGCTTGTGAGCCACTGCTACGGAACTTATAACTGCTGCTAAAATTAGCGATGGTGGCGTTCGACTCTGCATACCACACGGCAGTCGCCGCCGCCGCCGCTCCTAGACACTATTGCAGCGCTTAATAACGCCAAACCCATGTAGAAAATCATTATTTTCGCCTTATCTATGAATTTCGTGAAGATTACGCATCTGTCGATGAAACAAACTGAAGTGGCTACTAGATAAGATTACTTTCGAGATTAGAGACAAGAGTTTTCAAAATTGAGCCAAAATAAAATAATATGGTTATGAAATAAGAAACTAGTGAAATTTTGCGTAAAGATATTTTCTGCATTGTGATTCTTCAAACAGGCACTATCTATAGCGGCGCATAGTTTCTTTAGCTTACAATGACATATTCTCCAGATAGGAGATAAGATACGGAAAATATGCTTCTTATCATTTTCGCGTAGAATAAATTACATAGTACTTAAAATTTTCACAAATTGGGTCCGCGTCAAATTTCTTTCCAACTGTACAAATTCTCGGATTCTAAGTAGGTATCTAACAAAATATCGCTGACACGACCGCTATCGGTATCAATCGACGGAGTACGTCGACGGATGACTCATACTAAACTGTTCGTGGAAGTGCATCAATTTGTTGCGTGTCGCTCGGGTAAATGATTATTTGGGAAAGTTTAATTTGGATCGTTGCCTCAGATTTCTGGTGATATGAAAAATCAACAATGAGAGCGCTCTAAATCTCATACGCTGCATAATTGGCAGTGTTGGAAGAATATGAATGTGGATATCGTTGATTATTGCGTGAATTAGAACCTCTTGGCGGAAGAGAACGTTTCATAAATAATAATGAATGGTGCGACATCGGGTCGGACGTCCTTTCTTTCCGCGAGCAGTGAGAGGCGTGGGCTTCAGCTGGTGCCGTTACCCCGTCACTGCACCGCGGTCATCGCTCTTGCCGCTTCGCCACCTCTGCTCTGTACTAGCCATCGCCTCCCGCCCCTACCACCCCCTTCTACCTTTGAGAGAGCTATTGTCATTATTTGTCATCCATCATCACTAGTATTTGCAAATCCCGCATATGAAATTAATTGAAATTTATGATTCATCAGGTGATGACATAATGTTAACACAATGTTTTATAAATGCACGATTTACATATCTAGGATGTTGATGATTAACGACCCGTATTCTAGTAGCTATTCGAAATTCGAAAGGAACCCACTGAGATTCAGCTCGTGCCTACCGTGGTAGGTATAAAGGAGCGGACATTGTTCACCTGCAGACGTGATTTTTCACGGTTCGTAGCGTACAGAGCTCGCCTTGAAATGAGACCATTTTGAACACTCATTGTGTTACACAAAAAAAGAGCCGTGCAAGTCTCCGTCGCGTCGCAGCGTCGTCGCCCGCCACTACGACACTTTGAAAATATACGATGAAATCATACAGATACAAATAGAGGCAGAGTTTCACAGTTTCAAAGGCTTAAATATATTATATCGAAAGCTTTCAAAATTCATAAAATTACAGCTGGGACGGAACAACGCTGACGTCACCTCATTTGCGAGAATTCATGATTTACATGTAGGAACCTACTCGGTACAAGTACATACCATTTCGTATATCGATATCTGATTATTGTTTCACTGTAAATCGTAATGAGTATGTAAGTAAGTTTAACTCACCCAGTCCCATCTGGCAGAAGATAACCTCGGCCTCGATGACGTGTGCGACGGGGCCGGGGGCGCGCGCCGGCTCCGGCTTGGGCTCGGGCGCTGCAGGCTTCGGCACGGGTGTTGGCGTCGGTTCCGGCTTCGGTACCACCACTGGCTCCGGTTTCACGGTTTCCGGTTTGATCTCCACCGGCTTCAGGTCTGGTACCGGGGCGGGTTTCTCGACAGACACGGGGGTTGGCACCAGCACCGGGGCCGGAGCTGGCTTAGGCGCTAGCACTGGGGTAGGGTCGCGGACCACGGGCGTCGGTGGTTCGGGAGTGGGTGCATTCGGCTTGGGAGGCTCGGGACGATGCAGGGGTGACTCCCCGGCGGTATCCGCATCCGACTCGCTGTCTGTGAATCTGTCTGCAATATGATCGGGCTTGGCGTCGAGGCCGGCGGAGGGCGCGCGAGCGGTGTCTACGAACATGTCCCGCTCCATCTCGAGGAAGCTCTGTGTGGTGGCGCGGTGGTGGTGCAGCGGCGACTCGCCCGCCTCCTGCTTGCCCTCGCGGTCGAGGTGCTCGAAGTCGTCCGTCGAGTCCTGATCGCGCTTCATGGCGGGCGCTGTCGGCGGGGCGGGCGGCGCCTCCGCGGCCGGCGCGCTGTCGCCGCTCGCGAGTCCTCCCAGGAGACCATCGGCGCTGTCCATGTTGCTTTACGAGAAAGATAAAAAGAATAATTTCCAAATGAGATCGATAGGGTGCGGTGAGAACGCGAGTGCGAGGGTGCGGATGCGTGGGGCGGGTCCTGTCGTGCCTCCTCGCTGTGTCGTACTGCGGTGCGGTTCGAGGCGCCCGCCGCTCGCCGGCAGCCTCTGCCCGACGTCACTCACCACGAGAAACGGTATTACTCATTGCCGACCCCACCGATATGCAGCGGGGGCGACGGCGCGCGGCGCGGCGGCTTTTCGAATTTATATTGAGAACAAGGGACATAAATACATAATTTAAAAGGTATCAATATTACTAATAGATATTATTAAAGAAATTTGTGAGACCTAAATTTGCTGGAAAAATATCTGGTTCAATTTAAGCAAATGTAAGAAAGAAAACTTGAAAATTATTGACTTTCTGATTCTGACCTTTTTTCAATGCGCTCAGTGCGCACTGCTTTATCGACGCGACCTGACTCAATGACAGATTCAGAAGACGTACTGTGACATTGACATTTGACAACTCTGGAAGAACTGACAGTTAGTATTAGTGCTGCCATACTTTTATAATCGATAGTACTAGTTTTCTTATAATCTGAATCACCAAACAAGATTCTTAGATGCTACTGAAAATTAAGATTTGAAGTGAAAACTTCTTTTAGCGCGGTACGCATATTTTTAAATGAATGAAAATGAATTAATGAATGAAAATATTTTTTATTCAAATAGGCCTTCGCAAACACTTATGAATAGTCTGACTCTAACGCACGGTTCGGAAGGTTGCTTTTACTGAGAAGAGCCGGCAAGAAACTCAGCAATTACTCTTTTCAATACTAACTCAGAATTTAAGTAGATAAAATTATTTATCTAGTCTTACTGACAATATTTGTGTGTATATATACGATAAGGAAAAAATATATGTAAGTATCAAAATGATGAGTAACTCAGTAAATAAATGGATATCAATTTAGATGAGGTAAAACCTCTGGACTCACGACGCCGTTACGAGACGCAGCTATAGTGTGTGCATATATCACAGCATATGTTATACCGAGTATAGACGTTTAGTCTGGCGTTTCGCCGTCGGGATCGCATCTTGTTTGGTAAGTTTCGGAGCATTAACTTTTTTGGAGCCAATATGTGTGCTAGTAGGCATTTTGGAGCCGTGAACTCTGTACAATTCGCAGTATACATTTATATTTAACACTATTTTCTTTCAATTGAACAATATAAATAAAATAAATAAATATTCTGGGACATTATTCCTCACACACGGCCATCTGACCCCAAACTAAGCAGAGCTTGTACTATGGAAGCCAGATAACTGATATACTACATATAGTACTTTTCTTTTGTAAATACATACATATATAGATAATTACAACCAGACACAGGACAAACAGACATGTTCATGCACACAAATGTTTGTCCTGAGTGGGAATCGAACCCACGACCTGCGGCGTGATAGATAGGGTATCTTACCAACCACGCCAACCAGCCCGTCAATATTCGTATTAATCGTCAATATATTAGTCTTTATTGTAATTTTAATCATTAAAATATTTACAATATATTTAAGCCATTGCTGTGAATAATATGTCTTGGAATTATCTTAAAACTATGAAGTGTCAATAATTATATAGTTTTCACTTCTGTCAGCATTCCCGGAGTGCAACCCGTAATTTTTTTCATTACTAGCAGATGCGCATAGTTCCAACTGCTTCTTAATTGAAATTTAAGACGATGATAGCTCAGGGGTTGTGACTTGTGACGTCCGACGCCGCGGTGAAGATCACGATCTTAGAATCCTACAATGAGCTTGTGCTTTCGGTGAAGGAAAACATCGTGAGGAAACCATAGCACGGTCGGTGGTAGGGTACTTTGTAGAACCCGCCTGACTGGCTACCACTTTCAAGTTGAGGTGGAACACCAATAGGTGTTTGGCGACAGATTTTCAACTTGAGGGTGGTTGCTGCACTTGAGATCCAGTTCCTTCTAGGCTTTGTGTGCTTACCACCTTCGGCAACATCATCACTTACCATGGTGAGATTGTGGTCAAACAACCCAAAGTATTTTTTTTTTACCAGGACACGATGGTGGTGGTTCCAGGGGACCATCGACCACCCTTACACGGATAAACGGCGAGCGCTTAGGGCTCTCAACCGTGTGCACAGTATGCGCCGCGTAAACCAATAGAGTTATATATACTTATAAAAAAAAGTGTGTGTGTGTGCAAGTCACACATGGTAGAAGTGAAACTTCTGAAAAGTCACTGATTAAAATTCTGACGGAAAAAACATTGGCCATGGCAACCAATGTTTTTCGCTAGCTAACTTCATACCTTTATATTTTAAGATGTCAGACATTAATTCAAAACTAAGAAGATAAATAAGATAAATGGCTAAGCTGTATGAGCTAGAACCCTTTGCCTTCCAAAATACGGGAAAACATAATAAAAGCAACATGGCGCGTAACCGAAAAACGTGACGATTTGCTACAAAATTTCTCCCATACGTCGATAAAATGGCAACCAATGTTTTTCGCTAGCTAACTTCATACCTTTATATTTTAAGATGTCAGACATTAATTCAAAACTAAGAAGATAAATAAGATAAATGGCTAGGCTGTATGAGCTAGAACCCTTTGCCTTCCAAAATACGGGAAAACATAATAAAAGCAACATGGCGCGTAACCGAAAAACGTGACCATTTGCTACAAAAATATCTCCCATACGTCGATAAAGAAGTTTCACTTCAAAAAATGTAGGCTTATATGCTCAGCTACCCGTGCAAAGCCGGGGTGGATCGCTCGTAGTTATTTATTCATAATAACCGCAGGGCAGCTTGTGGCGAGCTGTTGGTGAGTATTGACGCCACGGACCCAAGACCTCCCGAGGGCGTATCTATGCCCCACCTACGGCTTGCCTTCACTGGGTGGCCCTAGTGGAGCGCGAGAGCTATATGCTCGAAAGGGTGGAAGTGCTCAATCTGAGTAATAACGGGGAAACCCGCGAACATACTCGCGATGGTGAAATCGGTGCACACCCTTAGCTGCTGACACCAATGTTGCTCCCTCTGTCACCTTGGTTTTGGTGACTTTTTGGGGCCTGTTCAGTTGGCGGCGAGTCACCGTCTCTGCCAGAATTATCAACGATATATGTATGTAAAGAATATCATCAAACATTGAGACATTTGATTTGGCAGGCATTCCGTTGTTTCAATCAATAGTCCAGCAACCAGTCCAGCAAGTTCCCCCCATAGACCCAGTATGGGAACTATATGTTTTCTGCAATAGTCACACTTGCACTTAGCAGATGCTGTATTTACCTGTATCTCTTCAATAGTGTAGGCAGAGATATTATTCGCTAGGTGTACACATCCCAACACATTAACGTATCTTAAAGGGGCATCTACGTGTTGGATCTGTACGGTACAGACAGACCTGGGGCCCACGCACGCCGTCAAAAAGGACCGGTCCTCGCGCCGTGATGTCTGAAAGATTACAATAATAATAACTTTATTGCCAAAAATATATATAACATTGATATTTACATAATATGGGCTAGAAAAATTGACAAAATGTTATGAAAACAGCATCCGTTGCCAAACTAGATGAAAACCTGTCAGGAAACAGCGCCACTCCCCGCAGCAGTATGAATTCTGAACTCGCCTATCTTATATTGCTAACAAATCTATATAACTAAATTAATTGAATTTGGTTAACATTAAAAAAATCAAATCGACATTAAATATAAAAATTTAATTGCAATGACAGAAATTATTAGGATTGGATTGGTATGGAAATTATTCAACAATACACAAATTAAATTTATTATACTATTTGGTAGCTTTTATGTAGGATAAGTTTCGTTTAGAAACTATGTAGGTTAGGTACATCAATGATAATTTTTAAATCTGTTTTTAAGCTTAACCAAAGAGTAAAATAATAGACCTATACAGGAGGGCTTACAGACTGTTCAAAATCTAACTAGTAGTAAGCAGAGATTGGGTGACCGATTTGAACACAATTCAATTACCAATCAAATTATCACGTGGAATATGGCTTTAGGCAATATTTCAGACGAATAAATGAAATATATTCAAAAAATTATAACATTTTATCAGAGTTTAGATTTTATTTATTTCTGTCAGAATATATTATTTTTATTGTATTTATTTAACATTTTTTGAACGAAAGCTTAGCTTACTAGCAGACTGCTAGTAGCAGTGCGGGAATCGATTGACAGATGTCATTCAAGTCATATCAATCTGTCAAAAAAATCGATAAAGCAGATGTAATTGCAGATGATGAGCCAGCATTGCAGCACCTCTACAGCGCTTCTTGTTTTTTAAACGACATAAAATGTCCAGCATTAAAAAAGCGTAGTGTCGCTGCACGCTTGAGCGATCCGTTTGACAGTTTTAATATATTTTTTTTAATATCACAAGGATGGCGGCGGCAGTAAGTAATGGTTGTGTTGTAACAAGTAAATTAAACTCAAATAAACTACAAGAATGCAGTGGGAAAGAGGGAAAGTTGCTAAATGGAAAAGTAAGCCATCACACTAATGGATACACAAAGACATCGCAGCAAAGTAATGGTACTAGCGTGAGTAGATTTTCATTTATTTTTCTAACCTCATGTAGTTAGTGGAAGTGTTACATTTCCGAGGCACGCCCGTGAGCCACTAGGTTGGACTAGCGCTGCAGCTGGTGCCCCACTGACACAGTGTGGGACCTTCAATTAATTACTAAAGAAATGGAACAGAAGGTCGTCTGAACTAAAGTTGACTATTTGAACTTTTTTATTGATGAAGTGTATGTATATTTCTACCCATGAAGAAGTTGTCCATTAATTAATTGCCTACTTGAAAGAAATATCTAAAACTGTAGTAAGTAGTGTAACACTCTTGGTTAAAATTATATGCAATTTTCATAAAGACATAAATATTATATATATTATACTAGATTTTCCGCACGGTTTCACCCGCATTCCTGGGATATGCTATAGCCTATGTTACTCAGGGATAATGTAGCATTCTAACGGTGAAAGAATTTTTTAAAACGGTCTAGACGTTTTTGAGTTTATTCATTACAAAAATACAAATCTTTCCTTATCTTAATATATATAAACCCCTCCTAAACTACTTAACCGTTTTTAAATTAAATTGGCACACCGTGAGCAGTCTGGTCCAACTTGAGAGATAGGATAAACGGCTGGACCGATTTGGATGAAATTTTGTGTATGAGTTGGACAGGACAACGTCTGTCGGGACAGCTAATATTATATATATATTGATATAGGATGCTGTAGGAGTAGTACTTAGGACATGCTATTTAATACTATTTTTCATTGAAACTTATTATTTTGTCTACAAGTTATTAGTAGTTAGTAAATAATCTTTCTGTTTATTTAGATATGATAAATGCTCACAATCAATGCTCTGTTAAAAACCATGGGAACCAAAACACTGACCTCTATGTAAACTAAATGTTATCAGTCTAGACATGTAGAATATATTATATTATACAATTATGTTACTGATGAATAGTAAACATATTGTATTTTTGCAGACAACTAAATGTTGTCACAAAATGACAGTATTAATTATTTTGTTAAATGTATTTACATTTTATGTAATAAATTTTATGTCAATGGGCCATTTGGCGTGGTTGGTAAGGTACCCTGTCTATCACACCGCAGGTCGTGGGTTCGATTCCCACTCAGGACAAATATTTGTGTGCTGTGCATGAACATGTCTGTTTGTCCTGAGTCTGGGTGTAATTATATATGTATTTTTACAAAAGAAAAGTAGTATATGTAGCATATCAGTTATCTGGCTTCCATAGTACAAGCGCTGCTTAGTTTCGTATCAGATGGCTGTGTGTGAGAAATAATGTCCTAGAATTCTTTTTTTTTTTTTTTTGTGATTAATTTTTTTGTGTAGGACTAAAATAAAACTCCATTTTACTTATTTTACTATTTTGTAATTGCAAAAGTTTATGACAATTATATATTTTGTAGTCCCAATAATTGGGTTTCTGTAAGTTTTAAATTTAAACAATATCTACCTACTAATACCAACTGACCCCCTGCCCCCCATCCTTGTAAATACTAGGTCCTACTTACACCTTTGGTTTGGCCAGTATGAAAAGTTTTAAATTATTATCGTGATTTCAGTGTTGACCCCATAGTATAAGTCATTCAACATGAGAAAACTAGCATAGGTTTCGAAAATATAAAAACTCGACCGATTCATCCGGCATTGTAAAGCTATGAAGTCTTTTCATCATCATCATCATCTCAGCCACAAGACGTCCACTGCTGGACATAGGCCTCCCCTAAGGATCTCCAATAGGACCGGTTTTGAAGCCTTTTACTGACACATTATGCTCTATGTATGAAATAATTAAATGTATGGATGAACCAGTAGTAGAATAACTGTTTAATGTTCATAGAGTGCCTAATAACTTTCTTATGAGTAGCTGTAATCGTCTATAACACTATCATTCAGTTTAATTGTAGCGTTCTCGAGGGATCTTGTGTTTTCCCGGGATAAAAAGTCGCCTATTGCCTTATTTGATAAATAGGCTATCCAACACTGAAATATTTTTTGAAATCGAATCAGATAGTTCCTGAGATTAGCGCGTTCAAACAAACAAACTCTTCAGCTTTATAATATTAGTATAGATAATTAGAAGTGGATGTGAGTTACTACTTTTAGTAACTCACATAACTGATTACCTACTATGACTTGTTTACGCAGAAGTTGCAGAGCAGTTGTTGCACTTGCTTGGCTATCAATCATGCTTTATGAATCATTCAATGCTCTTGGAAGACCAAGAAAGCAATATTTGTAAATAATATTGTGTATTATGTTCCAAGTCAAGTACCATACGATTTATAGTTCCATTATGACTGGAGGCAAGTGTTGTTATTATAAAGATGGCCTTGATTGGATACCGTATTAAACTCCAGATAAATATGTTTGTGAATCATACCATGTTATCTACTCCTGAGCCACCACCGCACCGTTGTCTAGGCGCAGGCGCTATTTGGTAGAGTGGGTGACCAATGCAATTACTATAACATATAGATTTATTTATCTTTAATTAATGTGACAATTGGTGGTATTGTGCTATGGGCTACAATCGTACTTATAACCAAAAACCGGCCAAGTGCGAGTCGGACTCGCGCACGAAGAGTTCCGTACCATTATCTATAAAAACGGCGTTTGGGAGCCCCCTTAAATATTTATTTTATTCTGTTATTTAGTATTTGTTATAGCGGCAACAGAAATACATCATCTGTGAAAATTTCAACTGTCTAACTATCACGGTTCATGAGATACAGCCTGGTGACAGACGGACGGACAGCGGAGTCTTAGTAATAGGGTTCCGTTTTACCCTTTGGGTACGGTACCCTAAAAAGAAGGAAATATTAAATACTAGCTTCTGGCCCGTGTTCCCGTGGGATCTGATCTTTTCACATTTTTCCCGTTTGATTAATTTTATCCGAATCTATTCAGCCTTTACGGAGTTGAAGACAAACATATTCACAAACTTTTGCATCTAATTTTAGTAAACCATACTATGTTTCATTACTTAACTATAAAATAGACCTCAGGCTCTTGGTAGCTACTGTAGCTCGAGGTAAAAACCCACAAACTAATGATTTCTAAAACATTTATAAGTAAGTAGTGTTGCAATATTGAAACAATTTGTCAACATTATGCAACTGACTGTACCATGCGACGGTAAATCTATCGAAACGTGTTCGTTAACATTCTATAAATATACTTGTTGTATGTTGAATTATAAAAATTGTAAAGGGAAATGTAAAGCACTGCGTATGCGCAATACATTCACAACATTCGTAGTACAATGCAAAAGTAAGTACCTAAATTTGGCGTGACGTCATTTAGGACTTGGAGATAACATTCAGTTATTTCCTCTCGGCGTGGCAAGTAATTTCTTTGATCTTATCTTTCTCCAATTTTAAATCATAAAAAAACATGTTTTACTTTTGTTCTGTTATTTAAAATTCCCTGAATTTGTAACTGTAACAGTAATCCTATCAAAAACATAATATGTAAAAAAATGCACAAGTCTCGCTACGGAGTTCTTCTGCCGTAAAAAGTTGTGAAATCGAATGTACCAATCTATGGGAGCAGCTATCCAATTACTGTCATGAACACCTTGTTAGTTGACAACATTTTATTATAGTAAGTAACCATAATTTCAATTACATTTTTTATTTCTTTAATAAATATACAAATACAAATATACTTTATTGTTTACACTACATTACAACACAGGAGTTACAAATAATACAGACATCAAAGTGAAAACAATTAAGGCGGCCTTATCGCTGAAGCGATTTCTTCCAGGCAACCTAGGGTAACAGGATACATTTATAATGGGTAGGTACACCTACGTAAAACATACACTACATAATAATTTTAAATCCTAATACATCAAATAAATAATAAGAAGCAATAATAAACTAATAAATATAATAATAATACACTAATAAATACAAAAATAAACTAATAAACATATAAAGAAATTAACATATTATACAAAGAAAGAAATGAAGATATGAATTAAAAGGAGTGAAAGTGTGAAATAACAAGTGATTTAAATGAATCTATAGTTTGTGCTTGCCTTATATTAAGAGGAAGAGAGTTCCACAGCCGGACAGCTTCCACAGTGAAAGACTGAGCATAGAAGTGGGAAGTGTGGGAAGGAGTATTTAAACGATTAGTATGAGTATTACGAAGAAGATGTAGTTGGGAACTATAAAAATCAAAACGTTCCTTGAGATATGTAGGGGCACATGGAATAAATAAAATTGTGTATAAGAGCGAAAGGATATGTGTATTCTGCGAAGGCGGATGGGAAGCCACTTGAGTTGTTGACGAAATAGAGAGACATGGTCATATTTGCGAAGACCAAATATGAACCTTATACATAAATTTTGAAGTCGCTCAAGTTTATTTAATTGCTCTTCAGTGAGATCAAGATAGCTGACATCTGCATAATCAAGAATAGGTAGAAGCAATGATTTTGCAAGTGCAATTCTGGTGTCAATGGGAAGGAAATTACGCAGTCGTCTGATCGAACCAGCCACAGCAAACATCTTCCTACTAACTTCCGCAATTTGCGGAACCCAAGATAGGGTGCGATCAAAGATAATACCAAGATTTTTAACAGTGGAGCTATAAGGAATGTTAACACCATCAAAAATAATCGGGGGAAGCTGATCCCAATCTACCCGAGAAATCATGTATTTACTACCAATAATTATTACTTTGGTTTTAGCTGGGTTAACAATAAGGCCATAGTGAACACTCCAGTTGGATATATGATCTAAATCTTCATTAGTACACAAAATGGCACTGGAGAGAGTACTAAGAGAAGATTGTCTGTAAATTTGGAGATCATCTGCATAAAGGTGGTAGAGTGATGAAATATTCTTAGTGATCGAGGAAATAAATATTGAAAATAAAAAAGGAGATAAGACGCCACCTTGAGGTACGCCAGCATCATCAATACGTATACGCTGCTGACGCCCATACAAGTAACTATGAAACCAGTCAATAACTGTTGGAGATATATTAAGAGAGCACATGATAGCAAGAAGAATATCAAAGTCTACAGAATTAAAAGCATTACTGAAATCTAATAGCGTCAAAATAGTAAGCTCTTGCTTCTCCATACCAGATCGAATGTCATCTGTTATTTTAACTAGCGCTGTTACAGTGCTATGTCCAGGACGAAAGCCAGACTGGAAGGGATTCAAGAGATTATTTTTAGAGACGTAAGTGCTTAATTGATAATTGACAAGTCGTTCCAAGACTTTAGAAAGAAATGGTAGAATAGATATGGGACGATAGTCCGAAAAAGAGATAGGGTTATATTTTTTAGGAAGGGGAATAATTTCAGCTTCTTTCCAAAGTGTAGGGAAGCAGCCAGATACAACAGAAAAGTTAAAGATAGATGTAATGATAGGCAATAGAAAATCTAAAAGAGGCAGTATCATTTTACGACTGATGTTGTCGCAACCTACAGCGTTAGAGGAAATAGAGAGTATGTGCCTCCTAACATCACAATCAGTGAATTGACTAAAAGTAAATGAAGGACAATTGGGAGTTTGAGATGAAAGAAGATAGTTTAACGTGTTAGTTTTAGTGGTAGCATCAAAAGCGGGTGATGAAGAGAAATGTTTATTGAGAACGTTTAAATTTAAATTAGGTGGGACTGAATTATTACTAGATTTTCCAACTCCCAATGATCGTAAGAATTTCCAGACTTTACCTGGATCACCATTTTCAACTGATTTATGGATATGGCGTCGTTGTGCATCTCTACACATCTTATTGCAGTGATTCCGTAACTGTCTGTATTTTTCTCTAAATTTGTCAGGGTTTAATTTATATTTTAGTAGTGACTTTACAATTCACGGCAAAAGAATCTACATAAAACAAAATCTATCTATTATTAGCGCTTTGTAATTCACAAATTTGTTTAAAATTACCTATATAGAGGACTATTTAAATTTAGTTAGTAGATTATGTTGCTGTGTGCAATTGCCAAGTCACTCTATTTATTAAAGAAAAAAAAATGCTATGGTTCTATTCTATTTATTAATTTATCTTTGACCATGGATCTAGAAAAAAAGGCGGACGCCACCTCATAAAACAATTACTGAAGCACCCACAATAAGCCAGCTCGCTTAAATGCATACACGTCAGGCACGCACACATTCACACCACACTAAGCCGGCCGCCCGCCATTACGTTCCGAACCACACACACACACACAGTTACGTCGCCGCCATTTTGGTGCTTCAATAGTTTCTTAGCGGCCATCTATCCGCCTTTCTAGATCCATGTCTTTGACTATGAAGTTTGCAAATTAATTAAAACTACACAGCTAAAATAAATAATAATTTGTAAATAACTTTTTATGACTATTAGTGAATAATAATAGATTATTATCCTCCAATTGTAGTACCTGGTAAAGACGGTTTCTCTGTGCTATCCGTTAAGGAGTTTTAAATGGAAAAGCGCTTATACTTACGTAAGAAAAATGCCGGAGAGAGCAGAGCATAAGAATATTTTTTATCACGCTTTTATTAGTACCACCTGTATGCATGTTTGTTTGTAGCGGAATTTATGAACGTGAAATTTTACCCATTTGAAAACTTCAGATTTCGAATTCTTTCTTTATTTCTTTCCATGTCGGCCCAATAGACCACATATAAAGGGGTTACAAATTTACTATACTCCATAATACGCTTCTTTGACTATTTACTATGAATGGGGTATTGTTTCCAGCATAACAATGTGGTCGGCGAGAAGGGCTCGCCGATGCCGGCGCCGATGGACTGGTCACAGTATGACACGTTCCCGGGCTCGTTCGAGAAGAGCTCGCTGCTGACGGCCGTGCTCACCCACCTCGGCCTCTACATGCTCTTCATTCTCGGCTTCATCAACAAGTACATAAGACAACCAAAAATTGCCACTGAGAAGAACAGAGAGGTATGTGTTTGTAGTCACTGACAATATCCTTTTCTAATAGGCTCATTTGACGAGTCATTGCAGTTGGATAGTAACTGTCCTTCACTATCCACCAGCTACTAGTCCCGAGTGAACAAGACTATACTTTGCCAGTAATAACTGGCTACTTGCTGGTCTCAAACTGACGAATAATATTTTACTGTCCGCCAGCTACTGGGCAATATCGCAACGTAAAAAAAGCTGTGGTTTAAACGGGTTATTAAGAAATTTAAGATCAGAGGGCGATATGTGATTTAGGTCACTTTCATCAATAACAGCACAGGATGAACGCTTGACGGGTTGTGATAGTATCGCTGTTTTGTAATTTGAGTTGATATAGGTATTTATCTCTCATGTTTCACTTATTATGTACATTTTGAATTATATCCAGGTCGAGCACATGGTCCACCTAGTGGCTTAGTGGCTACCGTCTGGATAATAGCAATAACATGAGGATTGGATTTGTAAATATCGTCTATAAGCAATATTTTGATATATTTTATTTGCTGTAAAACGCGTAGCGACATTAAGCGACCTAATTACGACTTTATGGCTCTTGCGCGACAAGCATTGTAGAACGCATGTTCATAAGCAAAGGCTCTTCAATGAAATACAACGGTGCCGGCTCGTTCACACTCACACACACTAACAGACATATATACTTGCATAGTTAGTGTTGACTACATTACATTCATTGGAAAAAATGAAATAATGCTCGCCTCTACAGTTGGCCAGTGCGAGAGCCACATCGAGTGGTATGACGTCATCCTCGTTAATTTTAGACACATGGTGCTGTGAATGCATCCTTACCGCGCCTCGCACCTTATCAGACACAATAAACCGCTTACATTATACGATTTTAGACCATCAAAGTACCACATGGACTTGCTTAAAATTTCGACATAGGTTTATAGTTGTACTAGATTTCGCCCTGCGGTTTCACTCGTGTTCCCGGTATAAAAGTGTCCCATATGTTTCCAGAATTCCATCTGTATGCCTAATAACAAACTTTCGCATTTATAATTTTAAGTAGAATAGGTTTTGCGCTTTCTTATAATTAAATGGTTCATTTCTTACATTAACCAAACCTCACCGTTGTTATAATGAGGCGAGGAAGTTTCTTCTGCGCAAACAAAGTAACATCATAAGAACTTCGTGATTCTATAGAAATAGGGAAAATGTACTGTAATATCTTTCGCTTGGACACATTGTACCGTAATGCGTTTTTCAATGGAGTAATCGTTGATTTTATGTTATTAAAACCGGCGAAAATTTTCGTTCATATAGTCAGAATTAAAATCATGTTACGAACAATACTATTTCATATCTATTTTCTTCAAGGTAAGCACCAACTAGGTATTGTAATTCTTGCTATCTAGCTTTATGACATTAATCTCAGTGTCTGCGAGGCCTGAGCGTGACCGGGCTGCGTGTAGCGAATCACTGCGGTATACGACGATCTTGTCAACTAGCCGTCCGCCCCGCGGTGTCATCCGCGATCCCCTATTTTATCCCCTTAGGGGTTGAATATCGGAATATTCTTTCTTAATACATGTGATGGTGATATTATGTAGGTTCCAAATTTCATGTTTCTAGGACCAGCGGTTTAGACTTTCAGTCAGTAAAAGATACCGACCATTGTCTGTAACATATCACCATGTGATATCCTTCTAGGGTTGTGGTTATCACCTTCGGCCAAATGATCACATACCACGGTGAGAATTTAGTCAATCACTTATCCATAGTAAAAAAAAAAACTTATTGAACCCTTTTGATGAGGTACTTAGAGTGATAGTTTATAATCTGGTCATGGACAAACTTTTATTCTAGGAATCCGCTTGAATAGTCAAAAATGATAAATCAGACATACATAAGTGCTTGTTTTTTTACCTTAATCAGGTAATAAAATGTTGTTTCGCATTTTATTGATGTTGCTAGTAATATGCGAAGTAGTTACAATGTATTTATCAAATGGTAGGTAAGGGCCCTGCGCGCGCGCTGCTTGCGTAATAGGTATAAATGTAACCAATAAAACATATATTTTATGTTTGTTTTATTATTTTCCCGATCGCTTAGTGGTTTTTTGTGATCGCGAGGTCGTGCGATCAAAATAGTTTCATGTTACAAGGAAAACAAACTGAAAAATGTTAATGATATTACTTCCTTGTTTTCAGTTTGTAAATTCATATTTTAATCTTACTATCCTAACTAATATTATAAATTCGAAAAATTGGATGGATGTTTGTTACTCTTCCACGCAAAAACTACTGAACGGATTTTGATGAAATTTGGTATGGAGGTAGCTGATACCCTAGATTAACACATAGGCTACTTTTTTTTATCCCGAAAACATAAGATCCCTCGGGTACGTGGGTGAAACCGCGGGGCGGAAGCTATATCAAATATATTTATTTATTACGTCCAAAATAACTTTATAACAAAATGCGTATCAACTTTAATTAGTCTCAAGTTGGAGGTGACATTCAAACAGTTAATGAATAGGTACCTACCTTACGAGTTGTTTGATATTGTCGTGGTAGATATTTATTTTTATTTCAGCAGGTTGTCAAGCAGCCAGACGGTCCACCTGATGGTATGTGGTCACCGTTGCTAACAGGCGGATTGCCGATGTATTACCGACCTCGGGGAGCACTTTTTAGCCTTTTTGAAGAATATGGGATCGTAGCGCTAAGGGAAAACCATAATGTGGAGTAGATAGGATATGGAATGGTCCGCAGGTGTTCTAATCTGGGAATTATTGGATACTAGTTTCCGCCTCGCGGTTTTACTCGTGTTCCCGAGGGATCTTATGTTTTCCCGGGATAAAAAGTAGCCTATGTGTTAATCCAAGGTGTCAGCTACCTCCATACCAAATTTCATCAATCGTTTGAGCGTGTAGTAAGTAACAAACATACAAACACACACACTCACAATTTTTCGCTTTTATAATATTATATAATACGCTGTCCTCCGCGGTTTCACCCGCGTAGCGGTATGAAATATACTATACGACCTATTCTCAGACCTACCGAATATACACAAACAAAATCATAAAAATCGGTCAAGCCGTTTTGGAGGAGTTTGCAGACAAACACTATGACACGAGAATTTTATATAGGTATTAAGATTAAGACAAGTGTGATATTCAAAGTCACTCAAGTTATTCTATTTGAATTTCTATAATTGAAGAGAAAAGCTACTGCAGCTACCACAGGCTTGCAAATAACCCATCAACTGTGAAAATCTGTAATGAAACTCAACAAGCTAACATTTACAGTTAGTACCTATTGTACATGTGCTCGCTTATCTAACCGATAAACAATTCACTATTCGTACGCTTGTGATTATATCGAACGAGCGATGTCACTCGCCCGTCAGTGGGAGGTACCCTGCACTGATAACCATCTGTGGAATGATGGAATTAGGTACATATGAATCATGTGGAGATATGGGGATTTTTTAGAAACAATCTCAAAGGCGCAGGTGGACGTTATTAAATCAATAGACACAGAGGATAAAAAGATAGGATACTTATATTCCAAGACCTAATACAAAATTTCATGAATTCCCAAAAGCCGTTATGAAGCAGAGTGGTAACAAATAAACACACACTTTTGCATTTATAATATTATATTAGCTTCCGCCCCGCGGTTTCACCCGCGTTTCCCAGGGATCTTACGTTTTCCCGGGCTAAAAATTAGCCTTTGTGTTATTCCAGACTATAATCTATCTCTGTGCCTCATCCAAATCCGTTCAGAAGTTTTTGCGTGATAGAGTAACAAACATACATCCATCCAAACTTTCACATTTATAATATTAATAGGGTTATAATATTAGTAGGATCGTAAGAAGTAAGATTTATAAAATTTTGGTTAGACATTGGTGTGATACAAGAGGCCTTCTATTTTCATGGCATAAATGCATACAAGAACAAAATTAAATTAGATATACCTAGTATAAAATGTATTGAATTGTACGCTAGCTTCTGCCCCGCGGTTTCACCCGCGATCCCCTTTTTTACCCTCTCAGAACTTGAATTTCAAATCTTAGTGGATGCCTACGTTATTTAAGGAATGTGTGTATAAAATTTAATGTTTCTAACCCCAGCGGTTTTGGCTGTGCGTTGATAGATCAGTCAGTCAGGAGAAGCTTCTTTATAATTATAGATATACTAGCTGTCCCAACAGACGTTGTCCTGTCCAACTCATACACAAAATTTCATCCAAATCGGTCCAGCCGTTTAATCTAAACCATTCTCGAATCTCCACGAACACACACAAAAAATTTCATCAAAATTGGTCCAGTCGTTTAGGAGGAGTTCAGTCACATACACACGCACACAAGAAATATATATATTAAGATACCTATATAGAGATTGTAATGTGTTGCAGGGCTACACGCCTCTGTACGAGTCGTTCGAGCAGTTCTTCTCCCACTACGTGTACCGGCGCGTGCGGCACTGCTTCAACCGGCCCATCTGCTCCGCGCCCGGCGCCGAGCTCACGCTCAAGGAGCGCGCCACCGACGACCACAACTGGACCTTCAGGTCGCTACCCACTACTCACTACCAATACCAATACCAATACCGACCATCTACTTGTATATACTGATACTCACTTACCTAGTACGTATATTGTACACCCGGTGCCGTAACTAACTTGCCCCATTCTAGTTGGCATCTGCATAAATGCACCGCTGACATTTTCCTACTTTCAACATGTTTGAGTAGCTAAAATATTGTAATGGAACACGCTAACTGTGGTTGGTAGTGATGTATCACAAACTGAAAAATTTGTAAGTGCAGTTATCGGAACACTTCGGCTTGTGTACAACTTTGTTTAAAAATGTGTCGCAAATTTGGTCCTTCGAGCCGAATCAAAATTCTAAAATGGTATTTATTCAGTTTAGGCCCTTATAAGGCACATATGAACGTTACAATTGACTCTACCACCACCGCTTCGTAATATATAATCAGAATATGTGACTCGATAGTACCTCACAGTTGCATTGCACATGGCGCTATCGAGACTGTTTTGTATCTCCGACAGAGTCCAGTGCTAGTTCACTGCACATAGATCTGTCCGGGTCACCTTGCACCTTGCACCTCGCTAGCGCCACACACAGTCTAGAGGCGGGAGTCAACTGCTCCGCCTCTGGACACTGAGCGAGGTACACACGTGGCTAGGCTTACACACACTATCCTTTCTCTAGACCCCTTCAATTCAATACAGTGATACACGAAATTCTTTGTTATTAACATTTTCTTAATCGTTTGCTCTCGACAGATCAGTCATGGTCACTTCTGGCTTATTACACAAGCCTTTCATGTCTCCCAAGCCGTATTGTTAACACCAACAGACAAAACATACTAATTATAAAAAAGTTTTCATGTTTTCATTTGAATTTATTATCATTAGACCAAAAACTTCTAGTAGTTTTTGGCAACATGAAGCAAACTTTATATCACTGTCTCTTCTGCTACAACTTTTAATGCATAGGTACATAGATTTAGTATATACTATCTTTAGATTGGCCATGTAAAAGAGAAAGAGTAAGTTTACGCGTATGTTGGAGCGAGATAGACAGGCGAGACTATTTTACGTATACGCTGACGCTGTGGCCCTGCGTGGATCTAGCGCCAGTCATGATCGCGCTTATTTTAGCAAAATCTCGGGGTATAAAGTGTATTTTCTGGCCTTTAATTATGATTACGGGGCAATGAGTGCCTTTTATATCACACGCACACTAGTGTATTTCGTTTTTGGTCTCGCCGTTTCAGGAACCGATCTATACGGGAGGGTATATATCTGTATATACGAATGCATATGATACTAGCCATGTTCCATCGGCAGCTTAGTTTCCAGATAGCTTTAGCTAAATTATAAAGGTACATGTAGGTTCACTGGTCTGGAGAAGCGCTGCATAAACCTGGGCTCGTACAACTACCTGGGGTTCGCGGAGGGCGCGGGCGGGGGCACGCAGGCGCCGGTGGCGGCGGCGGCGCGGCGCTACGGGCTGGCCATGTGCTCGTCCAGGGCCGAGCTGGGGGAGACGCAGCTGCACCGGGACCTGGAGGAGACCACCGCCAAATTCTTTGGAGTCGAGGTGCGTCCCGATCGTGCTTAGTTGTCCTTATTTAAATATATAAATTAATTTGCATTAAAAACTACCTCAATTTTGGTCCTTCGAGCCGGATTTTAATTTCTAATGGTCGTCGATAACGATATAATAATATGATGTAGATTATATCATCCTTCATCGAGCTCGAGCTCGTCGTAAAATGTAAACTCTCGATCTTCGCCGCACGTAAATCCTTTATCGTTTGAACCGTTAGCCGGACGTGACACGTTTTCAGGCGGCGATAGTGTTCGGCATGGGGTTCGCGACGAACGCGCTGGTGCTGCCGGCGCTGGTGGGCCCCCGGGTGCTGGTGCTGAGCGACGAGAACAACCACGCGTCGTTGATCCTGGGGCTGCGGCTGTCCCGGGCCACGGTGCGGGTGTTCCGGCACAACGACCTGGCGCACCTGGAGGCGCTGGCCCGCGCCGCCATCGCGGAGCGGCGCTGGCGCCAGGTGGTGGTCGTCGTCGAGGGCGTCTACAGCATGGAGGGCAGCATCGCGCCGCTGGCCGGGCTGGTGGCGCTGAAGCGGCGGCTGGGGCTGCGGCTGTACCTGGACGAGGCGCACTCGGTGGGCGCCATGGGGCGGCGCGGGCGCGGCGTGACGGACCACTGCGGCGTGGAGCCGCGGCACGTGGACGTGCTGATGGGCACGTTCACCAAGTCGTTCGGCGCGGCGGGCGGCTACATCGCGGGCTCGCGCCGGCTGGTGGCCGCGGTGCGCGCGCACGGGCACGCGCACACGTACGCGCACGCCATGGCGCCGCCCGTCGCGCGCCAGGTGCTCGCCGCCATGCAAGCGCTCGACACGCCCAGAGGTCGAGACCGCGTGCGCGCGCTCAGGGAGAACACCGCCTACTTTAGGCAGAGGTGCGTCTTAGTACCTCATCATCCGTTATGTTGTGACACGTCGTCTGCCACCATGTTGCCTTATTTTCACATATTTAATTTCAGCGCATGATGTACGGTTGACACTTTTCCATTGCTCATTCCTTTGGGGTGTGAGGGGCCATAACGTCACCTTTTTGTCCCTAGCCAACCTCTCCTGCTCGCGGTGCATCCTGCCGACTGACAAACGAGGCTCTGGCATAAGCTGACTCCCTTTTTGGGTTGTGGTGGATCTGGCGGCGGGCTCGCATAATTCTCACGCCGCACTGCTCGGTGGTAGGACTTTGATTCGACAGGCTAGCGACCACCCTCGTAAGTGAGACTGTCATAAAGCAGCACCCGCTGTTTTTCGACAGGGTTCACGGGAACACTTGGTTGGAAAAAATAAAAAGATTAGATTATTTTCAGCGGCTCCCCCTTCCACTCTTCCGACTAGATTTTTGCAATATCAGAGGGCTTCACGGTAACATCGATGCTATCCATCACCATCTTGAGACAGCGAAGCCGGCTTCGCTCTTTTTGACGGAGACGCAGATCGCCTGCCCGGCACATACATCTTACCTTCACTTCCCCGGCTACAGTCCCGAACATCTGTTCGTTCCAAAGCCCGGGGTGTGCATGTTCGTCCGGGAGGGTATTTGTTGTACCCGTCTTAACAACCTAGAAGACAGAGACCTGTCTATTCTATGGGTGCGCATAGACTACGGTGGGTCCACCCGTATATACGCGTGTCTCTACAGGTCTCATCGCGGTGATGCTGACTGCCCGGGTGCTGGAACGATATCCTACAGTCGAGGTAATTGTCCTAGGGGACTTTAACGCTCACCATAGTGAATGGTTAGGGATTCCACGGACTGACCACGCAGGAAAAACCGTCCATAAATCTCTGGCTTATGGTTTCTCGCAACTGGTGCAAGATGCAACCCGCATTCCAGATATCGGGAACTACGAGCCCTCTCTGCTGGACTTTCTGCTGACCACACACCCAGTAGATTACCAGGTCTCCGTCGGTGCTCCTCTTGGATCATCCGACTATCGCCTGGTTCAGTCTGATGTGCCCTTTGCGCAACCAGAAAGATCTCGACCCTGCGAGACGCGCAAAGTTCGGCATTACCGGTCAGCAGATTGGGATGGACTGAGAGAGTTTTATTCGTCCTACCCATGGAAGCAGCTTTGTTTCTCGTCGGATGATCTAGACAGCTGCGCAGACTTGGTCGCCGATTTCGTATTGCAGGACATAGAGTGTTACATTCCAAGCTCTGTAATGCCTATTGGTGGGTCGAGTCAGCCCTGGTTCGATGGGCCCAGTGCTAAGGCTACTAGCTTAAAGCAAGATGCCTACCGAGCCTGGACAAAAGCGCATGCTCGAAATGATCCGGATACATCCAAACTGAGGAAAGTATACAATTCTGCCTTTTGGTCCAGCAAGAAGCAAATTGCCAGAGCGATGTTCCAGCACATCGGTAGAATTGGTGATCGCCTTGCAGGCTTCCCTTCCGGGAGTCGAGCATTCTGGGTCGCTTGCCAAAGCTGTCGAGGGTAATTTCTATCAACCAATCTAATTTCCCTCACCGCTACGATATGGGGTTCTTCAAGAGGGGCATAAAAACAGAAATAGAAATCGCATAATCATCAGTACCCCTAGACGAGATATCTGATGAACGAAAAACTTTTGTTTGAAATTGATATAAGAAAACTATAGATATTTTAATCATGGCAGTTAGATTTCAAATGTCAATCCCATACAAAAGTAATTTTTCTACCAACTTAAACAATAAATTAATAATTTCAAATAGATGGTTGTTTTGACTTTGTCATTGTTTCTCGTATATCCAGGCTACGGGCAATGGGCGTGGTGACGTTCGGCCACGAGGCGTCCCCGGTGGTGCCGATGGTGGTGTACTCGTTCAGCAAGATGGCGGCCACCGTGGAGCGGCTCACCGACCGCCGCATCGCCACCGTCGGGGTCGGCTTCCCCGCCACGCCGCTCAACAAGTCTAGGATCAGGTATGTACTAAGTGATTATGAAGCAAATAATGTATGCCGACCTAGCAATGCATATAATACTATCTCTAAAACGATTTATATAGACATTTTCAATAAGAGTACATCAATAATGAATGAGGCGTCGGCTTAGTCGCCAATTCTTTTGTAACTAGATTTATATCTAATATATAAAATTCTCGTGTCGCGGTGTTTGTAGTTAAACTCCTCATAAACGGCTCGACCGATTCTCATGAAATTTTGTGTGCTTATCGGGAAGGTCTGAGAATCGGACAACATCTATTTTTCATCCCCCAAAATGTTAAGGGTAGTCCACCCCTAAATTTTTTATTTTATTTTTTTACAAAGTCGGTTCCATAAAAGTCGATCAGCACGATGAACATAGAAGTGGACCCGGGATAGGAGCGTTTAGCTCGTGTCGCATAGTGTCACAATATATTGTAACGTAATGTTGTTCGTTCAGGTTCTGTCTGTCGGCGTCGCACACGCGCGCGCAGCTCGACGAGTGCCTGCGCGCCGTGGCCGCCGTCGCCGACGAGCTGGGGCTGCGCTACTCGCGCCTGCGCCTGCGCCTGCGCCGGCCGCTCCCCCCCCCCGCCGCCGCCGCCCCCCACCGCCACGCACCCGACGAACGTACGTACGCTCGATACCTGTAGATGAGTTCGGACGACATGCTGGCCGATGATCCCACTGCAGGTTTTTAGGAGTTTCCATCTCTGCGAATGCCGTAGTGAACAAATTTCGTTTTGCTAAAAATTTTTTTTACTCATTGAGCGACGACGTACTTTACATATTATTATGTGGTAACTTTAAGCATTGTCTTAATTGAATATTTACTCACTTAATGATGTATTCGGCAGCTGCACTTGAGAGCCAGTTCCTTCTAGACTTGTGCTCCCCTCGACCACCTCATCACTTACCATAGTGAAGTAGTGGTCAAAAACAATTTAAAAAAAAACTTGCGGAAACATCGCCTGGACGTAATAGTTTTCTTGTACGTAAAAACCAGATTATCAATTTACAGTACTATAACAATAATATTTTAAACGCGACATTAACTTTTAAAAATAAACATAGTGATAACATTTGTAGGCTGTCTTATCTCTAAAGCGGTTTCTTCCTACTAATTTAATTAAGTTCTTTCTACTAACCATCTGGAATTATGAATTTAGGCCGTAGAACTATGATTTGGAAGATTCATTTTCGATTTGCGCATTATATTTTTAAGACTTACTAAATTGAATTTAATTGAAGTTAATGTTATTTAATACATATTTTTATTTTTCAGATGACCCCTCGGCCCCTGCGCCCGCGCCGGCGCCGCGGGACCCGGAGCCGCGGGGCCACTAGCACCACTAGCAGCTCTATGTTGCCTCGTTATTGTTTATCGTATACTCGCTATACTTATCTAATAAATTATTTTCCTACAAACCGGTGTGTCATTACGAAAACGAAACTCATTGCCGTCACTCACGTGTCCGTCTGTCCCAATTTCGTTCCGAAGAATTTTTAACTTCCCGGTGACCTATGAACTCGAAATTCGGTGATAACGTTCATATTAAGTATATTTTACAAAAAAAATACAAAAATATTAATAAATCATTTTTTCATGGAAATTTACATACCTATTAGTTTGTACGGAACCCTCGGTGTGCGAATCCGACTCGCACTTGGCCGGTTTTTTATCAATATACAAATAGACCGTTGTCGGAGTGTTCACAAAAAATCTATTTTACTGATTTGTGTGATCTAGTATCGGTCGTTAGATAAGGAAGCGTTGACTCACCGGCTCGGCTGCACCGTGATAATAATGAGCGAATCTGCTTATCGAGCTGTCCAACTGTAAAGTAGATAGATACCGTCCCTGATAGCGCGATACTGCGATACCGACGCACTGGCGACGCACTGGCGACGCTCGCTTCCTCCAAACCGACCAAACTAACATATTGTAGCCATGACTTAACGATAACTGGACATCGCATGATTTATAGCTCATTTATTTATTATCACAAGTTAATCCGAACGAATATGTTGTCAATGTTGTATTGAGTAGGATGTGGCGAGTGTACTTGGTGGTAGTGACTTGCTTGGTCGTGGCGGGGCCGCCGCCGGGGGCCGCGGCCGCCGATGAGAATGTCACCGTCATCGAGAGGATACTGTAAGTACCTAATAACTTTGTAATTGTTGAAATTACTTACTTTGTAGATGTGTAGATTTTTTAATAAACAACTGGCCTACATAATACATATATAAATATGAGTTTTACCCACAATTACCTTTCTATATTTGAACGTCTTTAACTAGAATCGTGTGAATTCAAGTGTGCTGATAAAAGGTATAATAAGGAGTGGTAGGTGACCCAAAAAAATATAAACCTGTTTCGGCCGAGTGGAATCATTTCTGGTTCTGAGCTTGAGACCTACGATATTGAAGTTTATTTGTAAAATTAGCGTGATAATGTTCACTCATCCATGCCAACCCTTAAATATCTATTGGGTAGCGTCGACGTTCATAAGTCTCGTAGCCTTCTGAGGTCTAAACTAAATATATGCCTGTGACTTTAACTAGTGCCCAATATGAGATGAAACCAAATTAATTTAAATCTGTTTCAGTTTGTATTTATAGTAGACTAGCTTTTCCGCGCGGTTTCACCCGCGTTCCCGGGATAAAATATAGCCTATGTTACTCGGTGAAGGTGTAGCTTTCTAACGGTGAAAGAATTTTTAAAATTGGTCCAGTACCTTTTGAGCCAATTCGTTACAAACATACTTACTTACATACAAATCTTTCCTCTTTATAATCTTAATATATATAAATCTCCTGTCACGATGTTTGTCCGCGATGGATTCCTAAACTACTTAACCGATTTTAATTTAAATTGGCACACCGTGAGCAGTCTGGTCCAATTTGAGAGATAGGACGGCTGGACCGATTTGGATGAAATTTTGTGTATGAGTTGGACAGGACAACGTCTGTTGGGACAGCTAGTATTAGTATAGTATAGATATTAGTATAGTATAGATATAGATTAGTATAGATATAGATTATAATTGTAATATAAAGAGGAAAGATTTGTCTTATACTAATATTAGTATAGATGTCTATGTCGCAGTGATATAGAAATATTACAGAGATCATAGACCTATTACACTAGGTATATATCTTTATCCCGCTAAATGATGTTAGACTGCAACATGTAGATACTCAGATTGGTAACGAGTTGTTTTGTGAATGGCAGCGTGTCGTTCGAGGAGGTCATCTCGCTGGAGGTGGACGCCACGCGCGAGTACATCCTCGAGTTCCAGCCGGTGAGTCTGTCCACACACTACTACACACAACTTATATATACAGGGTGATTTTTTAGTCACTGGCAATACTTGCAGGGGTGGACGTACTAACTAGCTAACACCATGATAAGAGTGGTTCAGATTGGTGAGTACTTCCACCCCTGCAGTGTTGCCAGTGCCTGTATATTATGAATACTGTTTGACTACTACCTCGCCATAGTCAGTGATGATTTGCGTACAGACCTTCCGACAGAACACGCCGGTAGGTACATAGCAACAGAATTTCTACTTGACTTTTCTACTTGTAGCCAGCCAGACGGCTTTTATAAAGTACCCTACCATCGTGCTACGGTTACCTCACGATGTTTAACTTCGCCGAAAGTGAGCTTATTGTGGGATTAGAACCCGCGACCTTCGTCACGACATACATTGTGAAAAAAATAGCTGATAAAAAGTAGCTGAATTGATATGTATAGGTACTGTAAGTACCATCCCGCGCCGCATCTCCTATCTGCCTGTACTTATTATTAGGGCATGTATGTTATCGCATAGATGACTATTCATTCTTTTGAATATAGGTTATTAACACAATTACTTACAGACAGATAACACTATTTTGTTACAACGCATATGATTGGCATTGTAATATAAAACGTGCAAGTGATACAATGGGCACAACCAAGAAATCTTTGCAACCTTTAGATAGAGAGGAGTTAAATAAAATATCATAAAATCTTTAATCTTAATAAGTATGTAGCGACATCTATCAAGACCTCCGCTATCCGTAGATAGATGGCGCAACAATATTCTACATCGCACTGACAAATTTCTCTGTCAACTTTGCATATATACAAGATTCCAACAACTACAGTTGGACCGCGGTCCCCAGGCACGATGACCCAGCCTGGCGGAAGATCTTCCCTTTTCAATGGAGGAGTCTACCACCTTGACCCTCCATATTGGTGACCCCGACGTGATTGGAATTTCCATCTCCATCACTTCCAAGCCACTCCGCACCTGGTCTCAGCTGAGTCACACAGCAAGCCAGCTTCGCCTCAATCAGTTTCCAACGCAGCCGACGCACCGTGCTACCTGGTCCTGCAAGGCACACTTCCAGCGACAGCACTCATCGCCTGCAGTCCACCGCAGCCCACGTCCGGATCTTCATCGGCCGGCTCCTCACTCTCCGGCGTGGCAGTCTCTGCACACGTGGACTACCATGGGGACCGCGGTCCCCAGGCACGATGACCCAGCCTGGCGGAAGATCTTCCCATTTTCAATGGAGGAGTCTACCACCTTGATCCTCCATAAGTACATAAGTACTTATTTGTGTATGACGGGCCGGTTGGCGTGGTTGGTAAGATACCCTATCTATCACGCCGCAGGTCGTGGGTTCGATTCCCACTCAGGACAGACATTTGTGTTTGTCCTGAGTCTGGGTGTAATTATCTATAATATGTATGTATTTACAAAAGAAAAGTAGTATATGTATTATATCAGTTATCTGGCTTTCATAGTACAAGCTCTGCTTAGTTTGGGGTCAGATGGCCGTGTGTGAGGAATAGTGTCCCAGAATATTTATTTATTATTTGTGTGTTGACAAAATCTGACTATTGTAAGTGATGATGTGGCCGAAGGTGGTAAGTACACAAAGCCTAAAAGTTACTGGCTCTCAAGTGCAGCTGTCGGAACACACCAGGAGGTGTTTGACGACAGATGTTCAACTTGGGGGTGGTAGTAAAGCGGGCACCCTGTGCTATGGTTTCCTCACGATGTTTTCCTTCACCGAAAGCTTAAGCTCGATGTAGGATTCGAACCCACGACCTTTGCCGCGGCATCCGACGTCACTACCACTGAGCTTAAATCAATCATCGCCTTAAAATATTGAGATAGGAAGCCGTATTATTTAACGTTGAATTTAATCTACTGGCTCTAATATACAGGGGATGATGGTTTTCTTGGGATGAAAAATAATTTAATCCAGTGTATGTAATAGGTATGTCATAGTCTAGGGTATGTAGCCTGAATGTATGTCGCAGAATAACTGGTATTTCCTAGGTTAATAAACGCGTTCCGGCAAACCACGAAATAGATTTCAATTTCGACCTTTGACTGATGTACATTTAGTCAGAACTAGAAGAACCTAGCTTTTTAGTCAAACGTCGAAAGTAAAATAATCTGTTTCGGAGATAGGTTAGGGATTTGTTTTAGCCTGGCGGAAGATCTTCAATTTTTAATGGATTTTCTATACCTAAATCTAACAAACTAACACATTCTTGCATCTAATTTAAGCCTGATCGTATTGAATTTTGGCGTTCAACTGTCCAAGTTGGTCTCTCCTAGGATAAGACATAAATTGGTTAGTTGAAAGGCCTAAACACGCTGTTGGTTTGTACTTTGACTAAGACTTCTTGCCAGATCTGGGGTTTGACTAGCCAAACCTAGGAATGCCGAAGCTTTGATGTTTGACTATAACATATCTACTCACTTGACACATTTTTATGAATAATCCCAACGCCTTCACAAGGTCTGACTAACCATGAAACCGAAACTCATTCCGAGGATCGCAAGACACACGAATGTATCAAAATACGCCTTTATACACGATCGAGCCTTACGATTTGTGACAGTGCCACAGTGGCACACTTCTTTATGAATGTCTACTCTGTTACTATAAAAAAAAAAACAAAATCCTTTTTGGTCACAAATAATGTTTTTTTGATATGTGTGATTACGTACGTTTAATTGTATCACATAATGCTATAAGTATGTGTGTATGGTCGGTGTGATGTCAGAAAGGCGACGAAGGCTTGTGGCCGGCGCGGCTGTGGGTGAATAGCAGCGGCGGCGACGCGGCGCACCCGCTGCTGCTCACCGCCCGGCAGAGGACAGGTAATTACATACAACACATATTATATAAGGTTACACTATATGCTACTTGCCAAATCGAGCGACCAACCGTAAGCATTTTCTAAAAGCATCTCATTTATTTTTCGTCATTTCAATAAGGTCGCTTGCGCAAATGTAATCGCAGATGGCGCCATCGAAATATAATGTAAATTATGCGTCCAACCATTTGTTTACTTTATAACACAATGGGCTCGCCTGTAGCGGGAGAAATAGGTACCTTCGGTCAATAAAAGCTCCTTCGATCGACCTTTCGGCTGGAGCCAAAAATGAGCCGTAAGTTTGATCGACTCTCTGATTCTCAAATGCTCTGAACCGGTAGTAGATTCAGACCATTCATAAGTGCCGGCGGAGGTCGATTTGATTAAATTATTAATGTCGTCAGGTGCGACGACGTGGCAGGTCCCGTACCACATCGACGGGCGGCCGTCGTTCGAGTTCGAGCGCACGCTGTGTCCCCAGGACAGCGCCGGCGTCGGCGCCGACGACTCCGAGTGCGGTCTGTACCAAAACTGCTGCTAAAGACATGACATCGTGCAATGCGTTCGTTTACCGTTTTGGATATTTTTGAAGGGAGATTGTAATATTTTTTTGGATAAATCATTCTATCGACGGTATCGTACATTTGATTTTTATTTAATTAAGGATATGTTAAAAATATGTAAACGTCCAGCAGGTGCAGGTGCAGGTGCAGGTGCAGGTGCAGGTGCAGCGTCCCCGGCGGGCGCGTGGTCGCTGCACGTGTCGTCGTGGTGCGCGCGGCCGGTGCGCGTGCAGCTGCGCGCCGCGCCCGCCCGCCGCTGGCGCCTGCGCCTGCGCCAGCCCGCTGTGCACCGAGCCACGCTCGTATGTACCGCTCCGTCTACGTACACGAAAATTTTACTTGTTTACTTTCATTTTGTACAAAAAAACTGTACCTATTTCCGCACAAATTTCTTGAAAAATAAAATTTACATAATCTTAATATATATATTTCTTGTGTGCGTGTGTATGTGACTGAACTCCTCCTAAACGACTGGACCGATTTGAATTAAATTTTGTGTGTATATATGAGTGGGTCCCTGGATGGTTTTAAAATATAATTGGACCCGGTAGATGGCGTCGTAATCGAGTTTGGACAGGACAACGTCTGTCGGGCCCACTAGTATATATGTATATCCTCCGAGTAATAGATGACTATAACTATTATAATGAAAGTATGGCACCCCCTGCCGTTGGCAGTGTTCTATCTAGTCGTATGTACGTACCTATGTACATCTTGTGTATAGTATTGTAACAGTGTGTGTGTTGTTATGTCGTGTGTGTGTTTGCAGACGTCCCCGGTGGTGACGTACTACCAGTTCTCAGCGGGCGAGGAGAGCGTGCGGCTCGTGGTCACGTCCGGCGACGACGCGTGCGCCACCGTCGCCGTGCAGAACTACACGGTACGGACATACACACGGACACACACGAGCTCTCATAGAGAAACGTTAACTTTGCGTTGTGTGAGACCTCTACAGGAACTTATGTATACTCTGACCCTGAGAAGAACCGACAATAAACTCGGCAATTGCTCTTCCCAATACAAGCTAATAATTCATTACATAACATTAATTACATTGTAGTCTCACTGACAACAATAACGTGCCCCAGCGGCGAAACAACAAGCGAAGTTAAACTCTATTCAAATTGAATAATAACTAGGTATATAGCAGACTCAAGCGGACTATGTGTGACAGCCAAACTTGAATTTGACTCAGGCTGTAGGTTTGTCCACTATGTGTTTCTTTATCAACACCGTTCGATATACAGATACTGATCTGTACCTGCACCTGACCTATTAATAATGTAGTATGCCGGTGACATGTGTAGTGTCCGATCGGGGAGACGCTCTCGGACCTGGAGCTGACCACGTTGAAGATGACCGTGCAGCGCTCCGGCGGTACGCAGCTCTCGGTAACTACCTGCCCACTTTTACTATGTATACCTCTGTGTTTAACCACAAGGTCGAAGATGGTAAGCACACACACAAAGGCTAGAAGGGAACTAGCTTTAAAGTCCAGCTGTCAGTTCACTAACACTTCACTTCACTTCACAAACACTTTCAGTTCCAACCATACCTAGGCTGGTATTTCAATGTAAAAATTACACGATTTTTCATACTATACATACAAATATATTTATACCGATAAATTTTCGCCTAACTGCTGTACCTCGTAGCTGGTAGACTCGTACTTTAGAACCACTGTGATTAAGTGATGATGTGGCCACAGGCGGCAAGAGTCTAAAATTATATAAGCTACCCTTTTCCTTCTCTAACTGTCCTTTGAGGGTAAGTGTCTTTTTCTACATTTGGTGACATCGTCCGTAGCACGATGAGAGCGTAGTAAGGTTAGTGATCGGGACGCGTGCGTGTGTCAGGTGTCTCGCTTCCCCCTGGGGTTCTACGTGATCGGCGTGGTGCACGCGAGCGAGACGGAGTGCACGGGCGAGGAGGCGCTCGACGGGGACCAGGACCAGGACTGGGTGTGGGACGCCGTGCTGCAGCCCGCCGCCCTCGGGGACCGAGCCGCCGCCGACCACCGCGACAACGCCACCAGGAAGGAATTCACCTTTACTATCGTGGTACGTACAAAAAACTCATTATAGATGCCCGCCATTTTTACTCCCGCACACAAAAAGACGTAAATATTTAGGCCGCTGTTTTTGTACTTTCTAAGCAAGGCAATGCCCAGAATGAATATGAGTGGATAGTAAGTGTTCCAAAATACTGAAAATTGACTTCGATCGTCCTTATTAAATATGACGGCGCCTGCGTCGTCGTACGAGCGTAGCAAAAATTTTACAAGCAACACGTGCATTGAGCGCGTCATCAATCTCCCCCAATCTCCTCACTACTCGACTTGTTTTGCTATCTGTATCATAGCCTGCATAAAAGGGTCGGAGCGATCCCCAGTGAGGTAGTCTCGGTTCTGGCGTGGCACGGTGCACTCATTGTACTACGCTACTGGCTCATCGTGGACTATTTGGATAATTAATTTTTGCAAACGAATTAATTATTATAATTCTCAATTACAAATTAGACCTAGCTCTCTAAAAAGGCCGCTCAAGCAATATTGCTAATGCAATTCATTTTTCGAATTCTCGGCAGATCCTACTTATTTGAAAATATATTTTATGTAAAATAGTAAGTATATAGAAGCTATTTTCATTTTGCAAAAAAGAGCTGTGCGAGCTATTTATAATTTGAGTTCTCGAGCTTCCCTCAGAGATAAGTTTAAACAAATTAGTATCCTCACAGTAGCATCGCAGTACATTTATGCAAACATATTATTTTTACAACAAAATATGTCTTTATGTAAAAAATTGTGATATGCACCCTATTAATACTAGAAATAAGCATAAACTTGTGACCTCTGCTTATAGACTCCAAAAAGTGCAAGGATCATTTTTGGGACTGAGTACACGCTTCTATAATAAGATCCCTCCTGCACTTTTAAATTTGCCTTTACATACATTTAAGGAACGTGTTAAGTCCATTTTAGTACAGAAGGCATACTATAACATTAATGAATATTTAAATGACGACAATGCTTGGGTGTAGCACTCGCTCTTGCAGGCTACATTCTATGTAATAAATCTAAGTTTGTTTTGAAAAGAGTAATTGCTGAGTTTCTTGCCGGCTCTTCTCAGTAAAAGCAACCTTCCCAACCGTGCGTTAGAGTTTGACTATTCACAAGTGCCTGTGAAGGCCTATTTGAATGAATAAATTATTTCATTTCATTTCATTATAGTATTGATTAATCTGCCGTAAATTCGGTAAAATTAATTGCATTTGCAATATTGCTCGAGCTTCTTTTTTAGCCCCCCTGTTCTTGTAAATAGTTACAGTACAGATATCTATATCGTTATACCCGCATTTTTATTAATTATGTCTCCTACCTACCCCTCTTTCCTACAAATAATATGTTTTTTGTAAAAATAATGTTTGTTTTTGAAAAAGTAAAAAAACTACGAACGTAAATACAATTCACTTCAAAGTTACCACTGGCTCAGAAGTCGGTCTTCGATTGAGAAGAATCGGCGGAAAAATGTATGTTTATAGATAATGTATGTTTACCGCACCGCGCACGTGCGCACACATAGTTTGGTTTATATTCGTTGAGTTGGTTATATTGCCAGTGGCCGAATGTATTGATATGTTATATTAAAAGTAAAAATAATAGGTAGGTATATAAATAGATAAGATACATAATAATTAAATATATTAGAGTGCTCTTCATTCGCCAACAAACTGTTATGCAGTTTGGCGAAGATTTAGTTTTAATTTAAAATGTAGGTACTCTTTTTTGGTAAAAAGATAAAGATAAAAATAAAAAAAACATTGCAGCCGGCGCTGACGCAGGCCGAGTACGCGGCGGGCGTGGTGGCGACGACGGGCGTGTTCCTGCTGTTCTACGTGGCGTTCGGAGCGCTGGTGGCGGCGCAGCGCTGGCCGCCGTGGCGCCGCCTCGTCGCGCCCAGGGCTCGCCTGCGTCTGCTCGACCACAACAGTCTCTATATATATATACTAGCTTTTCGCCCGCGGCTTCGCTCGCGCAGACTTTATAAAATGTCTACAACTTTTTCTCCGTTAGCCAATTTCGACGAAACAAAGCCTATTTATACACTGAAAAAAGTTTCAATTTAACAGCACGATCCCCATCTGAAAAAAGTTTTTATTTGACAGCGAAAAAATGATCCGCCATTTATTGTTACAAAATATGTGATAAATGAAGAACCGCTCGACCGATTTTGTGCAAACTTCACATAAACCATCTACTTAATAGTCCGAACAAAGCCTACAAATTTGGTTTGGATAGGTGAGCCCGTTCTTGAGTTGTAAAATTACAACGAAAAGTGGTATTGATTTATATTAACTATTACCTACTACTTATTGACATTCATCTAACAATCCTCACCGATCATGCGGCTGAAGGTGATATGCACGCAAAGCCTAATAGGAAACGTGCTGGAATGCACCGAACGGAGCTTGGCGACAGATTCTTCCTACATCAAATGCTCAAGTTTCGACGTCACTTCCACAAAACTATCATCGCCTCACAATCTTCTAACTCGGCGACAAAAGATGAAATATTTAGTATCCCCGAAGATGCATATTTTTGAGCCGATGGTTCCTCCTTCAGCGTTTTCCTCTATGATATATAGTTCGAAATCACTCACTCACTCCGTTAGAATCCCCTCGTATATAATGTTACAGAGAGTGAGAACGGCGAGTGTGACACAGACATAGCGAGCGGCACGGCTGCCTCGGCCGGCGGGGCGGCGGCGGGCCGGCCGCGGCGCAGGGACTCCAGTGAGTTACACATACAATACATACATCGTATTCAGCCGAGGGATGATGTACGAAATAACGATAGATACTTATTTTGATATAAAAAATAGCGTTTATAAACACGAGCGCTTTCCGTTCATATTGGAATAAAACTTACAAACTGTGTGTTTAGCTGCTACATTCGACAGCAGCGACAACAGCGACTCCGACGACGAGGAGCCTACTACCACCACCGCTACCACCGCCCCCGACACCACCACCACCACCACCAACACTACCACATCTTCGCCGGGCCCCACCACATTCCCAATAGTGTCCACAATAAGTCAACAAGTCCAGTTCGTCGACCCCAACGCCGGCGCCGGCGCAGTGGAACCCGGCAATAATAATAATGGCTATGTGGCCAGTAATGGAGTCACCGACGGTGGCAACAGTCATGTAAGAATGTTTTTCCATTTTCAACTCTTATGATTGTCTTTTTGTTGTATAAAATAATGTTTCTCATACGTACCTATTTCAACGTAGGAGCCGCACTACGCCAGCGTCTATCGGCTAAGTTTTCTATCGGTATTCCTCTCCTACTCCCATTATGGGGAGGAAGGAATAGACGATGCTTCGGTACGCTCGTCGATGCGGCCCATCAGTGCATCATCAGTGCAACATTATATTTATTAGAGCGACCGATTATATATTTTTAATTGTCATTTAATAGGTTAGATATCCCATTATAGTTTTGCAAAAAAATCTTTCAAAAATGCATGTTTGTCTTCTATATAAAGCTCTAAGACCGGGCAGTGATGTTATTTATGCAATAATTGTAACTGCCTCCAGGAGACACAGGAGATACAGGAGATACAGCAGACACAGGAGGGTGAGGGCGAGGGCGGGCGGCAGGGGCAGCAGGGGCGGCAGGGGCAGCAGGGGCGGCCGTTCGGGCTGCCGGCGCGGCTGCACGTGGCGGCGCTGTCCCGGCGCACGGCGCGCGTGCTGCAGGCGCGCTCGGACCGGTACCTGCACACGCTCTACACCGTCGCCGTCTTCTACGCGCTGCCCGTCGTGCAGTTCGTCGCCGCCTTCCAGATGGTACCTAGTCCCAGTCGTACATTACGTACTACACGTCACGTGGCCGTGGCATCTCCCGCCCTACACTACACTCCATCGCGCTCCTGTCTGTCCAGTTCCTCAACTTCTCCGGCACGCTGGACACGTGCTACTACAACTTCCTGTGCGCGCACCCGGCGGGCGAGCTCTCCGACTTCAACCACGTGTTCTCCAACATCGGGTACCTGCTGCTGGGGGCGCTGTTCATGCTGCAGCTGAAGCGACGCCAGCTGCGCCGCCGCCGGAAGCCCAAGGACGAGGTGAGGAATGAGGCTGCTGGTTTTTTTTAATATGGTGTCAATCAAATTCTATTCCCACGACGCTGATTGGCTCATTAGCCGTTTCAATGATCTTGCAATTGATTGACAACTCTCTGCAGAGAAATTAATGTCTTATTGTCATAGTGTAAGTTTCATATTTCATGTATAAATTGTAAGTATTATCGTAAAATGCGCATTACATATAATTGTGTTGTGTTATGTCAGGAGTACGGCATCCCGGCGCACTACGGGCTGCTGTCGTCGCTGGGCGCCGGCATGATGGTGGTGGCGCTGCTCTCCGCCAGCTACCACATCTGTCCTAACAAACTCAACTTCCAATTTGGTAACACCTTTACCTTACTAGTACATTATAACTATCAAACTAACAACGCTATGTCCTATATCCATAAGGGTTCGCACTCTGCATCATCGCCGACCCGATTCTGTGGATCAATTTATATCTCACTCTAGCGAACGATATTTTTAAGCGAAAGAGACGGATGGAAATAGAAGGATAACTGTTGTCGTGCTATAAGATGTGGACCGACCCAAACTCGATTTTAAAACACAACTATAGGAGTTAATATTGCAGTACTAAACTTTAAGAGATACTTTAGATAAAAATGCGTCACTAGCATGAAGAGGCCATCGCTTCCAGGTTGCTCTAAACGCCACCGAGCGACATTTAAGGCTTTTAAAAGAGCTCTTTTTAGGGTTCCGTAGCCAAATGGCAAAAAACGGAACCCTTATAGATTCGTCATGTCTGTCTGTCTGTCTGTCCGTCCGTATGTCACAGCCACTTTTTTCCGAAACTATAAGAGCTATACTGTTGAAACTTGGTAAGTAGATGTATTCTGACACAAATTTCACACAAAAATTGAAAAAAAAACAATAAATTTAGGGGGTTCCCCATACTTAGAACTGAAACTCAATTTTTTTATTTTCATCCAACCCATAAGTGTGGGGTGTCTATGGATAGGTCTTTAAAAATGATATTGAGGTTTCTAACATCATTTTTTCCTAAGCTGAATAGTTTGCGCGAGAGACACATCCAAAGTGGTAAAATGTGTGTGTAACTGTACCTGTAACTTCTAAAATAAGAGAATGATAAAACTAAAAAAAATATATGATGTACATTACCATGCAAACTTCCACCGAAAATTAGTTTGAACGAGATTTAATTAGTAGTTTTTTTTTAATACGTCATAAATCGTAAACCGCAATTTACCTTTCATTCAATCAACTCAAATATAAAAAAAAAAATTGGCAAAAAGCAAGGTCTTACAGCACAAATAAAGGAAAAATTCTAAAAAATTAAAAAAGTTGAAAATTAAAGGGTGTCCCCATACATACATAGTTACGCCAATCAATAAAGACCTCTGAGTTGTATGGGCGCTCAAACAATTTAGAGGTCTAGCTTAATTGGCACCAACCTCAAATAAGGTAAATAAATAAAATTGTGCATTTCCCTCGATGGACGAACAATGGACGAAGTTTGTACGGAACCCTCGGTGCGCGAGTCCGACTCGCACTTTTTTACCTTTGTAACAATGAATAAGCTGTTAACTCGTCGTCGTGTCCTATTGTGTGTCAGACACGGCGTTCATGTACGTGCTGTCGGTGCTGAGCATGGTCAAGATCTACCAGGCGCGCCATCCGGACATCAACGCGCGCGCCCACGCCACCTTCGGCGTGCTCGCCGTGCTCATCGCGCTAGGTACGGCTATGCTGCCTGCTGCCTACTTCTCTTGCATTTGTTCTAACTCGGCGATAGGAAATAAAATATGGTTTTTGATCTTCAAGGTCAAAATTTAGTGCGACGTTCTACGTCAAATGAAACGTTTCTGACGCAAAATGGTCCAAAATGGGTACCAGGCTAGAGGGAGAAATATATGGAGATACGTTGCTAGGTGACGAATAAAGTCATTAAAAAACGAGGTGCAGACGCATGCGCGGGCCGAGCGAGGAAGACGAATGGCCAGTGAGAAAAAAAGAAAGAACTGCTGTTTCACTTCTATCACGTGTACTGAGTTGCACGTTGCACGCGCTTTTTTTTTAATCCAGCCTCAATACAGGGTGATTTTTAAGTAGTTGGCAATACTTGCAGGGGTGGTAGTCAATATGAACAACTTTCAGTATGAAATCGACTCTAATATCGCGTAAAATAAAACGGTTACTTCATACATTTTGGTAGAGTAGGTATGGAACAGCTCATATTTTTTCGTGATTTCACAATTGTTCCTGTAGTAAAAGTTGTTCATATTGATGAGTACTACCACCCCTGTAAGTATTGCAAACGACAAAAAAATCATCCTGTATATGTATGATGTACTACCTATGTATGTGTAGTGGTGTGGGGCGTGCTGGGCGGCGGGCCGCTGTTCTGGGCGCTGTTCACGGTCGTGCACCTGTTCACCTTCCTGCTGCTGTCGCTGCGCATCTACTACGTGGGACAGTTCCGACTAGGTACATACATCACCTACGCATTCACTCTAAACGGGCCTTTCTTCACCATCAGCTAACGGCTTGGCTGGCTGTCACTCGATCTATCGCCGAGGACCTACTAGTGTGTTTCAGTAGCTGTACTTTAGTCCCGGTTCTTTCGTAGGTTTTGTGGGTATCCTTTAGCTATGCCAAATAAAAAAATCCGGCAGGTGCGTGACCACGCATTGTGAAGGATGCCAACATTAGTAGCGAGCTATGGTCCGTTTTCCAAATTTATGGTCTCCAGCAACACGATGAAGTGCGCGAATATCTCTCATTTTCGTAATACATTATCTATACTAATATTATAAAGCTGAAGAATTTGTTTGAACGTGCTAATGTCAGGAACTACTGGTTCGAATTGAAAAATATTATTTGTGTCGGATAACCTATTCATCGAGGAAGGCTATAGGCTACTTTTTATCCCTGGAAAACATAAGATCCCTCGGGAACGCGGGTGAAACCGCGGGGCGGAAGCCAGTATTGATATAAAATGACACCCTAAATATATTCGTTATTTCTCAACACGACTGTATGGCGATTCACAGAAAACATCTAGCTGTCTTTTAGCCACGTGATCCCAATTTATGTTTGTAAAATGACTGTGACAGACGGGCGGACTAATTTATAAGGATTCCATTTTTACGAAATGTCAATAGGCCTAAGAAATATGAAAGTGTATATATTGTGTTGTGTTGTAGAGAAGCAGTGTTGGCAGGTGGCGGCCCGCGCGGTGGTGCCGGCGGCGGGCCGGCCGCTGTACACGGCGCGGCTCGTGCTGCTGCTCATCGCCAACGCCGTCAACTGGGCCTTCGCGCTGTACGGGTGAGTGCTGTACTGTACGGTACACTGTACACGCGCGCCCCCACCCCCCACCGCACTACACGCGCCACAAGCCACGCGCCACGTGACGTCACGGGACAGGAGCGTTTACAAGGAACAGCGTCGAATAAAAGCCTACTTGCAGAGGATTGAGCTCGTATAATCGCAAGGATGATTGGGTTTGGGTTACGATGGTATAAGGGCCGGCATGGAGGCGTCCAAATAATTACGGATCCTTTCTGTCGTTCAAACAACGTTCAAAAGAACGAAAAAAAATGTTCACAGAATCCCGGCGATGTCGCAGAGTGCGAACGCGAACAATCGATGTGTTTCGCTCTAGCGACCGATATATTTGAAGCTCAAAGTGCGTCATACGCGTTGTCGGTGGTTCCGAGAACTAGAGTCGGCCGGCTTGTATGTAACCTTGTCGCGTACATTGTACATTGTCAGACTGCTGACCCAGAGCGCTGACTTCGCGAGCCACCTGCTGGGCGTGCTGCTGTGCAACACGCTCATGCACATGATGTTCTACCTGGCGATGAAGCTGCTGCACGGCGAACACGTGCGCTGGTAACTAAGACAACACAATACAACACTATTAATGCTATTACAAACAACCCCCACCAGTGTACTGGCAAGAAACTCTTTAATGAGTTCTCTGCTTTATTTATTCTCAGCTTATATGTGTTATCCTTGAACTATAATTAATAGTACGAATATGAAAGTGAGTCACTTAATTTCAATCACTTGCTACGATTTCATATGTGACTAAAATAGGCAGAGATAGCAATGTTTGCAACGGGTCATTAGACCTGTGCTGTGCGTAGTGTAGGCGTGGTGCACGCGTAGTGTAGGCGTGGTGCACGCGCAGGTACGCGTGGGTGTTCCTGGGCGGGGCGGCGGCGGCGTGGGCGCCGGCGCTGTACTTCTTCACGGCGGGCAGCAGCAGCTGGGCGGCCACGCCGGCGCAGTCGCGCCACCTCAACCACGAGTGCCGCGTGCTGCGCTTCTACGACTCGCACGACCTGTGGCACATGCTGTCCGCGGTCGCGCTCTACCTCTCCTTCAACGCGATGCTCGTCTGGGACGACGGCCTCTCCGCCGTCAAGCGGACCGATATCGCCGTCTTTTAGCCATTCTATTTATATTTTTTTACATTATGATTATGTCTTTTATTTCGATATCTAAATCTTGCGTTACTTTTGAAGGGCGGCCTTTTTGGTTTTAGTTTTCGCCATACGATTTTAAATTGATCTCCTTCAAGTATAGAACCGTTCTAGGTGTGCTATGGGAGTAAACAAATATAAAGACAAAAGCTCTAGTAAAATTGTTTATTACAAAATTTCCCTATTAACGAACTGCGTCAGGGACCGCGCGTCACGGCCGCTGCGACTATCGTCGACGTTTCACATAAATTGATATTCATCTTCACACGACGCTGCCCCACAGTTGTGACAGACGCTGCCCTACAGTTGTGACAGACGCTGCGCCACAGTTGTGACAGACAGTCGCTCAACTACACTGCTAACAGCGTCCTGCGAACGTTACATTACACTCAATTGAATTAGTTTCGCAGTATTCGCAGCGAGTACATCAGCTAGTCGTTAAACGTTAATATCTAAAGCTCGGGCCGTGAGCGCGGGCCGAGGGCCGAGGGCCGAGGGCCGAGGGCCGCTACTCCGACCGCGACCTGACCGATGCGACCACCTTTATTTTGTTCACTATAATTTTTAATTCAGGTATAGCTTCAGCAAATATGGCCCATAAATACTTAGTTATTTCACAATCTATTACAGTTATAGACTAACATGTAGGATAGACAAGACATTATATTCGTACACAAATCAATTAAGTACCTATAATATAACAATTATAAATCAATGTTCTTTAAATTTAATCAAAATGATTAAAATTATACATGCCTATACATACCAGTAAGTATGTAAGTAATATTGTAGTCTGTTGTTGCTGTCTATTGTTTTGTATCTATTGAACTCTTTTCTCGATACAATATGAGTGATTAACATGTTTATTGCTGCACAAGTCTCCGGAGTGTCATAGAAATTTACTATATGTGTAAATGTAGCTACGGTAAAATTATATGCAAGATCCACGCGAGTCGCGAATAACGTATAGACGGACGGCAAGAGACGTAGTCGGTCGGTCGGATACAATTTAATAATATCGATGTCGCTCGCCGCTGCAGCGCTGTCGGCCTTTAATTAAATACGATCTAACTCCCTCTCGGATCGCTCACATAAAAAATTACACAACGCATAATTTTAGCTTCCATCGACCTTACAATATTTATTAATAAGTTATTTAATTTCACATTACTTAATATCTATATTAACTTTTACATCTAGACGAGAATTAACACATTTCTTGATATTCCGTATATTGACGCAACCGGTCCTCTATGCACCCCCATGCGATGGCCGTTGTTACAAGTTACAAGTTGTGAGAGATACATACATATACAATCATTACATCGTTTGAATAATTATAAATCACTAAGCTGTCTATAATGGAGAATACTGAATATAATATTCGGAAAAACAGATACCAAAGCGGTAACACAACTCTACTAATGTGTGACTCTACCTCGGTTGCGTCGACTGCGAGACAACAATCGTCTCTGAACTATTTATTTACTTAAGTTTAGGACTTTACAAGATGTATGTTATTGCGTATCCTGTGCGAGCACCACACGTACGGTACGCTGCAGTACAGCACTGTACAGTACAGTACAGTATACGAGAAGGATCGAAGCATCTCGTTCTCGTCTGCCGATGGCCGACGCGGGGCGCGGTCGACGTCTACGTGTCGCCCACTGAGATTTGGTTCCGCCGAGACGCGCCCTACAGAGTCTTTGCTTTATCTAGTAGGTCGTTGATGAATTTCTAAAAACAGAAAATTAACTGCGTCATCAAAAAAAACTAAAGAAACTCAAGGAAATTATCAATCCGTGCGCAAGAACAAGTTTGCGATCGGTGACTGTGTCTTTCCCGGGTTACATATTTTTGTTTTGTTTTGTTTTTTGGTTTAGGATGAGTTCATTGACTCGGTCACTGCTGGGTGCCTGATCACCACTGAGTCAATGAACTTATAATCACCATACCGGGCGGATATTTAGAAAACAACCTTTACTATGAAACCAACTCTAAAATCGCGAAAAGAAATGAAACTTTAAATTTACAAAATGTAGGTTGCGGAAATATGCCTTCTCGAAATACAACCCAACCCAGTATAATTAATTTGGTGCTCTATTCGTGTTTGGGTCTATCTATTGAATGAAATGACCAGAGAGGTAATCCTTGATAATATAACCTTATATAAGTGACATTAGTACCTAGCCACCTAGAGCGTAGAGTCGTTAAAGTATTATTAGGTACTTACATTTACATCTTTTTGTGATTTTTTGGCATCCACCAATAACGTCTGAAATATAAAAATAAAATATTTTCACCAAGGACCATTTTAAATAAACTATCCCAGAAAAAATGGTTTAACATGAATGAACCCGTGAGAAGAAGATAATATTGTGGTTTGTGTGTGCTATATGGTACTAGCTGGTAGGTAAGTACTTGTACTACCACAGATGACTTAGTAAGTAATAGGGTATTGTACTGGTACTGACCGTGAGGTGGTCGCGGCGCAGCTCGTCGGAGTCCATGTCCAGCAGCTCGTCGATGTCCACCTCCACCTCCTGCGTGCCGGCCGCACTCTCCTTCTGGAAACATTACATTTGGTTTCTGTTAATATTGTACTTTTTGGAAAATCTCTTGTATGTGATCTTATGGTTCTGGATTAGTGTTGTAGATGCATCGCCACCTACAGGGCAATATTAGGTTTTGGAACAGATAAGGAATATGAAGTTGTATGTTTACCGGGGTTTCGTATAGCTTCTGCAACTCGTCGTACAGCCACATCTCGACCGCGAGTCGCTTGCGGATGAGCGCCATCTGGTGGCTGCCATACTTCGCCGTCAGGAACTTCTCACGACGCTCCTTTACCTACAAACCCACAATCATAATATCAATATTATTCTAAGTGAATTACGTCTTCACGTAAGTCAAAATAGATGTTAAGTTATTCCTTTATCGTGATCCCATAAAAAAAAATAGTTTCTCCAAATAACGAAGACGATAATCGACATCCATCATCTTCTATGAGGCCTTCCAATGTATTCACAAAGTCTTTTAGACTCTCATCGCGATTGTTATGAGAAGGTGTGGTACTAAGTATTATACTGACCTCCCCCTTGTCGCTAAAGTTGACGTGGAGGCCCATCTTGGCCGGCGAGCGCTCCGTGGGCGAGAGGGCCGGGTGGGCCGGATGGGCCGGGTGCGCCGCGTGCCGGTAGGACGGCGGCGGCGCGGGCACGTCGCGGCCGCACGCCGCCGCCGCCGCCGTCGTCGTCGCTACGCACTCCATGCCGGCCGCCGCGCCGCCCGCCGCCGCCGCGTTCGCGCCCACCCCCGCACCTGCGCCCGCGCCGCTAGAGCCGCGGCTCTACAATACGTACACAAACAACATGTTACCATTTTACGTCATGTGAAGTGAAATGTTGGGAACAAATATTTAGTGTCGAGTTGAGTTCAGCGACTGCAGAAATAACTTTGTTTTTGTGTTGCTATGCCTTGAGAGACATCCTATACGGTCGTAGAGATTACTACGCCGTAGTGTAGAAACAAATATAAAATGAGTAGGTAGATCATTTGCCATTTTTATTATGTAAGTAGGTAGGTATGGACTATAGTTTGCCTAGGAATTACAGTGAATGGCTCCTCGAAATTGAGTAAAAACAAAGCATTCGGCGCGAGTGTGCTGGCGAAGTAGATATAGTCATTGCTAATCATGGTTTTTGTTTACTTTATTCATGAACAGTTGTGTATATACAGTATCGGCAATTGGCCACGCTCGGCTCGGCTCGGCTCGAACCACCTCGAGGACGATTACACTCACAGAGGACGGTGATAGTGATCGCACACAACCAAGCGTGATTCCTTCGACACGCCTCGCTAATTTGTTAGTAGAATGTATAATGAAGTTGTAGTACAGTAAGTACATCGTGACTGTGTCCGCAGGCCACGACCACGCCACGCGCTACCAGCATGCCTATAACATGTCACGCGTCTTTATTCCATCACTTCTGCTACCGATAACTTCACACCCAATGCAACCTTCCCAACCGGCATTGAAGTCAATTATTCATAAGTGCCTGCTGATGTTACCTCGACTGAGCTGTACGAGAGCCTCGCTGAGCTCAAGAGTTTGCGGATAACATTGATTTCACACTATCGTGCGAACGAAACACCTAAAAGTCTCCGAGGCTAATTTATTTATAGATAGTTTTGTATGTCATGATGACGTAATTTTAACAAGATAGTCACGATCTTGGAAACTGGAGAAGAATTAACAAATAAATAAATATAACTAGTAACCTTTAAAATAATGCCTACCGGACGAGAATAGGTGAATTCTCTACAAGTAGGTACTGATCTATAATTATTGGCATCTGTTTTATCGTATTTTATAAACACGGACCATCCATGACCAATGTTCAAAACTTCGGCCGGCCGCAGCACAGGCACCGGCTACCGGCGCGGCGGCGCGCGGCCCGTGGCCCGTGGGTGGCTCTATGATTAGTAAAGTGACGCCCGACTTTACCAAATGATTCGTAAGAGTTCTATTAGTTTATTGAAACAAAATGCGTTATTGTCTAGCTAGTAGGTAGGCAATTAATTTAATTGTTGATAACATTGGAACGACATAGGGCGTCGCGCGTTGTACCGTTGTTAAATACATACATAGACCGTACTAAGTCACTAAATAGGTAGATAGGACATATGTACTACCTACCTGTATACATATGTATATTATTATTCCCTATATCAGCGTAGTTTGCAAAGTGAATAATCATTTTGTTAGGTACCTATTTACTTTTTTACAAATGAACAGACCTTCCTAAACAACCTTCCAAATGTGGACTCTAGCTACATGGCAATAAGGTTGGTTAATACGAATTTACACAAACAATGTCTATAATATTCCTCGAGGCTTCTGTCGCTACCGATCAAAGTCAAAGTCATTATTCAGTTTAGGCCCCAGAAGTGCACTTATGAACGTCGAAGATACTGAACCACCCGGTTCGGAAGTCGCCTTAAACTGAGAAGAACCGGCAAGGTAAGATCAGTAAGGTTCTCCCAGCAGGCTGATAGCGTTTCCTCTTTGGATGGCCAAGCTAATGCGTCTCTCTCTTACCTACTTTAATTAAACACATTTAGGTACGCTTGCTAAATAAATGTTAGCTAAATAAATAAACTTTATGGGAAAATGAGAAATTCTCATGCAGAGCATGAACAACTTTACTATTCCACTAACAGCGGCTCCTGGTAACTATGTAGGAAGTATGTAGGTATATCAACAATGGCAAAGGTATGCATACTTTAGTAGAGAGTGAAAGGGTCCTACCTAAGGGAACGAAATACTCTTTTACTTTCCAAGTCTAATGCAGCCATCTCGCCCCACCCGCTCTCTTCCAGACATTCGTACAAATAAGATAGAGATAATTAAAATAGATAAACACCACAACTAAGTACTTAAAAACAAACACAGATGCATATGCAAGAGATCAGAGAACCCTACCATACCATTACCTAAATTATTTAGTCCAGAACTGACATAAAGGTTCAAACGTACATTTAATAACTAAGTATAAACCAAGAATGAAGATGAATTGTGGAATGTAGCTAGCTAGTCTAGACCTACTCAACCACATTTCACTCTGACTAACAAAGGACCAGTCATCTCAAATAGAGACATCTAGGCTAGTAGGTACCTATGTATCATAATAGTATAAAAATATTCCAGGAGTCATGGTGATAGCAATATCGGATGATAGATAGCACGAGATCGCGACATGAGACACCCACTGCCTCTCGTTCGCACCACATGGTGCCGCCCCCCCGCGCCCGCACCGCCCCGGTGAGACATCATGCCACCAATATAATGCCAGAATTAATATTATGTACCCACGTCATACATACGAATAGAATTTCCAAATTCAACTTTACCTCATTAACGAGATAGGTCTTACTGAAAAACGTATAATCTTTGCGCCTACAAAATTAGTTGACACCTGTAAAAAGCACCTGATTTATTTACTATCTATGATATAAACGCACAGTTCAAACCGCATGGCATCCATTCCTGTAGACATTTTTCCAAATTCAACTGCGGGGCAAACAGGGTTGCCACCTGTCCCGATTCTGCAGGGTCAGTCCCGATTTCGATAATATTGTCCCGCGTCTATTATTTCCTGCAGTCTTTTTGATGACCTAAATTGGACTGAAATCGGACCGTCTCTGATAGATTTTTTTTTCCCAAAGGTTGCAATCCTGGGGCCAAAAGAGAGGATCGCGGGTGAAACCGCGAAGCATAAAGCTAGTAACTGATAAATAAATTCCCATGGATAACGAGGCCCTGGGCACTTGGCCAGTGTGCCCTTGCGTAAAGATGGACCTGTTGATGTGTCACTCAACTACATATAGGAGTTATAGACGACGAGTTATAGACTCATGGATGGATATTTCTCCTGCTGCAGCTTTTAGTTCGTACGACCGGGTTTGTGGATGTCTTGCGGCTGAGATGATGATGATGAGTCTGGTCGGCTGGAGGGAGCTAGGAGTCCAGAGAGCGTTCGAGCGGGGTTGCGTATAGTTACAGTTCGGATTTTAAAATCAAATATCCAAATTTAAGCTCAAAAATCCATGGATTTCGAGCATATTGTCCTGGTCTTCTATTAATTATATCATTTTGATAGGTAGGTACCTACTAAGTATCATATTACGCGTGATGAACGTTCGCATTTTTCGAAGTACCTAGGTAGGTAGGTACCTTATTTTGCTTTTGTATATAGCTGAAAATACAGAGACCAAGATTAAGTAATGAAAATTATCATAGTGTTGTGTAAACCGTAGTCAATTACCACCGACACCACTTACTTGGTGCTCGCAATAGGCGTCTCATTCACGTCCCATCCGAGTGCGCACAACACTACTTGCGGCAGTTGCGGCTAAGCAAGCAAGCGTATGACTTTCGAACGAGCCAGCACACGCACTGTCACAATGCTCTTGGAAGAATTAAGAAACATTGTAAAATAACCGTGTAGGTAATGTGCTATTGTCCTGAGTGCAGCACCTGATGCAAAATTATTGCATGGGGAGCAGTAACTACCTACTCCATGGAAATGCGCTCGAGTGTCTTCTCAGAATCAGAATCTAAACAGCTAATAAGTACTACCTCCTATCTAGGTACCTACTACATGTCACCGTGTCGTGGGTGAGTGATGGATGATGTGGCCTCATAAGATATGGCTAGAATAGAAATACTTACACACAAACCTTCAAGGGCATATAAAATTAGGCTTATTTATGTTTGTTTGTCAAATTGTTATAGAGGGAAGCGACGCCTCCATGCAAACATTACCTCTCATTCCACCCACTTAGAGGTTAATTTTACTAAAAATCCAACAAGATTCATATTTAGTTCCTTTCCATGAAAAAGTTCCAGATACAAACTGCAATTCCGCCTTTTGGGTTGAATTTCGGAAAATCGTTTTTTAAAAGGACACACCACTATATCCGTAATTAATTTATGAGCTTGAGCTTTCGGTGAAGGAAAACATCGTGAGGAAACCATAGCACGGTGTTAGTGTACTTTGTAGTACCCGCCTGGCTGGCTACCACCCTCATGTTGAAAATCTGTCGCCAGACACCTTTTGGTGTGTTCCGGCAGCTGCACTTGAGAGCCAGTTCCTTCTAGGCTTTGTGTGCTTACCACCTTCGGCCACATCATCACTTACTTTGAAGTCATACAACAACAAATAACTAATATATAAATCCAAAGAGATAATCAGTAAGTAGGTAGATACATAGTTATTGTTATAATCAGAAGTTGGTTGGTTGGTTAGTATATTTGAATATACGTAATTGTTATCATAATCAATTATAATCACCCGTTTGTTATTGATATCGTCGGCTCTGGCATTGACACATACTCGTACTTAGCTCGCAATTCGCCTATCATTCCACACATAACATAGCATCGCTAATGAAGCCTTGTGTGGAGTAGGTACAAGGTATCTACTTGGTTAATTAGGTTACCCTGAGGAGGATTATTCTTTCAATAATTAGAAGCACTTTTTAACGATTCTGACCCATCGGTCTGACGCAGCAGATATTCATTCGCGTGAAGAACGAACTAGGGAGATTAATTACTATGTGAAACTGGAATGTTATAAGTACGTATGTAAGTATTATCTGCCTGCACTGATTAAAATAAACCGGACGTCATCATTACGAGGCCGCAGCCATCGAGGACTAGGAACCCGAATGCCAACCGTTTACACACTCGTTACCGAAATCTGTAGCCCTCTTTATGTACTTCTTGTAGGAATTTAATAACCCTGAAAGATACAACAAAAATGGGAGCAATCACGACGCTGTTTATCACCATTCAGAGTGTCAGTGCGAGAAGTGCAGTGCGGGCGATCCTCTCCCGACTCCCGTGCGTGCGAGTTCGTACCGAGATCGCGACCGCGGTCACTGCCCCCGACGGAGGCCGCGACTCGGAGCTCGCCGCTCGATGCACGTCGACTCGACGCAGTACCTGCGAGCGCGAAGACGTCGCGGCTAGCGAGCGAGCTATATGTCAACTCAAATCACTCACAAATCACACCACACTACATACATATAAGCACACAATACACGACCGAGCGGGAACACGCGTGAGCTCTAACTACTTGCCGCGAAAGAAACCGAAGTCGAAACTCCGAACTGCCTGACCGAGATAATGCTCGGAGGAGGGAGGCGACGCGAGCGAGACTAACGACGCGGCTATGACGCCCCGCAGCGGAGGGAGGCCGGGCGTCAAGACAGAGCGACAGCAGCGGCGGCGCGGCACGGGCTGCGGCGGCGGACGGCTTGCCACAGTAGATATTCTCCTGTGGTACAAGCTACAGCTGATAATGACACAAAACGCCGCGCGCGACTCGCACCAGCGCAGCCGTGCCGTACCGTACCGTAGCCGTAGCCCGTGTAGAGTGTAGACACGTTGATTGCCACCCACCGCGTTTAGTAACTAGTAGTAAGTAATCTGTGACTCTGAAGTAGCATCCAAAGTAACAGCCATTGATCCGTCTCATCTGGACGCATGAGCACACCAAGCCATCATGCACAGGGCTCCGCCCGCGGTCCATGGGATGGGGCCATCCAGCCCCTATGAATTGAATACGATCTTGAATTTGAAATAGGTACGATTAGTATTAGTTTGGTATTAGTATAGTAAATGACATTCCTATCACAAAAAAGATAATGAGACACCTACTTTTTGATCTAATACTAATAAACTAACAAAACATTTATGTTACCTAATCAATTATATTTATATTTACATGATTTAGTTAGTTAGAGGTACCTACTATTAGGTTAAAGTTCAAAAGTCGCTAACTTTGCTTACAAACTACCTACAAAAAAATTTGAATTCTAGGAATCGCGAGTCAAGTTATTAAATATCTATTTATAAAAATAATGAAACAAAACTAAATTTTAACTTCAAATAAATGATTTACGTAGGTAACTAGGCTTTTCCAGTACTTAGTATTTTAGAGACACTATTTTTTTTTTTTTGTTAAAATTTGAACTTGTTTAGGTTATTATTTTTTATTTATTTTTCTTGTTGTTTTTTTTTTCATCTTTTGTGTTTATGTGAATCATATTTCTTTAAAAATTATTAAAAATTTAATGGAAAAAAGCCAACATTGTCAGATTGTCCAAAAAAAAAAAAAACAAAATATATAAAAAATGTAACCTTGCTGAGTTGCTTGCCGGTTCTTCTCAGTTGAAGGCGACTTCCGAATCGGTGGTAACTTCAGTAGTTTCGATGTTCATAAGTAGGTCTAAACTGAATAAATGGCTTTGACTTTGACTTTTGATCGTAAAACTACTGAGCTGGACCGATCCATTTAACGTATACGCAGGGCCGTCTTAAGCCATGCTGGAGCCCTTGGGTACAAACAATTTGGGGCCCCTAAGCTTTAGAAAAAAAAAATATAACAATTTCATATATTTTTCTTTGATGATTTTATTGGATAAATTAAGATATGATTATCTGTTTAAAAAAATGAAACTTGTTTTAATGAATACGCTAATAGTTTCATTTACGAATGCGTTTTACTTTATTATTGGTGTAAATCAGTTACGATAATGGTTTTTTCCGCGATTTCCGTGGTGCAAAATCTTTAATTTAAATATTATTACCAAACTTTTGACTGTTATTTTATTGGAAGAAATAAATAGGTACAGAAATATGAGTATAATTGAAGATTTTATATCAACCAATCATTACCAACATCATTACAAACCAACAGACAGTTAGCGTTTTAGCGGGAAAATTTAAAATGAAATTTATTATAATTTAAAATTAATATAAGAGTGCTGTTTTTATTTTTTGGAGATATTTTATGTCTAAGTACATATGTATATCTATAAAAAAACTAGCTGTCCCGACAGACGTTGTCCTGTCCAACTCATACACAAAATTTCATCCAAATCGGTCCAGCCGTTTATCCTATCTCTCAAGTTGGACCAGACTGCTCACGGTGTGCCAATTTAATTTAAAATCGGTTAAGTAGTTTAGGAATCCATCGCGGACAAACATCGTGACAGGAGATTTATATATATTAAGATTAAGATATATATATATTTAAAAAAATCGTCTACACCCCGATTGTATAGCTACCAACTACCTACTACTACCTATTCTGAACAATTTCGTTGTAACCGTCCGAACCGGTGGCAACTTCAGTAGCATCGATAAATGCCTTCATAAGTGCCCTCCTACGGCCTAAACTGAATAAATGGCTTTGACTTGGAACCAGGGATTTGAGATTCGAAATGTTTCAATCATTAGGGGAGAGTTGATTACTGGATAAGTTTCTGTTGATTTAAAATCTAATACAATGCAATTTGTGTGATAACGCAACACCAATTAAAGTAGAGTTGGAGTACTCACGATTATGAAGGGTCAAAGAGATTAGGCGCAAGCGACCAGGCGATCAGGCGATCAGCCTTCCAGCGTCGATGTGATCAATGGTTATCTAATTAATTTACTTAAGTTCTATCTATTTCTGCTGAATGAAGCACAACATCTGGTGTCAGAGCTCGTTGGCATACGCAGTCGGAGGGCGTGTCAGCGGCGAGCGGTGGAGGAGGTGGAGTCCCAGCGCGCGGGAGACCACCGGAGCGCCACATGGTCGCCTCCGGCCACCGCCGCGCCGTCGCACCGCCCATGTCACCACCGCACGATACAACAAAAAAGTACTCACGCTGCTCCTGAACTTGAAGAAAAGCGACATGAGGCGGAGGGGTCGGGCTGCGGGCCGGCGGTCGCGCCGTCACTGCCGCGCCGCCCGGCCGCGCACGCCGCCGCGCCGCCGCGCCGCCGCCGGGGCCGCGACCGGGACCTGCGAACCTGCTACTGCCGCCCAATTACTTCCACGTGAAGGGATGATCTTTACTGTGGCTCATTTTACAATTCAAATAACGACGACGTTTAGATATAATTACCTATAACAGTATTAAAAAAATATATAGCATAGTTTAGATTTGAACCGTACGTACTTCTTCATATTAGTTGGATACCATGTGGATACCATAGCTAAAATACTAGTCCGATTGGATTTAAAATCATCGTCAATTTTCACTTTTTTTTACTTGGTAGATACTTATAGGCCAATGTTGAACATAATCTCCTTGGTTAGTGCGATGTGGCCGATGGTGCATGGTTAGCCCACAAAGCCTAGAGGAGAGGAGACTGGCTCTCAAATGCAGCTGCCGGACGAAACACACCGCTAGGTGCTTGGTGGCAGATTATCAACTTGAAGGTGGAAGCCAGCCAGGCGGGTACTAAGTAAGTACCCTACCGTGCGTGTTATGGTTTCCTTCGCCACGTAATTCGATTTTACGTAAGCTTGTCGGGTGGCTGGTGTCTACGACACTTCACGTAAAATCTATACCTAGCCAGAAATTAATCCTGGAGTATTCTAGTAGTCCTTGCGAAAGGAAATCCATGAGCATCAATCGATCGTCGAGCATCTATTAGAAAGCCGCATCCAACAATGTTTTCACGGCATACACAATCGGTGTCTTTCGTGGCCGAGCGGAGCGCACAGCGCAAACGCGGGATTATCGATCGCGCTGCGAACAGGTAGCCACTAGCCACAGCCACAGCGAGCGGGTGAACTGCTCAATCGAATAAACTGACTTCGCGGAAATAAACGTAGTCAGCGACGCTTCCGACGACGACGGCGACATACGAGAGTGGTTCGTCGATGGCCGACGGCGTTTCCGGGAAATTGGGCATCGACAAGTCGCGGCTCGCGTCAGTGGTGGTGTCAGTGGTGGTGTCGGTGGTGGTATCGGTGGTGGTGTCGGTGGTGGGGCGGAGGTAGTCGGTGATGCGCGCGTGGGCGTGGTGGCTGGGCCTGCTGGGCGCGGCGGCGGGCGCGCGTGAGCTGGACCCGGCCGCGTGCGCGCCGCGCTTCGACGTGCAGCGCGACAAGATCATCCGCACCGAGGAGTCGCGCGACATGGGCGCGCGCTACCTCTCCGAGCTGGACGTGGGCGCGCGCCACGAGTGTCTGCGTCTCTGCTGCGAGACTGACTCCTGCGACGTCTTCGTCTACGAGGAGAAGGTGCGAAACGCCTACCTAGCCTGACCTCGGTACAGACGACAATTTATCAATTCAAATTTAATGGTATTAGCAAAATGAAAATCATTTTGTTTGGATAAAATATGAATTGGCTGTAGTTGCCCGAGAAGAACAAATAAACCTCATTTTGGGTACCTAATAAATAATATTTTTCAACTGCACAGCGACACAGCGATGTGAACCGCTTTTTTAGGGATTGGTAGTAGTTTCAATGTGATACGTTCATGAGTGCGTAGGTAGGTAGGCTCACCTATTTTGACTAAATTCTTTTACTCATTTTTTTTTTCGAAATCTTAGAGAACGATCAAAATTACAAAATAGGATAGGATTGAATGGAGTGAATTTTAATCATTACACGAACCCGCATTCTGCAATGCAACGATTGTTATTTTCCACGTGATACCTACGTGACCTATTATACCTATCTGCTACCTACGTGGCCCGCACGAACACATCTGCACACGGTTGTATACATAGACTGTGGTTGTACTAAGTAAGCTAAACAAATAGAGGTCATTAATCACGCGTGGCCATTTGTTGTCATGACTGTACGTAGTTTATACAAGTCATATAAAACATAAAATATTCCATATTGAGTTTTTTAAATTAATAAATTAATAGTTTACTTGCACAATATAGTTTCATTCCACACAACCGCAGCGCACAACTGTGCGTTGTGCGCTAAGACTAACATTATGCTTACTTGGATTCAAAGAAACATAAATGGGTATTATTTAAGTGTTGAAAGCAATCTAAATCGTAAACATTTAAGTCTAAATCTTTTAAACATATACATATAACTTACTAATAGATAATTTACATAAATAATAATACGTATTTACATAATGTTTATATATAAATAGAGTCCGGGCAGCTGCTACCTGTTCAACTGCGGCCCCCCGGAGGACTTCCGGTGCAAGTTCACGGCGCACAGCAACTTCAGCAGCGGCGTGCTGGCGCTGAGCCGCCACCTCGCCGAGCTGCAGGACCAGGAGCGGCTGGCCCACCACGAGCAGGAACTCGCCAACCTCAGGTCACCACACCCACAGCCACCCAACATAACCATTACGTACCTAACATTCACTACACTACAGTATCACAGAGTAGAGATAACTCCTATTGTTCCTCCTTTGAAATGCTTCTGACACCGCTAGAGATCCCGAGATCTTGAGAGCCTCTCGAGGTAGCTTAGTTGTATGGCGACCTTCGCTAGCGTCTAACTAGCTGGCGCCCGGCTCGCTTGCACGGATCCGTGCCGATTTACCAGAAGTATACGAGCTTAGAGAACAATTGCTCTGTAACCATACGAACATTGATTTGAATTTATTACTTAAAAAGCCAACTGAATGACACAAAATCACACGGTTAACCGCAAGCTACCTATGCATCCGAGTTGTAGGATGCATAGGTGCTCCTGAACTCTGGAAAACTACTTTAGTAGAGTATAACATCCACAGTTCCTACGCCACAGTATTTCGAGTACTGCGCAAAAGTAAGCAAGAGCCAGGAAGTAGGTCCCTATCCAATTCCATAGTCAAAGTTGGAGCGCAAATCTAATGGATACCTGCGCTGCGCACATGAATACAAACGTAACTTCCAACTGATATCGGAGTGTGTGTCAACCAGGGTGAGGAGCACGAGCACGTCGAGCACGACGACGTCGGCCGCCCCTCCCCCGCCGCCGCTGCCGCCCCCACACCCTCACCCACCGGCGCCGGCGCCGCACCAGCCCCTCGAGCATCATCAACACCTGCCTAGTAAGTTATGTACTTATTAGTTAGTATGAAACTCTCTCAGCTGATATAATGACAGTCCCCTCTCTACCGAGGAAACTCATCTAAGATTTGATTATACAATAAATAAACAACGTCCTAGTGCCTGCACTGACATCAAACGACTCTTCGATCCTTCCCAAACGATATGGTCAAACTATCTTCTATTACTAACCTAAATTATATTGATGATAGAGTAAATCATTAATCAACCAATCATTAGTAGTAGCAAAGACGATCAAATTACTTTTGATCGTCTTTGGTAGTAGGTAAGCTAAAGTGAATCTACATTTTGTTTATGATAACATATATAGTAGATATAGGCCTACGTACATATAATATGGCCTCCAGCCTCCAGGCTGCTCAGTTCTTCTGACTCAAGTACCTACCTACACAGTTAGCCGGAAATGATATCATCCTTAAAGAGATATAGAGCAAAGAAGGAGTCATCGAAGCCATTAACCTTTGAGGTGCGGCTCATTTAGGAATGTACCTAACCTACCATTTCGTGGTCAACATGGTTTTAGTTAGTTGATCTTGTAAAAAATACATAGATATTAGGCAAGGATTTGTGATTTTTCTTTGTATGTGGCACGCTCGCTACTTATGAACATGGGCAAATCGAATATTTCACACGATTAAAGAGTAAGAAATGATGGATGTTCGTCATACCTACCTGCCTACCTGATTATGTATGAGGTAAGCGGAGCGGCGCGGCGAGCCTGAGAGTCTGAGGAGACCGCTCTCGGGCCTCGGGTCATCGCTCGGCGCTCCCACTCGCCGCGACTACGTCACTGTCACCCGAACATACTAAACATTCATTTAGCTACCTACCACTTTACCACCACTACGATACGACACAATACACAACGAAGTAACGGTACCCTCGCCTCGTCGAGGTCTCCATAATGTAATGAATACATTATGATTCATTAACACTCGCATGCGAACTAGATACTCAGGAGCTTCTGTGACAACTTCACAAGCAAGCGTTCAACAAACAACCCGGTGAATGTACCTATGAACACAGTATAAGTATAACTAATAAGATATTTTGGCATAGGTAATAAGAACTAAATACAGCACATAAATTACTTTAAAATTGACATAATATTATTAACTTACTATATACACAAGTTACGGACATAGTTCTCAGAGTGAGTAAGCCGAAGTTGTAATAGATAGGCAGACCATGATACTTGATGTGCTAATTAATACTTATGTAATAACTAGTGGAGAAGGAAAGCTTTCAGCAAAACTCTGCTTGCGTAGGCTTTCTTCAGTTTCAATGCTACCTAATCGATCTATCAGGATAAGAATGGTTCTGCTCGTGGCTCTGCTGCATTTATTTGGTGCTTATCGCCTATCTTATCACGTTGTGCTCATCACAACATATACATGTCCGTGTATGTGTGTTGTAGCGGGTAGATGCAGCCGGTACCAGTTCGAGTGCCGGCACGGCGGCGAGTGCATCGCGGTGTACAACGCGTGCGACGGCGTGCCGCAGTGCGCCGACGGCAGCGACGAGGCGCCCGAGCTGGGCTGCCCGCCGGCCCCTGCCCCCGCCCCCGCCGCGCCCCCCGCCCCCCCGGCGCCCGAGCCGCCTCTAGTCTCGCACGCTGCGCCCTCCGACCCCAAGCCGCTGCAGGTCAGCATCAGGACCTACAAATACTGTAGAAATCTCGGGCTCGTGTCAATTAGATTCGTTCGTCTACTAATAACATCCTACTGTAATGTATATAGATTCAGGAACCGGTGGAGGCCCTGGTCGAGGCGGGTGGGGGAGGGGGCGGGGCGGACTCGGCGCTGGCGCTGGAGGAGGCGGCGGCGGCGAGGGACCGCTGGCCACACCGCCTCGCGCAGGCGCAGCCGCAGCACAGGTACAACGGTACGTACTCACCACACTACGTGTCTACTCACTCTACTAGTTACATGTAGGTATTGCTCGAAGTTGCTGTCCCACCGACCAGATACGGCTGTGTGAAGATAGTGTGACTCAGGAGTGACTTTTCGACTATGTTCAGTGGACATCCCGATGATGGTGATGCAGTAGTTGTAATAATATGACCCACCCACACTAAACGATGTATGTACGCACTACCTATGTAGAGGCAGGTCCGAGCTCGCACATCTTCAGCCACAAGGGTGGGCTGCTGCAGGAGCCGGAGCCGGCGCCGCAGTACCCGCCCTTCGAGCCGCCCGCGCCGCCCCCCGTCGCCTGGCCGCGCCGCTCCTGGCCGCACCAACCCGGTGAGTCACACACACACACATGAACCTACCTACATGAACAATTATGTCAAAGCATGAAGATTTCTTTGAATAGAATCCGACGAAGAGATGGATTGCGTGATCTGAAGGATGATAAAAGTAGGTATAAGAGTTACTTAAATTCACTTTTTTGGTTGAACAGAAAAAGCATATACCTAAGGTAGGTGGCTTACGAAATCTCTATGAAATATGATATTTTGCTACCTGTACCCATTGAAAGATGTAAATACTACCTACTAACATGTACCACCCCATATAGTGAATGAATCTGTAAAATTGTAAGCTCTTGGGTGTCATTTGCCATACTTTATTTTAATAAATAAATACTGAGTGTGCAGGCATGGAGAGCATGTCCTCGGAGCGCGGGTGGGGCGGCGTCGGGGGGGGCGGGGGCGGCTACCCGCGCCTGGAGTGGCCCGAGCCCGACCCTCGTCGTGGCTGGCCCGTACCGCAGCCCAGACCTGAACCGGTACAGTAACTCTACACTATGCTATATATATCTTAGTAAATTCTCATTTCGAGTCAATATTGAGAACCAAAGATGAACAACTCCTGATCGGTAACTTCCAGGAGATGCCGGTGTACATTCCCGCGAAGACGATGCCAGAAATACCGATGGTGTACTCGAGCCAACAACAGACACTGCGAGACAGCCCTAAGAAGGGCTTCGAACTGAACAAGTCCCCGCCGGGGCCGGAGCCCGAGCCGGAACCGGAGCCCGAGCCGACGCCCGCACCGACACTCGACATTGACCGACGCGAGGAGACCCCGCCACACGCACACAATACTACCAAGATCAAAGTCCTCAAGGACAAGGTACATAGGCTTTTTGACAAAAGTAGAGCAATATTTAAAAAATATAGCTATAGATCAGGCAGGGCCAATCTTAGCAGTATACGAATGGTCGGAAAATGTAGTTAATGGTGTAAGTATTTAAGGCAAAATCATCCCGACTGAGTAAAAGTCCCGGAAGGGGGGGTGGGGGTGCATATGCGTGTTTAGGGGTGGATATTCGTTTCTTACTATTTTCAGCTAAACTATGCACCCTATCGAAAAAGTTAATATAATATAAAAGTTAATGGACAAACTAATAATCTAAGGTTTTTGTAAGAAACTTCTGACAAACAAAATTAAGTATAAGTCAGCTCTCGATTCAAGTTACACCAATAACGATCAGCTGTCCGTCATTGAAAAGATCTTCTAATACATATTATCATTTAAGTACTTATTTATGTAATCTGGTAAGTAGTGGCGCTTGAGGATCATTAAGTACATGGGGGGTAAATTTCGCCACATTTGCAGCTTCATATCCGATTGAATTAAAAAAACATGTACGAGTCAAAATATAGTTAATATAATTACTCATTTAATTCAGATATGAAGCACACGAAGCTGCAAATATGCCGAAAATGACCCTCCAGTTCTCTTTAAAGTTCTGAACAAGAATTTACACCTGAACTGCTTAGACGTGGGTTCACGAAGAAAGGTACCAGTATTTAGTTCGTTGTACACATTGGTTCTACCAACCAATATGGTATCTTAATGATTGCAGAGTCAGACGCAGGAGGCGAAGTCTGCGGGCACGACGAGCGAGGCGAAGCAGCAGGCCTCCTCGCCGGCGCGTCGGCTGTACGCGTCCGACGACCGCGGCCTCAGCGAGCACCCGCCCGCTGCCGTGCTGCTCCTAGTGCTAGGTACCAACCAATACACTATTCTACTATCTAACACTACAATCAGAGAGAACAAATGGACAGTCTACAATCGTCCACTATTCTATGTAGGTTACTAAGCTCATCTCGGTCTCTGAAACAGCTGGCACTTGTAGAAGTGGTACCGATACGAAGGTGTAGGTGACGTTTAATGCGGCTGCGTTCCGTCGACAGGTATTTTGATGACGACGGTGATGGGCACGATGCTGGGGTGTCGCGCGCGAGCGGCGCGGCGCCGGCTGCGGCGCGGGAAGTCGCCCTTCGCGCACGACGCAGACTACCTCGTCAACGGCATGTACCTGTGAGCGCCACGCCACGCCACGCTGCGCCACACTGCGCTACGCCGCGCCACGCTACGCTGCGCCCGGCCACGCCACGCCACGCCACGCCACGCCACGCCACGCGCCACACGCCGCATCGGGGCCAGCGCTATATACGGACTCACTCTTTCGATTCATCCTCGCATTTGAGTCCATAACGCGGTCGTTGTTGTCACGCTACCCACTTTAAACCCGACCAAAAAATATGATACTTGAAATGGGGGCCACATATTTTTACGACGCCTAAGGCTGGGAATATACGTCAGATTTAGTTTCCGATTGTCTGATCAGACTATCTGATCGTATTTCCAATACACATCCGATTTTTGCGTCAGACGTTTTCTATACCAGTCAGTGATGCCAGATCGGGGGGATTCCCTCAAAATTCAAGGGTATTTTCGACTCTGGGGGGATATTTGGGGGTAAAGGGGGTAAAATAAACGGTGGAAATTTTGATATTTTTGAAATTTTTAATAACTGAATCATTAAATTTTTATCGTTTTATACTACCGTACATAGGTGGCAAACAAGCTTACGGCCCACCTGATAGTAAGCGGTTATAACCAATTTGATTTAGGATTATTTTTTCAAAAAGCTAATAATTTTTTTGTCTGTCGTGATACTCTTCATTGCTACGCTAGAATCAACTGGCATGGCAAGTCGGAGGCTGAATAGGATGTCTATTTTGTCTCTATCCAGAAGTATGCAGTACGCGCCTTCAGACAATCGGACCGGCAGTAAAATCGTAAACGCATCGCGCCCGCTTCCGACTCGGACGTTCGATCCGACTATCGGATCGGACGTGTATTGAATGTGCAAACAAAGTAATGGCTGACTATCGGATCCGACTATCAGATGAAAAAATCTGACGTGTAATAATTCCCAGCCTAACAGTAATTACAGCACATATTTTTAGTTCCCACTGTGAAGTACCTACCTATAATTTTATTCGGTCGGTTCTTTCTTGTGTAAAAAGAAAATCGGAAAACAACTATTTTTGATAGCATAATTTATTTCCACGAGTATTCCGCTAAAGACGCTGTTTCAAATCATATTCCTATGGGTAACGTTTACGAACACCAAGAAGATTCATTCATGGTAGTCTAAGAGCCAGTGGCACGTGGTACTAATGTGTCGTGTGGTCAAAATCAAATCGTGCTTGTAAATAACCAAGTGGTACAAAGGAAACGACAACTCTAGCTCCTTGTCTCTTAACAATGTTACAACTACAACAACATCATTATTTCCTAGGTAGCTCATAGTGTTCATTCAGGGGATCTACAAAGGCCACTTGAGAATTTAAATTAAGTAATGAATAGGGTATTTTACTGTATATGAGAAAAAAAACTAAAAATATACAATTTCGATAGCTTAGGCAATAAGCAGTCTGAAAATAACTTGATTAATTTTAAAGTTTTCAGTTTTTTTAATCTGTTTCTAAACAAGCGAAACAGTTGCCGCCATTATATGACGTCATACGGTGCTGCAAGTAAACTAAAAATTGTTAACTGAAGTGTTATTATTATAATTTTTACACTAGTATTCATGCATTTACGAACAGCACACCAATGAAAAGGATAATAGCTCATTTTTTATTTATTAACAATTTATAACTCCAATATTAAGACCAATATCAGCGCATTTGTTTACTTATCAACCAAATGACGTCTTGATCATAGAGCGACATGGCGTCCAGCGTCCAATATTTTCATCAAATTACGAGCGAAAATTGAAAATGAAAAATTTAAATGCATTTTTATGGCACTTATCGATTGAATAAAAATTTTGTGTTTTTTTGTGGTTTATTAGCACCTTAGGAACGAATTGTGACACTTTTCAAATATGGGTGTGATACCCTATTCACAGCTATGTAATTAATAACAATGTTTTTCAACAGTTACCACTCATTTTGTGCACTTCGATTCAACAGATTGTGTTTTTATAAATTGTATAGCATCTGCTGTATAAATTCGAGAAATGAACTCCATTCAACATTATAGCACAAGTGGCCTTTAGACCACAAGATTTAAGAAATCGGTAAGAAGTTTTGTAAGAATAATTAAAAATAATTTAATTTAAATTGGGTCATTTCAGTGAATACGACAATGTTTATAAATTATAATGATATAATTTCAAGGGAAAATTAAATAAACATAACATATATTTTTTTTATTTTAAACACTTAACTACTAAATACCTAATTGATTTCTTCATTCATAGATAAATAATTAATTATTTGTTAAAAAGATGAGTTTTATATAGATACCTACAGATGTTTATAATTATATTATTATTGTCATTTGTTACCTATTTGATTTAGCAAATATACGTTATGGAAATACTGTTAGGAGTTGTTTCACTATAGTTACTTACTTTACTTTCAGAGACTACTACTCTACTACTACTTACTACTTTACGAGTCATGGCCACAGACAATAAAATTATTGTACCTAGTAAGTCCTAACTTAGTAGAAAAACTACATTATGAAAATGTATGCAATACATAAGGATCATGGGTAGGTTAGGTACCCATGATTAAGTAACAGAAGATTGACTGCCACCGGGTTTGGCGATGTGTTACTGACCTTTGCAAATCCTAGAAAACAACTGGCTCTCAAGTGCAAGTGTCGGCAGGTGTTTGGCGACAAATTCTCTACTTGAGGGTGGTAGCCAGCCAGGTGAATATGTCAATGAAAAAGGAACCCTACTCCATTACAATAAGGTATTGTTGAACGTCACCCCAACCAGAATTTCATATACGCCGAGTGTATAACCAGTAGGTACATAGGTAGGTACACGACAACACAACACAAGTGAATATCAATCAACACTTTAATAAATCATCACAAGGAGTTACAATAGATCAACATATAGCTATCTCGCTCGTACAATATACTCGGCTCTCGACATAAAATAACATACAAGTGTTACAAACTAGTAACACCCTGTATTTTATACTCGGGCCATAATGGAATTTGAGTTCATCTTAAGCTGGCATCCAGCATCACAGCTCGTGGGATGCCAGCTTTACAGACTTTTCGTGTCACAGGTAAATTATGTCTGTCAGGGATTTTCGATAAATTAATCTTGTTAACTTATAACCATAAAGGAGATTGCACAAATTCTATAGAGTAAAAACCTAAGCCCGGCACAAAATATTTGTATCTAAGTTTTTATAACATAAATATATAATATTTTTTAACCTAAAGACCGGTCTTATTTGGAGATCCTTAGGGGAGGCCTATGTCTGCAATGGACGTCTCGCGGCTGAGGTGGTGATGATAAACCTAAAATCTGAGATACAATATATTTGCGCCGGACCTGAGTTTTCTTTAGGCCATCTCCTTTCCAAGATAAACAAAGTAATTTGATTTTATATATGTATTTATTAATTATTTCTTCCTGCGACATAAACCTACATAACTCATCGACCTACCGATGTGCACGACCAATTTGGAAACTGGCAACAGTCGATAATTATTCTTATACAATTTAGAATCACAGTACGTGGTGGGTACCTTATGTACCTCCATACAATAATTATAAAACTTTTTGTGAGCTTTCAAAGATTAGCTTCCGATGCCAAATAAGATGAAAACAATTATTATGATAAATAACATTCTATACTTTTTTAAGAAAAGTCTTTTAACGTCTTTTCTAATAGTAATTTCTATACACGCTATTGGATATGTCAAACAAACATCTCAACAAACTTAATAATGGCTATCGAAATTGATAAATGCAATGTTGTACCTATAATAGAGTTCATTCTCGCGTGCACACTGCGCTACGGTTTGGTTTCAGAGTTGACTACGACTAGTAGTCGTGATCCAGGTATAATAACATTGACGACGCATTTCATAGCTGCTATAAGTAGAATTAAACTGAACATAACAAACACAATTCATGATACAGGTGGAAAGATTAATTGTAAGCTAGCAGATAGGAAATCGATATATTAAATCCGATATATCTGATTCGAGGAGGTGCAGTGCAGGTGTCACACAATTTAGTTTATCACTACAATAATCGCATTGAGCTAAACAACTTACAACACTAAAGGTGCTTTCACACACATGAGTCCCGACGCCGCGCGCCGATAGTCACGCACATATACAGTTACATATCTATCTATGATGAGGTGTATGGACATGGCCGACTGACTGGCGTCAGGCGTGCTGTCTGTGGCGGTAACCGATGTGTGGTGTGAGCTTCACGTCCTACAACTTGTTAAGACGTTCGTCGTCACTGATTAGGGACTAATTAATTTAATGCGATATAAATTAACAAAATATATTTGCTAGAAAAGCAACGTGTCTGTAAAACTGTCAAATTACAATTGTAAGACAGTGTCAGAGACATCGCTCAGGCAGAGCACTCGATTAGTGACGTTTATGTATGTATAAGTACCTACCTACTGCAACATGTGACCGACAGACAACGCAGGACGTCCCCCGTACGACTTTATAAGAGATGATGTGACTCAACATTCCGCCGAAGTACTTACTTCAATACCAATACACTCTTTTTTAGTTCACTTAAAATATTTGATTATAAATATTTAAAGGCACTTTTCTTTACAATATTTCGTTTCGTCTTCTATATTACTGAGATTGCAAAATGATACATCAATTGTCACTTACCTACACGAGGAGCTAATAGAGCTAACATAGGAACGTTCGTGCAGCTCGGCTCGCTGCTCCAGGTACTGGGCCGTACTGGGCCACTTACATAAAAATGTAGACATCATTTATTATGAAAATGAAGATTGTAGGTATAAGACTGACTACCTTATAATAATATGATCGACGATTGATCAATTACTTTTGTCGATTACCAAAGACAATAATGAGTCAAGGGACGCACTCTGCCGAGTCGGTAATCTTCGGTTTGATATGTTTAAACGACAATCGTGCCCGGACGAGACGAATGCGACCGCAACGTGAACCGACGCGGGCCGTCGAGCCGAGCCGACGCTGCGGGCGCGGGACGAGCGCGGGACGAGCTGGGAGCGTGCCGGGCGCGAGGCGAGCAGGGGGCGTGCCGGGCGCGGTCAGAGCGGGCGGGTGGGGCGGTGCGCGAGATGGCAGTTCTCCACGTACAGGTCTTTGACGAGCAGGTCGGCGGCCGCGAGCCGCGCGTGCAGCCGCCGCACCGCCGCCTCCGCGCGACCCAGCCGCGCCCGCAGCACGCGCACCTCCCCCGCCCCTGCCCCTGCCCCGCCCCGCCCCTCACCCACCAGCGCCGCCAGCCGCCGGCACCGCTCCGCCAGCGCCGCGCACGCGCACCGCCCGGCGCCGGCCGCCCTCGCCGCCGCATCGCCGCCGGCCGCCCTCTGCAACCGAGCGCACCTGGTCAGCGAGCCCGCGAGCCGGGAGGAACTTGAAGCGGATGGGGGCGGGTACCGTGGGGTCCGCGGGCTCGGCGTAGGCCGGGTTGTGGTAGTCCCGCGGGGCCGCCGGCGGGGCGGGCGGGGGCCGCTCGAGCTGCCGGAGCCGGTCCCGCAGGCGGCCCAGCTCGTCGTCGCGGCGGCGCAGCTCGGCCTCGCCGTCGGCGCGGCACTGCGCCAGCTCCTGCTCCAGGTGGCCGTACTGGGCCTCCAGCGCCCGCTGCTCGTGCAGGGTGGGCAGCGCGCGGGTCGCGAACTGCCGCTCGTAGTCGGCGACCCTGGCCAGCAGGTCCGCCAGCCGCTCGTCGCCGGCCCGCTGCTCCTCGCAGTACGCGTCGCGCTCCTCGGTCAGCTTGCCGCTCCAGTACTCCTCGCATTTGTCGTACTCCGACTTCATCTGTTCGAGGCTCGCTTCCAGCTCCCTGGGACCGATACGTTAGGAACATTACAAGATAAAAAGTGAGATTCCAGAGAAAGAGCGAGGTCGAAGAATCACCTGACGAGGGCGGCGAGCCTGAGCCGCTCGTCACGCTGGTGGCGCAGGGCCGGCTGCAGCCGCCCCGCCAGCCCCCCCGCCAGGGCCCGCAGCGCCGCGCAGCCGCACTCGGGCCCACTCTGCTGCAAGCTCTCCAATATTTGATAGAATTGCATCATCGCCTCATCGAGATCACACTTTTGTTCTTCGTTTGCGGGAGTAGAATCGTTCTCCTGTAAGTTATCAGTAAAAACATTAGCTCTCCTTATTTTTTTATATATTTTTTTAACCGTACAGCTATTAAACGAAAAAAAATTGATCGATATTTTTTTGTCTAATATCCGCCATTTTATTTAATTAATTAATTATCCATAACATTTCGTTTGATCATGTTTCGAAAAAACACATTGTATAAAATATTCTATCCATGAATAATGAATGACTACTCTAGAAGTCATAGGGGGGGCAGTCAAATAGATCGTGGCATACACTGTGGCAGATATGTGAAGCATATCAATTCATATCAGCCCTGTCAAATTTATTTTGATAAATAATTCCTTTATTATCTTTAGCGCTAAATATTATTTATGAGCTCAAGAAATTTATTTATTTATTTATTTATTTAATATAAATATGGTGTGTAAAACTAATGAAAATCAAATTCCCCAGAAATTGGAGTAAAGAAAGAAATGGATAGCTGCTGTAAAAAGGAAAGTGACAACCTTAGATATAATACGATTACACTAAATTGTTGGTTGCTTGTAATATTTTATGTTTTTCTTTATAATTTAAATTGTATCAAATTTTTTTGTTGATGGACGCGTTAGTAACTTTATTGTATGTATGTTCTGTCATAAGTGTTCTGTATGTACATACGTTGTTGGTGTACAAGTTTGGATAACAAAAAATAAATAAAATAAATTGTAATCATCAGCTGGCAGAGGGCTTTATAAATAACTAAAATACATTACTTACACATTCATCAGAAACACAAAAAAATATCTCACCTCTGAAAGGTCACGGATCAATACAGAGTGAAGCTCAGTCGAAAGGTCGCCCCCGCGCAGGTCGTCCCTGGAGCCCCCCGGCCGCCCCTCCGGCCCCGCCCGCCCCGGGGGCCGCGCGCGCGCCTCCAGCTCCGCGCACAGCTCGTCGTTGCGGTCGCGCAGGGCCTGGCTCTCCCGGCGCAGCTCCTCCACGCGCTGCGCCAGCTCGCCCGCCGCGCCGCGCCCGGCCGCCTCCTCCGCGCGGCCCCGCTCCGCCGCCGCCCGCGCCTCCGCCGCCAGCCGACACCGCTCTCTCTCCGCCGCCGCACTGCGCTCCTCGGCGGCGGCCGCGCGAGCCTCGGCCTCGTGCAGCCGCGCGATCAGGCCGGCCGCCTCCGCCCGCGCCCGCGCCTCCGCCTCGCTGCGCCGCGCCGCCTCCGCCTCGAGCCGCGCGCACGCCGAGCTCGCCCGCTCGCGCTCCGCCAGCGCCTCGGCCGCCGCCAGCCGAGCCGCCTCCGCGTGCCGCCCCTCCGCCCGCCGCAGGCTCGCCTTCAGCTCGGTCTCGATGCGCGCGTGGCTCTCGTCGACCTCCTGCGCGAGCAGCCGGGCGCGCCGGTTGGCCTCCGCGACGTCGCCGCGCAGCTTGTTCCGCTCGGCGACGGCGAGGTCGGCGTCGCGGCGCGCGAGCCCGTGCCGGAGCCTGCTGAGGGCGAGCGCGGCCGCGAGGAGCACGGACCGCGCGTCGTCGTCGGCCGGCGGTGCCAGCGCCCGCAGCTCGTCGTCGAGGGCGCGCTCCAGGTCGGTGGGGCGCAGCGCGGCCGCGGCGAACCCGAGCTCGACCAGCAGCCGACGCGGCCGCCGGACGCCGGCTCGCTCCCAGGCGTCGACCACGAGCTCGCTCGCCACGCCGGCGCCGATGTCGTCGTCGCCGCCGTCGCCGTAGCCGGCGCCGAGCGGGTCGCCCGCGCCCCGGTCCTCGTCGCGCGCCTCCGCCATCGAGGTCGTCAATGACGCGTTCAGGCGATCGAAGAACTCGCCGACGGTGGTCTCGGCCTTTGGGAAGTTTTCAAAAATTCGTTCGACTAGCTGTCGATCAATGCTGTCCATGCGCAGGTGGCGACACATGGCGAGCGCCTGGTCGCGGTCGATGCGCCGGTCGTGATCGTACGCCGTCGGGGAGACGTCGTCGTCGACTTTGACGCCGTCGTCGCGACTCTCCATCGCCGAGGCGCTTCTTCGACTCCGCATCCGTTGACGCGCTCGCTTGTCGTCGGTGTCGAGCCTCGACGCGGACGCGGCGCGCGGACTCGACGGCTCTTCGGCGGCGCGTTGAGGTCTCGAGCGCCTCCCGTACTTTTTAGAGCCGAATACGAACTTGGGCGCGACCTCGCGGCCGGAGGAGTCGTCGTCGCTGGGCGGGGCTGGCGCGGGCGGATCGGGCGGCTCGGCGGGCGCCCCGGTCGGCGGGGGTGGCTGCCCGGGTGTGGAGTCTCCCCCACCGAGCACTGCGAGCAACCCGTTGCGGAACTGGGCGAAGGTGACGCGATCGGTCTGTCGTTCGAATAGAGAGTTGACGAGCGCCGAGCCGCGGTCTTCCAGCTGCAAAGCGTCGCACAGCTGAAATACTGCGCACCTGTCTAGGGCTTCCTCGTTATCTACGTCGAACGATTTAAACACTGTGTACAGCTGTTTTTCGTAGTGATTCATGGACGCGTTGTCCATATCTAGAGACTCCATCCGATAACTACGCGATGTCGAAAACTATCCAATACATTTATTGGTTTTACATGATATTTTATATTAAATTTGAATCTCATTCTAGTTTTTACATAAAGCTTAATTCGATTTATAATTCTAACAATCAATCTTCCTCCATGATTTACTTGAATGAAAACCTGTCAATAGTGTTAATGTCAAAAAGTTTGTCATCTGTCAGAAATACGTGTTGCCATCTATACAAAATAAGACCAGCTATAAAAAGAAATCTAATGTTTCAATGTTTCCGACCATATGTTTAGTATTTTATTTTGTTTTCACTTACATTGGGTTGGCTGATTAGTGGGTTCGAATCTTACAATGAGCTAGAGTTTTTGATGAAGGAAAACAACGAAAAGAAACCATATAATTAACTAAATTTAGCATTGTTTCTAAATCTTTTATTTTTCACTTTTAGTCAAACATTATTTTGAGTTTTTTGTTCATCTTTATTATTTTTTGTGTGTTAATATTCTGTGATCTCCATTATTTTTCAAATTTCTTATATTATGTTATGGAACTTTAGGTTTTTTTACATTTTTATTTGTTCTTATATTTGTATGTAACCGTATGGTTCCTGAATAATATAAAATAAAAATATAATAGACCATAGCACGATAGTTGGTTAATATGTAGTCCCGGTTGGCAACCACCCTCAAGTTGGAAATTCGTCGCCAAGCAACTACCGGTGTGTTGCGTTTCGTTCTAGGCTTTATATGCTTACCACTTTCGGTCACATCATCATTTACCATAATGAGATCGTGATCAAACCAGGCCTATACTATATTAAAAAAAAACATTATCTACGACTGACTAGCTCACTCACAGCTTGCTTTTGTTTTAACATGACCAGTGGTGGCAGATCTCCTGATTTTATAGTAGATTTACTGCTTATACAAAATATCTACTGATCTTCTGATTTTCTACATGAATCGAAACCTGACGCACTCTACACTTTAGGTACAAAATTACAAGTAGATCGACACACAAGCACGGCCCATGCAGTTAATTACCACTGCAATCTATTACGTTAAATATAATAATTTAATGAGGTTAGTATAAATCAATATGACCGTAAATAAATATCAGATACCACCTTTATTAAAATTTTAATGGTGCATTTTGAAAACCGATCTTTTTTCGTTATTTTTATGATTTTTGTGTTAAAATATGCAGTTTTTTTTCTGTATTAACGACTTCTGTTTTTTGTAAATTGGGTCTGGCAGCACTGCTTGTCATTTTTACCAGGGCTGCCAGAAAGGTATAAAAGTACGAAGGTTCGTACTTTTGTGTCACGGTCTCATTCGTAGGTTTTATCATAATATATTAACTGGCAACCAACGCTGATCTCCTCTCTTTTGTTTGTGGTTGTGGGTGGACTTGATTGACAGACAGGCTAGGGAAGACGATTCTTCTCGAACAAGATCGATTTTCAAATCGATCTGTTTTGAAGTCTGAAGAATTGATTTACAAAAAAAATTGAGGTATCTTTTTAGCTTTTTTATATGGGAAATAAAAAAGGCATCACAATAATCTATCTTTTACAGTTTGTTTACTTTATTAAGTCTAAGTGAAGATTATACTTGAACATTACAAAAATTGTAATAGTCAAAAGAAGAAGCCAAAATAGACCGAAGTCTTGGTCGAAGCTAAAGGTTTCCAGTAAGCACCGAAATTGTTCAAACTATTACGAATGAGTGAGAGCGCGATGAATGTGGTGATGCGCGAGTCGTCACACTGCATTGTGCACTTGTACCAGGCTGCCGGCTGGCGCCATCGCCAATCAAAACTTCTAAATATAAAAGTTTTATAATTTTTGCCAATCTTCAACTGAATTTCTTAGCGTTTAAGCTTTCGGCTTCGGCCAGAAATTGACTTTCGTTCGGACACTAATGGGGGCTACCGTTTTTGTGCTCACCAGTTGGCGCCACTGTCGAGTATGGTCCTGCCTGAAGTAAAAATATCAAAGTTTGTTATTACGGGCGTGAAAACAATGTTTACATTTTAATAATATTTAATACTTTAAACTTCACCGTAAAAATATGGAACATGCCTAAATTTTGCGCAGTTCCATTATGTTTGGAAAAAAGGAGGACCCCAGTTTCCAAAAGATAAAACTGTCTCAAAGCACTGAAATTCACTATTATTGGTGGTATTGCAAAATATTTTAAACATTATTCTAATTATTGACATAGTTTGACTAGATCGACTCCTTGCTGGCTATCGATTAAAATTTGTTTGGCATGTTTTGGCCCTAAAATCGATTATTTTATTAATCGATCTCAAATTGCCATTATTTTATTCGCCAATCGCATCAACGACATCACTAACCAACCAACGTACGTAAGAAATTCATGTTTGTTTGTCTACTTTGTTTATTTACTTACTTGAATAGTTGAATTGTTTATTTACTTGAACTTGTAAATGTAATTTTGTTTGGGTTTTGTTCTACAAATTTGCTTTTTCATTATTGTAAGTTAATTTTATTCCTAAACTTTTATTATCATTAAAAAAATTATACACAGGCACGTAAAATACTTACTTTATTTGGTATTACTTACAGACAAGACAAATTGTCAATATTGAAGAATAATGATTTCCGTAGCCCTAAGTAATAATGTCAAAAATTATGGTCGGATTCGGAATGATATTTTACATAAAAAGTTTGAAAAAGATGACGACGTGGTGGTATCTATCTATGACAGTCGTCGGAGCATTTATAAGCTAGCAAGGTGTGTCGCTTTGATAGCCTTAATAGTGATGGTGACAGTAGCTGTATTTATTATAACTCGGCCAATAATCGTGAAACTTATGACCGATGAGTCTCTGTCGAATGAGTTGCAGACAGCCGCCACTGAGTCAAGGTTGCACTTAGAAACTGAGGCAACACTTGAACCAGACAAAGTGATCTCATGCTACTACAACACGCCAGATCAATATGCAGCCAATCAGTTATTCCCTTCGGATATTCATCCTAAACTTTGCACTCACATTAATATTGCATTTGCTCGAGTGGAAAATAAAGAGATTAAATTAGATGAAGTACAATACAAAGTTTTGCCAGATATAGTGAAACTCAAACAAAAAAACCCTAACCTGAAAATTATCCTCTCCATTGGAGGAAGTGCTAATGAGAGTGGTTTTTCTAGTATGGTTGCTGATCATGCATCAAGGAAAATATTTATAAAATCTATCAAATACATGTTGAGAAATTACACTCTAGATGGAATAGATCTGGACTGGGAATTCCCAGCCTGGCACATGATAGCTGAAGTGGAAAACAGAGAACGACAACACTTCTCACAGTTGCTTCGAGAGATCAGGGCTGAATACATCAGAGAAAAACGAAACTATCTATTGACAGTGGCGGTGGCCGCTCCTAAAGCTATAGTTGATTTCGCCTATGATGTGGATCAGCTGGAAATGTATGTTGACTTTGTAAACGTCATGAGTTATGATTATCACTTCTATACTAAATACACTCCATTTACAGGATTTAACTCGCCTCTCTATGCAAAGAAAAATGAGGAAAGTTTTTTAGGAACTTTAAACATAAACTACACCATACAGATGTACATACAGAAGGGTCTAAGCAGAAATAAAATTGTAGTAGGCATTCCCACATATGGTCACACATTTACATTGGTGAATGCAGACAACACTAATGTGGCGAGTCCCGCTTCTGGCTTTGGGTCTTTAGGATCTTTAGGTTTCATAAATTACCCAGATGTATGTCTATTTTTAGATAAATACAAGGACAATGTGTCCATTATACACGATGATGAGGCCAAAGTGCCTTACTTGTTTAGAAAATCGGAATGGGTCTCATATGATACTCCTGAAAGTGTCATTTACAAAGCAAACTTTATCAAAGAAAATAAGTTGCGAGGGGCGATGATATATTCGCTAAACGCCGACGACTACGAAGGAGTATGCAAGAGCGCTCGTGGCGACAGACAGCGGTTCCCTCTGTCCCAATCTATTAGGAACACCTTGTTGTTCAAGAATAATTAACAAATAAATCATCAGAGTGGCTACAAATAAATCACCAACAACTTTCGCAAAAATACATTCCAAGCAGCAATTTTTTAGTAAAATTTAGGTGCAGAGTCGACATACCTGCTTTTTTTTTGCCACATAAGTTATTTTGTACATAGTACAAGATTTCATAGTTCGTAGTTGAGCAATGAGCACTGCACTGTCACACTACACCAGTCCCGTCCGCGCGTCCGAGTGTGGTCGAAGGGTCCGGCGAGGGCGGCGGCGCAGCGCCCACGCAGCGCGGAGCCGTCGGCACTGGCGCGACGTCGCAGGCGCCGACCACGTCGCGCCACCACCCGCGATCGTGCTCAGCCACACAGAACCACACGCGCTGCATTCATTATACTACTTGATTAACTTTTACAGTTGGGAAAAATATAAGAATGTTGCTTTACTGTTTCATGTCCGGCAAGGTTTCCACTCGACCGCGTGTGCTTCGAACGTTCGTGTAGTAAGTAGTTACTATTTATGTTTTTATTTACCAACTGATATTGATACGGGCTTCGGGAGATGCTGATCTGATGGAACACACCCGGAGTACTCGACTCCTGTGTGCTAGCATCTCTTCAACTAACTATCGGCCAACATTAGTACCTATAGCAAACTGAAGTGTCAGTGGGCCAGGCGGTCGCTTTTCCCGAAGGAAGGACAGTCATTAGAGTAGGAGCTCTACGAGTGGATTAGACAAGCGCTTAAGGTGACGCCGCGTTAAGCTTAAAAATCTGAAATTCAACGTGCTGCGTCCCGCTCCCTACTATAGCGACCTCTCATAGAAAACCCGCGTAAACGAAACGGGCGTATGCGGTTTTTATTGTTTAATTTAAAAACTACAAATATATTTCATAAAACCTAAGTACAATTTACAGTATCAGTTTCAATATATAATTTTGGAACCTCAAATCGATCCTCAATGTCTGTAAAATTGGAATCTCTTATTTTAAAGAGGTCTTTTTAATTCATTATTTTGTGTTATAAAAGTTAACCAATCGTGTTATGCAAAGTAAAAAATAAAGTCAAAGACATGATGAATTCTTACAATAAATTTCAGTTCATTCGCTTCAGTCATTGTTGAGAAAAATCGGAATCCTTGCAACCAAAATCTTCAAGGCGTCGCCTTAAGCGTAGAGGACGCCCTCTAGCCCGTTGGACCGACGATCTTCAAAAGGTAGCCCGGCTGACAAAAGTTTTAAAACAAAGGGAATGAAGTCGATCCACCAGCAAAAAGCTCCTACGTTTAGTTACCCCACTTAAAATTATTATCTTAGGTGTAGGACTTGGTATATAAATAAATTTAATTAAAATTAAATTAAAACTTAATTTATTTTCATAGGTAAAATAAGTAGTATATATTATTATGTATTTAAGTAGGTACCAAACTAACAAATAAAAGAAAAGCAAGTACTGCTGAAAAGGCTGTGAACATAATTTCTTGTAAATACTTTCAAAAGTGTACCAACTCACGCAACCTCTATGGTAATCTACTGAATTTCAAGTTGTTTGTGATATATGTTGGAGGTAGACAATAACCCCCTATCTATAGTTAAGTACCCGTTATCATTATTATTTACTTACCTACTTTATGAAGATAGGTATCTAGGTAGTAGACTGGATAGCATTGAAGACCATATTTGAAATAACAAATGCGGATAATGTGGGTGTAATCCTAGTCTTATAGCTTAGTTAAGGTATCGATTCAAGGTTAATGTTTTGTTTAAATTCTTTTACGGTGCTACTATGATGAAATGTTAAAGCAATATTTAATTTTGAATAAGAAACGGCTCTGGCTATGAGCGAGCGAGCTCCCATACAATCTTAGTTCCACGATCACTCGTAATTTGGCGTACGGGTAAGTCGAAATCTACGGTCAGTATTTAATTTCCCTTCGCTAACTCTCTAGGGAATTAACAAAAGGTAGGTACATAATATCACGCTCTCTGAATGTAGATTGCGATATTGATGCGAAATCTTGGAACTACGACTCAATGCAACTCATTGTTGATATGATTTTGTAATGGCTTAAGGAAGAAGTTGGTGTATCAATAAAAGATTGGTTTAAAAATAGACAGGAAGCTCTTTTAATATGGCACTACCTTACAGTACCTATACCTACCTAATTAAGCGTTAGTTTTAACACTACTTTAAGAAGGCATCCTTGGCCATAAGGAGCTGGATAAACATCGCCTCCCTATGGTATGGCAAAGGGTCGATAAGTACCTAACGGGAAAATGATCGGAGCATTTTTCCACGTTTTACTTAAACGTGGAAATTTCGTCATTACCATATTTATACCTAGAGTTGCAAATTGTATGTTAAAGAGAAAAAAGGACGTACAGTTCGCGTCAACTGTGCTATATGAGTAAAATAAATACGATTATAAATGCTCGAGCTTTTTCCGTTAGGTTTTAATTGACCTTAAACAAATTTTAATACAAATGGAACCTTGACATTAATAAACTTGCAGGGTCTCTGTTTGTTCGAAAGTGCAACTTTCTCGAAAATGATACAACTAAGTACCTAGAATGTTACTTATTGTGATGATGTTCTCCGCTTGGGTTGACTTGACTCCTCACTAGAGAGAGCCACGCAACGCTACTGAGTACACTCAACAGATACATATATATATATCTACAAATATGACATAATATTGTCGTTATAAAACTATCCGTCTCAAGTTCACAACCTGCTAATAACAACTAATATGACATATTTCAACAGTGAGCGGCGCCGCGGCGGCGGACAGACTCACCGATGGGCACATTCTTTGTCTTATACTCCAGACTTTATCGGTAGAATCACAAAGTAGGTAAACTATGCATCCTACCCTACCTACTTATGAATTACTGAACTCGGTAGGTACCTACATGCGTCATCACGGCTTGTGCTGTGGCTTATGGCCACATATACTGAAACTCCACTTACATTAAAGTTCTTAGTCGACATTTGACAGGTCGATTGTATTAGATATATACCTATAGGGGCCTTTCAAGAAATTAAGACGCTATCATATCTTCAGAGGAAAAATCTCTTAACGACTAACGTTGTTCAAAATATCAAATGTTTGGTATTGTGAACCACACAGTAGGAACCAATTCTGTAGATATGTAGGTAGGTATTTAAATCTTATTAGGTAAGTACACACAGAGATGGCAAACATTTTTTAAATTAATTTCCGTGTCTAATACTTAGTTAACCTACGAATCTACAGTAAGTCCCTGGAAATATGTTTTTTACCCATCTAGCTTGTTCCATTTTAGAATTTCTTCAATACAGTAAATATTTTTCCGGGATAATCGCTTAAATACCAAATAAAGTCAAAAATGGAACGGGAATGTTAAACATGTTTGGTAATGACCTCCCCGTGCAACTGTGTCTACAACTGTACGATTTGATCCATATTTCCAGGGACGCCTGCATGAGCCATGCACGTTACCCATCTGATTGATGTTACAGCTTTACAACATGACGTATGATTCGACACTTAACTATGTCACTATTATTATGTCATTTTGCTATTATATTGTCATTGTTATAAACTCTGATGCTGTTGCTTGTGGCCCATTTTAGGGTTCCAGGTGAAACATATTTCTAAAGAAGTAAATAAATGCTATAAAAGAGTAGCAACGTCATTAAATCAAGCAAAATAACCAAAACCCTTAGAATAAATCAAATAATTAATATTATTCAATAATTATTATAACCATGTATAGATGTGACCATTGTTCGACACTTGATGATGATACTAAACCATAATAGCAGGTATTATGATAACAACTTTGATTATTTATGTCTAGGTGGATAGTCGCGCTACTACAGACAGAACTAAAGCAAACAGGCCAACATATTTATGCTGGTGTGTGCGTGTTTACGTCTCGCGCTACGCCTTACTGTTTGTCCTAGTGTACGTGATTTTATAGCCAACAGTTGGACGCGTCGCGTTCGCAGTTTCGACTGTCTATCTAGACATGTAAATAATCAAAGGATAAAAACAAAAGTTATTTTGGAGTAAGTATGTACTACTTATATGTATAAAACAACTTTTATTTTCGACGAAATAGGCTCAATTCCCATAGCAATGGAACGGAAGCGTAGAGATTTTTTTTAAGCAAAGATGTACATTGCATTTTGACCTCTATCTCTATAAAATAACATTATTACATAATTACTTTCCGCGAATTTCGTTTGAATCGTCGACAGTTGTCGCGAAATACTCGCGGATTCTCCGGAAGCCGCGCTACTAGTTTGTTTGGTCTCGTATAAAATTTGTATGTTGTATTGTAACAATGCAGAAAAACTTAAATTAAGTAATAAATTTCAAAATACAATGTTAGAAATTATTTTGTATCCTTTCAACGCACGAAATGTAAAATGAGCCTTAAATTTCTAAATACATCCTAAAGAGAGCAAAAAGTAAGTTAGAGTATTGAACATTAAATGCAGGAGGTATGTTTATTCATACCTGGTATTACCAAATATACCTATTGAAGTAGGTATGAAAATAATTTCATTATTGTAATAATTGTCATGATAGTTTCATGGCTTCTAGTTCCTTTATTTCAATAATAAATTTAAATATTTTTTTTATTATGTGGGTAGTAGGTAGGTACCTATATGTATGTATGTATCGGCCAGATAATATTTAAACCAAGGAATGTTTCAATTAATACATACTCAGAATGACCTGTGTTCCACACAACCAATGCAATAGCAGTGAGAGCTTGGAGGTTGCAGTCACATCACACTGCATGTGTATTGGTATTTATCTACACATGCTCCAGAACAACATCCACGCACACACATACAAGTACGTGTAGCTGCTCCTCACACCACTTACTTACCCTATATACCACTTACATTACATCTAACATTGTAGATTTCACACAAAATGTAAATTCATCTGTATCACAAACTATAGGTATTACATACTTCTCTATATGCATATATATATAATTATGTATAATAGTTGAGTATCTAAATATTAGGATATGGCAACTTAATAACAACTTATTGTCTAATGGAATATTCTATAAACTAGTGGAGCCTGCGAGCTGTCAAGCAGGTGCCGCAGTGGCACTGCCAGCTTTCAAATTATTTTATAATTTCATATTCTATGTAACCAACTCAGTTTGTACAAACTGATCAATAGATTATTACAATATCTATACAACTTTTAACTTGTTTGTGGACACAAATTTAACAACACTCATTAATAACTTATTAGTTTAAATGTATACTTGCCACTATAATTCTATGATCTGATGTCTTTTTTCATTAGGTTTGTTCAGATATAAGTGTTGTAAGCAATCCTGTCCCAAAATGATATGTTTTGTGTGTTCTACTTGTACATATATGACCTGGGCTTTTTATGACATAATGCAATAAATACAGAACTCAGCTACCAAGCATATTATCATAGTTTCTAAAAAAACAAACATACTTCTTTGACAATCAACAATGTTTTTGAACTCAATTATTTGATTACATAAAACCTCATGAGATTATCAGAAACTGCCAAATAACATAGTTTCCCGTGTCGGTTGAATCTTAATGATAGTTTAGGTAAGATACAGGGTTTCATGCAACAATTATTAATTATCATCATTGATAAATATCGAGGGAGTTTATCAAGACAAATACAGATTATTGATAATTATCTTGATAAAAATAATCAGATATTTACAAATATTAAAAATGACATTATACAACTCACCTTGGTAATATACCAATTCAATAGGTTATAAAAACCCTGATTGTCATGCTCATTACCATCTTAAACCTGGTCATAGAACACCCATAAATTACTCTAATTAGTCTGATAAAAATTAAAACAGGACGGTTCTGTCAGTGTCTATGTTGAGAATACAAATACTATAATAATATTTGAAGTGGCATCATACATACTGTGATATGTTTCAACTTACCTATAAACTCTCAAAAATTTGAGTTTCAACATGTTGCAATGTGAACAAGATTGAAAATGCTATTATATACTTGTGACTGAATACTTGCAAAATTTTGAAATTAGGTCTGATATACACAATATGAACCAATGATACTAAAATATACCTGTAATGAGAGGTGGCAGACAAATGGGTGATGTTACGTCTGCAGCCAGTGGAACATGAGGCTGTGTACGGTAGGGTAGTCGAGGTCGGCGTTGGGGGAGCTGAGGAACTCCTTGAGGCTGAGTGAGACGTTGCCCGAGAGCGCCGCCTCCTTCAGCTCCTGTGCTGAGTGAGCCGAGTTGTCATCCGAAGCGCAGTCTGACGAGGCACCGCCGCCAGCACCCGCCTCGCGCTCCCGCCACTTGTCTTCGTACTCGTACTCGTAGTTGAGGTCGCATAGCGTGGGCGGCTCATCAGCGTCACTGGCCTCCTCCTCGAGCAACAGCGCATGAGACTTGGAGCGCGGCGCGTCTCCGTCGTTGCTGTCACGATCCCGGCCGCCGCCGCCCTCGTGCTGCCGCCGCGCGTTCTTCAGGGCGCGGTAGCGGCGCGATCTTTCGCGTTGCAGTCTTCGCTTGCGCTCATCCGCTCGTTCGAGCTCCTCTGGTGTTTTTTTTAGTGAGTTCTTACCGAAGAAATACCTCATGAATGATTCGTCGCAATTTCTTTTCGATAAATAGCTTGCCATCAGCTTGTAATAGTACTGGTTATCCATGTTCAGTTTGATGACTGTTTATATTATCTCAGGAAAAAAAATACTGACTATGAAGGTAAATAATAATATATGCAGATATTCTCGAAATTGCGAAATAAAAATATTGAGAACGCAAACCTGTCGCTGAGTTGACGTCACGACGTCACTTCACTGTGTTGTGTGTGTCACGTCGCTGTCAACTTGACAGCGTCAAGTGTCAATCTGTCATGTATCTGTCAGTGCCTACCAGTGCGTTCAGTAACTACGCTGTGTGATCGCCCGACGATTATTATCGGAGCGTTCAATAATTCACTGTGATCGCCCGAGTGATCGTACCATACCGTTCAGTAACATCGTGGAACGACGTCGAACAATCGCACCGACGCTATACTGAACCAAAGAGTTTTTTTTTTTTTTTACTTTGTATAGGCTTGTGTTTGACCACAATCTCACTATGGTAAGTGATGATGTGGCCGAAGGTGGTAAGCACACAAAGCCTAGAAGGAACTGGCTCTCAAGTGCAACTGCAGGAACACACCAATAGGTGTTTGGCGACAGATTTTCAACTTGAGGTTATTTCATTTTATATCTATACTTAGTATTACTTTTATTTATTTGAAAAAAATATGTGGGGAATATTGATTTTATATATTATTATTAAAATTGGGGATTTTCAGTCAGGTTTTTGGGTAATCCAGACCATGGACATCGGCAACACTGTGTAGAAACCAACATCCTACCTAATATTATAAAAATGCGAAAGTAAGTGTTTGTTTGTTACCTTATCACCGCTGAACCGATCGCGATGGTATAATGCAGATAGCCTATGTTATGGAGATGAACATAGGCTAATTTTATCCCGGGAAAAATAAGATCCTTGGGAAACGCGAATTTACTCAAAAAACTTTCGCATATTTTATACTAGCTTTCGCCCCGCGGTCCCAAGGGATCTTGTTTTTCTGGGATAAAAAGTAGCCTATATGCTATTCCAGACAATAGGGAATATGCATGATTTTTTTTTATTTCTTAAATTTATCATTTACATTTTTATAACATGGAAAAAAATATAAATAGGCTTGAAAAGAGCCAAATTATTTTTCAAAGTGAAATTTAAAACATTGAATAAATTTGAGCCGTTCAAACGCCACCATTTAGCGCGCGCTTTTGATGACGTCATTTGTTATATCCCACGTTTGTTTACTATAGTGTTTCAGTTACTTCATACGTATTTTCAGTTTTAATTGCTATACAAATCATGGAAGTAGTTAAAAAACCATCTTACAAGTATTGTATGGTACCGAAGTGCAAAAACACTATTATTAGTACACCCGATAAAGTGTTTTTTCGTATTCCATGCGATGCGAAATTACGAAAAAAATGGTGTAAGATGATGAGAAGGGATATTGTATCTCCATTATCGGTTCTATTTTGTTGTGAAGATCATTTTAACGTAAGTATAGCATATATTTATGTACAGCTTAGTGTGAAAATAGGAGGTTTGGTCTAAAACTAACCTAGCCTTGTTTACAAAAGTTATTTAAAAATGTATCTAAAGATCTTGCTTATTTATCCGTATTGCAGTTTTACGAAATTTTAATGATTGATAATTTATTTCAGGTTAAGGCTCCAGTCTCCCTAAAATCAGTGTTCTTGTAAATAAAACATAAAACGCATCAAAATTCCATTCAATTCCGCTGGGAATTGACAGCGTTCGTTGTGTTATATATTTAGTTTCGGTAAATTTATTTCAAATGATTTTTTGAATGCATATATTTTTTATTCGACAGATAAGTAGTTGCTTTCGGAGTGGTTAAAGTGTGATTTCTCTAAACCATTACTTTGTAATAGAAAAAAATATATGTTGCAAGGGTCAAATTCAGAAATTTATAACTTTTTAAAGCAGTTTAAATAAGAAATTGAGACGATTTTGAAAAAAAGTAACTAGATAAGATTATTGTAAAGGACTTGCCGACAAATGTAATCTGAATACATTTCTTGTTTTTATTATATTTTTTTCGTGGCGAGTGCATGAATGAGACCCTCTACGCGTGGAACGTAAATAGAGGTAAGTTTAAAGCCTCACAAAGCTAATAAAAGTGGCGTCAAATTAAAAAATTAAATATGTATTAGAAACTTCAAATCTCACACTTTAAAATAACGTAAAATATATTTAATTTTTGTTTTTCTGATGACTAAAAAACAATATTTCTTTTCTGACAAATTCCGCAAGAACACTGATTTTAGGGAGACTAGCCTTAAGGAAGATACAGTTAATTATATTGAATATAACATAATGAAACACAAAGGAGAAAAATGTAATCTACGGTTAAAGAAAGGAGTTGTTCCTCATATATTTTTGTGTCAAAAACGGAATATGCCACCACCAGTTGAAAGAATGGCTGTAGTTAAAAGGCAAAGACTCGAGATTTGATGCAAAATATGCTGACATCATAAATGCATCTATTTTCGGCAGATTATCTGATTGTGCTTTAACAAAACCAGTTTCTGTCATCGTCCTCGATTGACTACAAATATATATCCACAAGTAATCACACAGGAATACAGTTTTAAACACTTTTTCTCACAAACACTACTTTAACACAGTATGAATATCGACGCCGATAAATTCAATGACGTGACAATTAACGTCACATTTCGTTTCGACCAATGGTGACGCGTTTTGTAAGTTTGAATTTTCCTCCCTTATTTTTCATTTTTTATGTAATATTTTCTGGGTTTAAATAATAACTAAATAAAAAAAATACCTTTTAAGTATAATGTAATGACAATAAAGAATCTAGAAAAAAATATTTGAGACAAATTTAAATTTTATGCATATTCCCTATTATCTATCTGTGCCAAATTTCATCCAGATCCGTTCACGCGTTCTTTGAGTAACTAACATCCATCTAAACTTTCGCATTTATAATATTATTAGGATTAAGTAAGGATTAGTAGAATGGTGGTAACATGGAACATGGTAACTTGGACGTTCATAAGTAGTGCACTTCTAGGACCTAAACTGAATGAAAGACTGACTGATTCAATGTCGCTCATTTGCCGCCAAATAATACCAGCTGGGAGGATGATATCAAAGGAGGTAGCAGGACCATGCTGGATGAGGATAGCAAGGGATAGAACGTTGTGGAGAACACTTGTCCGGTGTCTTTTACAAATAACATTTAATTACGTTGCTTTCATGAACAACCAAGGTTAATATTAGTAGGACATAAGTATGTTGTTATAAGATGAAATGTAACATATAAGATTTAATAAAGGCTTTTATTATCATTATAATACCAGCTTTGGTCGGTCTCTGGTTCAACTTCACAGAATATGAATGTGGGTGGAATAACTGCTATATAGTTCTACTCGTGAAAAGTATGCAAGACTGCAGCAAAGTCAAAAAAGGAGGGTTATTGAATTATTATTTCGTTCTATAAATCTATTCTGTACTGTACTACTGTTTGTCATCCAAAAAGATAAAAAAAATAAACAGTGGAACATAGAACCTCCTCCTTTTTTGAAGTAGTTTAATGAAAATAAATCGAGATCGTATGTAAACCTCGTCTATCGAGTCGCGGACGAACGTACGTGCCGAGTGATGCTAGTCGAGGCAAACTTATCATGAAAATTGCTACATGATGTTAATCATGTTTATTTGAGCACGTTATATTGGCCGCCCATCAATTTTTTTGCAGTTTTAACACTAATAAAAAAATATATTGAAAGTATGTTCTTTAATGAAAATAACAATTTAAATAATTAATCATCAAACAGACAAAAACTTTTATAGGCACGGTCACACTAGCGAACGATTCGCATTTAAAGCACCGACACTCTACGGCACGTCGGCGTCGGCGTCGAGGTCCGCGAGCGGCAGGAGAGCGTCGCGCAGCTCGACGTAGCGCCGCTTGAACTGCAGCCCGCAGCCGCGCGCGCGCCGGAACTCCACCAGCGAGCCGGGCCGCGGCGCCGGCTGCGCAGTGATCCAGGCGCGCATGCGCACCTCCGCGCCGCACTCGATGACGAAGAGGCGCGGCTGTAGGCGGCGCGCGCCCAGCCCGCGCTGCTGCAGCGCCGCCCACAGCGCGCGCTCCGCCGCCGCCGGGCCCACGCGCAGCGCCACGCGCGTCAGCCGCCGCCCCAGCCGCGCCAGTACGCTCTCCTGCGAGTACGTGTCCGTGCCCGCCGCGTCGGGCTCGCCCACCAGCATGTCGTCGGGGTGCGCGGGCTGCGAGTGCGTCACGAGGGCCTCCATGTCGGCGGCGGAGAGCTCGGCGGGGCCCTCGTCCTCGCCCCCGGGCCCCGGCCCCGGCCCGCGCCCGGGCCCCGCACCTTCCGCCGGCGCCGGCTGCGATCGCCACCCGCGCTCTGTACGACCGATGCGACACTATGTTACATAACGAATATAAAAAAAGCTGTTTTGATGAGTCTGCATGTGGGAGACGATATTAGGATTCTACTGCAGTATTCATTATTCAGTTTAAACCCATATAACGAAATATTTACAGCAAAAGCACTCGTTCAGTCGCTAACAAATAATAACCAATGACACTCCAAAGATGAAGATGAATCTAAGGACTCCTCACATTTCAAAATACGTCAAAACGTTCAGTCTACAGGAGGTAAGAAATATATACATATTTTTTATATGAAAAAAAAAGGTAAAAGTATGTGTGTAAGCCATAAAAACGATACCTATCAAAAGGTCACGCCAATTACAAGGAAAAGAAAATAAGGAGTCTTCACAAACGCTGTCCCTCGGCGGCATATGGCAGCGTGTGGCGGCGTCGTGCGACGACGCGGTGCTTTGGTAATCTAGCTTTATGAGCCTTTCACACGTCACGGAGCTAAATCGCCAAAGAGCCGCGTCGCGCTGATCCCGGAGCTGGCTCTGGTAGTAGCGGTGGTGGTGGTGGCGGCAGCAGTAGTAGTAGTAGTAGTAGTAGCGGTGCGGCGGCGGCGTGCTGAGGCACCAGGCGGCTCTGAGACCGCTCGCCACTCAGAGTCACCTAGTACCTGACACGACTCCGTCGCGTCGACAGAATCGGCCGATATGCTAGCATTGTTTTAAAATACACTTTTAGATCTTATGTTAACTTAACACGTTAACTGTCCCCATACATAATTATTCGATCACCCCATATGTCCAGAGTAGTTTTTGTAATTTTCTGTCTCATAATGTTCTATTGACAAGTTTTGATAATTAGAACAACTTAATTCACAAGTCCATGAAGTTAGAGTTCATAGAAAGAGATAAGGGCGTGTGTACCGTTTACGGTACACGGACGTGACGGATGAGACGGACCCACGCGGCGTGTACTGTATTTGGTACACTGGACAGCTAACGTGTTCGTTGTAAACTTAATGGCTGTTTGGTAACTTAGTATAGTAAAATGTGTCTAATTTATACATTTCTGCGATGTTTTTTTTACAAAAATGAGCTTATAAAAAAAGACATTACATTATTTCAGTAAAACAAATCGACAAAACCTGTTATACAATCAATAAATAATGTTATTTTAATGCATCATAGTAAATATCAAAATGGTCAGTATTTTGAATAAATGTGCTCTCTCCTGTAAAATTGAGATTTTGTAGATGTCTTCTTCTACTTTGCTGCCATCGATTAGATGTTTGAAAGAAGGAAAGAAAGATATAAACTATTTTGAATTTCCGAAATTTTACCAATTTTTGAGTATGAATGAATAGGTTATCTTCCGCGAAACAATATCCTTTATGCAACAACGTCACAAATAGGGTCGTGAATACGAGAAATTATCAAATTATTTCTAGGCAGCAGTATCACTCGAGTAGCCTCTTTAGACTCTCCCAGTACTAGCTGGACTGGATACATGACCCTTGACCTCGAAAGTCTAGATAGTAGGAGTCAGGAAATACAGAGGATGACTATGAATGTTAGGGTTAGGTGTTAGGTACACGGAGGAGGGCATCGCCGGGTTCTGCATTTGTACTGTTCTTGTTCCTAAATAAATGTTGGAAACATTTTTTTTATTTGTTTGACCACAATCCCACAAAATGGAGTGTGATGAAGTGACGATGTTGTGACGTGGGGTGGAGCCCATAAAGCCAAGAAGGAACCGGCTCTCAAGTGTAGCTGCCGGAACACACCGGCGACAGATTTTCAAGTCGGGGTGATTAGGTAGCCCGGCGGGTAGTACAGTGCCTGTACCTACACGCCCTACCGGCGTGCTCGGTGACTTGTACTGACCGTGCGTGTCAGTCATCCACTTGTGCGCGAGCAGCGCGGCCAGCGCGGGCCGGCGCGCCGGGTCCGCGTGCAGCGCGCGCGTCACCAGCGCCCGCGCCGCCCCGCCCACGCGCCGCCACAGGCCCGCGCCCGCCCCCGCCGCTCCGCCGGCCGCCCCCGCCGCCGCCGCCCCGCCGGCGCGCCACGCCGCGTACCGCGCGTCCGACGGGCACGCGCGCTCCCACGGCAACTCTACACGTACATACACCAACCATTACAACTGACTCACTCATCTAATTGTTTTATTTTTTCCGCCGTAGCACAATTATTGTCAGTGCCTAGTAAAATTATTGTAAGTAATAAATCAGACAATATACTAATAAAACATCAGCTGCCCCATACAAAAGTTCCTTACATTTTGGTTCAGTAGGTATTAGGGTTCAAAGTGCTCTAATGAGCGAGTTTAGTTTACAATTAAAAATAGCCCAGTATACATTGTATAGATAGTAGAGGCCGTGTACAACTTTACTAATAATATTAATATATAATATACCTACCAGAAGTTTATTGAATTGAATTGAGTGTATTAATTGAATGTTGTCAAACAATAATGTCAACAATTTTACAAAAAGTAATTAAGTTCGCTTACCACACTGGGCGCCCGCAATCCACAATGATGGCGAAGAGTCGCGACTCGTAACTTCGGTACCATAACTTTAGGGCCTCCGAACACACCTACAGCTAGGATACCAAAGAGACGAGCCGCGACCGTCAGCTGGGGCGGCGACGGGCGCGCGGACGGCAGGAGACAGAGTGTGTGTGTGAGAGAGAGAGAGAGAGAGAGAGAGGGGGGGAGTGAGACTGACCGCCGGCGAGCATGGCGAGCAGCACGAGGGCGGCGGCCCACAGGTCGGCGGGCGGCGCGCGGTAGGGGCGGTCGGCGGCGGCGAGCACCTCGGGCGCCGCGTACGGCACGGTGCCGCACACGCGGGACAGCAGCCGCTCGCGGGACCCGTGCCTGCAACCGACCAACACACACATTACACTACTTGTGGCTCTTGTGGGGGCTGGTCTACTGTAGTATAACAAACTCGAGTAGACCAGCCCTTATGTATATTGCCAGCCATTTTTTATTTATTTAAGGTAACAAATTCACATTTATAATATTAGTTAGCATATTCTAAGTTCGTTTTCAAGAGAGTAATTATTTATTGCAGACTAGTCAACAAATCCAACCTTCGAAAGCGTGTGTTAGTCCAGAATTGACGCAATGGTTTATGACAAAAAAAACGGTGTTTTCATCTTATTCTCGCTCTAATTATGCGGTTTCAACTTTTTCTAAGGAAACATAACTTGAAGATTTACTATAGAGATATAAAAAATTTAACTATTCAGAAACTACCTGTGTTTTCATATAAAATAATAGTTTCGATTACACTGTTTATAATAAACGGCAAATTTAGAATAAAAGTCCAATCGTGGCCTATCATACCTCACCTGAAGAGCGTGGCCATGCCGAAGTCTGAGATCTTAATGTTGTCGTGGTGGTCGAGCAGCAGGTTCTCCGGCTTGATGTCGCGGTGCGCCACGCCGCGGCCGTGCAGGTACTCCAGCCCCAGCAGCACCTGCCGCCAGTAGCGCCGCGCGCTCGCCTCGCTCATGCCCACGTCCGGCTCTGCAACCACGCCACACGTCGTCACGCGACCCGCTCGCCCGCTAGCCCGCTCGCCGCGTGTTGGCATCGCATCGCGTCGCACTCACCGATGCGGTCGAACAGCTCGCCGCCGCGCGCGTACTCCAGGAACATGTAGTGCAGCCCTTGGTGCGTGCGCTCGCCCAGGCAGCGCAGCACGTGACGGTGCCGCAGCGCGCGGTGCAGGGCCGCCTCGCGCGCCGCGTCGCCCCCCGCCCCGCCCCCGGCGCCCCCCGCGCCCACCGCCCCGGCGGCTCCTCGCCCCACCTTCAGCGCCACCGCCGCGCCGGAGCGCGCGTGCACCAGCAGCCGCACCCTGCGCAACACCACCTTACTGTTAGCGACGTCGCCCCGCATCGCACCTCACTATGGCGTCTATAAACTATAGCGCTATTGTGCGAGGCGAGCGCCGAAAATACAAACTAGTAGAAAAACGAGCCGAATGCGACGGAGGACGGGCGACGGGACGGCGGCAGTGACCGCGCGGGGTGGTTAAACTTTCAAGGATGCGCCGCGCGCCGCGAGTCTCGGTCGCATATTGTTTTTTTGCTATCCGAATTGCAACCGCGTCGCGATCTAGTTCCGCGTCCGACTACCAGAGCTCGCGAGGCGCCGCAGCCTCCCGCGCCGCAGCGGCGCCGATCGCTACTCGGTCGGTCTTCGATTTTAAAGAAAAAAAAGCCTGGGACTTATGTCATCATGACGACATTGAGATTGCTTACTTAGTTAAGACTCCTCGCAGATTCCTTATTTATAGTAATGTATATACGACATCGTTCGAGTGACGTGGCTTGACGCGTACGCGTAGTTCGTAGTCCTGTCTACCATAGGATACATTGCAGGAACGATTACCGTGTGTCAAATTAATAATTGTGACTGACTATGGATTACAATATAGCCTACACTTTTGCAATTGACGTGTTTGAATAATAATACTTATTCAAACACGTCAATTGCAATAGGTATCTGACGTTACATTTTCACTACATACCTATTATAAATCGTCCCCCCGCCGCGTTTGTTTGTCTGAACGCGATAAACTCGTAAACTACACAACGGATTTTCATACGGTTTTCATCAATGGACGAAGTGATTCATGAGGAAGGTTTAGGTATATAACGTTTTGTGTTTTGTTGAAATATGACGATGATAATTGAAGATGTCGGAAAAAATCATGCCGACCGGGAGCTTTACTCCGGACTTTAGCCGGGGCGTGCGCCGCCTAAAGCAATTATTCTATCTATAATATAGGACCTGACTAACTGATCTATCAACGCACGGCCTGAACCGCTGGGGTTAGAAACATGAAATTTTGTACACAAATTCCTTAAATAATGTAGGCATCCACTTTTCACAATTCAACCCCTATGGAGGTAAAATAGGGGATGTTCGTTGCTATGGAACTTTGTTAGATTTGATGATTCTTTGAAATTTGTATGGTAAAAAATATTTATTTATTGATACGTATTTCAGTTTTTGGAAAATCAAATAAATAAGGATAGAAAAGGGGTGGCAAAGTTTGTATAGGAATTATTATTTAATTGAAACTTGATATTAATATTCTTCAACACAATAGTTAATGAAATACGTATATCGGCGTTTTTATAAATTCATTTACTAAGGGGGTTAAGAGGGGTACAAGGTGTATCACTAGACCCTTATGGATGTATCTACTATGACAGGATTTCCTGAAATTCAACCCCGAAGGGGATAAACAGGGGAAATATAGTTTGTAAGTAACTTGGAAAGTAGTTAGAAAACGAATCTTGCGTAAATATTGCTCAAAGCAGATTATTAGAGTTATTAGTACCTATTATCTCTCTCTCTTCACCCGGAAAGGTACAAAAGTTTGTATGGGAAAATATTTTTTTTCCATGGTAGGGACTTAGCATGTACGGATTAGGGCTTCTTATAACGTAGGGGTGTACTATGATAGGATTTTCTGAAATCAAAATCCTGAGGGGGTAAAATAGGGGATCGCGGGTAAAACCGCGGGGCGGAAAGTTACTAGTTATATATATATACAGGATGATTTTGTTATCACTGGCAATACATGCAGGGGTGGAAGTACTCATCAATGTGAACAACTTTTATTATAGGGCTAACTCTGATATCGCGTAAAATAATACTGTTGCTTCATACATTTTGATAATTTTTTCTAACTGTGAAATCATGAAAAAATTATCAGCTGTTCCATACAAAAGTTCAATACCTACTCGACCAAAATGGTGATGGCCTTTTTATCACTTAGGTGATAAAAAGGTCTTGACAGACAGACAGACAGACAGGCGTATATTTATGTTTGTAGTGTTAAAATATCAGCTTTTTATTAAATGCATATCCTAAATACAGGGTTATTTGTATAATCATAGTTGGTCCCATAGTAAAAGTTGTTCACACTGATGAGTACTTCCACCCCCTAAAGCACTGCCGTCGAGTTACAAATAATGTTTGTTACCTTTTCACGCCTAAACCACTGAACCGATCGCGACGAAATTTGTTATGCAGATAGCCTATGGTATGGAGAATGCTACTTTTATCCCGTGAAAACATAAGATCCCAGGGGAACGCGGGTGAAACCGCGGGGCGGAAGCTAGTACAAAATAAGAACATACTTCATATAGTATTAAGCTGGTTAGGCCTATACATATAATATACTATACGGACCGTTTTGTAACATCATTATTAAGACGTTTTTCTTTGTGTACATACATGCATGAGGTAGCCCTGTCGAAAAAGGCTCAAAATCGTTTATTTTATTCATTAATATGGTTTGCCAATACAGTATATAATTATATTTATATCTATGTGCAACTCAACTGAGTGAGCATGCTGTGCTCCAGACAAGTTCTGTAATGTTGAAGACTTATGAGTCAGTGATGATAGTTCAGTAGAATAGCAACACTAAAGTGGTCACAATCTAATAGGCCCGTTGTGATGTTGTGATCTTATTGTCAAAATGGGCCTATTAGATTGTGATGACTTTAGATCAGTGGTTCTCAATCTTTGAAAATGAAAATGAAAATATTTTTTATTCAAATAGGCCTTCACAAGCACTTATGAATAGTCTGACTCTAACGCTCGGTTCGGAAGGTTGCTTTTACTGAGAAGAGCCGGCAAGAAACTCAGCAATTACTCTTTTCAAAACCAACTCAGATTTATTACATTAAATTATTTATCTAGTCTCACTGACAATATATGTGTGTTATAACAAAAAAGAAAAGAAACAAAATGATGAGTGACATAGTTAATAAATAGATAGCAAATTTAAGCAGACCAGCCCCCACAAGCAGCACCTGTTCACAAGTATGACGCATGTGGCAGCCATCGCCCTCCTCGCACATATTGTAGGGAAGTGAGCGACCCGCCACACGACGCCGCCGCAAGCAAAGGCCTCAAAGTGAGCATGACTACCTTAAGCTTGCTAAAAGAAAAACAATTTCACGGAATATGAATAAGAACACACAATATGTTATCACTGTTACCATTCACATGTTTATAGGGCAAAAAAAGTGTATCATAATAACAATATTAAAAAAATGATAATATATTAAACAAAAATTAATATACATACACAAAAAGTAACAAATCTACCAAGCATTATAGTCTTTTAAATAATCATTCACAGTATAGTAAGATTTTTCAATTAAAACAGCTTTAATACGGTCCTTAAATCTTTAAGTGATGATGGACTGGACCACCAACTGTTTGGAGGTAGGTAATATAAACATATAAAGCCATCATACACAGCCATCTGACCCCAATCTAAGCTGAGCTTGTGCTATGGAAGCCAGATAACTGATATACATAAATGATGAAATAAATAATGATTTAATATTTTTTGGACAGCTTTGAAGTGGACCACTTGGGGTGCTTCTCCGGACTACCGTTTAAGAACCACTGCTTTAAATATTGAATGACATGGTGAAGATAGTGGATTCAAATTCTACAATAAGCTAGCTTCAGTGGCATTGTGTTGGTATAAAACAATAGTATAGTGGTGGGGTACTTTGTTATACCCACTTCCCCAAGTTGTGTAACTGTTGCTGCAGATTCATATTGGTTAACTAGCTTCCGCCCCACGGTTTCACCCACATTCCCAAGGGATCTCATGTTTTCCCGGGATAAAAAGTAACCTATAGCCTTCCTCGATAAATGGGCTATCCAACACTAAAATATTTTTTCAATTAGAACCAGTAGTTCCTGAGATTACCTCAAACAAACAAACTCTTCAGCTTTATAATATTAGTATAGTTATAACCGACAACATTACTCCTCTGTCAATAATAAATATTCACACATAATTAATTAATTAAACATACAGGATTTTCTAAATAATTTAGATGATTGACCAAAATATAGGTAGGTACAGTCAGCAACGTAAGTAGCTGAATAGATCCAAATTTACAAAATACCTGTCACTAAAACTCAAGTTTTGTTACTTTGTATAGGCTTGTGTTTGACCACAATCTCACTATGTTAAGTGATGATGTGACCAATGGTGGTAAGCACACAAAGCCCAGAAGGAACTAGCTCTCAAGTGCAGCTACACACCATTAGGTGTTTGGCGACAGATTGTCAACTTGAGGGTGGTAGCCAGCCAGGCCGGTACTACAAAGTACCCTACCACTGTGCTATGTTTTCCTCACAATGTTTTCCTTCACCTAAAGCTGAAGCTCATTGTAGAATTCGAACCCACGACCTTCGCCGTGGCATCCGACGTCACTAGTACTGAGCTATCATCACATAAGATGTAGAAAATGGGGTATGCATTGTTGAAAAAAAAAGAAGTACAGACTCCGGTTCTACAGATTTATTATATGTATATATAGCTAATTAGATATAATGTTGTTACGTAAATTTGGATCTGTTCAGCTACTACAATCTGTACAGTTGGTGACTGTACCTAACCATTTTTTGTTAATTTATTTTAGAAACATTTATGTAGATACATCTTATGCAGCAATTAAACAATAACCTGCATGGATAAGTAACGGTCGATGATGTCATAAGCATAGCATGGTTGGTTAGAATGTAAAATAAATAGGTACTCACTCTCCATACGCGCCCTCACCGAGCACTTGAGCGACGAGCCAGCCCTCGACGAACTCTGCGCCGGCCGCCGCCGCCGCCATGCCGCGGCTCCTGCAACAAACGTAGCTGTCACCGTCACCGCGTGCCTCTCAACTCAACATCATCACGAGTGTCACACCATGACACCACACCTCACGCACCACTAGGCCAGCAGTCACTCCGCAATCGGCAGTCAGTAGCCCATGCGCTTATTTAAATACAACTTTTTTCGTGCAAATGACGCGACCACGCCAATTTTTACACTATACAAATTTATTGAGCTCCTATGTCACCAGATTCAATCGATTACATGTGAATATTCCCGACGCTTTGTTCCAAATAATACGAAAAACCGGCTTGATTCGCGTAAATCTTGAGATAAGACTATATTTTAAATGGCGGAAGGCACGTGGAGATGAATGAACAAAGCGAACGCCGACTGCCACTGTTCTGTCGTCGAGTCGACCCTTCTTTCTGTTGCGAATAAACGGTGCAAATGTACCTGAATTTGCAAAATGTACAGAAAAATATGTAAAAGCCGTACTTATCGTATACAAGAAACTAAGAAAAACTCATCATCGAACACTAACCTCAGAGATGAATGGTTTGCACCTTTTAGCCATTTTCCTTCTTCTATAGCCCATAACCGGTCGGAAGTAACGAGTAATGTTTATTCGCTATAATAGAAAAATCGACAATAAAATTCTAGACTCAAACGCGAATGCAGCTACGGCACCAGCCCAGCCATTATTCGCCACTTTATTCGCAATCGAAATCCGTTCGTACTTACGACGCGACATTTTCTTTCAGACATTTTTCCGAAACCGAATGGTCGAATCGAGCGAAACGAAACGAACCAGTGCTGCCAGATGTCAAAAAAGCGGAATTTATTCATACAAAATAAATCTAATATTAGTTTCAAATTAAAAAAAAATATTTGTTGAACATAAAATAAAAAGATAGCCAACAATATAAAAATAATGGAAAATTATAAAACTTAATTCACTCTATTGTATACAGGTGAACCAAACGAATGCCCCCTGGAGTAAATGTACCCTTAATATTAAAGACTAGCTTACCGCCCCGCGGTTTCACCCGCGAACCCCTATTTTGCCCTCTTAGGGGTGGAATTTTCAAAAATCCTTTGTTAGTGGATGCCTACATCATAACAGCTATCTGTAATTCTGTATGCAAAATTTTTGCCCGATCCGTCCAGTGGTTTGAGCTGTGCGTTGATAGATCAGTCAGTCAGTCATGTTTTCCTTTTATATCGTAGTTTTATATATACAGACAACAACAAAGACAGACGTGACGTCACCAATTACGCTCCATGCGACTTTCTCGGAGGTTCAAGAATAAAACGTGTGTGTTACCAGTGATGACATATGGCACAGAGACGTGGTATCTCATTGTGGGCCTCATAAAACTGATCAAAGTCTCGCAATGAGCCATGGAGAGTGTTGTGCTCGGGGTTTCTCTACGCGATCGAATCAGAAATGAGGAGATTCGCAAACGAACAAGGGTCACCGACGTAGCCCAGCGGATTGGAGCAGGGCACATAGTGCGCAGAACGGATGGCCAATGGGGCCGAAGAGTTCTGAAGTGGAGACCACGGACCGACAAGCGCAGTGTAGGAAGTCAGCTTACAAGGTCGACGGACGACATTGTAAAGGTCGGTGGATAACTCTGGATCCAGGCCGCCCTAAACCGGTCCTATTGGAAATTCTTAGGGGAAGCCTATGTCCTACAGTGAACGTCTTGTGGCTGAGACGATGATGATGATTAAACTAAGCTGTTTGATACGGTTTTTGAGTTTTGTGATTGTGTACAGTATTGCCAATTTATCCCATTCGGGGCTACCTCAACCTCTTTTTCTCTTCGTTCAGCCCTGTATATAATGGACAACATTTCATAATTCAAATATGCTTATTTTAGTTTATATAATGAAACTAGATGAAAAATAAAGAAACATGTATTTTTTATTTTTATTTTAGGCATTCAATCACTGTTTCAAAAATTACACATTCTAAAAGAGCGTAAGTACAAAGTCAGGCACTTAAATTTGTTGAACCTTTGCCTATTTTTAATATTTAAAAAAAATACACAAATCTGTGGCAATATGACGACATTGATCGTCATCATATCTATAGAGATGTGCTGTGTGATTTTTTAGATAATATCGATAATTGAAATCTTATTTTTATACACGGTTACATTTTGATCGTTTTAATCCCGTGGAGGGGTGGTTATCTTACAAAGTACTATTCATCAACACCATAAACTGCAATATATCTCTTAAAATAAAAAAAATAGCAAGTGATAATGTAACATTCGTAAAGTGCATGATTCCAGTAGTAGCGCCACGAGTTAGGTACCTACCTACCTAATTACCTACGAACCGATGTCCATGCTAAACAAATTAAATGATTCCAAATTTTCCTTCATACCTTTACGGGCTTAGGACAGTCATAAATGCTTTGTGCCTAGGTTCCGCGAACTAATAAAGAATAACGTAAAAGCGGTAGGTAATAGTAAAAAATAAGTCCCTAAAGGGCTGCTGGTATTTATGGCGAATTTAAAAATGTGGAATCAGCATTATTTACAACGATTTGAAAAGAAATAAAAACTGGCCAAGATTTTTGTAATTTTTCCTTTATTTGTGCTGTAAGACCTTGCTTTTTGCCAAATTTCGTGATTCTAGGTCAACGGGAACTACCATATAGAAATAAAAGGGCAAAAAAATCGCGTTTGTTGTATGGGAGCACCCTTTAAATAGTTATAGCGGCAACAGAAATACAATCTGAGAAAACTTCAACCGTCTAGCTATCGGGTTCTTGAGATACAGCCTGGTAACAGACAGACGGAAGGACGGACTGACAGCGAAGTCTTAGTAATCGGGGTCCCGTTTTTACCCTTTGGGTACGGAACCCTAAAAAGTAAGTACTAAAACAAACAATTAAGAAAAAAAAAATTCTGTATTTAATCACCTGATTTATTTATAACTTAGGTATAACTTGTGTAGCCACAACACAGTACACTTCACGATACCGTAATAACTGTTCAAAGTGCAAACCATTCCGTTCGATACATAGTCCTTGCCCTTTTAATTTAATTGTCTTTCAGTTTTATTGATGCGTCTCTGTCACTTTTTAAAATGTCGAAAGCACGTCCACGACAAAAAAAACGATACACCGGCACCGATGACGTTTTAGAGAAAAATGATTTGTTTGTTTTTACAACGCCGATCAGTGACTTCAGCGAGCGGGGGATGCGTGGCGCACGCCTTTCGCACGGCCAATCAAATGGGATCTGGGGGCGAATCTGTTCTATCATTAGCTAATTTGCATGAGTCCACGTGGACTGCGCTTCTTTGAATGTTATGTTGACACATTGACCCATTCCTTGAATTTTAGGTACCTACTAATGGTTTGCATCGTTTTTTCAAAAGTAATTTTATTTTTAAATTTTATCATTACAAATCGATAGTGCTTCATGCACCGAATCACCCGTCGACGGGATTAAAACTAGCTATTGTCCATTACTTCATTTGCGTTGACACAAAACAACTGAATTGCATTAAATATTTCAATTACATTCTTTCAATGCGTCAAAGTGCGAGTTGGGCTTCTCTTTATTTATTTGTTGATTGCACATTTTTTGCGTCTGTTTCACGGCTAAAACACGCGAGCATTTTTGTCTATCTCTGTAGATTATAGGTTATGGATATGCCAACCAAATAATTGAGTGCATAAATTACTTTTGCGCACTAATATTAAACTATTGGATTATATGCATTTTTTATCAGATATAAAGTAGGCAACGTCACTGGCAGAAGCTAGTTACATAAATATCGGGTAAGATTTATATTTTATCGGCAGAGGAGAAATATCGATATTTCAACTATCATAACAAATAGTATGCAACTCCCTAAAACGGAAACATGATGACAGATGACAGACCACAGACTAAAAACTATATTTTAATTTGTCTCTTTTTTTAGTCTAAGGAATGGTATCATAATGCCTGACATTGTCGATTTGGAGTATATTTCAGTTTATGTTTATTAACTCATTCTAAAAATTATGAAAAATATATATGAGCTTAGAACACTGATATCACGAAATGGTTTTCTAATTTTAGTGTTTTATAAAAATGAAATGTTGTCCATTATTTAGCCCGTAGCCCGAAATTTGGCCCTAAATTATAGTCTGTTGAAATATAGGGCAAGAGATTTTAAACTATTTTTTAGTAAAATCTAAACCCATGATATTCCTGTTATAATAGATGTAATTCATAATAATAAATAAATTCAATACTTAGTACATTAATTACTGTAACAACACCATTGAGCTGTTAAAGTTTCACAGTTTTAGCTAAATGTTATTTTTAAATCATAATATTGATTGAAATTAATTACAATGTCATTGAATGTTTTGTTTAATAACTTTATTAAATCATATTATAATGTTAATAAGTGAACAGCAATATTATAATTTAAATATAATATAACATAAATTGTTTGTGAGTTTAGGAATTATTTTAAAAACTTTCTTTTAGCGGAAGTATAATTTTGACATAAGTATTTTCATTTTTTTTGGGCCAATCTATCCGTTTTCGATTTAGTTCGTAAGCCTAATGGAAATGGAAGAAGAGAAGAACTAGAAATACTACATATTATTATAGAGAAGAAAAGATAAGAGTACATAAAGCCGGGAAAGCACTATTAGAATGGAAAAATCTGAAACAATACAAAGTCATAGAAGAAGAAACAAAACATACAAATGAGGATAAAAAGGGGGGGGGGGGGCGATTTAGATACAGATGAGTTTATTACGTACATAATCTTAACAGGAAAAGGTCTCTGATTAATTTAGAGGGAAATCACGGACCGGGCCAATAAGAGCCCGGAAAAAGAAACACTGAGTTGGCATCACAGTGAGTGAGTCAACTGTCAAGACGCTCAACGTTGCCAAATACACTATAATTACAGCAGATTCATCGTATTTTTAATCCATCTACAGGACACCGTATTTTTTTTAATTGTATCATAATATGGATGTCACTGTATTTTTTTTAAATCAATAAACACTTTTTTTTTTCACACAAAGTTAATCCTACTTAAGAAGACTATCTAAAATTATGAACGTGACTGAACAACTCAAGATGGGATGGATGGAATAATCTATATTCCACGTATCGCAGAGGTAAGTCTGTAAGTATTAGGGGTTAATTAAAGTATGAAATTGCCGATTTGTACTGAAAAATTAAAAAATCGTTTTTTTTTTCAATTTAACATATTTATTAAATCAAAATAATGAAATAAAATGAAAATGAAGTAAAATATTTTTTATTCAAATAGACCTTTACAAGCATTTTTGAATAGTCTGACTCAAACGCACGGTTCGGAAGGTTGCTTTTACTGAGAAGAGCCGGCTAGAAACTTAGCAATTACTCTTTTCAAAACCAACTGAGATTCATTATATCAAATTATTTATCTAGTCTCACTGACAATATGTGTGTGTTATATGACAGTAAGGAAAAAAATATATCAAAATTATGAGTAACTTAGTAAACAAATGGATTGCAAACTTAACAGACCAGCCCCCACAAGCAGCACCTGTTCACAAGTATGACGCATGTGGCAGCCATCGCCCTCCTCGCACATATTATAGGGAAGTGAGCGTCCTGCCACACGACGCCACCGTATAAAATGGTCCAAATCACGAAAAAAATGGTAGTCCGTTGGAGCAAGGTTTGGCGAATACGGAGGGTGACGAATGGTTTCTAATTGCAGTTCCTGTAGAGTTAAACGGTTTCTCGTGCTGTATGAGGTCTCGCGTTATCATGGAGCAATAATGGTGAAGATTGATTCTTGAGTCGGGGCTGTTTCACTGCTAGTAGACATCTACCGTTATTGCTTGACCAGATCGAAGAAAGCTATAGTGAATAACACCATGCTGAGACCACCAAACAGTTACCTGTTTATTACCTTTTTATTGGTAAGCTTTGCTTTAGGACACTGTTGCGCTGTTTGACCTGGGGTCAGCCATTGCATTTTTCGCTTACGGCTATCGTAAAGAATCCACTTTTCATCACATGTCACAATTCGATCCAATATTCCTTCATTTCTGTATCGATTCAACAAGGCAACACAAGTTTCAACACGCGTTTCTTTCTGCAGATCAGTCAAATCATGAGGCACCCATTTTTTATATATTTTTATTTTATCGATTTGACGCAAATGAGTTAATATTGTTGGTAAGTTAACGTTAAACCATGCCGCTAATTCCTGGGTAGTTTGGCTCGGATCGGCTTCCACCATCTCTTTCGATTCATTGTTATTCACCTGTGTGGGTGGTCTTCCACGTGGTTTGTTCTTCAAATAAAAGTTTCCATCATGAAAGCGTCTAAACCAAAATCGCACGGTGCATTCATTAGCAATCCCCTCTCCAAACGCAACATTGATATTGCGAGCTGTTTCTGCTGCGTTAGTTCCGCGTATTCGAACTCGTATTCAAGTATCCATCTTTCTTGTCTAAGCTGAATAAAAAAAACAATTGAAAGTCGATAATCGAATGTTGCACATTTTTTAAAAGAAGAACTTCATAGGTACCATGTGAAAAAAGTTTCACTCAAAAATCTCAAACCATGAAGGTTCTATGTCAATTCGAAGTGCCTATTACAATAAAACGGCAAGTAGTTGAACACGAAACAGTATACTTTTAACGTGAATAAGGTGTCACCCAAATTGTTTATATTATTACCGAACAGAAACACAGTTTAAATGCAAAATATTAGATAGTTCTACAGAAAATAAGCGTCAACTCCTAAAAAGGTGAAAAACACGTGAATTTAATTATGCTGCAAAATATTTTTATTTTAACTTTTACTGTATTTTTCTCTGAAATGTGGTATTTTGATGACTACGAGACCGAATTTTTAGAATTCTAATTTGGCAACATTGCTCTGACTAATCTTATTCAAATATTAAAATAGGTATTTTGTTTGGGTAATATTTATTCTGTGTTGGCTGTGTGTGTGGAATATTTGTTTGAGCTGTGTGAATTTATTAAAAATTGATTGATTAGATTTGAATACGAATTCAAATTCGGATACAAGTATATTGCGCTTATAATTGTAGAGGATATTTCCAATTGGATTTTTTTGCAATCAATTAGGATGGTAAATATTATCTTACTTTATAATGTCTAGTAATTAGTTAGATGAGTAATATTGACAAAAATGTCTTTGTTCTAGGCTGGTTATTCGGAGGATCAATTAGCTGGTGAGTTGTCAATTAGTTATCTCGACCGACGATTAGAATAACTTGTGCTGTGTTCGTATGAATATTGTGTGTGATTCTGAGCGGGAGGACACGTCGACAAGGAAAGTACGTCAGCGCAGCGACAGGTAAGGACTGAGTTGTTTACGCTAGACGGCAACGCGATCTCGGACTCGGAGGCATCCGCGGCGCAGGAGCGGGGCGTCACCGAGCGCGAGCTGTGACTCACGTCAATCAACGACTTTACCGAAAGCGGTGGTCGTTACGAGCGCCCTAGTTTCCTTATATGGTAAGTTTTTTAACCGATCCAGGTGTTGCGTACTCTATGGCGGGCGAGAGTGGCGACAGTACGCATTACGCCGGCGCCCGCCTAGCAACATGTTCATGTACGAGCCACCCACCAAGCTCAAACTCACCTCTGTCGAAGGTACCTCTATATACTCTGCACTATAGCCTCCTAACACATCCCCTTACCACCCAACCACCTAGTGTATGCAACATAACAATGTCACTTGTTGACTATACTTCTAAGAATCAATTTAAAATAATTAAATTGATGTATGTACTGAAAGTTAATTTGATGTTTATACAGAGTTCCAGGAAGCTTTTCAGTTGTTTGATTCCCGTGGTGATGGCAAGATCCATGTGGCGCAGATAGGAGATGCATTACGAGCACTCGGCCAGAACCCCACTGAGTCTGATGTTAAGAAGTGCACCCTCCACCTGAAGCAAGATGAGAGGATATCATTTGAGGTCTTCTTACCCATATACCAAGTGAGATTGACCCACTTATTATAATATTGTGTAAACAACAAATACAGACAAGCTGATGTCTGACTAACAAACAAAATTATGTACATTTCTTTTGTTATTCATTCAATTATTTTCTCCTATCCTATGCTGTTAGTAGTAAGGATCCAGTTTGATATACTCATTTATTTGTTATTGTTTTGTTGACATTGATTGATACTTAGATATTATATAATTATAGGCAATATCAAAAGCTCGAAGTGGCGACACAGCAAATGACTTCATCGAGGGTCTACGCCACTTTGACAAGGATGGCAATGGTTTCATATCTTCTGCCGAACTACGCCACCTGCTCTCCACCCTCGGGGAGAAGCTGAGCGATGATGAGGTATTTCTGCTTTATTTTTAATTCAGACAATTTTTTTACTCAAATATGTAAATATTTGATTCATACAAAATACAAGAACATAACTATTAACAAGACAAATAACAGGTGTAGAGATAAAATATAGTTAGCTCATCAAAAAATTTACGACTGATACAAATTAAGGTCCATTAGTACATTTATCATGTTGTTGGAATACCTCATTGTTTTGTTGTTAACAAATTGAATTTTAATTATATAGACAAGTGCCTACCACAGATAGTTATAGCACACACATATTAATAGCACAGCGTAAAAAACATGACATAGACTGTGTTAATAGTATGTGAAGTGTATAATATATAGTGGTGTCAAGGGTGGTATCGTAAGTAGGGTAGAGTTGGGATGAGTGTATAATAGGGTATTACACCCATTTTTGAAAAGTATCTTAATTCCATCTTAAGGTAATACTACTAAAAAAAACAACATTTTTATTCAGTCATAAAAATGGATTAAATTTTTTCGAAAAACGCTGGACGCCATGTTACTCTGTTGTCATCTCATCAGTTTTGTTGGTCATGTAAACAAATGTGCTGATATTGTTGATCAGTTGACACTGTTTAAAAACGATAAAACACTGAAAACATTGAAATTAATTTTGTTACATAATTCTATGTACTAAAACTAATATTTTCCGACTGCTTATTGCCTAAGCTATCTCAATTTTATATTTTTTCTCATATAGAGTAAAATACCTTATTTTTGTTGTTGTGTTGTGTTGCAGGTGGAGCAGTTGCTGCAGGGGCAGGAGGACTCGCAGGGCAACATCAACTACGAGAACTTCGTGCACCTCATCATGCAGGGCTGAGCTGAGCCGGGCTAACCCAACACCAACGAGCGCGCATATACTTAGCATTTACGGCGGTTCCCGACGCCGCTACACCTAGATATATTAACATTTATTATGTAAGGACAATATTCCCATTTCATTGTATTCCAAATTTTTAACTAAGTACTATGATTTTTATATGGTTGTAGATTATAAATTATATAGAAATTGTAACATAGTATGTATAAAACAGTATGTAATGTACTACCAATAAAGTATTGAATTATTATTACTACCAGTTGAGTATTGAATGATTACAACGATCACCGGCCTGACGACAGGCTTCAACAGCGGAGCAGATGCCTAGATGTTGAGTAACGAAGAGGATATCATCACTATGGGTCATGGGTGACTAAGTAATGGAGTCAAAAGCCAAACTACACTGTTTGGTACTACATATAGGGGTCACCAATTAGGTTTATTTGGGGTCCATTTAAATAATATAAAAGATTATCGCGGTCCGGTTGGTAGATGACTGGCGACCAAGCTTAGATCCTATCCTACAAATCTGTTATATGAATACCGTTATTGATTACTTTTAAGACAATTACAACAAATATTAACAATTTAAGAAAAAATCTTCGAAAAATAAAATTCGCAGGCCTGTGTAATCTATACTAATATTGTAAAGCTGAAAAGTATGTTTATTTGAACGCGCTAATCTCAAGAACTACTGGTTCGATTTGAAAATTTAATAAATTATTTCAGTGTTGGATAGCCCATTTATCGAGGAAAGCTATAGGCTATATATATATTTTTTTATCCCGGAAAAACAAGATCCCTCGGGAACGCGGGGCGGAAGCTAGTCTTACTATATTGTTACTAATACTCGTATATCAAAATTATTGTATGTTTGGATGTGCACTGACTAAATAATATAACCACGTAAAATTTTGTTTGTCAAAGTTTGGTCCGCACAATATAGGTCGGCGGTCCGGTTGTGGACCGCGGTCCGCCATTTGGTGACCCCTGATCTACACGGTATGCAGGATCAGTAGCGTAGCTAGGGTTTGTTTGTTACCTTTTCACGCCTAAACCGCTGAACCGACCGATCGCGATGAAAGGTACGCCGCCGATTATGGCCTATGGTATGGAGAAGGACATGGGTTTGTTACCCTTTGACGTAAAAACTGCTGGATGGATTTGGATAAAATTTTGCAGATAGAGCTCAACCTGGGTGGGACATACTATCATATGACTAGGTACTTACTCGTTTTATTATTCCTTCCTACTTCCAAGGGTACCTTGATTGACTATCCAGAACACTAAAACCTTTAGGTACCTACCTATGTAATGATTAGGAAGGTAGATGAGTTCTTAGCCGAACTAATTGAAACTAATCTACCAATGACTTGAGCTGTCGTCGGACAGAGCGTAAAGTTTAAGGTCGGATGATGAGTACCTAGCTATCTACCTACTCACCATGCAGATGCAGAAGCGAATAAGGAGGCCTATTAAAATTTGAGTGAATAATAAAAAGAGGTCGAAGGAGCTAAACGCAAACGGGGCCGACATCGGCGGCGCTTCCTGTCGCGGCGCGCGCCTTTGTTCACGGCTGGTGCTTCGCTCCGTTCCGCCATCGCGCCATGCGCCAGTCCAGTATAACGTCGGACTGTATGGTCGCTCGGCTCGGAACCTCATCACGGGCTCAGCTAGCAACGATTACGCTCCGTCACTGAGATTAACCCTATTTAAGTAGGAGCGGTCAATTGGTCGGTGGGTCGGTCGACGGGCGCGGGTGGCGGGTGGCGTAGACCGGACAGTCTGCGGTGCGGTGTGACACAGTGCGTGCGGCGCGACGGCGACGGCGCTGCGTATACTACTTACAATACACCCTATGTCGTGGAGAGTGCGAGCGATGAGCGCGGGTGTGGGCGCGGGCGCAGGCGCTTGCTGGATGCTGGCGCTGTGGGCGGCCTCGGCGCCGGCGGCGGGCTCGCTGCTGCCGCTCGACACGGAGCAGCTGCGTGCCACCGTCGGAGGGTTCGCCGTCATGAACTGTCACCTGGACTTCCCCTTCGGCAACGAGATACCTTACCACCTGCAGTGGGATAAAGACGTAAGCGATCGTGGGCCGCAGGTGGTCCACGCCTCTGTGCTGTATCTAGGTACAGCCAACTATTGCACCCCACCACTTTGTTACTGTATTGTATAGTTGCACTGCCTTTTGCCACTGGCGCTACAACTCTTGGCCTATTATTAGGGTTCTCAACCTACATAATGAAAAGCCCTTGTAAGACACATACCTCTTCAATAAGTCAACAAATGTTCAAACAATACCTTATGTAATTCGTGATGCGATGCGCATATGAATCCTACTAATATTATTGTCTGTTTGTTTGTTAACCCACATGTAGATATCTCCGAATCTACTGAACGGATTTTCATGTAGTTTTCACAGGTGGACAGAGATTAGTTTGGAGCAGAATATAGGGTTTGGGTTTGATTCATAAAATCGGTTGTTGCAAAATAATCGTCATTTAAAGATTTTTCATTTGTTTTCGATTCTGTTAGAAAGGGACATTGCAAAGTTACATAATAACGGATTGGCTTTATTTCATCAAAAAATCTGGTGAGAGGAAGCCGCGGGCGAAAAACTATTGGTAAATCAGCGAAAGGGAAGCACGTGTTCCAGAATATCAAATTCTTGCGCTGATTTCAAAACGAGGTCCAACACTCGTTATTTTATATTTTTTAGTGCAAACCCATTTATAAGGTTTCACCCGCGTTCCCCAGGGACCTTATGTTTTCCCGGGATAAAAAGTAGCCTATATCCTTCTCCATAGCATAGGCTATCTGCAGACCAAATTTCATCGCGATCGGTTCAGCGGTTTAGGCGTGAAAATATAACAAACAAACAAACAAACTCACTTTCGCATTTATACTATTAAGTTAGGATTAGGATTATAGTTAGGATTTTAGGATTAGGATAGTTTCTGCCCCGCGGTTTCACCGGCGTTCCCGAGGGATCTTATGTTTTCCCGGGATAAAGAGTAGCCTATGTGCTATTCTAGATTAGAATCTATATCTGTGCCAAATTTCATCTAAATCCGTTCAGTAGTTTTTGCGTGAAAGAGTAACAAACATCCATCCATTTATCCAAACTTTCGCATTTGTAATATTAGTAGGATTTCACCCGCGTTCCCGGGATGAAAAATAGCCTATAACCTTCCTCAAGAATGTAAAAACTATCAAATGTAAAAAGATTTTTTCAAATCCGACTGGTAGTTCCAGTGATTAGCGCCTTTTAACAAACAAACATTTAAAGCTCTTCTGCTTTATTATATTAGTTAAGTTTTTTTTGGGTTTTTTAGGGTTCCGTACCCAAATGGTAAAAACGGGACCCTATTATTACGACTACGCTGTCTGTCCGTCCGTCTGTCTATCACCAGGCCGTATCTCAAGAACCGCGATAGCTAGACAATTGAAATATTCACAAATTATGTATTTCTGTTGCCGCTATAACAACAAATACTAAAAACAAAATAAAATAAATATTTAAGGTGGACTCCCATACAACAAACGCGAATTTTTGCCGTTTTTATAGATAATGGTACTGGTACGGAATCCTTCGTGCGCGAGTCCGACTCGCACACGAAGATACGCGCGATGGTAGAGTCAATTGTATCCCATAAAAAACATAACATGTAAAAAAATGCCTCGCAACGCTATTCTTCTGCCGTAAGAAGTTGTGAAATCTATGGGAGCAGCTATCCAACCACTTTGTCATAAATTGATACCTTGTTAGTTAGCTAACAACATTTTATTATAGCAGGTAACCATAATATTATCAATATATATATATTTTTTTCGTTAATAAATTGTGAGACTTGGCAAACGCACACAAAAACATAAGTACATAATTTAAATAGTCCACTATATATGTACTTTCAAACAAATAAAAGCACAAAGCGCTAATATTAGATAGATTTTGTTTTATGTACTTAGATTCTTTTGCCGTGCGTGTATAATTGCCAAGTCACTATATTTATTAAAGAAATGTCAGAGATTTTCCTTGCTTTATAGGCTAAACAATAACTGTGTTTCAAATTTGGAGTTTGTGGGTCTGCTAGAAGTACCTACCATAGAAATTTTGATGATCGGTGAGTCAGTGAGTCTTTCAGTGACAAAATTAAGGAACTTTGACTTGCAATAATTCTTAAACAAATGTAATTTGGAAATATAATTATCTAGTAATGTGATGCCCTCTTGGTCACTGAAAATTTTGGCTTCTAGTTTTTTCCACAAAGAAGTTAATGACGCGTTCGCAAAATTGATAGGTAGAGAATCGAACTACTACATTGATACGGGTCACACTCACAAGTGTACGCACGAGTCGCACGACTAACTGCGAGAGTTGTAGTAAAATGAACTCATTTTGATACTTTGAAGGATTCCTTTTTTTTACGTATTTCTTTGTAATAAAATGTAGAACCAATCTATACGAGGTAGTTATTAGTTATATTGGATTTTGTTTGATTATGCCATAAAATGTACCGAAAAACAGCTAAATTTTGCCTGATATGCGAACGCGCCCTTAAAGGGTGGTCGAAAATGGCCCGAATGTCTTCGAGAAAAGGATGGTACGGTTTACTCACATTAATTAAATTAACAGCTGTGGATTTTATTTGATCAGTAAAATAAAATAAGTATAACATACCAAAATTAAATATAAATGTACATTATAAGCACAGACAGCGACAGCACCCACACACGACTAAACTAACGTGCCACCGCGCCCCTGCCAATGGTCTACCCTTAGGGTCTATCTATATCAAAATGTGATGAATGACAAAATCTCATACTGTAACATTAACATTTATCGATAAACAAGTAATTTATGGATTTTTAAAGTTTTGGAAGTGCACTATAAATATTTCATTGGTAAAAAAAATGCGTGCAACAAAGAAATAATCGTATTTTTGCGAGCGATCCTTGAATTAGGATAATATACCTACATATATACAATTAATCGCACGATAATAATTATCGTACAAATACGACAATTTATTGTGCGTAATCGAAAACTGCGCCCCGATGTAACATAATGTAGGGCGAGCGAGACCTTGTGCTGGCTGCGCCCGCGCGCGCCGTGAAGTCGATACCGACCGCATACCGCCTGATACCGCTAACACTGGACATTGAGTGTTGGCAATGAAATGAAAGAGCCTACAGGTACAGCATGATCATGGGCTCGGGTGATGCAACCGGCGGCGCCGCGCGGGTGCGGCATTGTGCGCTGCATCTGCGGCCACCGGAGACACCGCAGTGTCCGCAGTGTAGATAGGTAGAGTAGGTACTTACTTGTGAGTTGTGGCTTGTGGCACTACAGTGCCTATGTAGAGGTCGGCTCTGACAATGCTGGTCGGTCACCTCACTGTGCCCGTCGCCGTCGTCGCCACGCCGCCGCGCCGCCGCCACCACCGCCGCTACCCACTGTGGGTATGGGTGTGGTGTGGTGTGGACCTCGTCATCTCGTGCTGGTTGTTAATCCAACTTAAAACTTTTTCTATTAAATAAACATGAAACTCAAGGACCATATAAGTATCTACTCTTGCATACAAACCTGACAAGCTGTGTAGGTAAGGTACCATCGATACAGGACCTAGATGAAACATGATTGTGTTTGATCCGAACAAAAAACCGTTTAAATGGGCCGGTCACGTCTTTCGAAGAACGGACAGTTGATGGAGCCACTGGAGATGATACCGATATCAAAAGGGGTAGAGTCAAGCTCTCAGAAGAAGGGTCGCGCTTTGAATGAGAGAGGCTTAAGGTACTGAAGTTACCATCGGTTCGGTCGGAAGTTAACCTTCAACATTTTTTAAATATTTTTTGATACACCGTTTTGGCTATTTATCTCGATCAATTTCTCGCTTAACAATTTAAATAATGTAGATACCTAAGCATATTATAAGTACAAAAAACTACAAGAAAATTAAATAATAACGCTGGCTTTCGTAAAGAAGGTGCACTTATGCAGCTACTTCCAGTAGTATGGTGTTTGTCTAAAGCACAAGTAGGTTAAAAAGCCATCCGCGAAATAATCTAGATATGAATGAACGATAACAACATTCGTTTATCAAGATACTACAAACACTTTATTCATAAGTTCCCCTTTACCTATACTTTACATTCATTTTTTCTTACACCTACCTACCACTAACAGTTTAGACCTAAAGATAACTAATAACAACCATTTTTTATGAAGTTCCTTCAGTACGTTAAAAAATAGTTTTTCTGGCGTTTTAAAAGAAGTGTTTGTACATTTTGGCACTATACAATATTTATACATAGGTAATAAGGTGAATTAGACACAAATTGGACTCATAATTTGTTACAAAGTCACAATTAACCAAACAAAACACTGCGCGCTGTTGACAACGGCTAACTGGCGGCAACCGTCACCGTGACGTCACGGCTACCGCGGCGGCCACTCAGTGAACTTCGCTAGTAATTTGGTCATAACTTCGTAAATTTTTGTCGTAGAACAAAATTTTTTGCACTATATGTTAAGGATTTCTTAGCTCTATAAATCTGCATACTCAACTAAAAACGTTACTGATCCTCATTCCGCGGCGTACCGCTATTAAAGTTCCACCACCAAGTTTAACTCCCATACAATCATAATTACGATCATTTCGATATATACTATACCTTGAATCAAATAATTCTTCGTCAAATATTCCGGGAAGTAACCACGTTTCACTCAAACAAACCACGTCAAATTCTCTATTTAATAAGTTCTTAAAAAATACGTTTGTTTTTGTTCGTAGACCGCGCACATTTTGGTAATAAATATCTAACATTGAGATCATTTAACTCCTTTAGTCCTCTGAGTAAAACTAACAAGTCATCCTTTTTATATCTAGCTAGATTGCATCTTGACGATTATTGGTTGAAACATTTTCCGATCGATATCATTTTTCATAGCGATTCGTGTGATAAAATTAATATCAGTATCTGGGCTGAAGGCATAGCCACACCGATCAGGCGAGTTTTTTATAATAGTAATTAAATTTTCTCCCTTTTTGTGAGGTATACCATTTATTTGGTACTTCACTTCTTCTTTTAATTTCTCTATTTCAAATCGCATTTCTTCCAAATTAGTAACTCTCGTATCAATATCTGAGACCCGATTATTTAATTCGACGAATATATTGTTTTTCAGTTCAGAAATATCGTTCCTGACCATTTTTAATTCATCTTGAATTGTGGGAACAACTGCTACTGCCATTAGTATGTCTGTTAGTGTGTCTGTAAAATGTCATGATAATATATTAAATACCAATACCTAATCAGGTATACATACCTAGGTAGGTATGTATACAGGTACTTACCTACCTATCAAGAAGGTGGATTGTACTTAGGTACTTACAGGCTATAATTAAACAGTGACTTGACGTCGTTCGTAAAGCAAGTGTGAAATAGTAAAGTAGTGGCTTCCTCATTAAACCTAGAAGGCGGCAGGTGCGCGCGCGCTGGGTGTGTGAGTGTGTGTGCGTGTGTGCTTGTGCGGCGCGGTCTATCTATGTAGGTATATTGGTAGTGCACTGTACTGTGTACACACGCGTAGCTGCAGCTATAGATAGGTAGGTAGGTACCGTGGGTAGGTACACCTATCGTAAATTTGGGTTAAATTAATTAATTTCTAACTTCTCCAACCTACTCTATGGTCCGTATTAAAAAACGCCAATCAAAGCTTAAGTCAAGTTTAGTCAAGTTGAACCGAGATTAAACCAATTGCATTTTGGGCCTGCTATATAGCATAAGGTTTATTATAATAACTAGCTTCCGCCCCGCGGTTTCACCCGCGTTCCCGGGTCCCGAGGCATCTTATATTTTCCCGGGATAAAAAGTAGCCTATGTGTTAATACAGGGTGTCAGCTACCTCCATACCAAATTTCATTCAAATTGGTCCAGCCGTTTGAGCGCGAAGAAGTAAATGAAAATGAAAATATTTTTTATTCAAATAGGCCTTCACAAGCACTTGTGGTAGTAACGAACATACATACACACACACTCGCAAACTTAGTTACGCATTTATAATATTAAGGGTGTATAATTAGTATTCAGTATAGATACTACCTATGGTATGGTACCTATAGATCAGGGGTCACCAAATGGCGGACCGAGGTCCGGACCGCCGACCTATGTCGTGCGGACCAAACTTTGATAAACAAAAATTTTGTTTTCGCAGCGCACGCGATGTAGGGAATTTTTAGTTTTTTTTTCACCTTGGGTTACTTCGATCAGTTTGCTTATTGTTGATCGAAGTTGGGTTACATTATTAAAGTTTTGTTAGAGACTAGTGACTCCTAATATTGTACTTTGTGATAAGTACTTAGTTATAGCAATCTACTGGTGAATGAATTTTTAAAATATAGAGGAAATAATGAATACCATTTCTCTGGTTCAAATAATATTAGTGTAGTGTAGATAGGCACGGGTCGCCGATAAATTGTCCAAAATGCACGGCCAAGTAATTTGGTCATTGTTGATTTATCTGAATGTTTATGTTTGATAAGAATTCAGGTACTACCGAGGTACCTACTTAATGTAGTGCAACCCTGATTCTCGAGACAGCTTCATAGGGGAATGGTACACGGAACATGCTTCTGCTATCCAAACCTCTGATAGCAGCGATTTCAAAGACTATGTCATAAAGTACCTTTCAGAGGTGATTTGATTGTTACCTTTACAGTCGAAATAATGGTGAGGGCGATGTATAGGTACCACAGAGCAGATTGTGATAGGTACACTACACCGCACGATGTAGATGTAGGGTAGGCATGTAGGCTGGCACATGTAGGGCAGTGGTGCGGGCGGTGGCGGCGGGGGCGCGGGCGCGCGGGCGCGCGGGCGTGGCCGTGTGTGAGAATGTAGCGCGCGAGAGGTGCGCGTGGGAGCGGCAATTGTCTACTCGGTACCCGCAGTCCACACTCGCATCATTCCTTCGTAAATGGTCCTGACGACATGCGCATTATGAGCCTCGCACTCGCCCCCAATCCGCGCGCGGACGGCCCTGCCTCGGCTCCTGCACGTGGCCGAACATCTGTCCCAGTTCCTGTTCCGACTTAGTCTGCGAGTGTGTCTCTCGTGCCATCCAAAACACCCGCGCACCTGTAGAGCGCACAGCTATAGGCCGCGCGCGGGTGTTCTGGCCATGGTTACAGGCTTACTGGCTGCCATTTGGAAAAAACTACATCTTTTTGAAATAACAAAGTTACGAAGTGTTCAAAATGAAATCAATGTTTTTAGGGTTCCAGACCTCAAAAAGAAAAAGGAACCCTTATAGGATCACTTCGTTGTCCGTCTAGGTCTGTCTGTTTGTCAAGGCTTTTTTCTCAGGAACGCGTGGAGGTATCAATTGGAAGTTAATATCAAATACTCGGGTCTGCAATCCCTTGGACCTTGAAAAATTCAAACTTGTATTTAAACGTAACCAAATGATATGACCGTTTATGCCGCATATTTTGACACTCGCAAGGGAATCAAAACCTATTAGGGTACTTCCCGTTGACCTACAATCATGAAATTTGGCAAGTGAAGGAAAAAGAGCGAAAAACGTAAAATAGTTTTTTTTTTGTTGCGATTATAAGTAAACTTATTTGCAGTCGGTAAACTGACCGCGACCTATGTGATGTAGGTACCCATGGAGACAACGGTTTATCAACGGTAAAGTTCCTCAATCTAGTTTATCTTTTCGTAACGATTCCTGTGATGGACGAACTATTTACATATACCTGCAACCGTGCCTGCAAGGTTGTACCGAACCCTCGGTGCGCGAGTTTAACTCGCACTTGGTTTTTTTTTATCATAGCAGCACGTGGTTTGTGTTTTATGCCAATGTCATGTTATAATTTAAAATTATTGTCACATGAAATCACTTTTATACATAGTCAAGTCAAGTCCGTATCCGTACAAGTTACAGTACCTACAAGTTTTAGTAACATCAATGTGAATATAACCAGAACGTGAACCAGAACCTTATCATAAACATTTTGAGACAACCTGAAATGTCAAGATACACAAATTCATTTTACTTGACTAGTGCACAATGCACATAGAATAATTGGACAAAACAATACTTACTCTAGTAGGCACACTGTAGGTGCGTAAAGCCGTATCTAAACCCTACATTTATATTATACCTACTATATTGATTCAGTGTGGGCTGACGGCGCGGCGGCCTCATACTGATGATGATATGATGATACTACACGATGATGATGGAGGCGGCTCCCGGGTGTGATGAATAAAACCACCTCATGCGAGTGCTGTTGGGTCACTGATCTGGGGGCAAGGCAGTGTAGACTGTAGTGCCCCCGCCAAGACGAGGCAAGCGAAGCGCAAGGGCAACTACCTACCTTTTCTCGAAGCGCTTCGTCGTTTTTTTGAACGCTCATTTTTTTTTTATACCACTAAGGTGGCAAACAAGCATACGGCCCGCCTGATGGTAAGCGGTTACCGTAGCCTAGTGACGCTTGCAACACCAGGGGCATCACACGCGCGTTGCCGACCCTGCAAAAATCTCTTCACACCTTTCTTGAAGAACCCCATGCTGTACTCCCTTGGGAAATCCACGGCGGGGAGCTCGTTCCACAACTTGAGCGTCCGTGGTAGAAAGCTCCTTTGAAATCGCACTGTACGAGACCAGTGGCTCCAATGTGTGAGGATGAGCTCCCCGTCGATGTCTCTTCCAAGACTTAAGGGCTCTAAACCGCTTGTGAGTTCGGGATCGTCGACAATTCTAATGGCACGTCTCTGAACCGAGTCAAAAGGCCCAAGCTGGTATCCAGGTGCTCCCGCCCACAGATGGCAGCAGAACTCCATATGAGGCTGGACTTGCGACTTATAAAGTTAAGATGACCGATTTTAAATTTAAATTTTACATAAAGAAAGTTTCGAAGGAAAAGCTTATTACAAGGTAGCTCATTATGTTGAAGATAGGGATGTTTGTAGGGGAGTAGGAAAGCCCGAAAAGACACGTTAAGACAGGACACAATTCAGGAGCCTCATAACTTGGGTTGATTACCTCATAGGTTGGGAGATGAACAAATTGAAAATTCCCGGGATATGATGTCAATAGTGGACTTTTAAACATATAAAGTTTCAATGAGGGCTATCGTTTTGTGCTCACCAGATGGCGCCACTGTCGAGTAAGGTCCTATAAAAGTGTTATTACAGATATGAAAACCATGTTTACATTTAAATCATATTTAATATCTTAAACCGTACCGTAAAAATATCGAGCATGCCTCAGTTTTACGTAGTTCGTGCGTTTTGTTCTAAAAACAAAGGTAGGTAAAAGTTTCCGAAAGAAAAAACTCGTCTCAAAGCACTGCAATTAATTGACCCGTAACTCATATTTGCCATAATTAATCTCAGGTATCGCAAAATATTCACAACATTATTCTAATCTAATTAGAAATAAACCCGCGTAGCCCACCCAGAAACAGTGAAGTTTGACATTCCGAAGACCTCACGCTACATTAGCGCCTCTAGCGGAAAATTCCCACGCGATAGCCCTCATTGCATAGCTCTTATACTTTATATTTTATTGATATCTAAAAAACCCTATTTTCGTCACTGACTCACTCACTCATGAAATCATCATGTGACAATGTGTTAAATTATAAGTTCCATTCCATATAAGTGCTGAATAAATAAAATAAGTACCTACTTACAAAAAATAACCGATAGATTTGATAATTAATTTGAAAGCTACCTTCATTACAATAGCAAATGGTAGTCTAGTTGGTGAATGCTGCTATCAGTCGATGTGGCATAACGCCCCGCCATGCGTGGACCAAATATTCTCACACGCTTGTGTGATGCATTTCAGGGCGAGACAATATTTTCGTGGTACAGCGGCGAGGGACGGCCACAGGTGGCGGACCGGTGGGGCGGGCGCGTGCGGCGCCTGGACCCCGGCGACGAGAGCGCGATCGGCCTGGGCCGCGGCTCCATCAACGTGAGCGCTGTGCGCGAGACCGACGCCGGCCTCTACCACTGCCAGGTCACCTTCCCCAACCGCACGCCGCCCGCCCGCAATACCGGCACATTCTACTACCTCGACGTTGACGGTCAGCCCTCAGCTCAGCACTCAACTCTGCACTCTGCCCTCTCTTCACGCGACCCTCACTCTGATTGTTCGTTTCTTCGTCAGGTGGGAATTCGATCGTAACACCACCCATGAACGTGACCGTACTGGAGGGGGAGCGCGCCGAGTTGGAATGCCTTCCGAAGATGGTGGAGTCTACGGTGGAGTGGTATAAGGACGGAAGCCTGGTGACTTCGTTGCCGGAGTTGGCGTTGCGCTCGGAGCTGGCCGGCAACGGCAGCCTCGTTATTCGGCGCGCCGCTAGTACCGACCCGGGCGAGTACGAGTGTCACGTGCGAGCGCCCGACACTCCTTTACAGAGTGCCAGCGCCTTCCTTGACGTGCAGTGTGAGTATCCACTGCAGTATGAACCTACATACTTAATGCCATATGTGTAATAAATAGTTATAGTAAGTAATTTCCTTGCGGACAGACGAAGACGACTATTACCTTTTAATTTAACCGACTAAATACCCATATAAACCCATATAAATATTGCATACAAAATAAGTTAACACCTAATGTACGTACATTATCTAGTGATAATGGTAGGAACACGTATGGTAGGAAATAATTTCATTTACTCATCTTTCCTTGTCCTTTGGAAATTAATGAAATCGCAAACTATAATGAGCGCAAGCGACCTTTCGTTGCTCTGTCAGCCGACCGAGCTGACTCACTATTAGTAGGTATGCAAACGGTCATCATCATCATCATCTCAGCCGCAAGACGCCCACTGCTGGAGATAGGCTTCCCCGGATCTCCAATAAGACCGGTCTTGGACGGCCTGCATCCAGCGTTTTCCGACGACCTTTACAATAACGCCATTTAACATTATTTGCGGAAACCGAACGCAGCACCGAAGCCGCGAAGCGGATGGAAGTGCATTAAACACTTATAAATTACTGCTAATTAATTACTTATAATTAATTGTATTTTTTTACATATTTGTATTTCTTTTTCTTTTTTCGCTCTATTTATGTTTCTAACGTCAGGTAAATACCCCAAGTCACGACAATGGATTCGCATTTTCTTGAATAAATTAAGACGCTGAATACACGTTTAGTTTGTGCCTATCCGTTTCATCTGTGTACAAGTAAAACTATCTAACTAACTCACTGTACCCTGAGTGTAAAGAATTTACGTAAATAAACGCTTACTATCAAGTTTGCGACTTACCAAAAAATTGTATGGAAGAAATTAGTTCCATGAGTATTCCGCGAGAGGCGCTGTGCCGATTCCTATAGAAAAATGTCGTAAACGCTAACGTGATAGTAAGCATTTTCTAACAACATTTACACTCGGGGTACTGATAACTAGTTGTCTACTGCTTAACTAAGTCGTATTCGCTGCACTAATTCTGTTTTTGTGTAGGGGGATTTTTAAATGTTGAATTTAATTCACCTTGGGTTACATTATTAGTTTTCGTAGGGTTTTAGTAGTTTTTGAGTTTATACGATACAAAAAAATGCAAATCTTTTGTCTTTATAATATTAGTGCTATAGATTTATTTAGTATACTTTACTGAAACTTACCATTTCACTGTTTAAATGACGAGGGCATAACATGACTTATTAATTTTATAATCAATTTATTTCTACTTCAGACAAGGCGAAAGTGGTTTACTCCCCCAAAGAGCGCTACCTGCCATACGGAAAACCGGCGAGTCTCGACTGCCACTTCAGCGCAAATCCGCCATTAACGAATCTACGCTGGGAGAAGGACGGCTTTCTGTTCGACCCTTACAACGTGCCCGGCGTTTTCTACAGCAGAAATGGAAGTCTGCTGTTCAATCAGGTTAGTAGTGCAGAAGCGGTAGGCATGGCGCAGGTAGTGCTAATGATCTCAGCATGGTGGATAAATACTTACCGGTTTGTGCATTGTGCAGGTGGACGAGTCGCACGAGGGGCAGTATTCGTGCACGCCGTACAACGCGCTGGGCACGGAGGGCGCGTCGGCGGGCGTGCGCGTCCGCGTGCAGCGGCCTCCGGCGCTAGCGGCGCGTCCGCAGCCGCTCTACGTGGCGCGCCTTGGCGCCACCGTCACCATGCCTTGCGCCGTCGCCGCACACGTGCACTACGACCCTCCACTGCTCACATGGCTTAGGGTCTGTTCAGTACCGCAATTACTTGCTCACTTTAATTTGAATAAACTTTTACATAATGAGCAGTATGGGTTTACAAAAGGTCGTTCAACGATTGATGCTGGGGTAGCACTTTTAAGAAATATTTTTAACGCTTGGGAGAAGTCACAGAATGTTATTGGAGTCTTCTGTGATTTATCTAAAGCTTTCCTAATAAATATTTCCTTTCTTCAAAATTTTGAAGTCGGTGCCAAGTAAAACATTAAAATTACTAAGGATAACACAAAACAACAACAACAAAATATTACAACGAAAAAATATTAAAACCAATCATTCACACTAACTCGAAATATTATCAAAAATAAACTAACCTTAAGACAACAATATTATGACAACTTAACTAAATTTAGTACTTATCTACTATATAATCAAAATTTTCACTTGTGATTTGTCAGACTCTAACTAAATAAATAAGTCAATTATTATATTATACTAGCGGGCCCGACAGACGTTGTCCTGTCCAAACTCGATTACGACGCCATCTACCGGGTCCAATTGTATTTTCAAACCATCCAGGGACCCGCTCAAATATACACACAAAATTTCATCCAAATTGGTCCAGTCGTTTAGGAGGAGTTCAGTCACATACACACGCACACAAGAAATATATATATTAAGATTGTATATAAATCAATCAGAAAGACGGGAGTTCCCTGCCAGCGGGGCGTCACTCAATGGACGGCGGAAACCTAACGATCGTGGACGTGGCGGAGGAGGACCGCGGAGTGTACGAGTGCACCGCGACTAACGAGGCTGCCTCCGTGCGCGCTGAGAGTGAGCTGCTCGTCGAGAACGTACCGCCGCGCGCCCCTCACAACCTCACCGCGCGCGCTTCGCACCACTCCGTGCACCTCGCGTGGGTGCCCGGTGAGTGAGACTGAGTCGTCCTCGACTTTGTCCTTGTCGGTGAACCGTAGCATATATGTATGCGTGTGCTGTGCTGTCCACTCACTGATAGACTTCTCTTGACAGGTCACAACGGGCTTGAGGTAGATTATATCGTGTGGTACCGTGAGCGCACGATCAGCGAATGGCGAACTATGAAGATCTTGACTAAGGGCGTCACCGACGCGACACTGGTGGGCTTGCGACCCACTACGGAGTACGAGCTGCGCGTACTGTCACAGGATCATATCGGTGACGGCCTTTTCAGCAAGCCCATCTACGTCAGAACTCTCGGTACTTACCTAACTTCCGCGCTTTCTTCTCGACGTGCTATCTCTCTTCACGTCGAATACATTCAAAACGACAGGAGCGCTTTCAGATCCCGTGTTCGAGGGTGAGGCTGAAACTGCGTTCGCAGCGGCGACGACAGAGGAATCGACATTCAGCGAGCGCAGTGGCGTGGGTAGCGAAGAGCTGGAAGTGTCGGTGCGGCTTATAGACGAGGGCGCATTAGTGCGCTGGCGCAGCGGTGGTGCAGAGAGCGAGGATACCTCGCGCTGCACCCTGCGCTGGTACTGGGGCGCCGCACCCGGGGAGCGTCTACTCGCCACCGTGCACACGCATCACGACTACATGCTGGGTCAGTAGCATCCATACACATCGTACTCGGTTTTTATCGGTTCGACTGGCACTTGTTCGGTTGATGGTCACTTCAACAAAAACTGCTGAGTCACGATTCTAAAGCCTTCGATTTAATCGGTTGGCTCGCGAATGGGATGCTCGTCCCAAAACTACCTAAAAAAAAATAGAATTCCAGGAATCGCGAGTCAACTTATTAAGGCCAAAATACACTTCTCGAGATGTAGGTTTCTTTACAATGTTTTCCGTACATTCAACACTGTAGGTAGTAGAACTCTTAACGCAGAGTTCGCCCGGGGAAGTACTACCACCATATCTAATGCCGCCGTGAAATAGAAGTGCACTTGTATTACTTTATTTCGATTAGGAGGGGATGGTGCCGGTGAAATTACAGGCACAGGAGACTTAACAACTCCATGTCTCAAGGTAGGCAACGCGTGAGTGATGGCAGGGAAAATATAATATTGTATTTTCTTTGACACAAAGGCTACGGTAACCGCTTACTATCAGGTGGGCCGTAAGCTTGTTTGTCGCCTATGTAGTTATAAAAAAAAAACACTGAGCCACCACCATCACGTATATATGGTTGGTACCTTACCTACTTTAATAAATTATTTAAATGTGATTATGTTGTATTGTTTAACATGTTGTCTATCGGTCGGTGGCGATTGGCGGTCAGTGAGCGGTGTGGAGGAGGGTGGCGTGTACTGGGCGCGCGTGGAGTGCGCGGAGGGCGCGGGTGGCGCGGCGCTACACGTGCCGGAGTACACGCGGCTGCGCGGCGTGGCGGCCGGCGTGGCGGCGGCGGCGCTGCTGCTGGCCGCACTGGCCGCTGCGCTGTACGTGGCGCGGCGCCGGCTGTGGCCCGCCGCGCCCGCGCTGCCGTCGCCACGCTCCGACAAGCGCTTGCGCTGACGCCGCGACCTTGACGCGACGCGGCCCCCCTTCTCTGGCTGTGTGCATAGACGAAGTACAGTGCTGTTTGATTAATAAAATTGCCATACTAGTGAATGACGTGGGTTGAAAGTGAACTACGTAGACATTTATTATTTATTAATAGAATTAAAATATTGTTAATATTTAATTTTACACAATTTTATGAAATAAATAATTAAGCCGCTTTTTATGAAGACTTTTTCTCCTTTACAACAATAAGAATCCTAATAACAGTTAAAATCATCAATAAACACTATGTAATAAAAACCTTAAGTTCTATTTCCGATAATAAGTAAAAAAAAAAGTAGTCTGTCTGTCTGTCTGTCTGTCTGTCTGTCTGTCTGTCTGTCTGTCTGTAAATAATAAATCAAGATGTTCTAGCCATATTGTAATTCTTTATTACTTTTTTACAGTGTTGCCAACAGTTTTATAAAATAATGTACATAAACCTTACATGCCCTTTAAATTTTCGAAATTTAAATTACTATTTCAATTTTAAAATTTACCTTTCTAAACACCTTACATGCCCTTAGTCTAACAACATTCGAAACTTTACTTGATTTTACATTACATTATTTAAGTTGATATGACATAAATCTTACATAATAAAACAGCTTTTACTTATTTACTTTATACAAGTTTTTTTTTTTTTGAAAACATCAAAAATATAATATTGAAAACACTGTATGACTAACGCCATCTATGAACTTTTATAGAAAACAAAAACTTATTTTATTTATTGATTTTTTTAACACTAAGAAAGTAGCGACATCTATCTTTTTCCTAAGTACTTAAATTGATTTGTAGAAAATAATGAAATCTTCAAAATAAATGCTAACTAAAATAACATCAAACTTCTAAACTAATTACAAAACTTGTAATGCTATTAATTCTACTCTTCTATAGTTAAATCTGTTTATAAAGTTTTACATGAAAACAGAAAATGTATTTATATTTAACTAATAATGTTAATCTATTGTTCTTACAAAAAAAACAAAGTAAACTTATTGAATATCTAACATCTTTTTAAATAAATTGCATGTAATACTTAACAACAAATTAAGGTTAAGTATACAGAACTTAGTTTTCATACTACAAATTACATTGTTAGTTTGATTTTTTAAGTAAAATCGTTAATTAATCTTTAACTATATCTTTACTTATAATTATGATTATGATACTCTTGCCATCATATAAATGTACTAACTATTTAAATGCATCAAGGGCTACGAGAAAAAAAATTATACAAAACTAAAATACTTGAAATGTTGGTTGGACTTGACTTGCTAATTTATTTTGAGTTTCCACTACTTGAGATAAAATTTTAATCACTAATGATTGATTATCATTAATACACGTACCTTGATCACTACTTTGTGTCCCAAAAGTTGCCATACCTTCCCTTTGACTTGTTCCTTGATTTTTATTTTTAAATTCTTCAATTTGTTTCTGTAAATTTTGTATTTCAAAATCTTTTGATTGACGACGATCTCTTTCTTCCTTCAAAATTTCAAATGATCCATTTTGTTGTCGTAACACATTATCTTTTAAAATTCTCAAAATTAAATCTTTCTTAAGTCCCTGCATACTTAAGCATCTAAGCCTTAGCTCTTCTTTCAATTGCGTTACAGTAAAATTATCAAAAAAATCTTCATCGAGCGACTCCATTTTCTTGTCGTGTTACTTACTGCGTAGAACGTTTACGTATTTTTTTTTTTTCTTGAAATGCGTTAAAAATTTATGCTGAAAGGTAATAATTAACTACTTTTAAGTGTTGTTTGACGTACAGCACTATTTCTTGAAGATTTATGCACTAAACGTGTGCTTAACTTCTTCACCACAATGTTGGTTACTTTGGTTAGTTAAACGTACATAACCAAAAAATTTTATCCAACAATATCACTGCTAATCACATTATATAACTTTAAGATTACATAGTGTCATTACTTCATTATTTAGGTAAAATACTTATGTAAAACATTAAAATTAATTTTTTTTGGCCCAGCGCCATGTAAAGAATAAATCAAGATGTTCTAGCCATATTGTAATTCTTTATTACTTTTTTACAGTGTTGCCGTTTGTAAACCTTACATGTCTGTCTGTCTGTCTGTCTGTCTGTCTGTCTGTCTGTCTGTCTGTCTGTCTGTCTGTCTGTCTGTCTGTCTGTCTGTCTGTCTGTCTGTCTGTCTGTCTGTCTGTCTGTCTGTCTGTCTGTCTGTCTGTCTGTCTGTCTGTCTGTCTGTCTGTCTGTCTGTCTGTCTGTCTGTCTGTCTGTCTGTCTGTCTGTCTGTCTGTCTGTCTGTCTGTCTGTCTGTCTGTCTGTCTGTCTGTCTGTCTGTCTGTCTGTCTGTCTGTCTGTCTGTCTGTCTGTCTGTCTGTCTGTCTGTCTGTCTGTCTGTCTGTCTGTCTGTCTGTCTGTCTGTCTGTCTGTCTGTCTGTCTGTCTGTCTGTCTGTCTGTCTGTCTGTCTGTCTGTCTGTCTGTCTGTCTGTCTGTCTGTCTGTCTGTCTGTCTGTCTGTCTGTCTGTCTGTCTGTCTGTCTGTCTGTCTGTCTGTCTGTCTGTCTGTCTGTCTGTCTGTCTGTCTGTCTGTCTGTCTGTCTGTCTGTCTGTCTGTCTGTCTGTCTGTCTGTCTGTCTGTCTGTCTGTCTGTCTGTCTGTCTGTCTGTCTGTCTGTCTGTCTGTCTGTCTGTCTGTCTGTCTGTCTGTCTGTCTGTCTGTCTGTCTGTCTGTCTGTCTGTCTGTCTGTCTGTCTGTCTGTCTGTCTGTCTGTCTGTCTGTCTGTCTGTCTGTCTGTCTGTCTGTCTGTCTGTCTGTCTGTCTGTCTGTCTGTCTGTCTGTCTGTCTGTCTGTCTGTCTGTCTGTCTGTCTGTCTGTCTGTCTGTCTGTCTGTCTGTCTGTCTGTCTGTCTGTCTGTCTGTCTGTCTGTCTGTCTGTCTGTCTGTCTGTCTGTCTGTCTGTCTGTCTGTCTGTCTGTCTGTCTGTCTGTCTGTCTGTCTGTCTGTCTGTCTGTCTGTCTGTCTGTCTGTCTGTCTGTCTGTCTGTCTGTCTGTCTGTCTGTCTGTCTGTCTGTCTGTCTGTCTGTCTGTCTGTCTGTCTGTCTGTCTGTCTGTCTGTCTGTCTGTCTGTCTGTCTGTCTGTCTGTCTGTCTGTCTGTCTGTCTGTCTGTCTGTCTGTCTGTCTGTCTGTCTGTCTGTCTGTCTGTCTGTCTGTCTGTCTGTCTGTCTGTCTGTCTGTCTGTCTGTCTGTCTGTCTGTCTGTCTGTCTGTCTGTCTGTCTGTCTGTCTGTCTGTCTGTCTGTCTGTCTGTCTGTCTGTCTGTCTGTCTGTCTGTCTGTCTGTCTGTCTGTCTGTCTGTCTGTCTGTCTGTCTGTCTGTCTGTCTGTCTGTCTGTCTGTCTGTCTGTCTGTCTGTCTGTCTGTCTGTCTGTCTGTCTGTCTGTCTGTCTGTCTGTCTGTCTGTCTGTCTGTCTGTCTGTCTGTCTGTCTGTCTGTCTGTCTGTCTGTCTGTCTGTCTGTCTGTCTGTCTGTCTGTCTGTCTGTCTGTCTGTCTGTCTGTCTGTCTGTCTGTCTGTCTGTCTGTCTGTCTGTCTGTCTGTCTGTCTGTCTGTCTGTCTGTCTGTCTGTCTGTCTGTCTGTCTGTCTGTCTGTCTGTCTGTCTGTCTGTCTGTCTGTCTGTCTGTCTGTCTGTCTGTCTGTCTGTCTGTCTGTCTGTCTGTCTGTCTGTCTGTCTGTCTGTCTGTCTGTCTGTCTGTCTGTCTGTCTGTCTGTCTGTCTGTCTGTCTGTCTGTCTGTCTGTCTGTCTGTCTGTCTGTCTGTCTGTCTGTCTGTCTGTCTGTCTGTCTGTCTGTCTGTCTGTCTGTCTGTCTGTCTGTCTGTCTGTCTGTCTGTCTGTCTGTCTGTCTGTCTGTCTGTCTGTCTGTCTGTCTGTCTGTCTGTCTGTCTGTCTGTCTGTCTGTCTGTCTGTCTGTCTGTCTGTCTGTCTGTCTGTCTGTCTGTCTGTCTGTCTGTCTGTCTGTCTGTCTGTCTGTCTGTCTGTCTGTCTGTCTGTCTGTCTGTCTGTCTGTCTGTCTGTCTGTCTGTCTGTCTGTCTGTCTGTCTGTCTGTCTGTCTGTCTGTCTGTCTGTCTGTCTGTCTGTCTGTCTGTCTGTCTGTCTGTCTGTCTGTCTGTCTGTCTGTCTGTCTGTCTGTCTGTCTGTCTGTCTGTCTGTCTGTCTGTCTGTCTGTCTGTCTGTCTGTCTGTCTGTCTGTCTGTCTGTCTGTCTGTCTGTCTGTCTGTCTGTCTGTCTGTCTGTCTGTCTGTCTGTCTGTCTGTCTGTCTGTCTGTCTGTCTGTCTGTCTGTCTGTCTGTCTGTCTGTCTGTCTGTCTGTCTGTCTGTCTGTCTGTCTGTCTGTCTGTCTGTCTGTCTGTCTGTCTGTCTGTCTGTCTGTCTGTCTGTCTGTCTGTCTGTCTGTCTGTCTGTCTGTCTGTCTGTCTGTCTGTCTGTCTGTCTGTCTGTCTGTCTGTCTGTCTGTCTGTCTGTCTGTCTGTCTGTCTGTCTGTCTGTCTGTCTGTCTGTCTGTCTGTCTGTCTGTCTGTCTGTCTGTCTGTCTGTCTGTCTGTCTGTCTGTCTGTCTGTCTGTCTGTCTGTCTGTCTGTCTGTCTGTCTGTCTGTCTGTCTGTCTGTCTGTCTGTCTGTCTGTCTGTCTGTCTGTCTGTCTGTCTGTCTGTCTGTCTGTCTGTCTGTCTGTCTGTCTGTCTGTCTGTCTGTCTGTCTGTCTGTCTGTCTGTCTGTCTGTCTGTCTGTCTGTCTGTCTGTCTGTCTGTCTGTCTGTCTGTCTGTCTGTCTGTCTGTCTGTCTGTCTGTCTGTCTGTCTGTCTGTCTGTCTGTCTGTCTGTCTGTCTGTCTGTCTGTCTGTCTGTCTGTCTGTCTGTCTGTCTGTCTGTCTGTCTGTCTGTCTGTCTGTCTGTCTGTCTGTCTGTTAGGTTAGGTTAGGTTAGGTTAGGTTAGGTTTTTTTTTTTTTTTTTTTTTTTTTTTCTTCTACCTCCAACATAATCGGAGCCTATTTTTTCTAGTTCCACTTTCATTCCAGTTCTCGCATTTATTCTTCTCGCACTTTCATTCCGCATACTTTATCTTTCTTTCATTCGTCATCTCGCTCTCCTTTTTATGGGTGGGATTCCCATCTATCATCTTAGCTTTCTACTATCTATTTCTTATTATATATCTTATCTCATTTTTGCTATTTGGCCCCTTGGGGAAGTAAAACAAACAAGCATAATATTTATTGGTGGTTCACAACTGTAGTAGGTAGTACTGAATTCTTAGTTTATACATATGGTTACACAGGTTTCTTATTTATGACTCTTCTTAACTCTATGCTTACTGTGGTAGCACTTATATAAATACAATTAAACACTTATATATATCTATTTTAATTAAGTACACTGTATCTGCCTTAACCTTAATACATCTTTACTTTTTATTATTATTATATCCTATATCTTATTTATTATCATATAACTACTGTTTACTATTTTAATTACTATCTAACAATTTTTATGCTCTCCGCTAATATAGTTATTATATTATGGCAACATATTTTCTTACGCTGTTTTGTTTCTTTTTATTACTTTATTTGCTATTTTTATGCAGTAGTTAATAAGTACATCCCTATTCTTGCTAGACATTAGATGGTGTAGGCTTTCTGCCACTAATTTAGTGTCCAGTTTTTGCTCCAATTCGTAACGCTCCCTTTCATGCACAGGACACTCAAGCAAAATGTGTGAGACCGTTTCATCCTTTGCGGGGTCACAGATGCACGATGGGCTCTCCTTACACTTGAAGCGATTCAAGTATTCAGAGAACCCACCGTGCCCCGTCATGATTTGTGTTGTCACGCCTGTCGTCTTGAGTTTCCTAACTATCCTGTATGCAGCCCTCGCATCTGGGAAAAACAGCTTCGTCACAGCCGCGGTCTCTCCAGCCATGTACCTTTGGTTCCATTCGTCAAGCGTTACCATACGGATGTTTCGCTTGACGTATGAAACCGGGCACAGATCGTAATCCGGCTTACGCTTGGAGCCCACGGCAGCCTCCTTTGCCAATTCGTCAGCTCTTTCGTTGCCCTCCAGTCCGGCATGGGCTTTTATCCAGAACAGAGTGACAGCTTTGTTCTGGAGAGATACCGTCTTTATATTATCTCTGGCTTCCACTGCCAACGGATGGAGGCAGCTGTGGTTTTTCACGGTTTGGAGGGCTGCCATTGAGTCGCTGTATATTCCAAACGTAGCTGCTCTGTGCTTCAGGATCTCCCTTGTTGCTTTGCATATCGCTAGCAGCTCAGCCTGGTAAACCGTGCAGTATCTCGGTAGAGCAAGCTTGAGGGCTTTAGTTTCGGCCTCGCCATTCCACATGGATAGCGCAGCACCAACCCCACCCTCAATCTTGCTCCCATCCGTGAAGATGCGGACGTCGAATTCGCTGTGTGCATCCAACTGTTCTTGGTTCGCCAGGCTCAGGAGCTCCAGCTCGATACGCTCCGCGGGATGTGGAGAACCCATTGCTGAAGTCATTCGCTCGACTTCCCTGTCCCCTAGTGCCGGCTGCGGTACTCCCCTTTTGGCCTCGTACAGCGAGGCCGCTTCTCGGACTCGCAGGTCGAGGGGGAGTATCCCAGCCAGCACCAGTGCTGAGTTCAAGGAAACCGTGCGGTAGGCTTTGCACAGTTTTTGGGCAATTCCACGCTGCACTACTCCCAGCTGCTTAATTATCCCCAGCTTGTTTGCGGCCGGTGCCCATGCGCTTGCGGCATACAGGATAATAGGTTCCACGGTCGCCACATACAGTATCCGGATGACCTCTGGGTGGAGTCCCCAACTTATTTTCGCGGCCCTCGTCAGTTGCCTGTGTATACCTATAGCCTTCCTGCATACATTTGAGACGTGCGTGTTGAAGGTGAGTTTTTCATCGATTGTGACACCGAGCATTTTCATTTCCTTTGACATGGCAATGCCTATCCCGCCCATGCTCAGCCGTGGGGTGTCGTACTTCAGCTTCCGCGTAACTACCATCGCGCTCGTTTTGTGCGGTGCAAATTTCAGTTTATTTTCGACTCCCCACGCCCGAACATGTTCGAGAGCGGCATTGGCACGCCGCTGGACCTCCTGTCCTGTTTCACCTTCAAACACCAATACTACGTCATCGGCGAACGCTTGGCAATACTCTCCCCTCCTTTCCAGGCTTTTCAGGAGTGGGTCTAGCAGGAGATTCCACAGGATCGGGCCCCCGATGGAACCTTGGACACAGCCCTTGTTTGTGCCTTTTCCGTACTCTTCCCCGGCATACCTAACCCTTACCTTCCTGTCTCTGAGATAGCTGTCCATGACCCTCCTCAAGTTTAGTGGGCACTTTTCCTCAGCCAGCCGGACTCTTATTGCTGGCCACCAGGCGCTGTCGAAAGCCCCCTCTATATCCAATGATACTAACGCTACTATTTTCTTTTCTTTCAGCTTGTTCCGAATGTGCTGCATTAGGGTATAGAGGGAGTCCTCGGTACTCCTCTGTGGCATGAATCCGTACTGGCGAGTACTAATCCTTGGCATCAAATGAAACTTGAGGCGGGCCACCAGCATCTTCTCATAAATTTTTCCCAATATTGGCAGCAAGCCGATTGGTCGGTATGCCTTCGGCGTGGTATAGTTCCCTTTCCCGGGTTTCCTTAGTACGACGACTGTTGCTTCCTTCCACACCTCGGGAAAGTGGTGGCACTCAAAGCACTTATTCAGCACTGTAAGGAAGAGCTCAGGGCTGTTCTCGATGGCGTGGCAGCATATGTCGGCTGTGAAGCCATCCGCACCGGGAGCCTTTTTCGGGTTGAATGATCCACACGCCTCTCTCAGTTCCGCCAGTGTGAACGGTGGATCGCATAGGCTATCTTGTTCTCCAGCGTTCACTTTTTCGGCCTCGTTCCTGATGTGGCAGTGATGGGGACTGTCGCTGTCTATGTGATCTTCTGGGTAGAAGGTGTCGGCCAACAGCTTAACGGATCCCTTTGCATCCAGAACCATCCCGTCCTTCTCCAGTGGCAGATCCTCTTCCCTTTTCATCGTCCTACCGATTACCCTGTAGATTCCTTCCCAGACCCCTTCCCGATCCTGCTTTCCACAGAACTCCTTCCAACTCTCGATCTGAGCTTTCTCTGCCTCCGACTCATACTCCTTCTTTTGTTTCAGGTACTCTTCGACGACCATCGACTTCCGGACTGGAGCAGCGCATCTTACTCTTCTCTTCTTGGTAGCGACATTCTTCTTCATCTCGGCAAGTCTCTCGGACCACCACGGTAAGTTCAATTTTTCTTTGGCTTTTTTACTTGGAATGGCTTGGGTGCATGCGGAATTTATTGATTTTGTAATGTTCTTTATTATTATGTTGACTTGTTCTTTTGTTTTAGTACTTTCTATTTCTAATTTAGTGACTTGGTTTTCCAGCATTGATTGGCTAAGTTTCTCACGAAACTTAGACCAATCGGCTTTCTTTGTGTTAAAAATTCTGGTTGTTCTATTTATTTGAATGCCTTTCGATTTTTGTAGCCGAATATTGAAGATTATGCCGTTGTGGTCCGAGCTTGTGAGACCTTCATCTATCGTCCAGTCGTCTACCCAGTCGAGTAAGTCTGTTGAACAGGCTGTTATGTCAACATAGCTGCTGAATCGTTGCCCTCCCCTGATGGTGTCGAAGGTCGGAATTTCCCCTGTGTTGAGTATGTTCAGGCCCAGTTCTTCTAGAGTTCCGGAGACGTCATCACCCCTATGGTCAATTATTGGGCTTCCCCACCAAGTGCTCTTTGCATTGGCATCCCCTCCAATTAACCACTTTCTGCTCGCGACCTCGTCCTTAATCTTTTTTAGTTGCTCTAAGTACGGCTCTATAGGCTGGTCCGGCTCAAGGTAAAAGGAGACAAGCGTGATCTCCCAGGCACTGGTTTGGATTCCCACCACGACGATGTTGTTTGTGGTGAGTTTCGGGTACTGTGTGACCGTTAGGTCTTTGTCAAAGACAGCTATTGCCGCTTTAACAGTCCCATCTCCTATACCTGTGCTTTGGAAGACCCGTACGCCCCTGTGACTCCTCATAGCTTTTGCCCCGCCCACATAGGGTTCTTGAAGGAGAGCTACCGCAACTCCGCGCTTCTCTGCCTCGATAAGTAGTTCGTTGGTCGCGAGCTTTTTCCTTTGGAGGTTTGCCTGTATCAGTTTGTAGGGGACTTGTTCGTGTTGGGTGCCTTTAGCAGTAAGCCACAGTTGAACGGGCTATTTCGTCCCACTTACGGCGCGTTGGGCAGTCGGAACTGAAGGCATTATGCTCCGCATTATCTTGCTTTGCCATCGTGCAGTTTCGGCAGCTTGGAGGCACGTCCGAGCGCCAGTCTGTGCACTCTGTCCTCATATGAGGGCCGCCGCAGTGGCCGCATAGATCCGCTGGCTCCTTACAAAAGCGCCTTCCGTGCCCGTATCCCAGGCAGCGCGTGCACTGGACCAGTGGGGATTGATCCTCCACCTTGATGTGTTGAAGGTCCACATGTACGGTCCCAATCTCTATGGCTCTACGCCAGATGGTTGGAGAGACTGCGACCACTACGTGCCCGTTGTGGGGATTTCTCGCTCTCCTCCTGTACTTAACCTCAATCCTATTGTCCCCTGCGTTGAGGCCGTGAAAAACACCCCGGTTCTGATTCCTTAGAGCCTTGAGGATGTCCTCGTCTGTATTGATTTTGAGGACATTCCAGAGAATCAGAAGTGGGTCCTTGTTTTTCACTTCCTCAACGGTAAGGTCCATTCCTTCCTTCGAGAGTCTATCCTTTACTTTGTTCCTTTCTTCCTTTGTCCCAAAGCCCATTATAATTTTCCTATCCTTCGCTTTTCTTACTCTCTCAACCTTGATCCATCCCTCTTTTGCATCAACTGCCTTTCGTACCTTATCCAGTACCTCTTCCCCGGTCTCCGATTCGTTTTTGGACGTAACCACGACAGAGTGTAGCGTACTTCTCTTTGGTAGAGACTTTCCGCCCTGTGTCGCGGTTACGCTCGCGTAGGTAGTCACTCGCTCTAATGTCTCCCTATGTTTTTCCATCGACTCTTTCATCTCGTCCATCCTTTTGTTGCTCTCCATCAACAGCCTAGTGTGTTCTTCGAGTCGCGTCAGGATGTTGGGGTCTGTGTTGACCGAAAAGGTAGAGTCCGTAACGTTGGTTACCGGCTCCACCTCCCCAGCCCCCTCCTTTTCCTCCCTCACCTTTTTTGTTCTCGCCTCGGTTTCAGCTTCCTTTACCAGTTGGTAGAGTCGGTCTAATGATTCGACAACGGCGGCCTTAATTTCTGTCTTTATATTCCTCGAGTTGTTCAGATGTAATTTTGCCTTGTTCAGGCAGGCCCTAGCCTCTGCCGTACGGTCCGCAGGTCGCTGCCTTGGTGGCGTAGTCTCGACAGATGTTCTCCGCATGGCCGCAATTCCGCTGTCTTGCGACAGAGCCGGCCTTTGTCTAATCTTTGCAGGGCCTGCCTGCGTTGTCGTGTTTGTCGGTGGTTTGTGTGTAGAGTCAGTGCTGGCAGTTTCCCACACGTCTATGCTGCGCCTCACGTTTGGGGCGACGGCTCCTGATTTGGCGGGAGATTTGCCACTGACGGTCACTTTAGGGGATCTGAGCATGTTGGAGGTGTGTGTCCGTGTGTATAAAAGAAAGCAATAGCAATCCGTAAAAAAGTAAAGTAAAAATAAGAATAAAAGTTTGTAAAAGTTATATAAGCCGAATAAAAAGAAACAAAACTCGCTGTGCCTATCCACACAGAAGACAAAAGTCACACAAGTTAAAAGAATAAAAATAAAAAATAAATAAACACAAGTTTCTGTAAGGCAAATATTTATAAAATGTAAATACAATACTAATGTTTATTTTATTTTTTTCAGGTCCAGTCATCCGGCGCTTCGTGGTGAGTCAACGTAGTATAAGGTAAGTACCCTAGTTTTTATTTTTCTGAGTTTTAGATTTAAATTAAAGTTGAATGATTTAGTTTTAAGTTTTAGGTTTAAATTTTAGCTTTAAGTTTTATTACAGGTTATATAGGCCGGATAAAAGGACAAAAGTTGCTGTCCTTAACCACTTTGCAACGTAGCAGTGGTTCGGACGTAGTCTTAGTAATAGGAGAACGTCCCCAGGAGTCAAGAAATAGCTTTGGAAAACGAAAAATTTTTGGCTCTACGTAGAGTCGATTTGAGATGACCAGTAGATAGCTCTCTCCGAGCCCTATCCGACAACCCCAAACACAGTGTCGCTATCTTTACTGGTTTCGGAGAAAACCAGGCCCAAAGTTTTTGGTTACGACCCAAGATGGCGGCCAAATCTGGTTGCTCCGCTATATCTCCGGAACCACCGAACCGATCAACCCCGTGTCTGGTATATTCTTAATGGGCTCGACGAGATCTACCCACCTGTGCCACTTTCAGTCTGAAATTTTTTGTACTCCTGAAAACGCCTGAAAATCTTAAAGCTATGTAGAGTAAGGCCAGCCGATGTCAATAAAGAAAATCCCGATATTCCACGACCACCCGTGTAGAAGATATTTGTGTTTTAAGAATTTCAAAATGGCCGCGCAACTGTCAAAGTTCAACTTTGTCGGGCAATATCTCCTCTTCTAGTGCTCGTAGAAAATCCCGGTTTGAACTAACTAGTTCGGCGTGACTTCGTCTGTCTGCTGAAACAGCTTCCGGAAGTGTGAAAATTTTTGGCTCCGATCTAATTGTAAATTTGAGGCACGATAAAAAAGAAGCCCTCAAAGCCAACACCGAAATCCGCGACTTCCTACGACTTTCGGCCGAAAAGGTATGGCGATTTTAAAATTTCCAAAATGGCCGCCGAGCTGTCAAAACCCAACTTTGGGGGTCTATAACTCCTCAACCGTTCGTCGCAGAACTTCGGGGTTTCGGGGGGACAACCTAAATTGACCTCCTACGTCTCCCGAGAACGGTTCCAGCCCTAAAATTTTTAAGGCACGGAAAACGCCTAAATCTTAAACTAACTTAAGGCTACGGTAATTTAACTCTCCGAATCGAAAATCCGAGATTTCTACGCCAAGTAGTTCTCGAGATATGACAATTTGAAATTTGAACCCAAAAAACCGAAAAGGCGGTTTTTTACAAATTTCTTCAATTTTGAAGATATAGGGCCCGAGTTTGGGCTTAATACAGTCACAATGTACTCTAAGGACCCAGTCCTGGTGTCAAAATAATTTTAAAACTATTTAATTTTGAATTATACCGAAAAAACACATAAAAATCAATATCTCGAGAACCGTAAGTCCTAAAATTACACAAAAAATACTTAAAATTATTGCACAAGACCAGCTATTTTATAAATTTATAATAAGAAACAATTTGTCAATTTTAAGTAAAAATTTTTGCAAAATTAAAAATTTTTAGAATTTCAGCTGAAACATCCAAACTTTTTATTTAAAAAATCCAAAAAAAATGTAAATCTACTAAATAAATAAGCGCGCAACGAACTGCAGTTAAAAAATCCACGCGTCTTTGATATCCTTGAAGATATGACGTCACAAAGTTTCAATATTGTAGATTTTTTATAAAGAAAACTATATTAATTAAAATTATTCTACTTGCAGATTCCAGCTTGGTCTTGAGATGTCTTGGGCCCTGCGAAGTTCCAAGGTCCTTGTTCAACGGGATCGATGACCACGCCACCACGTGGTTTTTGGTTTTCCGGGAATATCTTCAAAAGCCCTGGCCGGAAAAATCTGGATTTTTCCAGAAAGATGCTCCTTCAGAATCCCCACAGAAAAGTGGCAAAAAAACAGGGGGGTTATCGACCCCGTTTTAACGGCGCACGCCGTTAAAGGTAAAAAACTTGTGCACTTTGAGGTTATGAAACACTTTTTCACTAATAACTTTTTGCACTGTGATCCGATTTAAAAACTGCTTTCACACACTTGTCGGGTGCACCGAGACGCAACTTTTATGGTATCGTGCAGTCAAATCGGTGCAGAATTACCCGGTTTTTTCTAATTAAAACTGTGGAGCACTTGTGAAAATGATCCGTTCTCGGTCACGGAAGGGTCGGAACTGGGTTAGGTTAGGTTAGGTTAGGTTAGGTTAGGTTAGGTTAGGTTGACGTTTATAGTTTGGTGGTTTCCTGAGTGCCCTTAGATTTTGTTTTGTTCACTGATTTTTGGCGTGTTTTCCTTTGATTTGATCCCACTTAACCTGTATACTTGGCTGGCCGACTGGACTTTTGACTGTTTTTCTGATTTGGCTGCTTTTCGATTTGGTTGTGTTGTTATTTTTTGGTGTTTTTTGTTGTTTGTACGTGTGTCTGTTGTTGTGGAGCGCCCTTTTCGGGGTCGCTGCATAGCGGCGGACGCCGTCTTGCTTTTTGTTTGTTTTCGTCCCTACCGGACCTTGCGTTCGGTAGATTTTTGTGTTTTGTGTTTGTGTTTTGCCTCTTTTTTGTGTCAACTTGTTGGCACAAAAAAGAGGTATTTTTGTTGTGGTCCCATTTTGGGGGAATAACCCTTGCGGGTTCCAAAGGGGTACTAGGGGATAGAGGACGTCTCGGCCGTTCGTTTGAGCCCTCTCGCGTTCCTGAGTGACCGTGGGAAGTGGGCACAAAGGGGGTTTTTGTGAGTTGGGGAAAGTGGAAATTGCTATTCTGAACATTCAGGGGCAATTTCCACTTTCCATACAATAAATTAAATCCGACACACCCTTGGCCGTTTTTATTTGCCAAATTATTTTGGTAAATAACTACGGTCTGGGTGGTCGGATTTGATCCAAGTGTGGTGTGGTTGTTGGCGGGGCCGTAATGGCCACGTCAGGGGAGGAGTGGGGGAACTACGGCTCCCACTCTGAGTCCGAGGAGGAGGACCTCACATATGGGGCCCGCCGGGCGACACCTCAACCCCTGAAAAGGGTGCATGGGGACAATGAGGATGACCCCAGACCAGAACTGGGGCCGAAGATTAGCACGGCCCGTAGGGGGAAGCCTAAGGCTCGTACCTACGGGCCGGCTAAGACGATGGCTGGGGGGCTGGACGCTGAGGCCTACCAGTCCTCGGACGCCGACGCCCTTGCTCGGTCCAGGGGGGGGAAGAGCTCCCCCTCGCGTGCGGCTGCCTCCCTCCCGTTGGAGGGTGGCCCTTCGGCGGTGGACCCCATCGAGGCGTCCCGAGAGGCGGCCTTTTTGATCGCGGACGGGCTCCGGGCGGTCAAATTGCGGGGCGAAATTCGTAAGCAGCTAGACGGGGCATGCTGGACGATCTTGAGCTCCATGGGGGAGCTCAAGACCGCCCGGCAACAGAATGAGGAGAACCGCGCTTGGAGGGCGGAGAAGGCAAGGTTGCATGAGGCCCTTGCCAACTGCGCCGCCGAGGTGAAGGCCCTCCGAAAGGCCGCTTCGGAGAAGGGGGCCCCGGCCCCACCAATTGTGGAGGCAACCCCGCCGCCCGCGGCGGTGGATTTGATGGCGGCGCTGGAGGAAGTCAAGCGGAGTCTCCTTATCTCGGTGGGCAATCTAGTCGATGCCCGCCTTGAGGAGATCGTCAGCCGACTCCCACCAGCGCCAGTTGTCCGCCCCCCTCTCGCGGCGGACAAAAAGAAGGGGGCCCAACCGGCCCCGACGACCGAAGTTGCCTCGGAGCCGGAGTTTTCCGGGGCAAGGCTCGGGGACGGGCGGCCTAAGAAGGGCCCCAAAAAGACGACGGCCCCCTCGACTAAGTCTGCCCCGGCGACCGGCCCCCCCCCGGTATTGAAGACGGCACCTGGCCCCTCGGCGGAGGCGGAGCCTGAAGGCGAAACCTTCGCCGAGGTGGTGCGAAGAAAGAAGGGGAGGGGGAAGGGGAAGGCTACGGCCCCCCCCCCACCCCCTCCGCCCCCCAAAAAGAAGACGGCGCAAAAGCCGAAGGCCCCCCCGGCCCTAAAGTCGCAGGCGGTGGTGGTCACTTTGCGAAGTGACGTCACCACCGCCACCACGCTGCAGGCCACAATGGCCAAGGCCATTGGTGGCATCAAATTGGAAGATGTGGGCCTGCAGCATGTGAGGGTCCGCACCTCGGCGACAGGGGGCCGAATCATTGAGGTCCCCGGTGCGGATAGTGGTGGGGCGGCTGACAGCCTTGCGGAAAGGCTGAGGGCAATCGTAGGTGACGTTGCCCTCATCAGCCGCCCCGTCAAAATGGCCGCTGTCCAGGTCGTCGGCTTAGATGAGTCGGCGACTAAGGAGACCCTGGCGGCGGCCGTCGCAAGGGCTGGGGGGTGCGCCGAGGCGCAAGTGAGGGTGGGGGGCATCCGCCCCACGTACGAGGGCAAAATGGTTGCCCTCGTACAAATGCCGGTGGGGACCACGAGGGTCCTCCTAGAGAGTGGTCGGATCTCGGTGGGCTGGGCGTCCGCCGGGGTCATTCCCGTCGGCCCGACGCCCATGCGCTGCTTTAAGTGCATGGGCCTCGGGCACTCGAGGGTACTGTGCCCTTCGAGCGTGGACCGGAGCACTATGTGCTACCGGTGTGGCTCGGAGGGACACATGTCGGCGGAATGCCGGGAGGAGAAAGCGTGGTGTGCTGTTTGCAGCCACGCCGGACTCCCGGCAGACCACATCATGGGGGGACGACGGTGTTCCCCACCGGAGATGAGGGGCAGGGGGGTGGGGTCTCGGCCCGCGCGCCCCATGCCCCCCCCTGTTGAGGGAAGTAGCCGCATGGACGTCTAGATGCCAGACGGGCGTCTGGACGTCCTGCGGTTGGACCGCGGAGCGGGTGCGCGAGGAGGTTGCCTTGCGTGCCCCCTCCGGCCAGACGGCAGGGGTTGGGGAGGCGGCGGTTGCCGCCAGACCCAACCCACAGTGGCTTAGGGCGGAGGATGGGAGTCCTCCGTCCACGAATAAGCCACTTCTTGCGGTCCAAGGGGGTGGCCAAGCGTGCGCGGCCACCTCCCTTAGCGGGAAGCCCCGGCAACGGTGTTGTCGGGGCGCCGCCGGTTGGGCATCGTGGGCAATGCTAACGCAGGTACCACGGTGCCCTACACAACCCGGCAAGGCGTTGCACGCCCAGGTGGTTTTTAGTGGGTAGCACATCCTCTCCTCCTCGGTCGAGGAGGAAGTAGTGATGTGTAGTCCCACATAACCCTCCGCCGCACTCCCATGCGTTGCGGGGGGTATGCGTAATGCATTTTCCACCTGGTCAAAAAAAAAAAAAAAAAAAAAAAAGGTTAGGTTAGGTTAGGTTAGGTTTTTTTTTTTTTTTTTTTTATTTAAACACCCGCCATCTCAGGGTGTTCGGCCCTTCCTCTGACGCGAGTTCAGAGACTTTAGTCATCTTTATTTAACTTTACTTGCCTTTCTTATTTTCTAGTCTTATTCTTTATTCTTAAACCTTATTTCAGTGCTTCACCATTCTTACTTCTTAATCTATACATTATAATCAATCTATTCGCTTTTAATGTTGATTACATTTTCTTATTTCTATGGGCACTTACTGCATAAGACACTTATGCAGTAGTGCATCCTAATTTTTGCTATTTATTTTTGTGTACGACTTTGATTATTATATCTTTACAGTAATTTATAAATTTATCTCTGGTGTCTTTGTTTTCCAATACCTTGTACAGATTTCTTGTGTTTATGTCCATTCCTATCTCATTTTCTAAATCGAATCTTTGCCTACCATAGATTGGGCAGTCTGTGACGACGTGCAAGGCGCTTTCCTCGATCTGGGGATCACAGCAGCACGCCGGACTCTCCTTACACTTGAAGCGGTACAAGTACGAGGAGAATCCGCCGTGCCCCGTTAGTAACTGTACTGTTAGCGGATCCAACTTTATTTTCTTTAAAATATAGTGCGCCCGTATAGCGTCCGGAAAAAACACCCTGGTCGTAGTGGCCGTCTCACCATTTTGATATCGCCGGTTCCACTCCTCAAGCGAATCGGTGCGGATTTGTCGCCTGACGAATGAAACCGGGCAGCTATCATAGTTCGCCTTGGTCTTTACATATAGCGCTGCATTTTTCGCTAACTCGTCCGCCCTCTCATTCCCTTCCAGCCCCGCGTGTGCCTTTATCCAAAATAGTTTTATTGATTTTTGTTGTTCATTCAGTTTTCGTAGGTTATTTCTTGTTCTCACAGCGAGGGGATGGGGGGAGGAGGTGTTGGTCACCGTTTCAAGGGCGGATCTCGAGTCGCAATATATGTTGCAGCTAGAGCTTGGGTTGTTACTTGCTCTTTCGGTCGCTTCCGCCAGCGCCAGGAGCTCAGCCTGGTAGACGGAGCAGTAATTTTCCAGCTTCAGCTTTCGGGTACTGATTTCCGCAGCACCATCCCAGACGGATAGTGCGGCGCCAACTTTCCCCTCAATTTTGCTGCCGTCGGTGAAGATGTTTAGGCCATTGTTGTAGTGCTGTTCCAGTGCTGCTCCGTCTACCAGGCATTTGAAGTCTAGCTCTGCCTGTTGCGCGGGGTGTGGCATTGCTGCGTAAGGCACCGGTTTTTCTATTTCTCGGTCTCCAACTACTCGCTGGGAGTGACCTTTCTTTACTTTATAAAGCAAGGCTGCTTCCCGGACTCTGATGTCCAACGGAAGCAACCCAGCGAGTAGTAGTGCCGAGTTGAGAGAGACTGTCTTATAAGCCTTGACGATTTTTTGTGCAAAGCCACGTTGCACTGCATTAAGTTGATTCTGGATCCCTATCTTTGCTGTAGCGGGCGCCCATGCACTTGCAGCGTACATGACGGTTGGTTCAATCACTGCCGTGTATAAGATTTTTATGATTTCCGGTTCCAGTCCCCAGTGAATTTTTGCGGCTCTTGAAAGCTGTTTATAAAAATTTAGGGCTTTACGGCAGACGTTCGCGGTGTGGGCGTTAAAGGTCAGTTTCTCATCAATGGTGAGACCCAACAGTTTAATTTCCCTGGACATGGCAACGCCGATCCCGCCCATGCTCAGGCGTGGGGTGTCGTACTTTAGCTTGCGGGTGATCACCATTGCCATGGTCTTGTGTGGGGCAAACTTTAATTTATTTCTGACTCCCCACGTCCGAACATGTTCCAGTGCGGCATTGGCACGTCCCTGGATCCCCTGCGCTGTCTCACCGTCGAAGACCAGGATGACGTCGTCAGCGAACGCCTGCACGTAGTCTCCTCTTTTCTCTAGTTCTTTTAGAAGTGGGTCCAGGAGCAAATTCCACAGAATCGGCCCCCCAATGGATCCCTGGACACATCCCTTCTTTGTCTCCACTTCGTACTCTTCCCCGGCATATCTCACTCGGACTCTTCGGTTTTCGAGATAGCTATCGATTACCTTTCTCAAGTTTACGGGACACTTTTCCTCAGCCAGTCGGACTCTGATAGCGGGCCACCATGCGCTATCGAAGGCTCCCTCTATATCTAGTGATACCAAGGTAACTATCCTTTTCTGTTTTACTTTCTGGTGTATGTATTGCATTAGGGTGTAGAGGGAGTCCTCGGTGCTCTTTTGGGGCATGAATCCGAACTGGCGAGTACTCATCCTTGGTAGAAGGTGAAACTTAATCCGGGCAATCAACGTCCTCTCCAAGATTTTTCCCAGTACTGGGAGGAGTCCAATGGGTCTGTACGATTTCGGGGCCGAGTATGTGTCTTTTCCCGGCTTCCGTAACACAATGACGGTGGCCTCTTTCCAGGGATCCGGGAAATGGCCGAATTCGAGGCACTTGTTCAGGATTTTCAGGAACAGGTCTGGGTCGTTTTTTATCGCTTCTTTGCATATATCAGCGGTAAAGCCGTCGGCACCAGGTGCTTTCTTGGGGTTGAAGGCGTTTATCGCATTTTTCAGCTCGATTTGCGTAAACGGTGGGTCGCATGAATCATCTTGCTGCTCAACGTTCACTCTTTCCGCTTCAGCCCTTATTCTGCGATGTTCGGTGTTGTCTCCTTCCGCTAGGTCCTCCGGGTAAAACGTCTCCGCAAGTACTTTTACTGAACCCTTTGCATCCAACACTACACCTTCAACCTCAAGTGGTAAGTCCTCCTCTCTACTTTTTGTCCTACCGATCACCCTGTAAATTCCATCCCAGACCCCCTCCCTATCCTGTTTCCCACAAAAATCCTTCCAGCTTCTTATCCTTGCCTTTTTTGCCTCTAACTCATATTCTTCTTTCTTTTTCAGGTACTCTTCCACTACTCTGGACCTTCGGATTGGCGCGGCGCATCGGATTCTTCGCTTCCTGGTGGTGACTTCTCTTTTTAGCTCTGCGAGTTCTTCGGACCACCACGGCATGGTAAGTGTTTGTTTGTGTTTCTTTGTAGGTATTGAGTGTGTGCATGCTTGTGTTACTGCTTTTGTGTATTTGTCTACTACTGTTTCTATTTGTTCTGTGTTTCTAATTTGTTCGATTTCTGTTAGTGTCATTTGGTGTTCAGCTTTCAATTGGTCCATTTTCGTATGAAATTGGGTCCAATTTGCTTTTTTAGTGTTGTAGAGCCGGGTAGTTCTGACTATATGTGTACCTTTTGATTTTTGTAACTGTATGTTGAATGTTATGCCGTTGTGGTCCGAACTCGTGAGGTTCTCTTCTACTTTCCAACCCTCCACCAGAGTCAGCATATCTATCGAACAGGCTGTTATGTCGACGCTACTGCAGTACCGTTTGTCCCCTCTGATTGTGTCGAAGGTCGGAGTCGGTTAGGTTAGGTTAGGTTAGGTTAGGTTAGGTTGAAGGTTGTAATTTGGTGATTTATTGGGTGCCCGCGAATTTTATCTTCTCATCTGACTTCTTTCGCGTTCCTCTTTCGATTGTTCCTCCTAAACCTGCTGACTTTGCTTGCCGACTGGCTTTTTCGATTTGCTTCTTGATTTGGTTGTTCTTTGTTTGGTTGTGTTTGTTATTTGTTAAGTTTTTTACGTGTTGTTGTTGTCTTGGAGCGCCCTTTTCGGGGTCGCTGCGTGGCGGCAGCAGCCGTTGTTCTTTTTGTTTGTTTTTGTTTCTGCCGGACATTGCGTCCGGTAGTTATTCGTGTTTTTCGTTTTGTTTTTACCTGCTTTTCTTCGTGAAATCTCACGAAAAAAAGGAGGTACTTTGGGGACTGCCCCGTTTTGTGGGGTTAACCCCTACGCTTGTAGTAGGGGGCTCGCTAGATAGCAGCCGTCCTTACCTATCGATTGAACCCTCTCGCGTTCCTGAGTGACCGCGGGAAGTGGTCAATAAGGAGGAATTAAAAATTTGGGGAAAGTGGAAATTGCTATTCTGAACATTCAGGGGCAATTTCCACTTTCCATACAATAAATTAAATCCGACACACCCTTGGCCGTTTTTATTTGCCAAATTATTTTGGTAAATAACTGCGGTCTGGGTGGTCGGATTTGATCCAAGTGTGGTGTGGTCGTTGGCGGGGCCATAATGGCCACATCAGGTGAGGAGTGGGGGAACTACGGTTCCCACTCCGAGTCCGAGGAGGAGGACCTCACCCTTGGGGCCCGTCGGGCGACCCCTCAACCCCTGAAAAGGGGCCATAGGGACGAGGAGGACGACCCCAGGCCAGAACTGGGGCCGAAGATTAGCACGGCCCGTAGGGGGAAGCCTAAGGCTCGTACCTACGGGCCGGCTAAGACGATGGCCGGGGGGCTGGAGACTGAGGCCTACCAGTCCTCGGACGCCGACGCCCCTGCTCGGTCTAAGGGGGGGAAGAGCTCCCCCTCGCGTGCGGCTGCCTCCCTCCCGTCGGAGGGTGGCCCTTCGGCGGTGGACCCCATAGAGGCGTCCCGGGAGGCGGCGTTTTTTATCGCGGACGGGCTACGGGGGGCCAAGTTGGGGGGCGAGCTGCGTAAGCAGCTCGACGGGGCGTGCTGGACGATCTTGAGCTCCATGGGGGAGCTCAAGACCGCCCGGCAACAGAACGAGGAGAGCCACGCATGGAGGGCGGAGAGGGCAAGGTTGCTTGAGGCCCTTGCCAACTGCGCCAAGGAGGTGAAGGCCCTCCGAAAGGCCGCGTCGGAGAAGGGGGCCCCGGCCCCACCAATTGTGGAGGCAACCCCGCCGCCCGCGGCGGTGGATATGATGGCGGCGCTGGAGGAAGTCAAGCGGAGTCTCCTCATCTCGGTGGGCAATCTGGTCGATGCCCGCCTTGAGGAGATCGTCAGCCGACTCCCACCAGCGCCAGTTGTCCGCCCCCCTCTCGCGGCGGACAAAAAGAAGGGGGCCCAACCGGCCCCGACGACCGAAGTTGCCCCGGAGCCGGAGTTTTCCGGGGCAAGACTCGGGGACGGGCGGCCTAAGAAGGGCCCCAAAAAGACGACGGCCCCCTCGGCGAAGACTTTGGCCTCGGCTGGGTCTGCCCCGGTGACCGACCCCCGCCCGGCATCGAAGACGGCACCTGTCCCCTCGGTGGAGGCTCAGCCAGAGGGCGAAACCTTCGCCGAGGTGACGCGAAAGCGGAAGGGGAAGGGGAAAACTACGGCCCCGCCCCCACCCCCTCCCCCCCCAAAGACGAAGACGGCAACAAAGCCGAAGGCCCCCCCGGCCCTAAAGTCGCAGGCGGTGGTGGTCACTTTGCGAAGTGACGTCACCACCGCCACCACGCTGCAGGCCACTATGGCCAAAGCCATTAATGGCATTAATTTGGAAGAAGTGGGCCTGCAGCACGTCAGGGTCCGCAACTCGGCGACCGGGGGCCGCGTTATCGAGGTCCCTGGGGCAGACAGTGGTGGGGCGGCTGACAGCCTAGCGGAAAGGCTACGGGCAATCGTCGGTGACGTTGCCCACGTCAGCCGCCCTGTCAAAATGGCCGCTGTCCAGGTCGTCGGACTCGATGAGTCCGCGACCAAGGAGTCCCTGACGGCCGCCGTCGCCAGGGCGGGGGGGTGCGCCGAGGCGCAAATAAGGGTGGGGGGTATCCGCCCCACGTACGAGGGCAAAATGGTTGCCCTCGTACAAATGCCGGTGGGGACCGCGAGGGTCCTCCTAGAGAGTGGTCGGATCTCGGTGGGCTGGGCGTCCGCCGGGGTCATTCCCGTCGGCCCGACGCCCATGCGCTGCTTTAAGTGCATGGGCCTCGGGCACTCGAGGGTACTGTGCCCTTCGAGCGTGGACCGGAGCACTATGTGCTACCGGTGTGGCTCGGAGGGACACATGTCGGCGGAATGCCGGGAGGAGAAAGCGTGGTGTGCTGTTTGCAGCCACGCCGGACTCCCGGCAGACCACATCATGGGGGGACGACGATGTTCCCCACCGGAGATGAGGGGCAGGGGGGTGGGGTCTCGGCCCGCGCGCCCCATGCCCCCCCCTGTTGAGGGAAGTAGCCGCATGGACGTCTAGATGCCAGACGGGCATCTGGACGTCCTGCGGTTGGACCGCGGAGCGGGTGCGCGAGGAGGTTGCCTTGCGTGCCCCCTCCGGCCAGACGGCAGGGTTGGGGAGGCGGCGGTTGTCGCCAGACCCAACCCACAGTGGCTTAGGGCGGAGGATGGGAGTCCTCCGTCCACTATTAAGCCACTTCTTGCGGTCCAAGGGGGTGGCCAAGCGTGCGCGGCCACCTCCCTTAGCGGGAAGCCCCGGCAACGGTGTTGTCGGGGCGCCGCCGGTTGGGCATCGTGGGCAATGCTAACGCAGGTACCACGGTGCCCTACACAACCCGGCAAGGCGTTGCACGCCCAGGTGGTTTTTAGTGGGTAGCACATCCCTCTCCTCCTCGGTCGAGGAGGGAAGAGAGGATGTGTAGTCCCACATAACCCTCCGCCGCACTCCCATGCGTTGCGGGGGGTATGCGTAATGCATTTTCCACCTGGTCAAAAAAAAAAAAAAAAAAGGTTAGGTTAGGTTAGGTTAGGTTAGGTTAGGTTAGGTTAGGTTAGGTTGACGACTGTAATTTGGTGATTTATTGGGTGCCCACGAATTTTATCTGCTTATCTGACTTCTTGCGCGTTCCTCTTTTGATCGATCCCTCTATATCTGTGAATTTGGCTGGCCGACTGGACTTTTTTGATTTTGCTCTTCGATTTGGTTTTTTGTTATTGGTGTTTTTTGTTATTTTGTGTTTTGTTCGTGTTGCTGTTGTCGTGGGACGCCCATTTTGGTGTCGTTGCGCGGCGGCAGCCGCCGTTCTCCTTTGTTGTCTGTTTTTGTTTCTGCCGGACGTCGCGTCCGGGAGATATTTGGTGTTTTGTGTCTGTTTTTTGCCTACTTTTTGTACCAATTTTTGGTATAAAAAGTGGGTACTTTGTTGTTCGTGTCTTTTTGTTGCGTTGACCCCTACTCTTATAGTAGGGGTATATTTGGATAGAGGGTGTAATCCCCTATCGTTTGAGCCCCTTTTTATTCGCCGGCGACCTTGGGAAGTCGGTGAAAAGGAGGAGCCAAAAATCGGGGAAAGTGGAAATTGCTATTCTGAACTTTCAGGGGCAATTTCCACTTTCCATACAATAAATTAAATCCGACACACCCTTGGCCGTTTTTATTTACCAAATTATTTTGGTAAATAACTACGGTCTGGGTGGTCGGATTTGACCTACGTGTGGTGCGGTTGGTGGCGAGGCCATAATGGCCTCGTCTGAAGAGTGGGGGAACTACGGTTCCCACTCTGACTCAGAGGAGGAGGACCTCACTCTTGGTGCTCGTCGGGCGACCCCGCAACCCCTGAAAAGGGGACATGGGAACGAGGAGGATGGCCCCAGGCCGGAGCTGGGGCCGAAGATTAGCACGGCCCGTAGGGGAAAGCCCAAGGCTAGAACCTATGGGCCGGCAAAGACGATGGCCGGGGGGCGGGAGCACGGGGAATCTGAGGCCTATCAGTCCTCGGACGCCGACGCCCCTGCTCGGTCCGGGGGAGGGAAGAGCCCCCCCCCGCAAGTTGCTGCCTCCCTCCCGTTGGAGGGTGGCCCTTCGGCGGTGGACCCCATCGAGGCGTCCCGGGAGGCGGCATTTTTGATCGCGGACGGGCTGCGGGCGATCAAGTTGAGGGGCGAGCTGCGTAAGCAGCTCGACGGGGCGTGCTGGACGATCTTGAGCTCCATGGGGGAGCTCAAGACCGCCCGGCCACAAAACGAGGAGGTACGTACGCTGAAGGCGGAGAAGGCGAGGATGCGGGAGGCACTCGCCAACGCCGCCGCGGAGGTGAAGGCCCTCCGAAAGGCCGCTTCGGAGAGGGGGGCCCCGGCCCCAACAGTTGTGGAGGCAACCCCGTCGGTTATGGCTGCCGGGGTCCCCCCGCCGCCCGCGGCGGTGGATTTGATGGCGGCGCTGGAGGAAGTAAAGCGGAGTCTCCTGATCTCGGTGGGCAATCTTGTCGATGCCCGCCTTGAGGAGATTGTCAGCCGACTCCCTCCAGCGCCAGTTGTCCGCCCCCCTCTCGCGGCGGACAAAAAGAAGGGGGCCCAGCCAGCCCCGACGACCGAAGTTGCCCCGGAGCCGGAGTTTTCCGGGGCAAGGCTAGGGGACGGGCGGCCTAAGAAGGGCCCCGGCCCCAAAAAGGCGACGGCCACCTCGGCTAAAACTTTAGCCTCGGCTGGGTCTGCCCCGGCGACCGGCCCCCCCCCGGTATCGAAGACGGCACTTGGCCCCTCGGCGGAGGCGGAGCCTGAGGGCGAAACCTTCGCCGAGGTTGTGCGAAGGAAGAAGGGGAAAGGGAAGGGGAAGGCTACGGCCCCCCCCCCAACCCCTCCACCCTCCAAAAAGAAGACGGCGCAAAAGCCGAAGGCCCCCCCGGCCCTAAAGACGCAGGCGGTGGTAGTCACTTTGCGGAGTGACATAACCACCGCCACCACGCTGCAGGCCACCATGGCCAAAGCCATAAATGGCATTAAATTGGAAGAAGTGGGCCTGCAGCACGTCAGGGTCCGCAACTCGGCGACCGGGGGCCGCGTTATTGAGGTCCCTGGGGCAGACAGTGGTGGGGCGGCTGACAGCCTGGCGGAAAGGCTACGGGCAATCGTCGGTGACGTTGCCCATGTCAGCCGCCCTGTCAAAATGGCCGCTGTCCAGGTCGTCGGACTCGATGAGTCCGCGACCAAGGAGTCCCTGACGGCCGCCGTCGCCAGGGCGGGGGGGTGCGCCGAGGCGCAGATAAGGGTGGGGGGTATCCGCCCCACGTACGAGGGCAAAATGGTTGCCCTCGTACAATTGCCGGTGGGGACCGCAAGGGTCCTCCTCGAGAATGGTCAGATCCTGGTGGGCTGGGCGTCCGCCGGGGTCAAACCCGTCGGCCCGGCGCCCATGCGCTGCTACAAGTGCATGGGTGTCGGTCACTCTAGGGTGCTGTGCCCCTCAAACGTCGACCGGAGCACTATGTGCTACCGGTGCGGCTCAGAGGGGCACAAATCGGCCGACTGCCGGGAGGATAAAGCGTGGTGCTCGGTTTGTCACCACGCCGAACTCCCGGCTGACCATACCATGGGGGGACTGAAGTGTTCCCCACCGGTGATAAGGGGCAGGGGGGTGGGGTCTCGGCCCGCTCGCCCCACCCTGCCCCTCCCCGTAGAGGAGAGCCGCATGGACGTCTGAATGCCAGGTGGGCATTTGGGCGTCCGGCGGCTGGACCGCGGAGTGGGTGCGCGAGGAGGTTGCCTCGCGCGCCCCCTCCGGCCAGACGGCACGGGTTGGGAAGGCGGCGGTTGCCGCCAGACCCAACCCACAGTGGCTTAGGGCGGAGGATGGGAGTCCTCCGTCCACTATTAAGCCACTTCTTGCGGTCCAAGGGGGTGGCCAAGCGTGCGCGGCCACCCCCCTTAGCGGGAAGCCCCGACAACGGTGTTGTCGGGGCGCCGCCGGTTGGGCATCGTGGGCAATGCTAACGCAGGTACCACGGTGCCCTACACAACCCGGCAAGGCGTTGCACGCCCAGGTGGTTTTTAGTGGGTAGCACATCCCTCTCCTCCTCGGTCGAGGAGGGAAGAGAGGATGTGTAGTCCCACATAACCCTCCGCCGCACTCCCATGCGTTGCGGGGGGTATGCGTAATGCATTTTCCACCTGGTCAAAAAAAAAAAAAAAAAAAAAAAAAAAAAAAAGGTTAGGTTAGGTTAGGTTAGGTTAGGTTAGGTTAGGTTAGGTTAGGTTAGGTTCCCCCCCGACGTGTTGCCACCTTGCCGTGGTGGGGGGGCTTGCGTGTCTCGATGATCCCCAAGGCTATACCGGCCAGGGCCACCCATACCGGGCAGGCTTGGGGTGAGGGATCTGACGAAGAGCAACACACTCCCTTCCTTATCCTTTCCTTCTTTTCACTTCCCATCCCTTAAGGGCGGTTCTGCTCCGACCCATCATCCTCTCCCTTTCCTTCCCCTTTTCCTTTGTCATTCCGACGCGGAGGGAGCGGCGGGTCTGGTGTGTACTTACACTACCACCAGACACGGCCTTTTTCAAGGCCACCGTCGGTCAACCCGTTCCTCAACGATGGCAGGAGGCCTATGTGGAGCGGGGGGCCTGGCCTTAACCGGCTGGGCCTGCGAGGAAGAAAACCTCATTAAAAAATTACCCGAATCCCAAGCGGCGCCGCACCGCGAGGGGATGGATGGCCGAGCGGATTCTCGGTCGTTAGTGCGTGTCCCCACACTGGATCCTGTCGAAACCAGTTGTGGGTTACACCATAGACTTGCCCGGTGTACAGGGGTCTCTGCCCGGGTGGACCCATATTTCCCCCATACTCGTGGGTTTATAAAATGGAATTACAAAATGTTAATAATAAAAAAAATCAAACAAGAGGAGGAGAGGAAGGAGGAGAAGAGAAGAAGGACGTGACAGGGAGGGAGGTCTCTAAGGACGGAAACATTAAGATGGACGTGGCAGGGGAGGACATTGTACAGAATGTTGAGAGCGGTGCGCGAGAGTTGCGTGTTCTGGTCGAACGATTATCGGACACCGACACCGACTCCAGTCTGCGCACCGTCTCTCCTATGGAGTTAGGGAGGAGTCCTGACCGCTTCTTTCGGAAGCGGTCAGCAAACACCGACGAGGAGGAGGAGGAGGAGGAGGAGGAGGAGAGATACCCACCAAAAGGGGCGGCCCACAAATCAAAAAGGGGACGGGGCCGCCCGCCCACCACAGGAGTATATGTGGGCCTGGCGGAAGCTAAGGCGCAGCTCAAAGCTGCAAAGGCGGAAGAGCTCCGCCTTGAGGTGGAGGAGAGGATGGCTGACATGACGAGGACTATGAGTGAGTCCAGGTCCGCATGCCAACGTGGCTTCTCCCTGCCCTCCCCTGGAGAGGACACAGCGCAGACTATGTCTGCGCTGAACAAAATTGTCATGGACGCCGCAGACATGGTTATTAAAGTGGCTGTGACGTCCAAAAATTTGAAGGGGCCAACGGTGAAGGCCCTTAAGATCGCGGCGGACACGATCAAGGACGCAACCGCCGGTCTAAGGGCCCGAACTATGTCAGAGGAGGTGGCAAGACTGGAGTCGGCAAACTCGCAGCTCAGTGGCCAGTTGGCAGAACTGCGCAAGGAGGTGGCTGAGTTGCGGAAACAACCGGCGGCGATGCCTGATACCTCCATCAAAGATATGATGGAGGAGGTCTCGCGTGAAAGCGTCGCCCGATTTAGCGCGATGCTAAACGCGAGACTCGAGGGCATCGAGTGTCGCCTCCTGCCGGAGCAACGCCACAGGCCGCCTCTGGCGGCGGACAAAAGGAGGGCGGAAGAGGCTGTGGTGAAGGAAACACCGCAGCCCTCTACTTCAACCACCCCCGCAACTTCGAAGGGGCCGCCGCCGTCGGCTACTCGGCCACCGAAGGCAACCGTCCCCCCCACCCAGCCTCCAAAGCAAGGCAAAGGCAAGGGGAAGGGGAAAGGGAAACAATCGGCGGCCGCTAAAGAGGCCAGCGGAGGCAAACCCAGGGACTCCAGTCCCTACATGCCAGCACCTCCACCCCCACCATTGGAGAAGGGGTGGTCGGAGGTCGTCACACGGGGTGCCAAAAAGGCGTCCGCAAAAACGGCGACGACAGCTGGCAAGACTGGGTCTCCTGGCCAAGCGCAGGGCAATAAGAAGAAGGCGGCGGCGAAACTCCGCCCTCCGCGAACGGCAGCGGTGACTCTCACCCTCCAGCCGGGCGCGATTGAGCGGGGCATGACGTACCAGTCCGTCCTCGTCGAGGCCCGTAGTCGCATTAACGACTACGATGGCCTCGAAATCGAGGAGCTGCGCTGTAGGAAGACGGCTACCGGTGCCCGCATGCTGGAAGTTTTCGGCAGCGCGGGCCCCGAAAAGGCCGACTCCCTGGCTGTTAAGCTCAGGGAGGCCTTCAGCGCAGAACTGGTGCGTGTCTCGCGCCCAGTTAAGAGAACGGAGGTGAGAGTCACCGAGCTCGACGACTCGGCGACCGAGGCGGAGGTAGTGGCGGCGGTTGCCAAGGCGGGAGGTTGCCCCGCCGCCGACATCAAGGCGGGAGTCATAGGGGAGTCTGGGTCCCTGTGGCTCAGCTGCCCAACGGGGGCTGCCAAAAAGGTGGTGGCCCTCGGACGCGTTAGGGTGGGCTGGGTGTCAGCCCGTGTGGCGTTACTTGCCGCCAGGCCTACCAGGTGCTTCCGGTGCTTGGAGGTCGGGCATCTCGGCGGCAAGTGCCAGTCCCAGGTGGACCGCAGCGGTCTCTGTTACCGCTGCGGAAAAGAAGGCCACCGGGCGCGGGACTGCAAGGCGGAGCCCAGCTGCCCTCTTTGCGTGGCGGCCCACCCTCTGGGCGGCAATGGGTGCCCTAATGGCCCCAAGCCCGGGCCCAAAAAGCCCGCCCCCTCCGGGGGATCTCCCCCAGAGGGGAAAAAGAAGAAGAAGCGGAAGGCCAGGGACCCGGTAGCCCCTGAGCCTACCCAGCGCCCAGAAAACGGCGCAGAGACGGAGCCCATGGAGACGGGTAATTAATGCCCGTCTGGCCCCTACTGCAGGCGAACATCAACCGCTCCGCGAGGGCCCAGGACTTATTGGTCCAGACCCTGGCGGAGTGGGAGATAAAAGTCGCCGTGGTCGCCGAACCCTACTACGTCCCCGCCCGTGATGACTGGGTTGGGGACCGGGAGGACTCGGTGGCCATCGTCGCCCAGACGTCCATCGGTGCTCCGCCCTTCAAACGCGTATTGAGGGGTCGGAGCTGGGTGATGGCCGTCGTGGGCGACGTTGCAGTAGTGGGGGTGTACTTTTCGCCCAGTCGGAGTCTCGCCGAATTCGAGCAGATGCTCGTCGAGGTTGGGGCTCTGATTGGGCAGGTATCCCCCCACCCCGTGCTAGTCGCCGGAGATTTCAACGCCAAATCAACGGCGTGGGGATCTCCGAGGACGGATGCACGGGGGGAGGCGTTGGAGGAGTGGGCCGTCTCTGCCGGGCTGGCCGTCCTCAACACCGGGTCGGAGGACACGTGCGTGCGACAACAGGGTGGGTCGATAGTCGACGTTACGTTCGCGTCGGCCCCCCTGGTGCGCCGTGTCCGGCACTGGAGGGTGATGGTGGACGTGGAGACACTATCGGATCATCGTTACATCCGATTCGATGTCTCCGCGCTCCCCATCGACCCGGGACGGATCAGTGCCGGATCTCCCCCCGGTGTGGGGGACGGCCCGCGATGGGTGCTGGGTCGCCTCGACAGGGAGCTCGCCGGGGAAGCGGCCGTCCTCGAGTCGTGGACCCAGGGACTCGTCCCTCTGGCGGACGTGGATGAGGAGGTGGAGCACCTCGGCGTGTCGCTCGCTCGCATTTGCGATGCGGCCATGCCGAGGGCGAGGCCCCTCCCGCCACGGCGCTCGGTGTACTGGTGGCGCCCGGAGCTCCGCCAATTGCGCGAGGCGTGCAATGCAGCGCGCCGCCGGTACACCCGGTGTAGGAGGAGACGGGTCCTGGACCACGAGGAGGAGCAGACCTCGTACGCCGCCCTCAGGGCCGCGCGCATGACCTTCCAGGTCGCGATTGCGCAGGCCAAGGAGGCGGCGTGGGAGGAGTGGCTGGAGATGATCGACAGGGATCCATGGGGGAGGCCGTACAAGGTGGTGCGCAAAAAGTTGCGCCCCTGGGCCCCCCCCCTGACGACTAGTCTCCAGCCCGAGCTCCTCGAGGAGGTGGTGGACGGCCTCTTCCCACGGCGAGGGGAATGGGCGCCCCCTGCGATGGGGGGATCTCCGCCGGCGCGAGTCGCCGAGGCGGATACCCCGGCACCAGAAGTGTCAGGGGCCGAATTCGGGGCGGCCGTTCTTAGACTTAAGTCGAAGAAGACCGCCCCGGGCCCAGACGGAGTGCCGGGGAGCGCGTTGGCGATCGCGCTGGAGGAGATCGGAGAGAGGGTGAGGTCCCTCTTCACCGCGTGCCTGGTGCAGGGTCGGTTCCCCAGGAGGTGGAAAACGGGCAAGCTCGTCCTGATCCAGAAGGACGGGCGCCCGGCCGAGCAGCCGTCGGCGTATCGCCCGATCGTGCTGCTCGACGAGGTGAGCAAGTTGTTCGAGCGTGTGCTCGCTGCTCGCCTCGTCGGGAGCATGGATCCGGGCCTCTCCGACGCGCAGTTCGGCTTCCGCCGGGGTCGATCGACCCTGGACGCGATCGCGCGGGTGAGGGACCTCGCCGAGGAGGCCACCTCCCAGGGCGGTGTGATGTTTGCGGTGTCCTTAGACATCCGCAACGCGTTCAACACACTGCCCTGGGAGACGGTGAGGAGTGCTCTGCGGTACCACGGTGTTCCTCGGTATCTGCAGAGGGTCGTGGCCGACTACTTCGTCGGGAGAGCGGTGGTTTTCCCGACGGAGTACGGCTCCGGGAGGAGGGAAATGTCGTGCGGTGTTCCACAGGGATCGGTTCTGGGTCCGCTCCTGTGGAACATCGGCTACGACTGGGTGCTGCGCGGGGCCATGTTGCGGGGGGTCGGCGTCACTTGTTACGCCGACGATACCCTCGTCTCGGCCTGCGGCGGCACCTATCGCGAGGCTTCCCTCCTCGCCACGGCGGGTGTGGCCCAGGTGGTGGCCAGGATTCGCGCCCTGGGACTCGAGGTTGCTCTCCAAAAGTCGGAAGCTCTCGTGTTCCATGGGCCTCGAAGAGCGCCACCACCTGGGGCCACGATTATGGTGGGCGGAACCTCCATCGCCGTCGGGTCGACGATGAAGTACCTGGGACTCGTCCTCGACGGTCGATGGAGGTTCGAGGAACACTTCCGGCGGTTGGCCCCCAAGTTAGTGGCCACCGCTGGAGCCCTGGGGCGGTTGCTCCCAAATATGGGAGGTCCCGGAGGAGCCTGCCGACGCCTCTACACCGGTGTGGTGCGCTCCATGGCGCTCTACGGAGCGCCGATATGGGCAGGAGCCATGAGCGCCCGAAATCTGGCAGCGCTGCGACGTCCGCAGCGTGCCATGGCGCTCAGGGTGGCCCGGGCGTACCGCACCGTGTCGGGTGTCGGCGCGTGTGTGCTCGCCGGTGCTCCGCCGTGGGACCTCGATGCTGAGGTTCTCGCGGCGGTGTACTGGCGAGCGAAGGCGGAGGAGGCCGAGGGGGGCCGTCCACATGCGCGTGAGGTGGCGCGCTGGAGGGAGGACGCTCGTCAAGTCCTCCTCCAAAAGTGGGCGGCCCGCCTCGACGAGCCCGGTTTTAGCCGGGAGCTGGTGGGGGCAGTGCGGCCCGTTCTGAAGCAGTGGCTGGAACGGGCCCACGGGGCTCTCTCCTTCCACCTGGCACAGATGCTGACCGGACATGGCTGTTTCGGTCGCTATCTGTGTCGGGTGGCGGGCAGGGAGCCCTCAGAGGAGTGCCTTCACTGCCCGGCGGGGGTCGCGGACACGGCGCAGCACACGCGCGAGGCCTGCTCAGCTTGGGCTGTGCCTCGCGCCGCCCTGTCCGCGACCATTGGAGGGGACTTGTCGCTGCCGGCCGTGATCAAATCCATGGTCGACAGCGATGAGTCCTGGAAGGCGGTGGAGTCCTTCTGCGACGAAGTTATGTCGCAGAAGGAGGCGGCGGAGCGGGAGCGGGAGGATAGTGCAGACTCGCTCCCGATTCGCCGCCGAAGACGTGGCGGGCGGCGTCTGGCCTTCGCGGGCCGGATGCCGCCCTAAACGGGGGACCTGTGGGCGGTGGATCGGGGGATCCGCCGCCGACGTTAAGGGTCCCGTGCTGGAGGCGCCCAAGTATTCCTGGGCGCCTCAGCGGAGGTGGGGCGGGGCTTGGCTGTATTTCATGTGCCAAGCCCCGCCCCAAAGAGGAGGGCTCCCTGAGATAGGGAGCGGGCCGTTGGCGGGGCACGCGGTGAATATTGTTTGATCCCGCAGCCCCGCCATACGGCGGAGAAGGAATACGGTGGGGTTTTAGTGAGTAGGAGTCTCACATAACCCGGGTGCTTCCCCCGAAGTGCCCGGGTATCCATGAGGATTTCCCCACCTTAAAAAAAAAAAAAAAAAAAAAAAAAAAAAAAAAAAAAAAAAAAAAAAAAAAGGTTAGGTTAGGTTCGGGGCCATGTTGCGGGGGGTCGGCGTCACTTGTTACGCCGACGATACCCTCGTCTCGGCCTGCGGCGGCACCTATCGCGAGGCTTCCCTCCTCGCCACGGCGGGTGTGGCCCAGGTGGTGGCCAGGATTCGCGCCCTGGGACTCGAGGTTGCTCTCCAAAAGTCGGAAGCACTCGTGTTCCATGGGCCTCGAAGAGCGCCACCACCTGGGGCCACGATTATGGTGGGCGGAACCTCCATCGCCGTCGGGTCGACGATGAAGTACCTGGGACTCGTCCTCGACGGTCGATGGAGGTTCGAGGAACACTTCCGGCGGTTGGCCCCCAAGTTGATGGCCGCCGCCGGAGCTCTGGGACGCATCCTCCCCAATGTGGGAGGCCCTGGAAGGGCGTGCCGACGCCTGTACACCGGTGTGGTGCGCTCCATGGCGCTCTACGGAGCGCCGATATGGGCAGGGGCCATGAGCGCCCGAAATCTGGCAGCGCTGCGACGTCCGCAGCGCGCCATGGCGCTCAGGGTGGCCCGGGCGTACCGCACCGTGTCGGGTGTCGGCGCTTGTGTGCTCGCCGGTACTCCGCCGTGGGACCTCGATGCTGAGGTTCTCGCGGCGGTGTACTGGCGAGCGAAAGCGGAGGAGGCCGAGGGGGGCCGTCCACATGCGCGTGAGGTAGCGCGCTGGAGGGAGGACGCTCGTGAGGTCCTCCTCCAAAAGTGGGCGGCCCGTCTCGACGAGCCCGGCTTTAGCCGGGAGTTGGTGGGGGCAGTGCGGCCCGTTCTGAAGCAGTGGTTGGAACGGGCCCACGGGGCTCTCTCCTTCCACCTGGCACAGATGCTGACCGGACATGGCTGTTTCGGTCGCTATCTGTGTCGGGTGGCGGGCAGGGAGCCCTCAGAGGAGTGCCTCCATTGCCCGGCGGGGGTCGCGGACACGGCGCAACACACGCGCGAGGCCTGCTCAGCTTGGGCTGTGCCTCGCGCCGCCCTGTCCGCGACCATTGGAGGGGACTTGTCGCTGCCGGCCGTGATCAAATCCATGGTCGACAGCGACGAGTCCTGGAAGGCGGTGGAGTCCTTCTGCGACGAAGTTATGTCGCAGAAGGAGGCGGCGGAGCGGGAGCGGGAGGACAGCGCAGACTCGCCCCCGATCCGCCGCCGAAGACGTGGCGGGCGGCGTCTGGCCTTCGCGGGCCGGATGCCGCCCTAAACGGGGGACCTGTGGGCGGTGGATCGGGGGATCCGCCGCCGACGTTAAGGGTCCCGTGCTGGAGGCGCCCAAGTATTCCTGGGCGCCTCAGCGGAGGTGGGGCGGGGCTTGGCTGTATTTCATGTGCCAAGCCCCGCCCCAAAGAGGAGGGCTCCCTGAGATAGGGAGCGGGCCGTTGGCGGGGCACGCGGTGAATATTGTTTGATCCCGCAGCCCCGCCATACGGCGGAGAAGGAATACGGTGGGGTTTTAGTGAGTAGGAGTCTCACATAACCCGGGCGCTTCCCCCGAAGTGTCCGGGTATCCATGAGGATTTCCCCACCTAAAAAAAAAAAAAAAAAAAAAAAAAAAAAAAAAAAAAAAAAAAAAAAAAAAAAAAAAGGTTAGGTTAGGTTAGGTTAGGTTTTTTTTTTTTTTTTTTGAAAGTTATATGGAAGAAAAGGGGTAACGCAATGGATACGTCTGCACGCCTTTTCGTGTGACTTTGGATTGTGGTTTTGTGAGTGGTTGGCGGATGAGGTTTGAGATAGTACTTATGTTTTGAAATAAATACACAAATAATTATATATAATTAAAATAATAGAAAATCTTGTGATTTTTTATTGGTGAAAATGAAAGTGTTGACTTTTCTATATTAGTGTTTGAGATAAGGAATCAGAGATAATGATATAATATTATTATTATTATTTTTTTTTTTTTTTTTTTTTTTTTTTTTTTTTTTTTTTTTTTTTTTTTTTTTTCCGTATCTTTTATTGTTTGTTTTGTTCATATATATATATATTTGTTTCTTTACTTTAACCATTAAATTGTTTCAGCTTCTTGATCGTATAAATGTGATTATGAAAGCTGTCTTTCAGTAGCTTTAAGATCACGGTTCAGGAAGAAACAAGAAATCAAGGTTCGAGTTTTTGGCATGTAATTTGAGTTCGTGGGTGGCATTTCTGCCTCGTCCTAAATTGAATGTGTGTGTATTGTAAGCTCCGTTCTCTAAGTCAGCATCCATAATCGATCCTCAGTTTCAATTTTTCAGATGCCTGGGCCAACCGAGGGCAAGATGTTGATGTGGCGCTGTGCTTGGAGTCTACGGGTCTGTTATGTTTTTTGCCAAATTGTATGCAGTTGTAACAGTCTGTTGCAGTTGTGTCTCTCTTAACCGGACAGTCCCTGTAAACGTGGGTGAGGGACGAGCAGTGCGAGCAGATGGTCTTGTCTTCAGAGCAGTTCTTCCGCGTATGGCCAAACTGCAGGCACGAAAAACACTGGAGAAGGGGTACGTACTCTTCAACGTGCACACGCTGATGATCCACGTTCAGTCTACCTAGTTTGATGATGGTCCTCCACAAGGGTTGGGAGGCCAAGAAGACGGCGTTGTATAGTTTGTCGTTCCGATTGCCCCTTTTGAAACGGAAGACGATATCAGAGGTAGTAAAATTGGTAAGGTCGTTTTGCTGTAAGAGGATTTTAGGGAGCTCTTCGCAAGGGACTTCTATTGGGACCCCCTTAAGTACTAGCATAGGTCTCAAGTTTCTTGACTTCTCCCCAGCGATATCGGGGGCTACGTCAATTTTATTGAGGGCGATGTCTCTTTGAGCCTCGTTGTCAAACTCTACCCTTAATTTATTGTTTGACACGAATTTGATCTCAGAAGGGGAGAAGTTCGTGTTGCGGAAAGTAACACCAGACCGGAAAAGTTTAAGAGTGTCGTGTGGGGTGAAAACCTCTTTCTTAGATGAAACTATGATCGCCGGTTTGGATGTGGGAATAATGGGAGGTGAGGCTTGTGTTTTGACAGCCGATGCGTACGATGGTAAGTGGAATTGGGGAAGAGGAGGCGGAGACAGTGTCTTTTTAAGTGAGGCAATCTCGGTTTTAAGTGCCTCAGTAACCTCAGAAACGATGGTCTTTTTGAGATTTTCTTGAATGGATGGGTCAATATATTGGGGTGTGGCAGGAGGGAACAGAGAAGAGGAGCTGTGGAAGTTTTGAAAGGCAGTTATTTCGTCGAAGATGCGAAGGATGGAGGTCTTGTTTTCCTTTTTCAGGCTCCTACCCTCTGTGAGAAGTTTCCTAGCATCCTTGAGCTTTCCAGTGACGAAAGTGTGGAAAGGATCTTTGTTAGAAGTGTCAGAGTCAGTGTTATTCACCTCAATCGGTCTAAAAGTGTTGTAATCGTGAAGCCCCTCCTCGTCAGATAAATACAGCGAGTCGGTGCTCGCTACTGCAGGTTGGGATGAGGCCATTCCGGCCATGAAACCCGAGGGAAAATTCTAGGTGTGTTGTACAATGAATGAAATGTGTAATTTTACTTATTTTTAATTTTATTAATTTATTCTATTTATTTTTCAGGTCCTGGCAAGTTGGAGGAAGTTATACTAAGGCCCCATGCACAAACGGAGTCTAAATATTAAAAGGAAAGCAAATAAAAAATAAAATATTTTTCATATATTGTTCAGAGTCCCCTTAATCAATGAAATATGGGTGGGTGGGCGGGCAAAATTTTTGATTTTTTCTGTTTCAGAACGCCGGGAGTGGTCGCAATCGACGCGGCGGGCCGAGATAAGCTCGACCAGCAAGAAAAACAGGTAAGTACCAGTATAAAATTTTAAGTTATAAGCAAAAAAGTGTGATTTTTATGAAATTTTCAGAGTTAATTGATGAAAAAATTAATTTTGCGTATAGGACGCCTGCTAAATCTATGGGGAACTCTAAAGGTGTGCAGCAGCAACAATTTAAGGACAAAAGGAATAAATTTGGTAAGTGAATTGAAGTTTAGATACGTGGTTAGGTTAGGTTAGGTTAGGTTAGGTTAGGTTAGGTTAGGTTAGGTTAGGTTAGGTTAGGTTAGGTTAGGTTCCCCCCCGACGTGTTGCCACCTTGCCGTGGTGGGGGGGCTTGCGTGTCTCGATGATCCCCAAGGCTATACCGGCCAGGGCCACCCATACCGGGCAGGCTTGGGGTGAGGGATCTGACGAAGAGCAACACACTCCCTTCCTTATCCTTTCCTTCTTTCCACTTCCCATCCCTAAAGGGCGGTTCTGCTCCGACCCATCATCCTTTCCCTTTCCTTCCCCCTTTTCCTTGGTCATTCCGACGCGGAGGGAGCGGCGGGTCTGGTGTGTACTTACAATACCACCAGACACGGCCTTTTTCAAGGCCACCGTCGGTCAACCCGTTCCTCAACGATGGCAGGAGGCCTATGTGGAGCGGGGGGCCTGGCCTTTACCGGTTGGGTCTGCGAGGAAGAAAACCTCAATAAAAAATTACCCTAACCCTAAGTGGCGGCGCGCCGCGAGAGGGTGAGTGGCAGCAGGGAGTGCTGTTCCTAGCGCGTTCCCCGCGTTGGCACCGGCCGACACCAATTGCGGGTTACACGAGGCTTGCTCAGGTGCAGGGGCACCGCCTGAGTCGACTGTCTATCCCCATTACTCGTGGGAACTATAATGAATCTAAATTTAAATAATGAAAATACAATAAGAGATGAAGGAGAAAGAGGAGAAGAGGAGAAGGAGAAAAAGATGAAGGACGTGACTAGTGAGGAGGTACAGGAAATGGATATGGAGAGCGATGTGCGAGAGTTGCGTGTCCTGGTGACACGACTGACTGACACCGATACGGACTGCAGTCTACGCAGCGTATCATCGCTGGGAAAGAGGAGTCCTGACCGCTTCTATAGGAAGCGGTCAGCAATGTCGGACGAAGACGAGGAGGAAATAATGTCGCCGCCCAAGGGAGCGGCGCATAAAACCAAGAGGAAGAGAGGCCGGCCGCCCACCACGGGCCAATACGTCGGCCTGGCGGAGGCAAAGGCGCAGTTGAATGCCGCAAAAGCGGACGAGCTGCGCCTTGAGGTGGAGGAGAAAATGGTTGGCATGACGAGGACTCTTCGTGAGTCCAGGGCCGCATGCCAACATGGCTTCTCCCAGCCCAATTCTGGAGAGGACACAGCGCAGACTATGTCTGCACTGAATAAAATTGTGATGGACGCCGCAGACATGGTCATCAAAGTGGCTGTGACGTCCAAAAATTTAAAAGGACCAACGGTGAAGGCCCTAAAGATCGCGGCGGACACAATTAAGGACGCAACCGCCGGTCTTAGGGCCCGAACCATGACAGAGGAGTTGGCAAGGCTGGAGTCGGCCAACTCGCAGCTCAGTGGCCAGTTGCAGGAGCTCCGCAAAGAGGTGGCCGAGTTGCGGCGGCAGCCGGTGGCGATGCCCGCTCCCTGCATCAAAGAAATGATGGAGGAGGTCTCGCGTGAGAGTGTCGCCCGATTCAGCGCGATGCTCAATGCGAGACTGGAGGGCATAGAGGATCGCCTCTTGCCAGAGCAGCGCCTTAGGCCGTCTCTGGCAGCGGACAGGAGGAGGGCGGAAGAGGCTGCGGCGAAGGAGTCACCGCAGCCCTCTACTTCCATCGCGCCTGCCACCTCGGAGGGACCGCCGTCGTCCAAGGCCAAAGCAGCTGCTCAGCCGCCGCCGTCTAAGTCGGCTGCCCGGCCGCCACCTGCCTCCACCGCCCAGCCTACCAAGGGTGGCAAGGGTAAGGGGAAGGGAAAGATGTCGGCGGCTGCAAGAGAGGCTAGGGGAGGGAAGCCCAGGGACTCCAGTCCATATATGCCGGCGCCTCCACCCCCACCGTTGGAGAAGGAGTGGTCGGAGGTGGTCGCCGGGGGCTCCAAGAAGGCTGCCAAAAAATCGGCGGCGGCGGCTGGCAAAACTGCGCCCTCCAGCCAAGTGCCGGCAAATAAGAAGGCAGCGGCGAAACTCCGCCCTCCGCGTACGGCTGCGGTGATTCTCACCCTGCAACCGGGCGCAATCGAGAAGGGGGCCACGTACCGGTCCGTCCTCGTCGAGGCCCGTAGTTGCTTGGACAACTACGAGGGCCTCGGGATCGAGGAACTGCGCTCGAGGACGACGGCCACCGGTGCCCGCATGCTCGAAGTTTTGGGCAGTGCGGGCCCCGAAAAGGCAGACTCCCTGGCTACCAAGCTCAGGGAGGTCCTGAGCGCGGACCTGGTGCGTGTGTCGCGCCCGGTTAAACGGACGGAAGTGAGAGTCACCGAATTGGATGACTCCATCACCGAAGCGGAGGTGGTGTCAGCCGTTGCCAACCTGGGAGGGTGCTCCGCCGCCGACATCAAGGCGGGGGTCATAGGGGAGTCTGGGTCCCTGTGGCTCAGCTGCCCAACGGGGGCTGCCAAAAAGGTGGTAGCCCTCGGTCGCGTAAGGGTCGGCTGGGTGTCAGCCCGCGTGGCGTTACTTGCCGCCAGGCCTACCAGGTGCTTCCGGTGCCTGGAGGTCGGACATCTCGGCGGCAAGTGCCAGTCCCAAGTGGACCGCAGCGGTCTCTGCTACCGCTGCGGAAAAGAGGGCCACCGGGCGCGGGACTGTAAGGCGGAGCCCAGCTGCCCTCTTTGCGTGGCGGCTCACCCTCTGGGCGGCAATGGGTGCCTCAATGGCCCCAAGCCCGGGCCCAAAAAGCCCGCCCCCTCCGGGGGATCTCCCCCAGAGGGGAAAAAGAAGAAGAAGCGGAAGACCAGGGACCCGGTAGCCCCTGAGCCTACCCAGCGCCCAGACGGCGCAGAGATGGAGCCCATGGAGACGGGTAGTTAATGCCCGTCTGGCCCCTACTGCAGGCGAACATCAACCACTCCGCGAGGGCCCAGGACTTATTGGTCCAGACCCTGGCGGAGTGGGAGATAAAAGTCGCCGTGGTCGCCGAACCCTACTATGTCCCCGCCCGTGATGACTGGGTTGGGGACCGGGAGGACTCGGTGGCCATCGTCGCCCAGACGTCCATCGGTGCTCCGCCCTTCAAACGCGTATTGAGGGGTCGGAGCTGGGTGATGGCCGTCGTGGGCGACGTTGCAGTAGTGGGGGTGTACTTTTCACCCAATCGGAGTCTCGCCGAATTCGAGCAGATGCTCGTCGAGGTCGGGGCTCTGATTGGGCAGGTATCCCCCCACCCCGTGCTAGTCGCCGGAGATTTCAACGCCAAATCAACGGCGTGGGGATCTCCGAGGACGGATGCACGGGGGGAGGCGTTGGAGGAGTGGGCCATCTCTGTCGGGCTGGCCGTCCTCAACACCGGGTCGGAGGACACGTGCGTGCGACAACAGGGTGGGTCGATAGTCGACGTTACGTTCGCGTCGGCCCCCCTGGTGCGCCGTGTCCGGCACTGGAGGGTGATGGTGGACGTGGAGACACTATCGGATCATCGTTACATCCGATTCGATGTCTCCGCGCTCCCCATCGACCCGGGACGGAGCAGTGCCGGATCTCCCCCCGGTGTGGGGGACGGCCCGCGATGGGTGCTGGGTCGCCTCGACAGGGAGCTCGCCGGGGAAGCGGCCGTCCTCGAGTCGTGGACCCAGGGACTCGTCCCTCTGGCGGACGTGGATGAGGAGGTGGAGCACCTCGGCGTGTCGCTCGCTCGCATTTGCGATGCGGCCATGCCGAGGGCGAGGCCCCTCCCGCCACGGCGCTCGGTGTACTGGTGGCGCCCGGAGCTCCGCCAATTGCGCGAGGCGTGCAATGCGGCGCGCCGCCGGTACACCCGGTGCAGGAGGAGACGGGTCCTGGACCACGAGGAGGAGCAGACCTCGTACGCCGCCCTCAGGGCCGCGCGCATGACCTTTCAGGTCGCGATTGCGCAGGCCAAGGAGGCGGCGTGGGAGGAGTGGCTGGAGATGATCGACAGGGATCCATGGGGGAGGCCGTACAAGGTGGTGCGCAAAAAGCTGCGCCCCTGGGCCCCCCCCCTGACGACTAGTCTCCAGCCCGAGCTCCTCGAGGAGGTGGTGGACGGCCTCTTCCCACGGCGAGGGGAATGGGCGCCCCCTGCGATGGGGGGATCTCCGCCGGCGCGAGTCGCCGAGGCGGATACCCCGGCACCAGAAGTGTCAGGGGCCGAATTCGGGGCGGCCGTTCTTAGACTTAAGTCGAAGAAGACCGCCCCGGGCCCAGACGGAGTGCCGGGGAGCGCGTTGGCGATCGCGCTGGAGGAGATCGGAGAGAGGGTGAGGTCCCTCTTCACCGCGTGCCTGGTGCGGGGTCGGTTCCCCAGGAGGTGGAAAACGGGCAAGCTCGTCCTGATCCAGAAGGACGGGCGCCCGGCCGAGCAGCCGTCGGCGTATCGCCCGATCGTGCTGCTCGACGAGGTGAGCAAGTTGTTCGAGCGTGTGCTCGCTGCTCGCCTCGTCGAGAGCATGGATCCGGGCCTCTCCGACGCGCAGTTCGGCTTCCGCCGGGGTCGATCGACCCTGGACGCGATCGCGCGGGTGAGGGACCTCGCCGAGGAGGCCACCTCCCGGGGCGGTGTGATGTTTGCGGTGTCCTTAGACATCCGCAACGCTTTCAACACACTGCCCTGGGAGACGGTGAAGAGGGCTCTGCAGTACCATGGTGTGCCAGGGTATCTGCAGAGGGTCGTGGCCGACTACTTCGTCGGGAGAGCGGTGGTCTTCCCGACGGAGTACGGCTCCGGGAGGAGGGAAATGGCGTGCGGTGTTCCACAGGGATCGGTTCTGGGTCCGCTCCTGTGGAACATCGGCTACGACTGGGTGCTGCGTGGGGTCATGTTGCGGGGGGTCGGCGTCACATGTTACGCCGACGATACCCTCGTCTCGGCCTGCGGCGGCACCTATCGTGAAGCGTCCCTCCTCGCCACGGCGGGCGTGGCCCAGGTGGTGGCCAGGATTCGCGCCCTGGGACTCGAGGTTGCTCTCCAAAAATCGGAAGCACTCGTGTTCCATGGGCCGCGAAGAGCGCCACCACCTGGGGCCACGATTATGGTGGGCGGAACCTCCATCGCCGTCGGGTCGACGATGAAGTACCTGGGACTCGTCCTCGACGGTCGATGGAGGTTCGAGGAACACTTCCGGCGGTTGGCCCCCAAGTTAGTGGCCACCGCTGGAGCCCTGGGGCGGTTGCTCCCAAATATGGGAGGTCCCGGAGGAGCCTGCCGACGCCTCTACACCGGTGTGGTGCGCTCCATGGCGCTCTACGGAGCGCCGATATGGGCAGGAGCCATGAGCGCCCGAAATCTGGCAGCGCTGCGACGTCCGCAGCGTGCCATGGCGCTCAGGGTGGCCCGGGCGTACCGCACCGTGTCGGGTGTCGGCGCGTGTGTGCTCGCCGGTACTCCGCCGTGGGACCTCGATGCTGAGGTTCTCGCGGCGGTGTACTGGCGAGCGAAGGCGGAGGAGGCCGAGGGGGGCCGTCCACATGCGCGTGAGGTGGCGCGCTGGAGGGAGGACGCTCGTCAAGTCCTCCTCCAAAAGTGGGCGGCCCGCCTCGACGAGCCCGGTTTTAGCCGGGAGCTGGTGGGGGCAGTGCGGCCCGTTCTGAAGCAGTGGCTGGAACGGGCCCACGGGGCTCTCTCCTTCCACCTGGCACAGATGCTGACCGGACATGGCTGTTTCGGTCGCTATCTGTGTCGGGTGGCGGGCAGGGAGCCCTCAGAGGAGTGCCTTCACTGCCCGGCGGGGGTCGCGGACACGGCGCAACACACGCGCGAGGCCTGCTCAGCTTGGGCTGTGCCTCGCGCCGCCCTGTCCGCGACCATTGGAGGGGACTTGTCGCTGCCGGCCGTGATCAAATCCATGGTCGACAGCGATGAGTCCTGGAAGGCGGTGGAGTCCTTCTGCGACGAAGTTATGTCGCAGAAGGAGGCGGCGGAGCGGGAGCGGGAGGATAGTGCAGACTCGCTCCCGATTCGCCGCCGAAGACGTGGCGGGCGGCGTCTGGCCTTCGCGGGCCGGATGCCGCCCTAAACGGGGGACCTGTGGGCGGTGGATCGGGGGATCCGCCGCCGACGTTAAGGGTCCCGTGCTGGAGGCGCCCAAGTATTCCTGGGCGCCTCAGCGGAGGTGGGGCGGGGCTTGGCTGTATTTCATGTGCCAAGCCCCGCCCCAAAGAGGAGGGCTCCCTGAGATAGGGAGCGGGCCGTTGGCGGGGCACGCGGTGAATATTGTTTGATCCCGCAGCCCCGCCATACGGCGGAGAAGGAATACGGTGGGGTTTTAGTGAGTAGGAGTCTCACATAACCCGGGTGCTTCCCCCGAAGTGCCCGGGTATCCATGAGGATTTCCCCACCTTAAAAAAAAAAAAAAAAAAAAAAAAAAAAAAAAAAAAAAAAAAAAAAAAAAAAAAAAAAAAAAAAAAAAAAAAAAAGGTTAGGTTAGGTTAGGTTGGTGATAACTTGGTGGTTTATTGAGTGCCCAACGATTTTATTCTCTCCATTGACTACTTGCGCGATTCCCTATCTGACGACTCTTCTTTATCTGACTATTTGGCTGGCCGACTGGACTTATCTCTTGTTTCTCGATTTGGATTTTATTTGTTTGGATTGTGTTGTTTTGTTTTTGTCTTTTTGGTGTTTTTGTTTGTGTTGTTGTCGCTTTGGAGCGCCCTTTTCGGGGTCGCTGTGGAGCGGCAGCCGCCCTCTGTCTTTTGGTGTGTTTTGTGTATCTGTCGGACGTTGCGTCCGGGAGATATTTTATATTTTGTGTTCGTTTTTGCCTCTTTTTTGTGTCAATTTATTGGCACAAAAAAGAGGTACTTTGTTGTTGGTCCCATTTGGTGGGGGTAACCCTTCTGGGGGATTTTCCGGTGCAAGGGGATAGGGGACATCCCCCCCTTTCATTTGAACCCTCTCGCGCTCCTCGGCGACCGCGGGGGGTGTGTGAAAGAGGGATTTTGTGGGGACGAGTAGCAAATTTTTTGCTATTCGTCTTCATCAGGCGCCTGGGAAAAATCCCATACATTATCTTAAATCCGGCACACCCTTGGCCGATTTTATTTGCCAATATTTTTTGGTAAATATCTTCGGTTTGGGTGGCCGGGTTTGGGATAAGTGTGGGGTTTGTTGGTTGGCGGGGCCATTATGGCCACGTCGGAAAAGAGCGGATGGATCTTTGATGGTTCATCCGACTCTGAGTTGGACCTCGACCTCGACGAGGTCTACGAGGATGATCTCCAGGGGCTTCGCTCTTCTCAACCCCTGAAAAGGGGTCGGGATGAGGAGGGTGACCCCGGGCCAGGATTGGGGCCCAAAATAAGCACGGCTCGAAGGGGGAAGGCAGGGGTCCACCTCACTTATGGGCCGGCGAAGTCAGTGACTGGGGGGGGGAGGGCCCCGCCCCCGCGTGTTGAGGAAGTGGAGGGCCCATCAGTGCCTCACCATTTGGTGAACCTGATTGGGGTCACCCGGTCGGCGGTCTACAGGATCGTCGACGGGGTGCAGAGGTCGACCAGTCTCAAGGAGGAGACGGTCGACCTCTTCAAGGAGGCAGTCCGGACGATTCTAGACGCGTTGCGTCAGATGGAGTCGTCCGAGGCAGATGAGGGGGAGGTCCGCGTTCTGCGCGACGACAACAAGAGGGTCCGCGAGCAGTGTTGCCGCCTCATCGAGGAGAAAACGGCCCTCCGTGAGGCCCTCTTGGGGAGAAAGGTCACGGACTCCCCCCCTCCTGGCGAAGCCTCCCCGGACCTGACGATTGCCGAAGCCCCCCCGGCCCCGCCGGTCGCCCAGGCGTCCCCGCCGCCCGCGGCCGCGGACCTGGCGACTTTGCTGGAGAGCATGAAGCAGAGCCTGCTAATCTCGGTGGGCAACTTAGTTGATGCCCGCCTCGAGGAGATTAGCAGCAGACTTCCTCCAGCACCAGTCAGTCGCCCGCCGCTTGCGGCGGACAAAAAGAAGGGGGCCCCACCGGCCCAGACGGCCGAAGTTGCCCCGGAGCCGGAGTTCTCCGGGGCAAGGCTTGGGGACGGGAGGCCTAAAAAGGCCTCCAAGAAGGCGACGGCCCCCCAGCCGAAAACCTACGCCTCGGCAGCCGGGTCCGCCCCGGCTCAGGAGAGAGCGCCTCACCCACCGGTCGAGCAGTCGCAGCCAGAGGGCGACTCGTTCGCCGATGTGGTGAGGCGCAAGAGGAAAGGGAAGGGGAAGGCTGCGGCCCCACCCCAACCTCCTCCCCCCCAAAAAAAGAAGACGGCACCAAAGCCGAAGGCCCCCACGGCCCCCAAGACGACAGCGGTGGTGATCACAATGCGGAGTGACATCACCACCGCTACCACGCTGCAGGCCATAATGGCCAAAGCCATAAAAGGCATAAAATTGGAGGAGCTTGGCCTGCAGCATGTCGCGGTCAGGAGCTCGGCGACCGGGGGCCGGGTTATTGAGGTTCCGGGGGAGGATAGCGGGGAGGTGGCGGACGGCCTTGCTGAGAGGCTGAGGGCAATCGTGGGGGACGTTGCCCTCATAAGCCGCCCCACCAAAATGGCCGCCATACGGGTCTCCGGACTGGATGAGTCCGCCACAAAGGAGACCCTGGCGGCCGCCGTCGCCAAGCAGGGGGGATGCGCTGAGGCGCAGGTGAGGGTGGGGGGCATTCGCCCCACGTACGAGGGTAAAATGGTTGCCCTCGTACAATGTCCGGTGGGGGTGGCGAGAGCCCTCCTACAGTGTGGTCGGATCCTGGTGGGCTGGGCGTCCGCCGGGGTCAGCCCCATCGGTCCGAGGCCCATGCGCTGTTACAGGTGCATGGGTGTCGGACACTCGAGGGCATTGTGCCCCTCCGACAAAGACCGGAGCCTGTTGTGCTATCGGTGCGGTTCGGAGGGGCACAAGTCGGCGGAGTGCCGGGAAGTTCAGGCGTGGTGTGCAGTTTGCCACCACGCTCAACTCCCGGCCGACCACATTATGGGGGGCCTTAAGTGCTCCCCACCGGAGGTACGGGGCAGGAGGGAGGGGCTGCGGCCCGCTCGCCCCAGCCAGCCCCCCCCCGTCGCTGAGGGAAGTAGCCACATGGACGTCTGAGTGCCAGGTTGGCATTCAGACGTCCTGTGGATGGACCGCGGAGCGGGTGCGCGAGGAGGTTTGCCTCGCGCGCCCCCTCCGGCCAGACGGCATGGGTTGAGAAGGCGGCGGTGCCAGTCTCAACCCATAGTGGCTGCGGGCGGAGGATGGGAGTCCTCTGCCCGCGGTTATAAGCCACTTTGCGGTCCAGGGAGATGGCCAAGCGTGCTCGGCCATCTCCCCTAGCGGGAAGCCCCGGCAACGGTGTTGTCGGGGCGCCGCCGGTTGGACACCGTGGGCAATGCTAACGCAGGTACCACGGTGTCCTACAAAAAGCCGGCATGGCGATGCACGCCCAGGTGGTTTTTAGTGGGTAGCACTCCCTACCCCTCCTCGGTTGAGGAGGGGAGGCGAGTGTAGTCCCACATAACCCTCTGCGCACTCCCATGCGCGGAGGGTATGCGTAATGCATTTTCCACCTGGTCAAAAAAAAAAAAAAAAAAAAAAAAAAGGTTAGGTTAGGTTAGGTTTTTTTTTTTTTTTTTTTTTTTTTTTTTTTTTTTTTTTTTTTTTTTTTTTTTTTTTTTGTTATGGCACGTTTATTATCGTCACTATTAATTTTGTGACGGTTTAATCTTTATATTTGTTTTACCTTTTATTACTTGTGCGTAGAAATATCTTTATTTATTTATCTTTTTAGTTTATCTGTGTGATGTTTATATATCTTTGTATCTGTATAGTTACATATATTATATATATATATATATATATATATATATATATATATATATTTTTTTTTTTTTTTTTTTTTTTTTTTTTTTTTTTTTTTCCTCATTATTTAAACTTCGTACTACCATTCCTTTTATTACAATCTATGACAATTTTTCTCGCAAATTCTAAGAACACCTCTCTGCTGTGATCCTCTTCGATTATTCTTGACAGCGTATTCTTTTCAATTTTCGTCCCTATACACTGTTCCGTGTCGTGTCTGGCTAGCCCATATTTTGGGCATTCCGTTATCAGATGACACACCGTTTCCGGAGTGTCATCGTCGCACACACAACTACCACTCTCTTTTAGTTTAAATCGACTCAGATATTCACCGAACCCACCGTGGCCGGTAAAAAGTTGGGCCATCAGGCTATCCTGTTTTATTTTGCAAAGAATTTTGTAGGCTCGATGAACATCTGAGAAGAAGATTTTAGTGACCGCTCCAGTGCTCGATTGGTCATACCGTCGCTGCCATTCATCCAGGGTGTCCCTTCTAAGATTGTATTTCACCGAGGACTGTGGGACTTTGTCGTATACGGGGGCAGTTTTCTTAAGGGTAGCTTGTTTGGCCAACATGTCTGCTCGTTCATTGCCCTCGAGTCCAATGTGGGCCTTTATCCAGAACCATCTTATTTCTAGGGAGCCCATTAGGCCCCGGATTTCGTGGACTACTGGGTTCACATTGTTAGGATCTGCCAGAGCTTGAAGTGCTGATCGGGAGTCTGAGATGATGTTTACATTTTTTGTTTTCTTACTTTTTGATACAACCTTTAAAGCCTGACAGATTGCTGTTAGCTCCGCTTGGTATACACTACAGTAGTCCGCAAGTTTAATTTTACCATTTTTGATCTCAATTCCTTCCTCCCACCAGGTAAAAGCTGCTCCCACCTTCCCATCGACTTTGCTACCGTCTGTGTAAATTTTTGGCCAGTTATTGTTTATTTCCTCTAGGTCTTTGGGGCACGTGAGCATGTCAAATTTTAATGGTATCCTCTCGGTTGGGTGTGGAAGGTCGAAAATATCTACTCTTCTTTCTATTATTCTATCTGGATAGTGGGCTAATGAGTTACCTCTCTTTGCCATATACATTTCTGCGTTCTCTTTCACCCGCAGATCTAGGGGCAGAATTCCACTAAGTAGGAGGCTGGAAGTGTAGGATACTGTACGATGTGCCTTACTTATTCTGATGGCAAATGATCTTGTTAGATTGTCGAGTCTTTTTTTGATCGTTTTTTTGTTTGCTGATAGATACCAGACACTCGCTCCGTATAAGATTATGGGCTCAATGACTGATATGTAAATTGTCCTAATGATATCGTGGTTCAGCCCCCATGTTGCTCGTGCCGCCTTAGAGACAGCTCTATAGATTTTCACCGCCTTGGATGCCACCTTTTCTATATGAGATGTGAATGTGAGATTACTGTCTATTGTGACACCCAAGACTGTGAGCTCGCTTTTTACCTCTATACGGACATTGCTAATGTATAACTCTGGTTCGGGTTGATGTTGCTTACGGGTAATTAGTATTGCTTGCGTTTTATGGGCAGCAAACTTCATTTTGTTTCTAGCTCCCCAAGCTGCCACCACGTCCAGTGCCTCGTTTATTTTCACGTTGAGGTTGGAGATCTCGTCGTCATCAGCCATTATAATAATGTCGTCGGCGAACGCCTGAATGTGTGCCTGAAGGCCTTCGGATTCTGTTAGCAGTGGGTCAAGCTGGACATTCCACAGTAGCGGACCACTGATAGAGCCCTGGACACAACCTTTTGATGTTGCTTTAGTGACCGACGCACCTGCATACTGTACTGTGACCCTACGGTCCTGTAGATAATCGTGAATTATGTCCAGGATATAGGGGTTGCACTCTTTGGTCTTAAGTTCATGTTCGATAGCAGGCCACCATGCGTTATCGAATGCACCTTCAATGTCTAGGGACACTAAAGCTACATTCTTTTTGGCTTCAAGTTTTCTTCTGATTTCTGAGATCAGATCATAAAGTGCGTCTTCAGTACTTTTTTGCGGCATAAATCCGTATTGTTTTCTATTTAGTTTATTGTGTCTCCCCAGTTCCCATGTTAGTCTTTTGGTATATAATTTTTCTACTATTTTCCCTAGCACCGGTAGAAGACCTATGGGTCTATAGGATTTGGGTTGACTGTAAGTACTTTTATTGGGCTTTCTTAAGATTCTTACTGATGCGTTTTTCCATATTGTTGGGAAGCAACCTAGTTCCAGACATTTGTTAGTTAGTGCCTTGAATATTTCGGGTTCGGTATATATTGCTCTGTAACAAATGTCTCCCGTAAGACCATCGGAGCCAGGTGCTTTGTTGGGGTTAATACTAGCTGCTGCGGATATTATTTCATGGGTCTCAAAAGGCTGAAATGTTGTATCATTTTTCTTTTGTGTCATATGCCTGAAGTGTTCATTTACGTTCATTCTAGTTTGGGTATGGGATGGGGTATCGTTTGCTACTTCGTCATCCGGGTAAAAAGTGTTTATGAGCAATTTGGCAGAGTCGTCAGGATCCAGAGTATTACCGTCTTGGTCATCCAACATCTTCTCCTCATATGCGGATTTATCATGTTTCATAATTCTGTAAGCTTTGTCCCACATTGATTCCCGAGATTGACCATTGCAAAATTCAACCCAGCTTCTGGTCTTTGATTGGGCTATTAGTGCCTTGTACCCCTCGAGTACTTCATTGTACTCTTTAACAACGAATGGTCTGCGCAGGTCACTCGCCTTACGAATTTTGTTCCTTAGTCTTATTACCTGTTGTTTTGTCTCAGTTAGATCTGCATTCCACCAGCTCAGTCGCTTCGTGCTCATTTTGTTGCTGATTTTCGGTATTGTTTTGTCACATGCTATGGTTATACTGTCAGTGTATTTATTGATGGTTTCGTTTAGTGTTTTCTTATCTCTTATTTCTGTTATAGTTACTTGGTTAATGTTGTTATCTTTAATGTTTTTTGAGAATTCCTCCCTAAAAGTAGTCCAGTCTGCCTTTTTAGTGTTGTATATTCTTGTTGTCTTTCTGTGTTGTATTTGTTCTGTCTCATTGTTTATTTTATTTAGGTTGATGTTAAAGGTAATTGCTCGATGATCGGAAGTTGTTACGAAGTTCGGATCCACTTTCCAATTCTTGATGTAGTTTATTAGAGCGGGGGTTGTTAATGTAATGTCCGGTATACTGGTATATTCTGTGTTTCTCCTTATAGTGTAAAAGGTTGGTACGCAGCCTTCGTTGACCACTTCCAGGTCAAGTTGCGATAAGGTTTCCGCGCATAACAGGCCTCGATCATCTTCCAATTCACATCCCCACCAGATACTTTTCGCGTTGCAGTCGCCTCCAAGGATGATTAATGACGTATCGAGTTCGCTGACCGTTTTTTGGAGCACCGCGAGGTAAGTATTTATATCTATATCCGGCTCCCAGTAGAAAGACACGACACCTATTCTAATCCCTCCTATGTCTATAATAACTGCAACCAAATTTTCAGTTATATATTTTTCTTTTTCAATTACAGTTACATTTGGATCGAGGACAACTACAGCGGCTTTCACCGGTTTGTTCCTGCCTGGACCTTTCTGGATCGTGCGGTAAGTTATTTTCATCTCTCCCGATGCGCCTACATATGGTTCCTGTAGTAGTGCCAGTGTATAATTGTTGGCAGTGGCCTCGCGTATACATTCATCTGTTGCCGCTGCGCCACGTCCAAGATTGCACTGCACCACTTTTAGTTTTAAGTTCTTCTTTTCAGGTGTCGTTTTTAGTTTTAAGTTTTTTGTTTCAGGGTTAAGATTCTGTTCTGCTTGGGGTAAACTGTTTGTCTGAGCCTGGGTGCCCTTAACAATAACTAATTATTGATCTAGCTAGTCGATCGAATTTTTGCCATTCTGGGCATTCTGAGCTATAGGCTGGGTGTGATCGACTGGCTCCCGACGTGCAGTTTGTGCATTTGGGCTCTGATTTCCGGGGGCATATCCTTGTGTCGTGATCCTCTGCGCAGAACCCGCATCTTTGTTGGTTTTCACAGCTTTTAGACTCATGTCCGAAGCCTAGGCATTTATAACATTGTTTTACTGGGGACTGGTCATACACACTAATAACTTGGTATCCCACTTTGATTTTGGTGTCTTTTAGATTGTGCCACACGGTAGGATCTACTTCAAGAATGACGTTTGACAGAGAGGCTTTCCTGTTTTTGGTTCTTCGTAGGACTTTAATTTTATCCTCTTTAACTGATTCTAGAGCTTTGGTGTTCTGGCGTTTTATTGCTTCAACTAGTTTATCATTACTCATGTCATTAATTACTCCAAGAAGCTTCAACTGTGGGAGCTTTGGTTCGGGTTCCATGACTGAGTATTCTGAGCTCAGATGTTTTATGGCCTCTGTCATTTTCTTCTTGTCATCATCCGTTTCGACTGTAAGAACAACTTTGCTATTTCGACCTTTTCGGAGCCCTTGGACTGCCACTCCCATCTCTACTACGTCCACTCCCTTCTTTATAGCGTCTATGATGTCATCGCCAGATTTGCGGGGGTCGATTGACTCAATGACAACTGCTCTACGAGGAGTAGAGAGAATTGAAGCATATGTGGGTCTCGGTTTTGGTATATTGCTAGCAAATACTCTGGATGTAGACTCGGCCGACTGTACTGTGCTGCGCAGTGCTGTGATGTCCTCAGCCATGGTGCCGAGTACGGCTTTGTCTGTCTCGCGATGCTCATGTTGTGCCTGACATAGTTTTTTAATATCGGCAATTTCCTTCGCAATTTGGTGAATCTGTGCATCTAAGTTAGCCGGCGGCTCCATTTCCAGAGTCAGGGGGCCCGCGCGGCTCACAGTCTCCTTTTCACGAGAATTGCCTGCCACTGCAAGGTCCTTGTCGCTAGAGTCCAGGACAGGCATGATGGTGTGCAGTTTGTCGCGGGTGGCCAACTCAATTTCGTTTACAGCTTTAAGGATCAAAAGCTTATTTCGGGATGTTACGCTCTTCCCCTCTTGGACGGCTTTATTGATGCAGTCACAGAGTGTGTGGATTGTGTTCTTAAAACCATCAATGCTGGAAATATCTGCACTAGCAACTGGTAGAACTATTTCCTCTTTTTTGGTGGTCTGGGGTTTTGCTTTTCGCACAACTTTGGTTTGTATAGGGGGGCTTTCTATGGAGGCCTTCGTTGCCTCTGCTTTTTGTACAGGTGCCAACTTTGTTTGTGCCTTTCGAGGCTCCACTGGTGAGACATTTTTAGGAGCAACGGGAGGATTTGATCTCAGTGTTGGCTTGTTATGTTCCATCTCTAGGCTTTTCCTGACGCTAGTCGTGCTGTTTTTCCCGTCAGGGGGGACCGTATTTGCGCTTGTTGAGGCTTCTTCGCTTCTAATGGGTGGTTTGGCAATTTTAGTGGGTGTTCTGTATCCAAACATATTTAACTGTGTTCGAAACTCAAGTAAAAACCGTTAAAGAGACTTACTATTACGTATTTTGCAAGTTAAAAAATATTTCAAAATAAATCGAAATTCACCAAAATGTACCGACTCTTGGTAGTAAATGAAATACAGGTGGGTGGGCGGGCAAAATTTTTGATCGGAGAGTGCCGCCCGAGGTGTCGTTCGACGCGGCTCGACGAGGGGCACTCAAAACAAAAGGAAAAAAGGTAAGCTACTATATAAGAATTTGGAAAAAATTGAAAAAATGTGAAAAAAATTGCGATTTTACTAAGTTATTGTGAATTAAAAATTTATTTTTGTATGAAAGGGGCAAGGCACGATCGGAGAAGCGTCACGGCGTCGAAATATCAACTATAATGGCAAAAAGAAGCAGGTGGAAATGTCAACTTTAACTTTTCGAACTAATATTTGTATAGAGAAAATTCACCGCTTAGGTAGACTTTTGGTAGGTATGTTAATGAAAATCTTTTATTTTTCAGGTTCTACGGATCGGAGAGTGCCGCCCGAGGTGTCGTTCGACGCGGCTCGACGAGGGGCACTCAAAACAAAAGGAAAAAAGGTAAGCTACTATATAAGAATTTGGAAAAAATTGAAAAAATGTGAAAAAATTTGCGATTTTACTAAGTTATTGTGAATTAAAAATTTATTTTTGTATGAAAGGGGCAAGGCACGATCGGAGAAGCGTCACGGCGTCGAAATATCAACTATAATGGCAAAAAGAAGCAGGTGGAAATGTCAACTTTAACTTTTCGAACTAATATTTGTATAGAGAAAATTCACCGCTTAGGTAGACTTTTGGTAGGTATGTTAATGAAAATCTTTTATTTTTCAGGTTCTACGGATCGGAGAGTGCCGCCCGAGGTGTCGTTCGACGCGGCTCGACGAGGGGCACTCAAAACAAAAGGAAAAAAAGGTAAGCTACTATATAAGAATTTGGAAAAAATTGAAAAAATGTGAAAAAATTTGCGATTTTACTAAGTTATTGTGAATTAAAAATTTATTTTTGTATGAAAGGGGCAAGGCACGATCGGAGAAGCGTCACGGCGTCGAAATATCAACTATAATGGCAAAAAGAAGCAGGTGGAAATGTCAACTTTAACTTTTCGAACTAATATTTGTATAGAGAAAATTCACCGCTTAGGTAGACTTTTGGTAGGTATGTTAATGAAAATCTTTTATTTTTCAGGTTCTACGGATCGGAGAGTGCCGCCCGAGGTGTCGTTCGACGCGGCTCGACGAGGGGCACTCAAAACAAAAGGAAAAAAGGTAAGCTACTATATAAGAATTTGGAAAAAATTGAAAAAATGTGAAAAAATTTGCGATTTTACTAAGTTATTGTGAATTAAAAATTTATTTTTGTATGAAAGGGGCAAGGCACGATCGGAGAAGCGTCACGGCGTCGAAATATCAACTATAATGGCAAAAAGAAGCAGGTGGAAATGTCAACTTTAACTTTTCGAACTAATGGTTAGGTTAGGTTAGGTTAGGTTAGGTTAGGTTAGGTTAGGTTAGGTTAGGTTAGGTTAGGTTAGGTTAGGTTAGGTTTTTTTTTTTTTTTTTTTTTTTTTTTTTCGGGCTATTTGGTTCAGGATGACCAGCCCCCGCTTGGGATACGGGCGACTGGGTCCATTTCTTAACTTTTAAGTTTTGTATTAAATTGTAATTTTACTTGGTTCAATTTGGTATTTAAAGGTGCCATGTGGTTCGAATATATATTTATATTTCACGATTATATATTGTATATAAACGTGACATATAATATTTATTTATCTTATAGTATATATTTTGTACGAATATACATATATGAATATATTTAAGAATTTATTTAGGTATCATTAAACTTTTTTAGGCTATTTATGATTTTATTTATAAAGTTGATAAATGATTCTGTTGTTGATTCCTTTTTATTTATTTCTTTGATTTTATATGGGTCTATATTAAAATTGTTGCAGATTGTTTCGTGGTTATATCTTTCTATGGTGTATTTAGGGCAATGTTTTAATAGGTGTGTGAATGATTGTGTTGTTGTATTGTCACATGGACACAGGTCATTTTCTGTAATCTTAAACCGATAGAGGTATTCCTTATTATACCCGTGTCCAGTGAGTAATTGGGTTATTTGAAAGGAGGTTTTCATGTTACTTCTTGCCTGTCTTATTGAGTCTATATCAGGTAGCCAGTGCTTTAAATGCTCTCCTGTGGCTGATGTCGTGTATACTTTGTTGCTTTCAGTGTCACTTTCTTGCTTTCTGAAATATTTGTAGTGGCTTAGGGGAAAATTGCTATATTCTGGCGCTTTATGTAGAGTGGCGGCGGTTTTCGCCGCTTGGTCAGCCTCTTCATTTCCCATATTGCCACAGTGCGCTTTTACCCAAACTAGTTTTATTTGTCCATTATCATTGTTCTCGATGGTTCTAATATTCTGTTGTATTTGATGTATTGTGCGGTTTAGGCTATTGCAGTTTTCTATTTCTTTAAGTGCTGATTTGGAGTCTGTTAGGATTATGGCATTATTTATTTTATTGGTAACGCAGTGTGTGATGGCTTTCTTTATAGCTACGCATTCCGCTTGGAATACAGAGCAGCTACTATGAAGTTTGATGCGATGGGTTATCTTTTTGCCATTAGGATAGTAAATTACTGCAGCGGCACCCACTAGTCCGTCGTGCTTACTACCATCTGTATAAATTTTTGTTATTTCAGGTGAGTCAATAAGATTGCTTGTATCATCTGTAATTTCTAATATTGTTCTTATTTTCGTTCTCAAACTAGGGTGTGGGAGCTGTGAAATGTTTACGGGTTTATCTAAAGTTATGTCATCTGGTAAGTACTTTGAGGTTCCTTGTCGTTTCGTTTTTTGTATGTCTGCAGTTTCTTTTACTTTAATATCAAGTGGAGTTAAGTTGGCCAATGCTATTGATGCTGTTGTAGAAATTGTGCGGAATCCCCTTATAATTTTGATCGCGAATCCTCTTTGAAGTTTCCGCAACGCGTATTTAATTTTTTCATAATGTGTAGATTTACTCCATATCTCGGCGGCATATGTAATTATGGGTTCAATGACGTGTTCATATATAATGGCAACATTTTCAGACTGTACTCCCCAAGTGGGTCGCACAAATTGACTTAGTTTTTGGTATATCCTTTGAGCTTTTAATATTGCGTATTCTGCGTGTTTTATGAATTTTAGATTTTTGTCCATTATTATTCCTAACAGTTTGAATTGGTCGCTGAATGTAATCTGAATCTGGTCTATTGTGATGTTTGCAATTTTGGCTTTAGGTGTGTTTGTTATCATGTGTGTTTTTTCTGGGCTGAATGTAAGTTTATTTTGTCTCCCCCATTGTGCGATTTTCTTGAGTTCATTATTTGTTGTGGTTTCTAATTGTTGTACAGTTTTTCCAGTAGTGATTAGTAGTACATCGTCTGCATATGCTTGTATATGGCAATCATCAGTGTTGGGGGTGTCCAGCAGGTCATCCATGATCATGTTCCAGAAGATCGGTCCTAAGACCGATCCTTGGATGCATCCGCGCGATAGTGTTTTGATGATTGTGGCATCTGAGTAGTTGAGGATGACATTTCTATCAGTGATGTAGCTTCTTATAATTTTATACAGGTTTGCTGGACATTTCATCAGATGGAGTCTGTTCATGATAGCTGGCCACCATGCATGGTCAAAGGCCCCTTTGATATCTAAAGATGTTGCTATCACAAGCTTCTTTTCGCGTTTTGCTTTTTCCATCTTGTCGATAGCCACATGTAGGGCATCCGTTGTCGACGTTTGTTGCTTGAAACCAAATTGTTTGTTATTCATTTTCCCGGTAGCGTGCATGTGGTATGTGAGTCGTTTAGATATAAGTTTTTCTAGCAATTTGCCGAAGACATTAATCAATCCTATAGGACGATAGGAATTAATGTCTGTGTAATCAGTCTTATTTGGTTTTGGGATTGTTTTAATGAATGCAGTCTTCCATTGAGTAGGGAAATATGAGATATTAAGACATCTGTTTAGAAGTTTTGTAAACAGAGAGGGGTAACATTGTATAAATTGAGAACAAATATCGGATGTGAGGTGGTCCACACCAGGGGCTTTCTTTGGGTTCATTTCTTCTATTGCTTCAGTCACCTCTCTTTCCGTGAATTCTGCGTCATTTTCTGTATTTGGGATAGTTTCTGCTGTAGACCTTATGGTTTTTTGATGATCGTTGTCATTTGTTTCGTCAGGGAAGAATTTATTAACTAATGCTTGAGCTGACTCAGTACTGTTATTAGTATATTGATTATTTCCTTTGTGCAGTGTAGATGGTGGTTCTGGCTGTGGGGTGTTTTTTAATAATCTATTTGTAAGTGACCAAACATCCTCCTTTCCTTGCTTGGTACAGAATTCACGGAAGTTTTCAGTAGACGCTTTTCTGATAGCTGCGACATATTTTTCACGTGCTTCTTGTTTCTCTTTTAGGATATTTGTTAAATCTTTGTTAGTTCTTTTAAGATCACGGAGCCGATGGTGCAGGTGTATTACATTTTGTTTTAGGTCCTCGAGTTCAGTGCTCCACCACGGTATTTTATGTTTAAGGACTTTTCTTTTTATGGTTTTGTTGCAAGCATTGGATATTGATGATATTATGTCTCCTATGAATATGTCTATCTCTATTCTTTCTAGTATTTCAGGATTCACTTGATCTAGTTGTTTTTTGATTATTTCTTGTTTTATTGCTTCAGTGACTTCTTTCCAATTGACATGTTGTGTGTTATAGCGAAAGGTTGTGGAGTTATTTTTCTTATTTGGTGTATTTTTCTTTAGGTCGATGCGGAAGGTGATAGCATGGTGGTCTGAGGTAGGTGTCGGGTCATTGTCGACTTGCCAGTCTTTGATGTGATTGTTAAAGTTATTGGATGTAAGTGTTAGATCAATTATTGATGATCTGGGTACTCCGTGTGTGACAGTTTCGAATGTTGGATCCTTTCCAATGTTACATATGTCTAGGTCGTTTGTTGTTATTAGATTCATGATTTCTTTTCCCCTTTTATTGGCACACTGGGAACCCCACATTTCATGCCATCCGTTTAGATCCCCACATATGAGATGTCTGGAGTTAGGAGTATTTCTTAAGAACATCTCCAAGCGTCCAATGGTGCCGTTTACGTCTGTGTCAGGTTCTACATAAATGCTGTAAACGTATAAATTTCCCGTTTTGAGTGTGAACTGTACAATGCATAGGTTTGAGGATGAATATTTAACTATTCCAAGTGTAGCAGCTAATCCAGTTTTAACAGCAATGCATGCTTTAGTAGTTTGGCTACCGGGAAATTGATAAATATCATAGCCGTTTATTTTATTTAGCACATTTGTTTTTCCAGTATATGGTTCAGTGATACAAATTATTTTAGTGTCATGTTTAATGATATATTGAGTCATTTCCTTGGTTGCGGTGTAGCCTCGCCCCAGATTGCATTGTAGTACAGATAGCGAGTTATTTTGGGAATTCATTGCTGACAAGTGCCGTAGTCAGTTGACTCTTCTACTTTATTTTTGGCGATTATTAGGCGAGGGCAAAGTTTGTGACTGTTTGCTGGGTGTTTGGTGTCAATGTGAGAACCGGTTCTATTGTTATGTTTAATGCAGTTGAAACAGTTATTTCTGTCCGATTGTTCTCTGTGGGGGCAAGTGCCGAGTTGGTGTTCCTCGGACGCGCAATAAACGCAAGGGTGAACAGTTGCGGTACACTTGTTACCCGTGTGACCGAACTGTAAGCACTGGCGGCACTGTATGAAGCGCGAGAAGGGTCCTATATAGACGCGCTGGTGGTCGACTGCCACTCTCTCTAGTCCGAGAATTCTGGCGTATTCAGATGGGCGCACCTCCAGTATCGCGTTGTAGAGTGCCTCGTTTCTATTTGTGTTGAGGAAGCAGAGTCTAAGTGCCTCCGCGGGGATTGAGTTTTGGTAGCTGATTATATCGATTAATTCTTCTTTGGCTGTTTTCTTGCTGATTCCTTTCAGAATTACTAAGGGTGGCCGCCTCTTTGCCTCTTCTGCTTGGAGTTCCTTAGTATTATTAACAGCTTTTATAATTTTTTCGCACTGTTGATTATTGTCGAATTCGACGAATAATCTTCCTTTGGCGACAGGCTTTACTTTGACTGGGGCAAACTTTTGATTTTTGAACGATATCTGGTTCCTCCAAGTATCGAGTACTTTTTCAGATTCAGAGGGATCGTTAGGGGTAACAATAATACCAGGCTTTTGGGTTTTTGGAACAGGGGGTGGTGCAACAGTAACCGCTGCGTAGGTGAGTTGTTGTTTCGTAATCTGAGCGGTGAGTTGTTCGACCTTTTTGCTGACACCGTCTATGATGTCCTGTTTGAGCGTTTGGAAATCTTCGCGAGATGTTATTTGAGGTGGTGGAGTGAAGGGCAACTCCGTTTGATAAGCGATAGTGGCTTTATAAATTTCCTCAGCCGCCGCTCGAATGGCCTGTTTGTTTTTGGAGGTGACGCTCTTACCTTCGTTAACCGCTTGAGTAATTTTTTCCGATAATTTAAGAATAAGTTCTGTGTAAGGGTTTGTATTGACAATTTCAGTGTGTTCTGGCTGTTCAGGACTGGCCATTTTGCAGACTCATCCAAGCGAATAACAGATAATCACGAAATGAATCAATTTAGGGCCTAAAAATGAAAATGATTTTTTCTCAAATTGTATAAAGTCCTCTTATCAAATGAAAAACGGGTGGGTGGGCGGGCAAAATTTTTCAAAATTTTGGTCGCAGATCAACCCGAGTGGTCTCTAAAGACGCGCCTCGTCCAGGGCAATCTACTACGGTGAAAACTAGAGCAGAAACTATTATATTTAGTGTGAAAATTAGCAAAATGTAGAATTTATGTGTATTTTTAATCAAAAAATTTTTATTTTACAGGTATGGAGAGTCGGAGATCGCCGCGGAAGGCGGCAGACAACGTGTCTCGCCGAGAAGCAGCGGATCGTGCAGAGAACAAAGTCAGTTGCAGAAGAAAATTTTTAATGAATTTAAATTTAAGTGAAATTTTATGTGAATTTTCAAGGAAAAATATTTTTATACTATGGCAGCAAAGAAAATGAAGATGGTGGCAAGAAAGAGGGCAAAAAGTTAACAATATTAGCAGAAAGAAGTACGCGAATATCTCAATTAAAAGTATCAAAGTTGGTGAAAAATTCTAAGTTTCTTATAGCTTAGGTAGACTTTTTGATAGTATGGAAATTAAACAATTTGAAATAACTTGCAAAATTTTGGTCGCAGATCAACCCGAGTGGTCTCTAAAGACGCGCCTCGTCCAGGGCAATCTACTACGGTGAAAACTAGAGCAGAAACTATTATATTTAGTGTGAAAATTAGCAAAATGTAGAATTTATGTGTATTTTTAATCAAAAAATTTTTATTTTACAGGTATGGAGAGTCGGAGATCGCCGCGGAAGGCGGCAGACAACGTGTCTCGCCGAGAAGCAGCGGATCGTGCAGAGAACAAAGTCAGTTGCAGAAGAAAATTTTTAATGAATTTAAATTTAAGTGAAATTTTATGTGAATTTTCAAGGAAAAATATTTTTATACTATGGCAGCAAAGAAAATGAAGATGGTGGCAAGAAAGAGGGCAAAAAGTTAACAATATTAGCAGAAAGAAGTACGCGAATATCTCAATTAAAAGTATCAAAGTTGGTGAAAAATTCTAAGTTTCTTATAGCTTAGGTAGACTTTTTGATAGTATGGAAATTAAACAATTTGAAATAACTTGCAAAATTTTGGTCGCAGATCAACCCGAGTGGTCTCTAAAGACGCGCCTCGTCCAGGGCAATCTACTACGGTGAAAACTAGAGCAGAAACTATTATATTTAGTGTGAAAATTAGCAAAATGTAGAATTTATGTGTATTTTTAATCAAAAAATTTTTATTTTACAGGTATGGAGAGTCGGAGATCGCCGCGGAAGGCGGCAGACAACGTGTCTCGCCGAGAAGCAGCGGATCGTGCAGAGAACAAAGTCAGTTGCAGAAGAAAATTTTTAATGAATTTAAATTTAAGTGAAATTTTATGTGAATTTTCAAGGAAAAATATTTTTATACTATGGCAGCAAAGAAAATGAAGATGGTGGCAAGAAAGAGGGCAAAAAGTTAACAATATTAGCAGAAAGAAGTACGCGAATATCTCAATTAAAAGTATCAAAGTTGGTGAAAAATTCTAAGTTTCTTATAGCTTAGGTAGACTTTTTGATAGTATGGAAATTAAACAATTTGAAATAACTTGCAAAATTTTGGTCGCAGATCAACCCGAGTGGTCTCTAAAGACGCGCCTCGTCCAGGGCAATCTACTACGGTGAAAACTAGAGCAGAAACTATTATATTTAGTGTGAAAATTAGCAAAATGTAGAATTTATGTGTATTTTTAATCAAAAAATTTTTATTTTACAGGTATGGAGAGTCGGAGATCGCCGCGGAAGGCGGCAGACAACGTGTCTCGCCGAGAAGCAGCGGATCGTGCAGAGAACAAAGTCAGTTGCAGAAGAAAATTTTTAATGAATTTAAATTTAAGTGAAATTTTATGTGAATTTTCAAGGAAAAATATTTTTATACTATGGCAGCAAAGAAAATGAAGATGGTGGCAAGAAAGAGGGCAAAAAGTTAACAATATTAGCAGAAAGAAGTACGCGAATATCTCAATTAAAAGTATCAAAGTTGGTGAAAAATTCTAAGTTTCTTATAGCTTAGGTAGACTTTTTGATAGTATGGAAATTAAACAATTTGAAATAACTTGCAAAATTTTGGTCGCAGATCAACCCGAGTGGTCTCTAAAGACGCGCCTCGTCCAGGGCAATCTACTACGGTGAAAACTAGAGCAGAAACTATTATATTTAGTGTGAAAATTAGCAAAATGTAGAATTTATGTGTATTTTTAATCAAAAAATTTTTATTTTACAGGTATGGAGAGTCGGAGATCGCCGCGGAAGGCGGCAGACAACGTGTCTCGCCGAGAAGCAGCGGATCGTGCAGAGAACAAAGTCAGTTGCAGAAGAAAATTTTTAATGAATTTAAATTTAAGTGAAATTTTATGTGAATTTTCAAGGAAAAATATTTTTATACTATGGCAGCAAAGAAAATGAAGATGGTGGCAAGAAAGAGGGCAAAAAGTTAACAATATTAGCAGAAAGAAGTACGCGAATATCTCAATTAAAAGTATCAAAGTTGGTGAAAAATTCTAAGTTTCTTATAGCTTAGGTAGACTTTTTGATAGTATGGAAATTAAACAATTTGAAATAACTTGCAAAATTTTGGTCGCAGATCAACCCGAGTGGTCTCTAAAGACGCGCCTCGTCCAGGGCAATCTACTACGGTGAAAACTAGAGCAGAAACTATTATATTTAGTGTGAAAATTAGCAAAATGTAGAATTTATGTGTATTTTTAATCAAAAAATTTTTATTTTACAGGTATGGAGAGTCGGAGATCGCCGCGGAAGGCGGCAGACAACGTGTCTCGCCGAGAAGCAGCGGATCGTGCAGAGAACAAAGTCAGTTGCAGAAGAAAATTTTTAATGAATTTAAATTTAAGTGAAATTTTATGTGAATTTTCAAGGAAAAATATTTTTATACTATGGCAGCAAAGAAAATGAAGATGGTGGCAAGAAAGAGGGCAAAAAGTTAACAATATTAGCAGAAAGAAGTACGCGAATATCTCAATTAAAAGTATCAAAGTTGGTGGGTTAGGTTAGGTTAGGTTAGGTTAGGTTAGGTTAGGTTAGGTTAGGTTAGGTTAGGTTCCCCCCCGACGTGTTGCCACCTTGCCGTGGTGGGGGGGCTTGCGTGTCTCGATGATCCCCAAGGCTATACCGGCCAGGGCCACCCATACCGGGCAGGCTTGGGGTGAGGGATCTGACGAAGAGCAACACACTCCCTTCCTTATCCTTTCCTTCTTTCCACTTCCCATCCCTAAAGGGCGGTTCTGCTCCGACCCATCATCCTTTCCCTTTCCTTCCCCCTTTTCCTTGGTCATTCCGACGCGGAGGGAGCGGCGGGTCTGGTGTGTACTTACAATACCACCAGACACGGCCTTTTTCAAGGCCACCGTCGGTCAACCCGTTCCTCAACGATGGCAGGAGGCCTATGTGGAGCGGGGGGCCTGGCCTTTACCGGTTGGGTCTGCGAGGAAGAAAACCTCAATAAAAAATTACCCTAACCCTAAGTGGCGGCGCGCCGCGAGAGGGTGAGTGGCAGCAGGGAGTGCTGTTCCTAGCGCGTTCCCCGCGTTGGCACCGGCCGACACCAATTGCGGGTTACACGAGGCTTGCTCAGGTGCAGGGGCACCGCCTGAGTCGACTGTCTATCCCCATTACTCGTGGGAACTATAATGAATCTAAATTTAAATAATGAAAATACAATAAGAGATGAAGGAGAAAGAGGAGAAGAGGAGAAGGAGAAAAAGATGAAGGACGTGACTAGTGAGGAGGTACAGGAAATGGATATGGAGAGCGATGTGCGAGAGTTGCGTGTCCTGGTGACACGACTGACTGACACCGATACGGACTGCAGTCTACGCAGCGTATCATCGCTGGGAAAGAGGAGTCCTGACCGCTTCTATAGGAAGCGGTCAGCAATGTCGGACGAAGACGAGGAGGAAATAATGTCGCCGCCCAAGGGAGCGGCGCATAAAACCAAGAGGAAGAGAGGCCGGCCGCCCACCACGGGCCAATACGTCGGCCTGGCGGAGGCAAAGGCGCAGTTGAATGCCGCAAAAGCGGACGAGCTGCGCCTTGAGGTGGAGGAGAAAATGGTTGGCATGACGAGGACTCTTCGTGAGTCCAGGGCCGCATGCCAACATGGCTTCTCCCAGCCCAATTCTGGAGAGGACACAGCGCAGACTATGTCTGCACTGAATAAAATTGTGATGGACGCCGCAGACATGGTCATCAAAGTGGCTGTGACGTCCAAAAATTTAAAAGGACCAACGGTGAAGGCCCTAAAGATCGCGGCGGACACAATTAAGGACGCAACCGCCGGTCTTAGGGCCCGAACCATGACAGAGGAGTTGGCAAGGCTGGAGTCGGCCAACTCGCAGCTCAGTGGCCAGTTGCAGGAGCTCCGCAAAGAGGTGGCCGAGTTGCGGCGGCAGCCGGTGGCGATGCCCGCTCCCTGCATCAAAGAAATGATGGAGGAGGTCTCGCGTGAGAGTGTCGCCCGATTCAGCGCGATGCTCAATGCGAGACTGGAGGGCATAGAGGATCGCCTCTTGCCAGAGCAGCGCCTTAGGCCGTCTCTGGCAGCGGACAGGAGGAGGGCGGAAGAGGCTGCGGCGAAGGAGTCACCGCAGCCCTCTACTTCCATCGCGCCTGCCACCTCGGAGGGACCGCCGTCGTCCAAGGCCAAAGCAGCTGCTCAGCCGCCGCCGTCTAAGTCGGCTGCCCGGCCGCCACCTGCCTCCACCGCCCAGCCTACCAAGGGTGGCAAGGGTAAGGGGAAGGGAAAGATGTCGGCGGCTGCAAGAGAGGCTAGGGGAGGGAAGCCCAGGGACTCCAGTCCATATATGCCGGCGCCTCCACCCCCACCGTTGGAGAAGGAGTGGTCGGAGGTGGTCGCCGGGGGCTCCAAGAAGGCTGCCAAAAAATCGGCGGCGGCGGCTGGCAAAACTGCGCCCTCCAGCCAAGTGCCGGCAAATAAGAAGGCAGCGGCGAAACTCCGCCCTCCGCGTACGGCTGCGGTGATTCTCACCCTGCAACCGGGCGCAATCGAGAAGGGGGCCACGTACCGGTCCGTCCTCGTCGAGGCCCGTAGTTGCTTGGACAACTACGAGGGCCTCGGGATCGAGGAACTGCGCTCGAGGACGACGGCCACCGGTGCCCGCATGCTCGAAGTTTTGGGCAGTGCGGGCCCCGAAAAGGCAGACTCCCTGGCTACCAAGCTCAGGGAGGTCCTGAGCGCGGACCTGGTGCGTGTGTCGCGCCCGGTTAAACGGACGGAAGTGAGAGTCACCGAATTGGATGACTCCATCACCGAAGCGGAGGTGGTGTCAGCCGTTGCCAACCTGGGAGGGTGCTCCGCCGCCGACATCAAGGCGGGGGTCATAGGGGAGTCTGGGTCCCTGTGGCTCAGCTGCCCAACGGGGGCTGCCAAAAAGGTGGTAGCCCTCGGTCGCGTAAGGGTCGGCTGGGTGTCAGCCCGCGTGGCGTTACTTGCCGCCAGGCCTACCAGGTGCTTCCGGTGCCTGGAGGTCGGACATCTCGGCGGCAAGTGCCAGTCCCAAGTGGACCGCAGCGGTCTCTGCTACCGCTGCGGAAAAGAGGGCCACCGGGCGCGGGACTGTAAGGCGGAGCCCAGCTGCCCTCTTTGCGTGGCGGCTCACCCTCTGGGCGGCAATGGGTGCCTCAATGGCCCCAAGCCCGGGCCCAAAAAGCCCGCCCCCTCCGGGGGATCTCCCCCAGAGGGGAAAAAGAAGAAGAAGCGGAAGACCAGGGACCCGGTAGCCCCTGAGCCTACCCAGCGCCCAGACGGCGCAGAGATGGAGCCCATGGAGACGGGTAGTTAATGCCCGTCTGGCCCCTACTGCAGGCGAACATCAACCACTCCGCGAGGGCCCAGGACTTATTGGTCCAGACCCTGGCGGAGTGGGAGATAAAAGTCGCCGTGGTCGCCGAACCCTACTATGTCCCCGCCCGTGATGACTGGGTTGGGGACCGGGAGGACTCGGTGGCCATCGTCGCCCAGACGTCCATCGGTGCTCCGCCCTTCAAACGCGTATTGAGGGGTCGGAGCTGGGTGATGGCCGTCGTGGGCGACGTTGCAGTAGTGGGGGTGTACTTTTCACCCAATCGGAGTCTCGCCGAATTCGAGCAGATGCTCGTCGAGGTCGGGGCTCTGATTGGGCAGGTATCCCCCCACCCCGTGCTAGTCGCCGGAGATTTCAACGCCAAATCAACGGCGTGGGGATCTCCGAGGACGGATGCACGGGGGGAGGCGTTGGAGGAGTGGGCCATCTCTGTCGGGCTGGCCGTCCTCAACACCGGGTCGGAGGACACGTGCGTGCGACAACAGGGTGGGTCGATAGTCGACGTTACGTTCGCGTCGGCCCCCCTGGTGCGCCGTGTCCGGCACTGGAGGGTGATGGTGGACGTGGAGACACTATCGGATCATCGTTACATCCGATTCGATGTCTCCGCGCTCCCCATCGACCCGGGACGGAGCAGTGCCGGATCTCCCCCCGGTGTGGGGGACGGCCCGCGATGGGTGCTGGGTCGCCTCGACAGGGAGCTCGCCGGGGAAGCGGCCGTCCTCGAGTCGTGGACCCAGGGACTCGTCCCTCTGGCGGACGTGGATGAGGAGGTGGAGCACCTCGGCGTGTCGCTCGCTCGCATTTGCGATGCGGCCATGCCGAGGGCGAGGCCCCTCCCGCCACGGCGCTCGGTGTACTGGTGGCGCCCGGAGCTCCGCCAATTGCGCGAGGCGTGCAATGCGGCGCGCCGCCGGTACACCCGGTGCAGGAGGAGACGGGTCCTGGACCACGAGGAGGAGCAGACCTCGTACGCCGCCCTCAGGGCCGCGCGCATGACCTTTCAGGTCGCGATTGCGCAGGCCAAGGAGGCGGCGTGGGAGGAGTGGCTGGAGATGATCGACAGGGATCCATGGGGGAGGCCGTACAAGGTGGTGCGCAAAAAGCTGCGCCCCTGGGCCCCCCCCCTGACGACTAGTCTCCAGCCCGAGCTCCTCGAGGAGGTGGTGGACGGCCTCTTCCCACGGCGAGGGGAATGGGCGCCCCCTGCGATGGGGGGATCTCCGCCGGCGCGAGTCGCCGAGGCGGATACCCCGGCACCAGAAGTGTCAGGGGCCGAATTCGGGGCGGCCGTTCTTAGACTTAAGTCGAAGAAGACCGCCCCGGGCCCAGACGGAGTGCCGGGGAGCGCGTTGGCGATCGCGCTGGAGGAGATCGGAGAGAGGGTGAGGTCCCTCTTCACCGCGTGCCTGGTGCGGGGTCGGTTCCCCAGGAGGTGGAAAACGGGCAAGCTCGTCCTGATCCAGAAGGACGGGCGCCCGGCCGAGCAGCCGTCGGCGTATCGCCCGATCGTGCTGCTCGACGAGGTGAGCAAGTTGTTCGAGCGTGTGCTCGCTGCTCGCCTCGTCGAGAGCATGGATCCGGGCCTCTCCGACGCGCAGTTCGGCTTCCGCCGGGGTCGATCGACCCTGGACGCGATCGCGCGGGTGAGGGACCTCGCCGAGGAGGCCACCTCCCGGGGCGGTGTGATGTTTGCGGTGTCCTTAGACATCCGCAACGCTTTCAACACACTGCCCTGGGAGACGGTGAAGAGGGCTCTGCAGTACCATGGTGTGCCAGGGTATCTGCAGAGGGTCGTGGCCGACTACTTCGTCGGGAGAGCGGTGGTCTTCCCGACGGAGTACGGCTCCGGGAGGAGGGAAATGGCGTGCGGTGTTCCACAGGGATCGGTTCTGGGTCCGCTCCTGTGGAACATCGGCTACGACTGGGTGCTGCGTGGGGTCATGTTGCGGGGGGTCGGCGTCACATGTTACGCCGACGATACCCTCGTCTCGGCCTGCGGCGGCACCTATCGTGAAGCGTCCCTCCTCGCCACGGCGGGCGTGGCCCAGGTGGTGGCCAGGATTCGCGCCCTGGGACTCGAGGTTGCTCTCCAAAAATCGGAAGCACTCGTGTTCCATGGGCCGCGAAGAGCGCCACCACCTGGGGCCACGATTATGGTGGGCGGAACCTCCATCGCCGTCGGGTCGACGATGAAGTACCTGGGACTCGTCCTCGACGGTCGATGGAGGTTCGAGGAACACTTCCGGCGGTTGGCCCCCAAGTTAGTGGCCACCGCTGGAGCCCTGGGGCGGTTGCTCCCAAATATGGGAGGTCCCGGAGGAGCCTGCCGACGCCTCTACACCGGTGTGGTGCGCTCCATGGCGCTCTACGGAGCGCCGATATGGGCAGGAGCCATGAGCGCCCGAAATCTGGCAGCGCTGCGACGTCCGCAGCGTGCCATGGCGCTCAGGGTGGCCCGGGCGTACCGCACCGTGTCGGGTGTCGGCGCGTGTGTGCTCGCCGGTACTCCGCCGTGGGACCTCGATGCTGAGGTTCTCGCGGCGGTGTACTGGCGAGCGAAGGCGGAGGAGGCCGAGGGGGGCCGTCCACATGCGCGTGAGGTGGCGCGCTGGAGGGAGGACGCTCGTCAAGTCCTCCTCCAAAAGTGGGCGGCCCGCCTCGACGAGCCCGGTTTTAGCCGGGAGCTGGTGGGGGCAGTGCGGCCCGTTCTGAAGCAGTGGCTGGAACGGGCCCACGGGGCTCTCTCCTTCCACCTGGCACAGATGCTGACCGGACATGGCTGTTTCGGTCGCTATCTGTGTCGGGTGGCGGGCAGGGAGCCCTCAGAGGAGTGCCTTCACTGCCCGGCGGGGGTCGCGGACACGGCGCAACACACGCGCGAGGCCTGCTCAGCTTGGGCTGTGCCTCGCGCCGCCCTGTCCGCGACCATTGGAGGGGACTTGTCGCTGCCGGCCGTGATCAAATCCATGGTCGACAGCGATGAGTCCTGGAAGGCGGTGGAGTCCTTCTGCGACGAAGTTATGTCGCAGAAGGAGGCGGCGGAGCGGGAGCGGGAGGATAGTGCAGACTCGCTCCCGATTCGCCGCCGAAGACGTGGCGGGCGGCGTCTGGCCTTCGCGGGCCGGATGCCGCCCTAAACGGGGGACCTGTGGGCGGTGGATCGGGGGATCCGCCGCCGACGTTAAGGGTCCCGTGCTGGAGGCGCCCAAGTATTCCTGGGCGCCTCAGCGGAGGTGGGGCGGGGCTTGGCTGTATTTCATGTGCCAAGCCCCGCCCCAAAGAGGAGGGCTCCCTGAGATAGGGAGCGGGCCGTTGGCGGGGCACGCGGTGAATATTGTTTGATCCCGCAGCCCCGCCATACGGCGGAGAAGGAATACGGTGGGGTTTTAGTGAGTAGGAGTCTCACATAACCCGGGTGCTTCCCCCGAAGTGCCCGGGTATCCATGAGGATTTCCCCACCTTAAAAAAAAAAAAAAAAAAAAAAAAAAAAAAAAAAAAAAAAAAAAAAAAAAAAAAAGGTTAGGTTAGGTTAGGTTAGGTTAGGTTAGGTTAGGTTAGGTTAGGTTGCGGCCCGTTCTGAAGCAGTGGCTGGAACGGGCCCACGGGGCTCTCTCCTTCCACCTGGCACAGATGCTGACCGGACATGGCTGTTTCGGTCGCTATCTGTGTCGGGTGGCGGGCAGGGAGCCCTCAGAGGAGTGCCTTCACTGCCCGGCGGGGGTCGCGGACACGGCGCAACACACGCGCGAGGCCTGCTCAGCTTGGGCTGTGCCTCGCGCCGCCCTGTCCGCGACCATTGGAGGGGACTTGTCGCTGCCGGCCGTGATCAAATCCATGGTCGACAGCGATGAGTCCTGGAAGGCGGTGGAGTCCTTCTGCGACGAAGTTATGTCGCAGAAGGAGGCGGCGGAGCGGGAGCGGGAGGATAGTGCAGACTCGCTCCCGATTCGCCGCCGAAGACGTGGCGGGCGGCGTCTGGCCTTCGCGGGCCGGATGCCGCCCTAAACGGGGGACCTGTGGGCGGTGGATCGGGGGATCCGCCGCCGACGTTAAGGGTCCCGTGCTGGAGGCGCCCAAGTATTCCTGGGCGCCTCAGCGGAGGTGGGGCGGGGCTTGGCTGTATTTCATGTGCCAAGCCCCGCCCCAAAGAGGAGGGCTCCCTGAGATAGGGAGCGGGCCGTTGGCGGGGCACGCGGTGAATATTGTTTGATCCCGCAGCCCCGCCATACGGCGGAGAAGGAATACGGTGGGGTTTTAGTGAGTAGGAGTCTCACATAACCCGGGTGCTTCCCCCGAAGTGCCCGGGTATCCATGAGGATTTCCCCACCTTAAAAAAAAAAAAAAAAAAAAAAAAAAAAAAAAAAAGGTTAGGTTAGGTTAGGTTAGGTTAGGTTAGGTTCCCCCCCGACGTGTTGCCACCTTGCCGTGGTGGGGGGGCTTGCGTGTCTCGATGATCCCCAAGGCTATACCGGCCAGGGCCACCCATACCGGGCAGGCTTGGGGTGAGGGATCTGACGAAGAGCAACACACTCCCTTCCTTATCCTTTCCTTCTTTTCACTTCCCATCCCTTAAGGGCGGTTCTGCTCCGACCCATCATCCTCTCCCTTTCCTTCCCCTTTTCCTTTGTCATTCCGACGCGGAGGGAGCGGCGGGTCTGGTGTGTACTTACACTACCACCAGACACGGCCTTTTTCAAGGCCACCGTCGGTCAACCCGTTCCTCAACGATGGCAGGAGGCCTATGTGGAGCGGGGGGCCTGGCCTTAACCGGCTGGGCCTGCGAGGAAGAAAACCTCATTAAAAAATTACCCGAATCCCAAGCGGCGCCGCACCGCGAGGGGATGGATGGCCGAGCGGATTCTCGGTCGTTAGTGCGTGTCCCCACACTGGATCCTGTCGAAACCAGTTGTGGGTTACACCATAGACTTGCCCGGTGTACAGGGGTCTCTGCCCGGGTGGACCCATATTTCCCCCATACTCGTGGGTTTATAAAATGGAATTACAAAATGTTAATAATAAAAAAAATCAAACAAGAGGAGGAGAGGAAGGAGGAGAAGAGAAGAAGGACGTGACAGGGAGGGAGGTCTCTAAGGACGGAAACATTAAGATGGACGTGGCAGGGGAGGACATTGTACAGAATGTTGAGAGCGGTGCGCGAGAGTTGCGTGTTCTGGTCGAACGATTATCGGACACCGACACCGACTCCAGTCTGCGCACCGTCTCTCCTATGGAGTTAGGGAGGAGTCCTGACCGCTTCTTTCGGAAGCGGTCAGCAAACACCGACGAGGAGGAGGAGGAGGAGGAGGAGGAGGAGAGATACCCACCAAAAGGGGCGGCCCACAAATCAAAAAGGGGACGGGGCCGCCCGCCCACCACAGGAGTATATGTGGGCCTGGCGGAAGCTAAGGCGCAGCTCAAAGCTGCAAAGGCGGAAGAGCTCCGCCTTGAGGTGGAGGAGAGGATGGCTGACATGACGAGGACTATGAGTGAGTCCAGGTCCGCATGCCAACGTGGCTTCTCCCTGCCCTCCCCTGGAGAGGACACAGCGCAGACTATGTCTGCGCTGAACAAAATTGTCATGGACGCCGCAGACATGGTTATTAAAGTGGCTGTGACGTCCAAAAATTTGAAGGGGCCAACGGTGAAGGCCCTTAAGATCGCGGCGGACACGATCAAGGACGCAACCGCCGGTCTAAGGGCCCGAACTATGTCAGAGGAGGTGGCAAGACTGGAGTCGGCAAACTCGCAGCTCAGTGGCCAGTTGGCAGAACTGCGCAAGGAGGTGGCTGAGTTGCGGAAACAACCGGCGGCGATGCCTGATACCTCCATCAAAGATATGATGGAGGAGGTCTCGCGTGAAAGCGTCGCCCGATTTAGCGCGATGCTAAACGCGAGACTCGAGGGCATCGAGTGTCGCCTCCTGCCGGAGCAACGCCACAGGCCGCCTCTGGCGGCGGACAAAAGGAGGGCGGAAGAGGCTGTGGTGAAGGAAACACCGCAGCCCTCTACTTCAACCACCCCCGCAACTTCGAAGGGGCCGCCGCCGTCGGCTACTCGGCCACCGAAGGCAACCGTCCCCCCCACCCAGCCTCCAAAGCAAGGCAAAGGCAAGGGGAAGGGGAAAGGGAAACAATCGGCGGCCGCTAAAGAGGCCAGCGGAGGCAAACCCAGGGACTCCAGTCCCTACATGCCAGCACCTCCACCCCCACCATTGGAGAAGGGGTGGTCGGAGGTCGTCACACGGGGTGCCAAAAAGGCGTCCGCAAAAACGGCGACGACAGCTGGCAAGACTGGGTCTCCTGGCCAAGCGCAGGGCAATAAGAAGAAGGCGGCGGCGAAACTCCGCCCTCCGCGAACGGCAGCGGTGACTCTCACCCTCCAGCCGGGCGCGATTGAGCGGGGCATGACGTACCAGTCCGTCCTCGTCGAGGCCCGTAGTCGCATTAACGACTACGATGGCCTCGAAATCGAGGAGCTGCGCTGTAGGAAGACGGCTACCGGTGCCCGCATGCTGGAAGTTTTCGGCAGCGCGGGCCCCGAAAAGGCCGACTCCCTGGCTGTTAAGCTCAGGGAGGCCTTCAGCGCAGAACTGGTGCGTGTCTCGCGCCCAGTTAAGAGAACGGAGGTGAGAGTCACCGAGCTCGACGACTCGGCGACCGAGGCGGAGGTAGTGGCGGCGGTTGCCAAGGCGGGAGGTTGCCCCGCCGCCGACATCAAGGCGGGAGTCATAGGGGAGTCTGGGTCCCTGTGGCTCAGCTGCCCAACGGGGGCTGCCAAAAAGGTGGTGGCCCTCGGACGCGTTAGGGTGGGCTGGGTGTCAGCCCGTGTGGCGTTACTTGCCGCCAGGCCTACCAGGTGCTTCCGGTGCTTGGAGGTCGGGCATCTCGGCGGCAAGTGCCAGTCCCAGGTGGACCGCAGCGGTCTCTGTTACCGCTGCGGAAAAGAAGGCCACCGGGCGCGGGACTGCAAGGCGGAGCCCAGCTGCCCTCTTTGCGTGGCGGCCCACCCTCTGGGCGGCAATGGGTGCCCTAATGGCCCCAAGCCCGGGCCCAAAAAGCCCGCCCCCTCCGGGGGATCTCCCCCAGAGGGGAAAAAGAAGAAGAAGCGGAAGGCCAGGGACCCGGTAGCCCCTGAGCCTACCCAGCGCCCAGAAAACGGCGCAGAGACGGAGCCCATGGAGACGGGTAATTAATGCCCGTCTGGCCCCTACTGCAGGCGAACATCAACCGCTCCGCGAGGGCCCAGGACTTATTGGTCCAGACCCTGGCGGAGTGGGAGATAAAAGTCGCCGTGGTCGCCGAACCCTACTACGTCCCCGCCCGTGATGACTGGGTTGGGGACCGGGAGGACTCGGTGGCCATCGTCGCCCAGACGTCCATCGGTGCTCCGCCCTTCAAACGCGTATTGAGGGGTCGGAGCTGGGTGATGGCCGTCGTGGGCGACGTTGCAGTAGTGGGGGTGTACTTTTCGCCCAGTCGGAGTCTCGCCGAATTCGAGCAGATGCTCGTCGAGGTTGGGGCTCTGATTGGGCAGGTATCCCCCCACCCCGTGCTAGTCGCCGGAGATTTCAACGCCAAATCAACGGCGTGGGGATCTCCGAGGACGGATGCACGGGGGGAGGCGTTGGAGGAGTGGGCCGTCTCTGCCGGGCTGGCCGTCCTCAACACCGGGTCGGAGGACACGTGCGTGCGACAACAGGGTGGGTCGATAGTCGACGTTACGTTCGCGTCGGCCCCCCTGGTGCGCCGTGTCCGGCACTGGAGGGTGATGGTGGACGTGGAGACACTATCGGATCATCGTTACATCCGATTCGATGTCTCCGCGCTCCCCATCGACCCGGGACGGATCAGTGCCGGATCTCCCCCCGGTGTGGGGGACGGCCCGCGATGGGTGCTGGGTCGCCTCGACAGGGAGCTCGCCGGGGAAGCGGCCGTCCTCGAGTCGTGGACCCAGGGACTCGTCCCTCTGGCGGACGTGGATGAGGAGGTGGAGCACCTCGGCGTGTCGCTCGCTCGCATTTGCGATGCGGCCATGCCGAGGGCGAGGCCCCTCCCGCCACGGCGCTCGGTGTACTGGTGGCGCCCGGAGCTCCGCCAATTGCGCGAGGCGTGCAATGCAGCGCGCCGCCGGTACACCCGGTGTAGGAGGAGACGGGTCCTGGACCACGAGGAGGAGCAGACCTCGTACGCCGCCCTCAGGGCCGCGCGCATGACCTTCCAGGTCGCGATTGCGCAGGCCAAGGAGGCGGCGTGGGAGGAGTGGCTGGAGATGATCGACAGGGATCCATGGGGGAGGCCGTACAAGGTGGTGCGCAAAAAGTTGCGCCCCTGGGCCCCCCCCCTGACGACTAGTCTCCAGCCCGAGCTCCTCGAGGAGGTGGTGGACGGCCTCTTCCCACGGCGAGGGGAATGGGCGCCCCCTGCGATGGGGGGATCTCCGCCGGCGCGAGTCGCCGAGGCGGATACCCCGGCACCAGAAGTGTCAGGGGCCGAATTCGGGGCGGCCGTTCTTAGACTTAAGTCGAAGAAGACCGCCCCGGGCCCAGACGGAGTGCCGGGGAGCGCGTTGGCGATCGCGCTGGAGGAGATCGGAGAGAGGGTGAGGTCCCTCTTCACCGCGTGCCTGGTGCAGGGTCGGTTCCCCAGGAGGTGGAAAACGGGCAAGCTCGTCCTGATCCAGAAGGACGGGCGCCCGGCCGAGCAGCCGTCGGCGTATCGCCCGATCGTGCTGCTCGACGAGGTGAGCAAGTTGTTCGAGCGTGTGCTCGCTGCTCGCCTCGTCGGGAGCATGGATCCGGGCCTCTCCGACGCGCAGTTCGGCTTCCGCCGGGGTCGATCGACCCTGGACGCGATCGCGCGGGTGAGGGACCTCGCCGAGGAGGCCACCTCCCAGGGCGGTGTGATGTTTGCGGTGTCCTTAGACATCCGCAACGCGTTCAACACACTGCCCTGGGAGACGGTGAGGAGTGCTCTGCGGTACCACGGTGTTCCTCGGTATCTGCAGAGGGTCGTGGCCGACTACTTCGTCGGGAGAGCGGTGGTTTTCCCGACGGAGTACGGCTCCGGGAGGAGGGAAATGTCGTGCGGTGTTCCACAGGGATCGGTTCTGGGTCCGCTCCTGTGGAACATCGGCTACGACTGGGTGCTGCGCGGGGCCATGTTGCGGGGGGTCGGCGTCACTTGTTACGCCGACGATACCCTCGTCTCGGCCTGCGGCGGCACCTATCGCGAGGCTTCCCTCCTCGCCACGGCGGGTGTGGCCCAGGTGGTGGCCAGGATTCGCGCCCTGGGACTCGAGGTTGCTCTCCAAAAGTCGGAAGCTCTCGTGTTCCATGGGCCTCGAAGAGCGCCACCACCTGGGGCCACGATTATGGTGGGCGGAACCTCCATCGCCGTCGGGTCGACGATGAAGTACCTGGGACTCGTCCTCGACGGTCGATGGAGGTTCGAGGAACACTTCCGGCGGTTGGCCCCCAAGTTAGTGGCCACCGCTGGAGCCCTGGGGCGGTTGCTCCCAAATATGGGAGGTCCCGGAGGAGCCTGCCGACGCCTCTACACCGGTGTGGTGCGCTCCATGGCGCTCTACGGAGCGCCGATATGGGCAGGAGCCATGAGCGCCCGAAATCTGGCAGCGCTGCGACGTCCGCAGCGTGCCATGGCGCTCAGGGTGGCCCGGGCGTACCGCACCGTGTCGGGTGTCGGCGCGTGTGTGCTCGCCGGTGCTCCGCCGTGGGACCTCGATGCTGAGGTTCTCGCGGCGGTGTACTGGCGAGCGAAGGCGGAGGAGGCCGAGGGGGGCCGTCCACATGCGCGTGAGGTGGCGCGCTGGAGGGAGGACGCTCGTCAAGTCCTCCTCCAAAAGTGGGCGGCCCGCCTCGACGAGCCCGGTTTTAGCCGGGAGCTGGTGGGGGCAGTGCGGCCCGTTCTGAAGCAGTGGCTGGAACGGGCCCACGGGGCTCTCTCCTTCCACCTGGCACAGATGCTGACCGGACATGGCTGTTTCGGTCGCTATCTGTGTCGGGTGGCGGGCAGGGAGCCCTCAGAGGAGTGCCTTCACTGCCCGGCGGGGGTCGCGGACACGGCGCAGCACACGCGCGAGGCCTGCTCAGCTTGGGCTGTGCCTCGCGCCGCCCTGTCCGCGACCATTGGAGGGGACTTGTCGCTGCCGGCCGTGATCAAATCCATGGTCGACAGCGATGAGTCCTGGAAGGCGGTGGAGTCCTTCTGCGACGAAGTTATGTCGCAGAAGGAGGCGGCGGAGCGGGAGCGGGAGGATAGTGCAGACTCGCTCCCGATTCGCCGCCGAAGACGTGGCGGGCGGCGTCTGGCCTTCGCGGGCCGGATGCCGCCCTAAACGGGGGACCTGTGGGCGGTGGATCGGGGGATCCGCCGCCGACGTTAAGGGTCCCGTGCTGGAGGCGCCCAAGTATTCCTGGGCGCCTCAGCGGAGGTGGGGCGGGGCTTGGCTGTATTTCATGTGCCAAGCCCCGCCCCAAAGAGGAGGGCTCCCTGAGATAGGGAGCGGGCCGTTGGCGGGGCACGCGGTGAATATTGTTTGATCCCGCAGCCCCGCCATACGGCGGAGAAGGAATACGGTGGGGTTTTAGTGAGTAGGAGTCTCACATAACCCGGGTGCTTCCCCCGAAGTGCCCGGGTATCCATGAGGATTTCCCCACCTTAAAAAAAAAAAAAAAAAAAAAAAAAAAAAAAAAAAAAAAAAAAAAAAAAAAGGTTAGGTTAGGTTCGGGGCCATGTTGCGGGGGGTCGGCGTCACTTGTTACGCCGACGATACCCTCGTCTCGGCCTGCGGCGGCACCTATCGCGAGGCTTCCCTCCTCGCCACGGCGGGTGTGGCCCAGGTGGTGGCCAGGATTCGCGCCCTGGGACTCGAGGTTGCTCTCCAAAAGTCGGAAGCACTCGTGTTCCATGGGCCTCGAAGAGCGCCACCACCTGGGGCCACGATTATGGTGGGCGGAACCTCCATCGCCGTCGGGTCGACGATGAAGTACCTGGGACTCGTCCTCGACGGTCGATGGAGGTTCGAGGAACACTTCCGGCGGTTGGCCCCCAAGTTGATGGCCGCCGCCGGAGCTCTGGGACGCATCCTCCCCAATGTGGGAGGCCCTGGAAGGGCGTGCCGACGCCTGTACACCGGTGTGGTGCGCTCCATGGCGCTCTACGGAGCGCCGATATGGGCAGGGGCCATGAGCGCCCGAAATCTGGCAGCGCTGCGACGTCCGCAGCGCGCCATGGCGCTCAGGGTGGCCCGGGCGTACCGCACCGTGTCGGGTGTCGGCGCTTGTGTGCTCGCCGGTACTCCGCCGTGGGACCTCGATGCTGAGGTTCTCGCGGCGGTGTACTGGCGAGCGAAAGCGGAGGAGGCCGAGGGGGGCCGTCCACATGCGCGTGAGGTAGCGCGCTGGAGGGAGGACGCTCGTGAGGTCCTCCTCCAAAAGTGGGCGGCCCGTCTCGACGAGCCCGGCTTTAGCCGGGAGTTGGTGGGGGCAGTGCGGCCCGTTCTGAAGCAGTGGTTGGAACGGGCCCACGGGGCTCTCTCCTTCCACCTGGCACAGATGCTGACCGGACATGGCTGTTTCGGTCGCTATCTGTGTCGGGTGGCGGGCAGGGAGCCCTCAGAGGAGTGCCTCCATTGCCCGGCGGGGGTCGCGGACACGGCGCAACACACGCGCGAGGCCTGCTCAGCTTGGGCTGTGCCTCGCGCCGCCCTGTCCGCGACCATTGGAGGGGACTTGTCGCTGCCGGCCGTGATCAAATCCATGGTCGACAGCGACGAGTCCTGGAAGGCGGTGGAGTCCTTCTGCGACGAAGTTATGTCGCAGAAGGAGGCGGCGGAGCGGGAGCGGGAGGACAGCGCAGACTCGCCCCCGATCCGCCGCCGAAGACGTGGCGGGCGGCGTCTGGCCTTCGCGGGCCGGATGCCGCCCTAAACGGGGGACCTGTGGGCGGTGGATCGGGGGATCCGCCGCCGACGTTAAGGGTCCCGTGCTGGAGGCGCCCAAGTATTCCTGGGCGCCTCAGCGGAGGTGGGGCGGGGCTTGGCTGTATTTCATGTGCCAAGCCCCGCCCCAAAGAGGAGGGCTCCCTGAGATAGGGAGCGGGCCGTTGGCGGGGCACGCGGTGAATATTGTTTGATCCCGCAGCCCCGCCATACGGCGGAGAAGGAATACGGTGGGGTTTTAGTGAGTAGGAGTCTCACATAACCCGGGCGCTTCCCCCGAAGTGTCCGGGTATCCATGAGGATTTCCCCACCTAAAAAAAAAAAAAAAAAAAAAAAAAAAAAAAAAAAAAAAAAAAAAAAAAAAAAAAAAGGTTAGGTTAGGTTAGGTTAGGTTTTTTTTTTTTTTTTTTGAAAGTTATATGGAAGAAAAGGGGTAACGCAATGGATACGTCTGCACGCCTTTTCGTGTGACTTTGGATTGTGGTTTTGTGAGTGGTTGGCGGATGAGGTTTGAGATAGTACTTATGTTTTGAAATAAATACACAAATAATTATATATAATTAAAATAATAGAAAATCTTGTGATTTTTTATTGGTGAAAATGAAAGTGTTGACTTTTCTATATTAGTGTTTGAGATAAGGAATCAGAGATAATGATATAATATTATTATTATTATTATTATTTTTTTTTTTTTTTTTTTTTTTTTTTTTTTTTTTTTTTTTTTCCGTATCTTTTATTGTTTGTTTTGTTCATATATATATATATTTGTTTCTTTACTTTAACCATTAAATTGTTTCAGCTTCTTGATCGTATAAATGTGATTATGAAAGCTGTCTTTCAGTAGCTTTAAGATCACGGTTCAGGAAGAAACAAGAAATCAAGGTTCGAGTTTTTGGCATGTAATTTGAGTTCGTGGGTGGCATTTCTGCCTCGTCCTAAATTGAATGTGTGTGTATTGTAAGCTCCGTTCTCTAAGTCAGCATCCATAATCGATCCTCAGTTTCAATTTTTCAGATGCCTGGGCCAACCGAGGGCAAGATGTTGATGTGGCGCTGTGCTTGGAGTCTACGGGTCTGTTATGTTTTTTGCCAAATTGTATGCAGTTGTAACAGTCTGTTGCAGTTGTGTCTCTCTTAACCGGACAGTCCCTGTAAACGTGGGTGAGGGACGAGCAGTGCGAGCAGATGGTCTTGTCTTCAGAGCAGTTCTTCCGCGTATGGCCAAACTGCAGGCACGAAAAACACTGGAGAAGGGGTACGTACTCTTCAACGTGCACACGCTGATGATCCACGTTCAGTCTACCTAGTTTGATGATGGTCCTCCACAAGGGTTGGGAGGCCAAGAAGACGGCGTTGTATAGTTTGTCGTTCCGATTGCCCCTTTTGAAACGGAAGACGATATCAGAGGTAGTAAAATTGGTAAGGTCGTTTTGCTGTAAGAGGATTTTAGGGAGCTCTTCGCAAGGGACTTCTATTGGGACCCCCTTAAGTACTAGCATAGGTCTCAAGTTTCTTGACTTCTCCCCAGCGATATCGGGGGCTACGTCAATTTTATTGAGGGCGATGTCTCTTTGAGCCTCGTTGTCAAACTCTACCCTTAATTTATTGTTTGACACGAATTTGATCTCAGAAGGGGAGAAGTTCGTGTTGCGGAAAGTAACACCAGACCGGAAAAGTTTAAGAGTGTCGTGTGGGGTGAAAACCTCTTTCTTAGATGAAACTATGATCGCCGGTTTGGATGTGGGAATAATGGGAGGTGAGGCTTGTGTTTTGACAGCCGATGCGTACGATGGTAAGTGGAATTGGGGAAGAGGAGGCGGAGACAGTGTCTTTTTAAGTGAGGCAATCTCGGTTTTAAGTGCCTCAGTAACCTCAGAAACGATGGTCTTTTTGAGATTTTCTTGAATGGATGGGTCAATATATTGGGGTGTGGCAGGAGGGAACAGAGAAGAGGAGCTGTGGAAGTTTTGAAAGGCAGTTATTTCGTCGAAGATGCGAAGGATGGAGGTCTTGTTTTCCTTTTTCAGGCTCCTACCCTCTGTGAGAAGTTTCCTAGCATCCTTGAGCTTTCCAGTGACGAAAGTGTGGAAAGGATCTTTGTTAGAAGTGTCAGAGTCAGTGTTATTCACCTCAATCGGTCTAAAAGTGTTGTAATCGTGAAGCCCCTCCTCGTCAGATAAATACAGCGAGTCGGTGCTCGCTACTGCAGGTTGGGATGAGGCCATTCCGGCCATGAAACCCGAGGGAAAATTCTAGGTGTGTTGTACAATGAATGAAATGTGTAATTTTACTTATTTTTAATTTTATTAATTTATTCTATTTATTTTTCAGGTCCTGGCAAGTTGGAGGAAGTTATACTAAGGCCCCATGCACAAACGGAGTCTAAATATTAAAAGGAAAGCAAATAAAAAATAAAATATTTTTCATATATTGTTCAGAGTCCCCTTAATCAATGAAATATGGGTGGGTGGGCGGGCAAAATTTTTGATTTTTTCTGTTTCAGAACGCCGGGAGTGGTCGCAATCGACGCGGCGGGCCGAGATAAGCTCGACCAGCAAGAAAAACAGGTAAGTACCAGTATAAAATTTTAAGTTATAAGCAAAAAAGTGTGATTTTTATGAAATTTTCAGAGTTAATTGATGAAAAAATTAATTTTGCGTATAGGACGCCTGCTAAATCTATGGGGAACTCTAAAGGTGTGCAGCAGCAACAATTTAAGGACAAAAGGAATAAATTTGGTAAGTGAATTGAAGTTTAGATACGTGGTTAGGTTAGGTTAGGTTAGGTTAGGTTAGGTTAGGTTAGGTTAGGTTAGGTTAGGTTAGGTTAGGTTAGGTTCCCCCCCGACGTGTTGCCACCTTGCCGTGGTGGGGGGGCTTGCGTGTCTCGATGATCCCCAAGGCTATACCGGCCAGGGCCACCCATACCGGGCAGGCTTGGGGTGAGGGATCTGACGAAGAGCAACACACTCCCTTCCTTATCCTTTCCTTCTTTCCACTTCCCATCCCTAAAGGGCGGTTCTGCTCCGACCCATCATCCTTTCCCTTTCCTTCCCCCTTTTCCTTGGTCATTCCGACGCGGAGGGAGCGGCGGGTCTGGTGTGTACTTACAATACCACCAGACACGGCCTTTTTCAAGGCCACCGTCGGTCAACCCGTTCCTCAACGATGGCAGGAGGCCTATGTGGAGCGGGGGGCCTGGCCTTTACCGGTTGGGTCTGCGAGGAAGAAAACCTCAATAAAAAATTACCCTAACCCTAAGTGGCGGCGCGCCGCGAGAGGGTGAGTGGCAGCAGGGAGTGCTGTTCCTAGCGCGTTCCCCGCGTTGGCACCGGCCGACACCAATTGCGGGTTACACGAGGCTTGCTCAGGTGCAGGGGCACCGCCTGAGTCGACTGTCTATCCCCATTACTCGTGGGAACTATAATGAATCTAAATTTAAATAATGAAAATACAATAAGAGATGAAGGAGAAAGAGGAGAAGAGGAGAAGGAGAAAAAGATGAAGGACGTGACTAGTGAGGAGGTACAGGAAATGGATATGGAGAGCGATGTGCGAGAGTTGCGTGTCCTGGTGACACGACTGACTGACACCGATACGGACTGCAGTCTACGCAGCGTATCATCGCTGGGAAAGAGGAGTCCTGACCGCTTCTATAGGAAGCGGTCAGCAATGTCGGACGAAGACGAGGAGGAAATAATGTCGCCGCCCAAGGGAGCGGCGCATAAAACCAAGAGGAAGAGAGGCCGGCCGCCCACCACGGGCCAATACGTCGGCCTGGCGGAGGCAAAGGCGCAGTTGAATGCCGCAAAAGCGGACGAGCTGCGCCTTGAGGTGGAGGAGAAAATGGTTGGCATGACGAGGACTCTTCGTGAGTCCAGGGCCGCATGCCAACATGGCTTCTCCCAGCCCAATTCTGGAGAGGACACAGCGCAGACTATGTCTGCACTGAATAAAATTGTGATGGACGCCGCAGACATGGTCATCAAAGTGGCTGTGACGTCCAAAAATTTAAAAGGACCAACGGTGAAGGCCCTAAAGATCGCGGCGGACACAATTAAGGACGCAACCGCCGGTCTTAGGGCCCGAACCATGACAGAGGAGTTGGCAAGGCTGGAGTCGGCCAACTCGCAGCTCAGTGGCCAGTTGCAGGAGCTCCGCAAAGAGGTGGCCGAGTTGCGGCGGCAGCCGGTGGCGATGCCCGCTCCCTGCATCAAAGAAATGATGGAGGAGGTCTCGCGTGAGAGTGTCGCCCGATTCAGCGCGATGCTCAATGCGAGACTGGAGGGCATAGAGGATCGCCTCTTGCCAGAGCAGCGCCTTAGGCCGTCTCTGGCAGCGGACAGGAGGAGGGCGGAAGAGGCTGCGGCGAAGGAGTCACCGCAGCCCTCTACTTCCATCGCGCCTGCCACCTCGGAGGGACCGCCGTCGTCCAAGGCCAAAGCAGCTGCTCAGCCGCCGCCGTCTAAGTCGGCTGCCCGGCCGCCACCTGCCTCCACCGCCCAGCCTACCAAGGGTGGCAAGGGTAAGGGGAAGGGAAAGATGTCGGCGGCTGCAAGAGAGGCTAGGGGAGGGAAGCCCAGGGACTCCAGTCCATATATGCCGGCGCCTCCACCCCCACCGTTGGAGAAGGAGTGGTCGGAGGTGGTCGCCGGGGGCTCCAAGAAGGCTGCCAAAAAATCGGCGGCGGCGGCTGGCAAAACTGCGCCCTCCAGCCAAGTGCCGGCAAATAAGAAGGCAGCGGCGAAACTCCGCCCTCCGCGTACGGCTGCGGTGATTCTCACCCTGCAACCGGGCGCAATCGAGAAGGGGGCCACGTACCGGTCCGTCCTCGTCGAGGCCCGTAGTTGCTTGGACAACTACGAGGGCCTCGGGATCGAGGAACTGCGCTCGAGGACGACGGCCACCGGTGCCCGCATGCTCGAAGTTTTGGGCAGTGCGGGCCCCGAAAAGGCAGACTCCCTGGCTACCAAGCTCAGGGAGGTCCTGAGCGCGGACCTGGTGCGTGTGTCGCGCCCGGTTAAACGGACGGAAGTGAGAGTCACCGAATTGGATGACTCCATCACCGAAGCGGAGGTGGTGTCAGCCGTTGCCAACCTGGGAGGGTGCTCCGCCGCCGACATCAAGGCGGGGGTCATAGGGGAGTCTGGGTCCCTGTGGCTCAGCTGCCCAACGGGGGCTGCCAAAAAGGTGGTAGCCCTCGGTCGCGTAAGGGTCGGCTGGGTGTCAGCCCGCGTGGCGTTACTTGCCGCCAGGCCTACCAGGTGCTTCCGGTGCCTGGAGGTCGGACATCTCGGCGGCAAGTGCCAGTCCCAAGTGGACCGCAGCGGTCTCTGCTACCGCTGCGGAAAAGAGGGCCACCGGGCGCGGGACTGTAAGGCGGAGCCCAGCTGCCCTCTTTGCGTGGCGGCTCACCCTCTGGGCGGCAATGGGTGCCTCAATGGCCCCAAGCCCGGGCCCAAAAAGCCCGCCCCCTCCGGGGGATCTCCCCCAGAGGGGAAAAAGAAGAAGAAGCGGAAGACCAGGGACCCGGTAGCCCCTGAGCCTACCCAGCGCCCAGACGGCGCAGAGATGGAGCCCATGGAGACGGGTAGTTAATGCCCGTCTGGCCCCTACTGCAGGCGAACATCAACCACTCCGCGAGGGCCCAGGACTTATTGGTCCAGACCCTGGCGGAGTGGGAGATAAAAGTCGCCGTGGTCGCCGAACCCTACTATGTCCCCGCCCGTGATGACTGGGTTGGGGACCGGGAGGACTCGGTGGCCATCGTCGCCCAGACGTCCATCGGTGCTCCGCCCTTCAAACGCGTATTGAGGGGTCGGAGCTGGGTGATGGCCGTCGTGGGCGACGTTGCAGTAGTGGGGGTGTACTTTTCACCCAATCGGAGTCTCGCCGAATTCGAGCAGATGCTCGTCGAGGTCGGGGCTCTGATTGGGCAGGTATCCCCCCACCCCGTGCTAGTCGCCGGAGATTTCAACGCCAAATCAACGGCGTGGGGATCTCCGAGGACGGATGCACGGGGGGAGGCGTTGGAGGAGTGGGCCATCTCTGTCGGGCTGGCCGTCCTCAACACCGGGTCGGAGGACACGTGCGTGCGACAACAGGGTGGGTCGATAGTCGACGTTACGTTCGCGTCGGCCCCCCTGGTGCGCCGTGTCCGGCACTGGAGGGTGATGGTGGACGTGGAGACACTATCGGATCATCGTTACATCCGATTCGATGTCTCCGCGCTCCCCATCGACCCGGGACGGAGCAGTGCCGGATCTCCCCCCGGTGTGGGGGACGGCCCGCGATGGGTGCTGGGTCGCCTCGACAGGGAGCTCGCCGGGGAAGCGGCCGTCCTCGAGTCGTGGACCCAGGGACTCGTCCCTCTGGCGGACGTGGATGAGGAGGTGGAGCACCTCGGCGTGTCGCTCGCTCGCATTTGCGATGCGGCCATGCCGAGGGCGAGGCCCCTCCCGCCACGGCGCTCGGTGTACTGGTGGCGCCCGGAGCTCCGCCAATTGCGCGAGGCGTGCAATGCGGCGCGCCGCCGGTACACCCGGTGCAGGAGGAGACGGGTCCTGGACCACGAGGAGGAGCAGACCTCGTACGCCGCCCTCAGGGCCGCGCGCATGACCTTTCAGGTCGCGATTGCGCAGGCCAAGGAGGCGGCGTGGGAGGAGTGGCTGGAGATGATCGACAGGGATCCATGGGGGAGGCCGTACAAGGTGGTGCGCAAAAAGCTGCGCCCCTGGGCCCCCCCCCTGACGACTAGTCTCCAGCCCGAGCTCCTCGAGGAGGTGGTGGACGGCCTCTTCCCACGGCGAGGGGAATGGGCGCCCCCTGCGATGGGGGGATCTCCGCCGGCGCGAGTCGCCGAGGCGGATACCCCGGCACCAGAAGTGTCAGGGGCCGAATTCGGGGCGGCCGTTCTTAGACTTAAGTCGAAGAAGACCGCCCCGGGCCCAGACGGAGTGCCGGGGAGCGCGTTGGCGATCGCGCTGGAGGAGATCGGAGAGAGGGTGAGGTCCCTCTTCACCGCGTGCCTGGTGCGGGGTCGGTTCCCCAGGAGGTGGAAAACGGGCAAGCTCGTCCTGATCCAGAAGGACGGGCGCCCGGCCGAGCAGCCGTCGGCGTATCGCCCGATCGTGCTGCTCGACGAGGTGAGCAAGTTGTTCGAGCGTGTGCTCGCTGCTCGCCTCGTCGAGAGCATGGATCCGGGCCTCTCCGACGCGCAGTTCGGCTTCCGCCGGGGTCGATCGACCCTGGACGCGATCGCGCGGGTGAGGGACCTCGCCGAGGAGGCCACCTCCCGGGGCGGTGTGATGTTTGCGGTGTCCTTAGACATCCGCAACGCTTTCAACACACTGCCCTGGGAGACGGTGAAGAGGGCTCTGCAGTACCATGGTGTGCCAGGGTATCTGCAGAGGGTCGTGGCCGACTACTTCGTCGGGAGAGCGGTGGTCTTCCCGACGGAGTACGGCTCCGGGAGGAGGGAAATGGCGTGCGGTGTTCCACAGGGATCGGTTCTGGGTCCGCTCCTGTGGAACATCGGCTACGACTGGGTGCTGCGTGGGGTCATGTTGCGGGGGGTCGGCGTCACATGTTACGCCGACGATACCCTCGTCTCGGCCTGCGGCGGCACCTATCGTGAAGCGTCCCTCCTCGCCACGGCGGGCGTGGCCCAGGTGGTGGCCAGGATTCGCGCCCTGGGACTCGAGGTTGCTCTCCAAAAATCGGAAGCACTCGTGTTCCATGGGCCGCGAAGAGCGCCACCACCTGGGGCCACGATTATGGTGGGCGGAACCTCCATCGCCGTCGGGTCGACGATGAAGTACCTGGGACTCGTCCTCGACGGTCGATGGAGGTTCGAGGAACACTTCCGGCGGTTGGCCCCCAAGTTAGTGGCCACCGCTGGAGCCCTGGGGCGGTTGCTCCCAAATATGGGAGGTCCCGGAGGAGCCTGCCGACGCCTCTACACCGGTGTGGTGCGCTCCATGGCGCTCTACGGAGCGCCGATATGGGCAGGAGCCATGAGCGCCCGAAATCTGGCAGCGCTGCGACGTCCGCAGCGTGCCATGGCGCTCAGGGTGGCCCGGGCGTACCGCACCGTGTCGGGTGTCGGCGCGTGTGTGCTCGCCGGTACTCCGCCGTGGGACCTCGATGCTGAGGTTCTCGCGGCGGTGTACTGGCGAGCGAAGGCGGAGGAGGCCGAGGGGGGCCGTCCACATGCGCGTGAGGTGGCGCGCTGGAGGGAGGACGCTCGTCAAGTCCTCCTCCAAAAGTGGGCGGCCCGCCTCGACGAGCCCGGTTTTAGCCGGGAGCTGGTGGGGGCAGTGCGGCCCGTTCTGAAGCAGTGGCTGGAACGGGCCCACGGGGCTCTCTCCTTCCACCTGGCACAGATGCTGACCGGACATGGCTGTTTCGGTCGCTATCTGTGTCGGGTGGCGGGCAGGGAGCCCTCAGAGGAGTGCCTTCACTGCCCGGCGGGGGTCGCGGACACGGCGCAACACACGCGCGAGGCCTGCTCAGCTTGGGCTGTGCCTCGCGCCGCCCTGTCCGCGACCATTGGAGGGGACTTGTCGCTGCCGGCCGTGATCAAATCCATGGTCGACAGCGATGAGTCCTGGAAGGCGGTGGAGTCCTTCTGCGACGAAGTTATGTCGCAGAAGGAGGCGGCGGAGCGGGAGCGGGAGGATAGTGCAGACTCGCTCCCGATTCGCCGCCGAAGACGTGGCGGGCGGCGTCTGGCCTTCGCGGGCCGGATGCCGCCCTAAACGGGGGACCTGTGGGCGGTGGATCGGGGGATCCGCCGCCGACGTTAAGGGTCCCGTGCTGGAGGCGCCCAAGTATTCCTGGGCGCCTCAGCGGAGGTGGGGCGGGGCTTGGCTGTATTTCATGTGCCAAGCCCCGCCCCAAAGAGGAGGGCTCCCTGAGATAGGGAGCGGGCCGTTGGCGGGGCACGCGGTGAATATTGTTTGATCCCGCAGCCCCGCCATACGGCGGAGAAGGAATACGGTGGGGTTTTAGTGAGTAGGAGTCTCACATAACCCGGGTGCTTCCCCCGAAGTGCCCGGGTATCCATGAGGATTTCCCCACCTTAAAAAAAAAAAAAAAAAAAAAAAAAAAAAAAAAAAAAAAAAAAAAAAAAAAAAAAGGTTAGGTTAGGTTAGGTTAGGTTAGGTTAGGTTAGGTTAGGTTAGGTTGCGGCCCGTTCTGAAGCAGTGGCTGGAACGGGCCCACGGGGCTCTCTCCTTCCACCTGGCACAGATGCTGACCGGACATGGCTGTTTCGGTCGCTATCTGTGTCGGGTGGCGGGCAGGGAGCCCTCAGAGGAGTGCCTTCACTGCCCGGCGGGGGTCGCGGACACGGCGCAACACACGCGCGAGGCCTGCTCAGCTTGGGCTGTGCCTCGCGCCGCCCTGTCCGCGACCATTGGAGGGGACTTGTCGCTGCCGGCCGTGATCAAATCCATGGTCGACAGCGATGAGTCCTGGAAGGCGGTGGAGTCCTTCTGCGACGAAGTTATGTCGCAGAAGGAGGCGGCGGAGCGGGAGCGGGAGGATAGTGCAGACTCGCTCCCGATTCGCCGCCGAAGACGTGGCGGGCGGCGTCTGGCCTTCGCGGGCCGGATGCCGCCCTAAACGGGGGACCTGTGGGCGGTGGATCGGGGGATCCGCCGCCGACGTTAAGGGTCCCGTGCTGGAGGCGCCCAAGTATTCCTGGGCGCCTCAGCGGAGGTGGGGCGGGGCTTGGCTGTATTTCATGTGCCAAGCCCCGCCCCAAAGAGGAGGGCTCCCTGAGATAGGGAGCGGGCCGTTGGCGGGGCACGCGGTGAATATTGTTTGATCCCGCAGCCCCGCCATACGGCGGAGAAGGAATACGGTGGGGTTTTAGTGAGTAGGAGTCTCACATAACCCGGGTGCTTCCCCCGAAGTGCCCGGGTATCCATGAGGATTTCCCCACCTTAAAAAAAAAAAAAAAAAAAAAAAAAAAAAAAAAAAGGTTAGGTTAGGTTAGGTTAGGTTAGGTTAGGTTCCCCCCCGACGTGTTGCCACCTTGCCGTGGTGGGGGGGCTTGCGTGTCTCGATGATCCCCAAGGCTATACCGGCCAGGGCCACCCATACCGGGCAGGCTTGGGGTGAGGGATCTGACGAAGAGCAACACACTCCCTTCCTTATCCTTTCCTTCTTTTCACTTCCCATCCCTTAAGGGCGGTTCTGCTCCGACCCATCATCCTCTCCCTTTCCTTCCCCTTTTCCTTTGTCATTCCGACGCGGAGGGAGCGGCGGGTCTGGTGTGTACTTACACTACCACCAGACACGGCCTTTTTCAAGGCCACCGTCGGTCAACCCGTTCCTCAACGATGGCAGGAGGCCTATGTGGAGCGGGGGGCCTGGCCTTAACCGGCTGGGCCTGCGAGGAAGAAAACCTCATTAAAAAATTACCCGAATCCCAAGCGGCGCCGCACCGCGAGGGGATGGATGGCCGAGCGGATTCTCGGTCGTTAGTGCGTGTCCCCACACTGGATCCTGTCGAAACCAGTTGTGGGTTACACCATAGACTTGCCCGGTGTACAGGGGTCTCTGCCCGGGTGGACCCATATTTCCCCCATACTCGTGGGTTTATAAAATGGAATTACAAAATGTTAATAATAAAAAAAATCAAACAAGAGGAGGAGAGGAAGGAGGAGAAGAGAAGAAGGACGTGACAGGGAGGGAGGTCTCTAAGGACGGAAACATTAAGATGGACGTGGCAGGGGAGGACATTGTACAGAATGTTGAGAGCGGTGCGCGAGAGTTGCGTGTTCTGGTCGAACGATTATCGGACACCGACACCGACTCCAGTCTGCGCACCGTCTCTCCTATGGAGTTAGGGAGGAGTCCTGACCGCTTCTTTCGGAAGCGGTCAGCAAACACCGACGAGGAGGAGGAGGAGGAGGAGGAGAGATACCCACCAAAAGGGGCGGCCCACAAATCAAAAAGGGGACGGGGCCGCCCGCCCACCACAGGAGTATATGTGGGCCTGGCGGAAGCTAAGGCGCAGCTCAAAGCTGCAAAGGCGGAAGAGCTCCGCCTTGAGGTGGAGGAGAGGATGGCTGACATGACGAGGACTATGAGTGAGTCCAGGTCCGCATGCCAACGTGGCTTCTCCCTGCCCTCCCCTGGAGAGGACACAGCGCAGACTATGTCTGCGCTGAACAAAATTGTCATGGACGCCGCAGACATGGTTATTAAAGTGGCTGTGACGTCCAAAAATTTGAAGGGGCCAACGGTGAAGGCCCTTAAGATCGCGGCGGACACGATCAAGGACGCAACCGCCGGTCTAAGGGCCCGAACTATGTCAGAGGAGGTGGCAAGACTGGAGTCGGCAAACTCGCAGCTCAGTGGCCAGTTGGCAGAACTGCGCAAGGAGGTGGCTGAGTTGCGGAAACAACCGGCGGCGATGCCTGATACCTCCATCAAAGATATGATGGAGGAGGTCTCGCGTGAAAGCGTCGCCCGATTTAGCGCGATGCTAAACGCGAGACTCGAGGGCATCGAGTGTCGCCTCCTGCCGGAGCAACGCCACAGGCCGCCTCTGGCGGCGGACAAAAGGAGGGCGGAAGAGGCTGTGGTGAAGGAAACACCGCAGCCCTCTACTTCAACCACCCCCGCAACTTCGAAGGGGCCGCCGCCGTCGGCTACTCGGCCACCGAAGGCAACCGTCCCCCCCACCCAGCCTCCAAAGCAAGGCAAAGGCAAGGGGAAGGGGAAAGGGAAACAATCGGCGGCCGCTAAAGAGGCCAGCGGAGGCAAACCCAGGGACTCCAGTCCCTACATGCCAGCACCTCCACCCCCACCATTGGAGAAGGGGTGGTCGGAGGTCGTCACACGGGGTGCCAAAAAGGCGTCCGCAAAAACGGCGACGACAGCTGGCAAGACTGGGTCTCCTGGCCAAGCGCAGGGCAATAAGAAGAAGGCGGCGGCGAAACTCCGCCCTCCGCGAACGGCAGCGGTGACTCTCACCCTCCAGCCGGGCGCGATTGAGCGGGGCATGACGTACCAGTCCGTCCTCGTCGAGGCCCGTAGTCGCATTAACGACTACGATGGCCTCGAAATCGAGGAGCTGCGCTGTAGGAAGACGGCTACCGGTGCCCGCATGCTGGAAGTTTTCGGCAGCGCGGGCCCCGAAAAGGCCGACTCCCTGGCTGTTAAGCTCAGGGAGGCCTTCAGCGCAGAACTGGTGCGTGTCTCGCGCCCAGTTAAGAGAACGGAGGTGAGAGTCACCGAGCTCGACGACTCGGCGACCGAGGCGGAGGTAGTGGCGGCGGTTGCCAAGGCGGGAGGTTGCCCCGCCGCCGACATCAAGGCGGGAGTCATAGGGGAGTCTGGGTCCCTGTGGCTCAGCTGCCCAACGGGGGCTGCCAAAAAGGTGGTGGCCCTCGGACGCGTTAGGGTGGGCTGGGTGTCAGCCCGTGTGGCGTTACTTGCCGCCAGGCCTACCAGGTGCTTCCGGTGCTTGGAGGTCGGGCATCTCGGCGGCAAGTGCCAGTCCCAGGTGGACCGCAGCGGTCTCTGTTACCGCTGCGGAAAAGAAGGCCACCGGGCGCGGGACTGCAAGGCGGAGCCCAGCTGCCCTCTTTGCGTGGCGGCCCACCCTCTGGGCGGCAATGGGTGCCCTAATGGCCCCAAGCCCGGGCCCAAAAAGCCCGCCCCCTCCGGGGGATCTCCCCCAGAGGGGAAAAAGAAGAAGAAGCGGAAGGCCAGGGACCCGGTAGCCCCTGAGCCTACCCAGCGCCCAGAAAACGGCGCAGAGACGGAGCCCATGGAGACGGGTAATTAATGCCCGTCTGGCCCCTACTGCAGGCGAACATCAACCGCTCCGCGAGGGCCCAGGACTTATTGGTCCAGACCCTGGCGGAGTGGGAGATAAAAGTCGCCGTGGTCGCCGAACCCTACTACGTCCCCGCCCGTGATGACTGGGTTGGGGACCGGGAGGACTCGGTGGCCATCGTCGCCCAGACGTCCATCGGTGCTCCGCCCTTCAAACGCGTATTGAGGGGTCGGAGCTGGGTGATGGCCGTCGTGGGCGACGTTGCAGTAGTGGGGGTGTACTTTTCGCCCAGTCGGAGTCTCGCCGAATTCGAGCAGATGCTCGTCGAGGTTGGGGCTCTGATTGGGCAGGTATCCCCCCACCCCGTGCTAGTCGCCGGAGATTTCAACGCCAAATCAACGGCGTGGGGATCTCCGAGGACGGATGCACGGGGGGAGGCGTTGGAGGAGTGGGCCGTCTCTGCCGGGCTGGCCGTCCTCAACACCGGGTCGGAGGACACGTGCGTGCGACAACAGGGTGGGTCGATAGTCGACGTTACGTTCGCGTCGGCCCCCCTGGTGCGCCGTGTCCGGCACTGGAGGGTGATGGTGGACGTGGAGACACTATCGGATCATCGTTACATCCGATTCGATGTCTCCGCGCTCCCCATCGACCCGGGACGGAGCAGTGCCGGATCTCCCCCCGGTGTGGGGGACGGCCCGCGATGGGTGCTGGGTCGCCTCGACAGGGAGCTCGCCGGGGAAGCGGCCGTCCTCGAGTCGTGGACCCAGGGACTCGTCCCTCTGGCGGACGTGGATGAGGAGGTGGAGCACCTCGGCGTGTCGCTCGCTCGCATTTGCGATGCGGCCATGCCGAGGGCGAGGCCCCTCCCGCCACGGCGCTCGGTGTACTGGTGGCGCCCGGAGCTCCGCCAATTGCGCGAGGCGTGCAATGCAGCGCGCCGCCGGTACACCCGGTGTAGGAGGAGACGGGTCCTGGACCACGAGGAGGAGCAGACCTCGTACGCCGCCCTCAGGGCCGCGCGCATGACCTTCCAGGTCGCGATTGCGCAGGCCAAGGAGGCGGCGTGGGAGGAGTGGCTGGAGATGATCGACAGGGATCCATGGGGGAGGCCGTACAAGGTGGTGCGCAAAAAGTTGCGCCCCTGGGCCCCCCCCCTGACGACTAGTCTCCAGCCCGAGCTCCTCGAGGAGGTGGTGGACGGCCTCTTCCCACGGCGAGGGGAATGGGCGCCCCCTGCGATGGGGGGATCTCCGCCGGCGCGAGTCGCCGAGGCGGATACCCCGGCACCAGAAGTGTCAGGGGCCGAATTCGGGGCGGCCGTTCTTAGACTTAAGTCGAAGAAGACCGCCCCGGGCCCAGACGGAGTGCCGGGGAGCGCGTTGGCGATCGCGCTGGAGGAGATCGGAGAGAGGGTGAGGTCCCTCTTCACCGCGTGCCTGGTGCAGGGTCGGTTCCCCAGGAGGTGGAAAACGGGCAAGCTCGTCCTGATCCAGAAGGACGGGCGCCCGGCCGAGCAGCCGTCGGCGTATCGCCCGATCGTGCTGCTCGACGAGGTGAGCAAGTTGTTCGAGCGTGTGCTCGCTGCTCGCCTCGTCGGGAGCATGGATCCGGGCCTCTCCGACGCGCAGTTCGGCTTCCGCCGGGGTCGATCGACCCTGGACGCGATCGCGCGGGTGAGGGACCTCGCCGAGGAGGCCACCTCCCAGGGCGGTGTGATGTTTGCGGTGTCCTTAGACATCCGCAACGCGTTCAACACACTGCCCTGGGAGACGGTGAGGAGTGCTCTGCGGTACCACGGTGTTCCTCGGTATCTGCAGAGGGTCGTGGCCGACTACTTCGTCGGGAGAGCGGTGGTTTTCCCGACGGAGTACGGCTCCGGGAGGAGGGAAATGTCGTGCGGTGTTCCACAGGGATCGGTTCTGGGTCCGCTCCTGTGGAACATCGGCTACGACTGGGTGCTGCGCGGGGCCATGTTGCGGGGGGTCGGCGTCACTTGTTACGCCGACGATACCCTCGTCTCGGCCTGCGGCGGCACCTATCGCGAGGCTTCCCTCCTCGCCACGGCGGGTGTGGCCCAGGTGGTGGCCAGGATTCGCGCCCTGGGACTCGAGGTTGCTCTCCAAAAGTCGGAAGCTCTCGTGTTCCATGGGCCTCGAAGAGCGCCACCACCTGGGGCCACGATTATGGTGGGCGGAACCTCCATCGCCGTCGGGTCGACGATGAAGTACCTGGGACTCGTCCTCGACGGTCGATGGAGGTTCGAGGAACACTTCCGGCGGTTGGCCCCCAAGTTAGTGGCCACCGCTGGAGCCCTGGGGCGGTTGCTCCCAAATATGGGAGGTCCCGGAGGAGCCTGCCGACGCCTCTACACCGGTGTGGTGCGCTCCATGGCGCTCTACGGAGCGCCGATATGGGCAGGAGCCATGAGCGCCCGAAATCTGGCAGCGCTGCGACGTCCGCAGCGTGCCATGGCGCTCAGGGTGGCCCGGGCGTACCGCACCGTGTCGGGTGTCGGCGCGTGTGTGCTCGCCGGTGCTCCGCCGTGGGACCTCGATGCTGAGGTTCTCGCGGCGGTGTACTGGCGAGCGAAGGCGGAGGAGGCCGAGGGGGGCCGTCCACATGCGCGTGAGGTGGCGCGCTGGAGGGAGGACGCTCGTCAAGTCCTCCTCCAAAAGTGGGCGGCCCGCCTCGACGAGCCCGGTTTTAGCCGGGAGCTGGTGGGGGCAGTGCGGCCCGTTCTGAAGCAGTGGCTGGAACGGGCCCACGGGGCTCTCTCCTTCCACCTGGCACAGATGCTGACCGGACATGGCTGTTTCGGTCGCTATCTGTGTCGGGTGGCGGGCAGGGAGCCCTCAGAGGAGTGCCTTCACTGCCCGGCGGGGGTCGCGGACACGGCGCAGCACACGCGCGAGGCCTGCTCAGCTTGGGCTGTGCCTCGCGCCGCCCTGTCCGCGACCATTGGAGGGGACTTGTCGCTGCCGGCCGTGATCAAATCCATGGTCGACAGCGATGAGTCCTGGAAGGCGGTGGAGTCCTTCTGCGACGAAGTTATGTCGCAGAAGGAGGCGGCGGAGCGGGAGCGGGAGGATAGTGCAGACTCGCTCCCGATTCGCCGCCGAAGACGTGGCGGGCGGCGTCTGGCCTTCGCGGGCCGGATGCCGCCCTAAACGGGGGACCTGTGGGCGGTGGATCGGGGGATCCGCCGCCGACGTTAAGGGTCCCGTGCTGGAGGCGCCCAAGTATTCCTGGGCGCCTCAGCGGAGGTGGGGCGGGGCTTGGCTGTATTTCATGTGCCAAGCCCCGCCCCAAAGAGGAGGGCTCCCTGAGATAGGGAGCGGGCCGTTGGCGGGGCACGCGGTGAATATTGTTTGATCCCGCAGCCCCGCCATACGGCGGAGAAGGAATACGGTGGGGTTTTAGTGAGTAGGAGTCTCACATAACCCGGGTGCTTCCCCCGAAGTGCCCGGGTATCCATGAGGATTTCCCCACCTTAAAAAAAAAAAAAAAAAAAAAAAAAAAAAAAAAAAAAAAAAAAAAAAAAAAGGTTAGGTTAGGTTCGGGGCCATGTTGCGGGGGGTCGGCGTCACTTGTTACGCCGACGATACCCTCGTCTCGGCCTGCGGCGGCACCTATCGCGAGGCTTCCCTCCTCGCCACGGCGGGTGTGGCCCAGGTGGTGGCCAGGATTCGCGCCCTGGGACTCGAGGTTGCTCTCCAAAAGTCGGAAGCACTCGTGTTCCATGGGCCTCGAAGAGCGCCACCACCTGGGGCCACGATTATGGTGGGCGGAACCTCCATCGCCGTCGGGTCGACGATGAAGTACCTGGGACTCGTCCTCGACGGTCGATGGAGGTTCGAGGAACACTTCCGGCGGTTGGCCCCCAAGTTGATGGCCGCCGCCGGAGCTCTGGGACGCATCCTCCCCAATGTGGGAGGCCCTGGAAGGGCGTGCCGACGCCTGTACACCGGTGTGGTGCGCTCCATGGCGCTCTACGGAGCGCCGATATGGGCAGGGGCCATGAGCGCCCGAAATCTGGCAGCGCTGCGACGTCCGCAGCGCGCCATGGCGCTCAGGGTGGCCCGGGCGTACCGCACCGTGTCGGGTGTCGGCGCTTGTGTGCTCGCCGGTACTCCGCCGTGGGACCTCGATGCTGAGGTTCTCGCGGCGGTGTACTGGCGAGCGAAAGCGGAGGAGGCCGAGGGGGGCCGTCCACATGCGCGTGAGGTAGCGCGCTGGAGGGAGGACGCTCGTGAGGTCCTCCTCCAAAAGTGGGCGGCCCGTCTCGACGAGCCCGGCTTTAGCCGGGAGTTGGTGGGGGCAGTGCGGCCCGTTCTGAAGCAGTGGTTGGAACGGGCCCACGGGGCTCTCTCCTTCCACCTGGCACAGATGCTGACCGGACATGGCTGTTTCGGTCGCTATCTGTGTCGGGTGGCGGGCAGGGAGCCCTCAGAGGAGTGCCTCCATTGCCCGGCGGGGGTCGCGGACACGGCGCAACACACGCGCGAGGCCTGCTCAGCTTGGGCTGTGCCTCGCGCCGCCCTGTCCGCGACCATTGGAGGGGACTTGTCGCTGCCGGCCGTGATCAAATCCATGGTCGACAGCGACGAGTCCTGGAAGGCGGTGGAGTCCTTCTGCGACGAAGTTATGTCGCAGAAGGAGGCGGCGGAGCGGGAGCGGGAGGACAGCGCAGACTCGCCCCCGATCCGCCGCCGAAGACGTGGCGGGCGGCGTCTGGCCTTCGCGGGCCGGATGCCGCCCTAAACGGGGGACCTGTGGGCGGTGGATCGGGGGATCCGCCGCCGACGTTAAGGGTCCCGTGCTGGAGGCGCCCAAGTATTCCTGGGCGCCTCAGCGGAGGTGGGGCGGGGCTTGGCTGTATTTCATGTGCCAAGCCCCGCCCCAAAGAGGAGGGCTCCCTGAGATAGGGAGCGGGCCGTTGGCGGGGCACGCGGTGAATATTGTTTGATCCCGCAGCCCCGCCATACGGCGGAGAAGGAATACGGTGGGGTTTTAGTGAGTAGGAGTCTCACATAACCCGGGCGCTTCCCCCGAAGTGTCCGGGTATCCATGAGGATTTCCCCACCTAAAAAAAAAAAAAAAAAAAAAAAAAAAAAAAAAAAAAAAAAAAAAAAAAAAAAAAAAGGTTAGGTTAGGTTAGGTTAGGTTTTTTTTTTTTTTTTTTGAAAGTTATATGGAAGAAAAGGGGTAACGCAATGGATACGTCTGCACGCCTTTTCGTGTGACTTTGGATTGTGGTTTTGTGAGTGGTTGGCGGATGAGGTTTGAGATAGTACTTATGTTTTGAAATAAATACACAAATAATTATATATAATTAAAATAATAGAAAATCTTGTGATTTTTTATTGGTGAAAATGAAAGTGTTGACTTTTCTATATTAGTGTTTGAGATAAGGAATCAGAGATAATGATATAATATTATTATTATTATTATTATTTTTTTTTTTTTTTTTTTTTTTTTTTTTTTTTTTTTTTTTTTCCGTATCTTTTATTGTTTGTTTTGTTCATATATATATATATTTGTTTCTTTACTTTAACCATTAAATTGTTTCAGCTTCTTGATCGTATAAATGTGATTATGAAAGCTGTCTTTCAGTAGCTTTAAGATCACGGTTCAGGAAGAAACAAGAAATCAAGGTTCGAGTTTTTGGCATGTAATTTGAGTTCGTGGGTGGCATTTCTGCCTCGTCCTAAATTGAATGTGTGTGTATTGTAAGCTCCGTTCTCTAAGTCAGCATCCATAATCGATCCTCAGTTTCAATTTTTCAGATGCCTGGGCCAACCGAGGGCAAGATGTTGATGTGGCGCTGTGCTTGGAGTCTACGGGTCTGTTATGTTTTTTGCCAAATTGTATGCAGTTGTAACAGTCTGTTGCAGTTGTGTCTCTCTTAACCGGACAGTCCCTGTAAACGTGGGTGAGGGACGAGCAGTGCGAGCAGATGGTCTTGTCTTCAGAGCAGTTCTTCCGCGTATGGCCAAACTGCAGGCACGAAAAACACTGGAGAAGGGGTACGTACTCTTCAACGTGCACACGCTGATGATCCACGTTCAGTCTACCTAGTTTGATGATGGTCCTCCACAAGGGTTGGGAGGCCAAGAAGACGGCGTTGTATAGTTTGTCGTTCCGATTGCCCCTTTTGAAACGGAAGACGATATCAGAGGTAGTAAAATTGGTAAGGTCGTTTTGCTGTAAGAGGATTTTAGGGAGCTCTTCGCAAGGGACTTCTATTGGGACCCCCTTAAGTACTAGCATAGGTCTCAAGTTTCTTGACTTCTCCCCAGCGATATCGGGGGCTACGTCAATTTTATTGAGGGCGATGTCTCTTTGAGCCTCGTTGTCAAACTCTACCCTTAATTTATTGTTTGACACGAATTTGATCTCAGAAGGGGAGAAGTTCGTGTTGCGGAAAGTAACACCAGACCGGAAAAGTTTAAGAGTGTCGTGTGGGGTGAAAACCTCTTTCTTAGATGAAACTATGATCGCCGGTTTGGATGTGGGAATAATGGGAGGTGAGGCTTGTGTTTTGACAGCCGATGCGTACGATGGTAAGTGGAATTGGGGAAGAGGAGGCGGAGACAGTGTCTTTTTAAGTGAGGCAATCTCGGTTTTAAGTGCCTCAGTAACCTCAGAAACGATGGTCTTTTTGAGATTTTCTTGAATGGATGGGTCAATATATTGGGGTGTGGCAGGAGGGAACAGAGAAGAGGAGCTGTGGAAGTTTTGAAAGGCAGTTATTTCGTCGAAGATGCGAAGGATGGAGGTCTTGTTTTCCTTTTTCAGGCTCCTACCCTCTGTGAGAAGTTTCCTAGCATCCTTGAGCTTTCCAGTGACGAAAGTGTGGAAAGGATCTTTGTTAGAAGTGTCAGAGTCAGTGTTATTCACCTCAATCGGTCTAAAAGTGTTGTAATCGTGAAGCCCCTCCTCGTCAGATAAATACAGCGAGTCGGTGCTCGCTACTGCAGGTTGGGATGAGGCCATTCCGGCCATGAAACCCGAGGGAAAATTCTAGGTGTGTTGTACAATGAATGAAATGTGTAATTTTACTTATTTTTAATTTTATTAATTTATTCTATTTATTTTTCAGGTCCTGGCAAGTTGGAGGAAGTTATACTAAGGCCCCATGCACAAACGGAGTCTAAATATTAAAAGGAAAGCAAATAAAAAATAAAATATTTTTCATATATTGTTCAGAGTCCCCTTAATCAATGAAATATGGGTGGGTGGGCGGGCAAAATTTTTGATTTTTTCTGTTTCAGAACGCCGGGAGTGGTCGCAATCGACGCGGCGGGCCGAGATAAGCTCGACCAGCAAGAAAAACAGGTAAGTACCAGTATAAAATTTTAAGTTATAAGCAAAAAAGTGTGATTTTTATGAAATTTTCAGAGTTAATTGATGAAAAAATTAATTTTGCGTATAGGACGCCTGCTAAATCTATGGGGAACTCTAAAGGTGTGCAGCAGCAACAATTTAAGGACAAAAGGAATAAATTTGGTAAGTGAATTGAAGTTTAGATACGTGGTTAGGTTAGGTTAGGTTAGGTTAGGTTAGGTTAGGTTAGGTTAGGTTAGGTTAGGTTAGGTTAGGTTAGGTTCCCCCCCGACGTGTTGCCACCTTGCCGTGGTGGGGGGGCTTGCGTGTCTCGATGATCCCCAAGGCTATACCGGCCAGGGCCACCCATACCGGGCAGGCTTGGGGTGAGGGATCTGACGAAGAGCAACACACTCCCTTCCTTATCCTTTCCTTCTTTCCACTTCCCATCCCTAAAGGGCGGTTCTGCTCCGACCCATCATCCTTTCCCTTTCCTTCCCCCTTTTCCTTGGTCATTCCGACGCGGAGGGAGCGGCGGGTCTGGTGTGTACTTACAATACCACCAGACACGGCCTTTTTCAAGGCCACCGTCGGTCAACCCGTTCCTCAACGATGGCAGGAGGCCTATGTGGAGCGGGGGGCCTGGCCTTTACCGGTTGGGTCTGCGAGGAAGAAAACCTCAATAAAAAATTACCCTAACCCTAAGTGGCGGCGCGCCGCGAGAGGGTGAGTGGCAGCAGGGAGTGCTGTTCCTAGCGCGTTCCCCGCGTTGGCACCGGCCGACACCAATTGCGGGTTACACGAGGCTTGCTCAGGTGCAGGGGCACCGCCTGAGTCGACTGTCTATCCCCATTACTCGTGGGAACTATAATGAATCTAAATTTAAATAATGAAAATACAATAAGAGATGAAGGAGAAAGAGGAGAAGAGGAGAAGGAGAAAAAGATGAAGGACGTGACTAGTGAGGAGGTACAGGAAATGGATATGGAGAGCGATGTGCGAGAGTTGCGTGTCCTGGTGACACGACTGACTGACACCGATACGGACTGCAGTCTACGCAGCGTATCATCGCTGGGAAAGAGGAGTCCTGACCGCTTCTATAGGAAGCGGTCAGCAATGTCGGACGAAGACGAGGAGGAAATAATGTCGCCGCCCAAGGGAGCGGCGCATAAAACCAAGAGGAAGAGAGGCCGGCCGCCCACCACGGGCCAATACGTCGGCCTGGCGGAGGCAAAGGCGCAGTTGAATGCCGCAAAAGCGGACGAGCTGCGCCTTGAGGTGGAGGAGAAAATGGTTGGCATGACGAGGACTCTTCGTGAGTCCAGGGCCGCATGCCAACATGGCTTCTCCCAGCCCAATTCTGGAGAGGACACAGCGCAGACTATGTCTGCACTGAATAAAATTGTGATGGACGCCGCAGACATGGTCATCAAAGTGGCTGTGACGTCCAAAAATTTAAAAGGACCAACGGTGAAGGCCCTAAAGATCGCGGCGGACACAATTAAGGACGCAACCGCCGGTCTTAGGGCCCGAACCATGACAGAGGAGTTGGCAAGGCTGGAGTCGGCCAACTCGCAGCTCAGTGGCCAGTTGCAGGAGCTCCGCAAAGAGGTGGCCGAGTTGCGGCGGCAGCCGGTGGCGATGCCCGCTCCCTGCATCAAAGAAATGATGGAGGAGGTCTCGCGTGAGAGTGTCGCCCGATTCAGCGCGATGCTCAATGCGAGACTGGAGGGCATAGAGGATCGCCTCTTGCCAGAGCAGCGCCTTAGGCCGTCTCTGGCAGCGGACAGGAGGAGGGCGGAAGAGGCTGCGGCGAAGGAGTCACCGCAGCCCTCTACTTCCATCGCGCCTGCCACCTCGGAGGGACCGCCGTCGTCCAAGGCCAAAGCAGCTGCTCAGCCGCCGCCGTCTAAGTCGGCTGCCCGGCCGCCACCTGCCTCCACCGCCCAGCCTACCAAGGGTGGCAAGGGTAAGGGGAAGGGAAAGATGTCGGCGGCTGCAAGAGAGGCTAGGGGAGGGAAGCCCAGGGACTCCAGTCCATATATGCCGGCGCCTCCACCCCCACCGTTGGAGAAGGAGTGGTCGGAGGTGGTCGCCGGGGGCTCCAAGAAGGCTGCCAAAAAATCGGCGGCGGCGGCTGGCAAAACTGCGCCCTCCAGCCAAGTGCCGGCAAATAAGAAGGCAGCGGCGAAACTCCGCCCTCCGCGTACGGCTGCGGTGATTCTCACCCTGCAACCGGGCGCAATCGAGAAGGGGGCCACGTACCGGTCCGTCCTCGTCGAGGCCCGTAGTTGCTTGGACAACTACGAGGGCCTCGGGATCGAGGAACTGCGCTCGAGGACGACGGCCACCGGTGCCCGCATGCTCGAAGTTTTGGGCAGTGCGGGCCCCGAAAAGGCAGACTCCCTGGCTACCAAGCTCAGGGAGGTCCTGAGCGCGGACCTGGTGCGTGTGTCGCGCCCGGTTAAACGGACGGAAGTGAGAGTCACCGAATTGGATGACTCCATCACCGAAGCGGAGGTGGTGTCAGCCGTTGCCAACCTGGGAGGGTGCTCCGCCGCCGACATCAAGGCGGGGGTCATAGGGGAGTCTGGGTCCCTGTGGCTCAGCTGCCCAACGGGGGCTGCCAAAAAGGTGGTAGCCCTCGGTCGCGTAAGGGTCGGCTGGGTGTCAGCCCGCGTGGCGTTACTTGCCGCCAGGCCTACCAGGTGCTTCCGGTGCCTGGAGGTCGGACATCTCGGCGGCAAGTGCCAGTCCCAAGTGGACCGCAGCGGTCTCTGCTACCGCTGCGGAAAAGAGGGCCACCGGGCGCGGGACTGTAAGGCGGAGCCCAGCTGCCCTCTTTGCGTGGCGGCTCACCCTCTGGGCGGCAATGGGTGCCTCAATGGCCCCAAGCCCGGGCCCAAAAAGCCCGCCCCCTCCGGGGGATCTCCCCCAGAGGGGAAAAAGAAGAAGAAGCGGAAGACCAGGGACCCGGTAGCCCCTGAGCCTACCCAGCGCCCAGACGGCGCAGAGATGGAGCCCATGGAGACGGGTAGTTAATGCCCGTCTGGCCCCTACTGCAGGCGAACATCAACCACTCCGCGAGGGCCCAGGACTTATTGGTCCAGACCCTGGCGGAGTGGGAGATAAAAGTCGCCGTGGTCGCCGAACCCTACTATGTCCCCGCCCGTGATGACTGGGTTGGGGACCGGGAGGACTCGGTGGCCATCGTCGCCCAGACGTCCATCGGTGCTCCGCCCTTCAAACGCGTATTGAGGGGTCGGAGCTGGGTGATGGCCGTCGTGGGCGACGTTGCAGTAGTGGGGGTGTACTTTTCACCCAATCGGAGTCTCGCCGAATTCGAGCAGATGCTCGTCGAGGTCGGGGCTCTGATTGGGCAGGTATCCCCCCACCCCGTGCTAGTCGCCGGAGATTTCAACGCCAAATCAACGGCGTGGGGATCTCCGAGGACGGATGCACGGGGGGAGGCGTTGGAGGAGTGGGCCATCTCTGTCGGGCTGGCCGTCCTCAACACCGGGTCGGAGGACACGTGCGTGCGACAACAGGGTGGGTCGATAGTCGACGTTACGTTCGCGTCGGCCCCCCTGGTGCGCCGTGTCCGGCACTGGAGGGTGATGGTGGACGTGGAGACACTATCGGATCATCGTTACATCCGATTCGATGTCTCCGCGCTCCCCATCGACCCGGGACGGAGCAGTGCCGGATCTCCCCCCGGTGTGGGGGACGGCCCGCGATGGGTGCTGGGTCGCCTCGACAGGGAGCTCGCCGGGGAAGCGGCCGTCCTCGAGTCGTGGACCCAGGGACTCGTCCCTCTGGCGGACGTGGATGAGGAGGTGGAGCACCTCGGCGTGTCGCTCGCTCGCATTTGCGATGCGGCCATGCCGAGGGCGAGGCCCCTCCCGCCACGGCGCTCGGTGTACTGGTGGCGCCCGGAGCTCCGCCAATTGCGCGAGGCGTGCAATGCGGCGCGCCGCCGGTACACCCGGTGCAGGAGGAGACGGGTCCTGGACCACGAGGAGGAGCAGACCTCGTACGCCGCCCTCAGGGCCGCGCGCATGACCTTTCAGGTCGCGATTGCGCAGGCCAAGGAGGCGGCGTGGGAGGAGTGGCTGGAGATGATCGACAGGGATCCATGGGGGAGGCCGTACAAGGTGGTGCGCAAAAAGCTGCGCCCCTGGGCCCCCCCCCTGACGACTAGTCTCCAGCCCGAGCTCCTCGAGGAGGTGGTGGACGGCCTCTTCCCACGGCGAGGGGAATGGGCGCCCCCTGCGATGGGGGGATCTCCGCCGGCGCGAGTCGCCGAGGCGGATACCCCGGCACCAGAAGTGTCAGGGGCCGAATTCGGGGCGGCCGTTCTTAGACTTAAGTCGAAGAAGACCGCCCCGGGCCCAGACGGAGTGCCGGGGAGCGCGTTGGCGATCGCGCTGGAGGAGATCGGAGAGAGGGTGAGGTCCCTCTTCACCGCGTGCCTGGTGCGGGGTCGGTTCCCCAGGAGGTGGAAAACGGGCAAGCTCGTCCTGATCCAGAAGGACGGGCGCCCGGCCGAGCAGCCGTCGGCGTATCGCCCGATCGTGCTGCTCGACGAGGTGAGCAAGTTGTTCGAGCGTGTGCTCGCTGCTCGCCTCGTCGAGAGCATGGATCCGGGCCTCTCCGACGCGCAGTTCGGCTTCCGCCGGGGTCGATCGACCCTGGACGCGATCGCGCGGGTGAGGGACCTCGCCGAGGAGGCCACCTCCCGGGGCGGTGTGATGTTTGCGGTGTCCTTAGACATCCGCAACGCTTTCAACACACTGCCCTGGGAGACGGTGAAGAGGGCTCTGCAGTACCATGGTGTGCCAGGGTATCTGCAGAGGGTCGTGGCCGACTACTTCGTCGGGAGAGCGGTGGTCTTCCCGACGGAGTACGGCTCCGGGAGGAGGGAAATGGCGTGCGGTGTTCCACAGGGATCGGTTCTGGGTCCGCTCCTGTGGAACATCGGCTACGACTGGGTGCTGCGTGGGGTCATGTTGCGGGGGGTCGGCGTCACATGTTACGCCGACGATACCCTCGTCTCGGCCTGCGGCGGCACCTATCGTGAAGCGTCCCTCCTCGCCACGGCGGGCGTGGCCCAGGTGGTGGCCAGGATTCGCGCCCTGGGACTCGAGGTTGCTCTCCAAAAATCGGAAGCACTCGTGTTCCATGGGCCGCGAAGAGCGCCACCACCTGGGGCCACGATTATGGTGGGCGGAACCTCCATCGCCGTCGGGTCGACGATGAAGTACCTGGGACTCGTCCTCGACGGTCGATGGAGGTTCGAGGAACACTTCCGGCGGTTGGCCCCCAAGTTAGTGGCCACCGCTGGAGCCCTGGGGCGGTTGCTCCCAAATATGGGAGGTCCCGGAGGAGCCTGCCGACGCCTCTACACCGGTGTGGTGCGCTCCATGGCGCTCTACGGAGCGCCGATATGGGCAGGAGCCATGAGCGCCCGAAATCTGGCAGCGCTGCGACGTCCGCAGCGTGCCATGGCGCTCAGGGTGGCCCGGGCGTACCGCACCGTGTCGGGTGTCGGCGCGTGTGTGCTCGCCGGTACTCCGCCGTGGGACCTCGATGCTGAGGTTCTCGCGGCGGTGTACTGGCGAGCGAAGGCGGAGGAGGCCGAGGGGGGCCGTCCACATGCGCGTGAGGTGGCGCGCTGGAGGGAGGACGCTCGTCAAGTCCTCCTCCAAAAGTGGGCGGCCCGCCTCGACGAGCCCGGTTTTAGCCGGGAGCTGGTGGGGGCAGTGCGGCCCGTTCTGAAGCAGTGGCTGGAACGGGCCCACGGGGCTCTCTCCTTCCACCTGGCACAGATGCTGACCGGACATGGCTGTTTCGGTCGCTATCTGTGTCGGGTGGCGGGCAGGGAGCCCTCAGAGGAGTGCCTTCACTGCCCGGCGGGGGTCGCGGACACGGCGCAACACACGCGCGAGGCCTGCTCAGCTTGGGCTGTGCCTCGCGCCGCCCTGTCCGCGACCATTGGAGGGGACTTGTCGCTGCCGGCCGTGATCAAATCCATGGTCGACAGCGATGAGTCCTGGAAGGCGGTGGAGTCCTTCTGCGACGAAGTTATGTCGCAGAAGGAGGCGGCGGAGCGGGAGCGGGAGGATAGTGCAGACTCGCTCCCGATTCGCCGCCGAAGACGTGGCGGGCGGCGTCTGGCCTTCGCGGGCCGGATGCCGCCCTAAACGGGGGACCTGTGGGCGGTGGATCGGGGGATCCGCCGCCGACGTTAAGGGTCCCGTGCTGGAGGCGCCCAAGTATTCCTGGGCGCCTCAGCGGAGGTGGGGCGGGGCTTGGCTGTATTTCATGTGCCAAGCCCCGCCCCAAAGAGGAGGGCTCCCTGAGATAGGGAGCGGGCCGTTGGCGGGGCACGCGGTGAATATTGTTTGATCCCGCAGCCCCGCCATACGGCGGAGAAGGAATACGGTGGGGTTTTAGTGAGTAGGAGTCTCACATAACCCGGGTGCTTCCCCCGAAGTGCCCGGGTATCCATGAGGATTTCCCCACCTTAAAAAAAAAAAAAAAAAAAAAAAAAAAAAAAAAAAAAAAAAAAAAAAAAAAAAAAGGTTAGGTTAGGTTAGGTTAGGTTAGGTTAGGTTAGGTTAGGTTAGGTTGCGGCCCGTTCTGAAGCAGTGGCTGGAACGGGCCCACGGGGCTCTCTCCTTCCACCTGGCACAGATGCTGACCGGACATGGCTGTTTCGGTCGCTATCTGTGTCGGGTGGCGGGCAGGGAGCCCTCAGAGGAGTGCCTTCACTGCCCGGCGGGGGTCGCGGACACGGCGCAACACACGCGCGAGGCCTGCTCAGCTTGGGCTGTGCCTCGCGCCGCCCTGTCCGCGACCATTGGAGGGGACTTGTCGCTGCCGGCCGTGATCAAATCCATGGTCGACAGCGATGAGTCCTGGAAGGCGGTGGAGTCCTTCTGCGACGAAGTTATGTCGCAGAAGGAGGCGGCGGAGCGGGAGCGGGAGGATAGTGCAGACTCGCTCCCGATTCGCCGCCGAAGACGTGGCGGGCGGCGTCTGGCCTTCGCGGGCCGGATGCCGCCCTAAACGGGGGACCTGTGGGCGGTGGATCGGGGGATCCGCCGCCGACGTTAAGGGTCCCGTGCTGGAGGCGCCCAAGTATTCCTGGGCGCCTCAGCGGAGGTGGGGCGGGGCTTGGCTGTATTTCATGTGCCAAGCCCCGCCCCAAAGAGGAGGGCTCCCTGAGATAGGGAGCGGGCCGTTGGCGGGGCACGCGGTGAATATTGTTTGATCCCGCAGCCCCGCCATACGGCGGAGAAGGAATACGGTGGGGTTTTAGTGAGTAGGAGTCTCACATAACCCGGGTGCTTCCCCCGAAGTGCCCGGGTATCCATGAGGATTTCCCCACCTTAAAAAAAAAAAAAAAAAAAAAAAAAAAAAAAAAAAGGTTAGGTTAGGTTAGGTTAGGTTAGGTTAGGTTCCCCCCCGACGTGTTGCCACCTTGCCGTGGTGGGGGGGCTTGCGTGTCTCGATGATCCCCAAGGCTATACCGGCCAGGGCCACCCATACCGGGCAGGCTTGGGGTGAGGGATCTGACGAAGAGCAACACACTCCCTTCCTTATCCTTTCCTTCTTTTCACTTCCCATCCCTTAAGGGCGGTTCTGCTCCGACCCATCATCCTCTCCCTTTCCTTCCCCTTTTCCTTTGTCATTCCGACGCGGAGGGAGCGGCGGGTCTGGTGTGTACTTACACTACCACCAGACACGGCCTTTTTCAAGGCCACCGTCGGTCAACCCGTTCCTCAACGATGGCAGGAGGCCTATGTGGAGCGGGGGGCCTGGCCTTAACCGGCTGGGCCTGCGAGGAAGAAAACCTCATTAAAAAATTACCCGAATCCCAAGCGGCGCCGCACCGCGAGGGGATGGATGGCCGAGCGGATTCTCGGTCGTTAGTGCGTGTCCCCACACTGGATCCTGTCGAAACCAGTTGTGGGTTACACCATAGACTTGCCCGGTGTACAGGGGTCTCTGCCCGGGTGGACCCATATTTCCCCCATACTCGTGGGTTTATAAAATGGAATTACAAAATGTTAATAATAAAAAAAATCAAACAAGAGGAGGAGAGGAAGGAGGAGAAGAGAAGAAGGACGTGACAGGGAGGGAGGTCTCTAAGGACGGAAACATTAAGATGGACGTGGCAGGGGAGGACATTGTACAGAATGTTGAGAGCGGTGCGCGAGAGTTGCGTGTTCTGGTCGAACGATTATCGGACACCGACACCGACTCCAGTCTGCGCACCGTCTCTCCTATGGAGTTAGGGAGGAGTCCTGACCGCTTCTTTCGGAAGCGGTCAGCAAACACCGACGAGGAGGAGGAGGAGGAGGAGGAGGAGGAGAGATACCCACCAAAAGGGGCGGCCCACAAATCAAAAAGGGGACGGGGCCGCCCGCCCACCACAGGAGTATATGTGGGCCTGGCGGAAGCTAAGGCGCAGCTCAAAGCTGCAAAGGCGGAAGAGCTCCGCCTTGAGGTGGAGGAGAGGATGGCTGACATGACGAGGACTATGAGTGAGTCCAGGTCCGCATGCCAACGTGGCTTCTCCCTGCCCTCCCCTGGAGAGGACACAGCGCAGACTATGTCTGCGCTGAACAAAATTGTCATGGACGCCGCAGACATGGTTATTAAAGTGGCTGTGACGTCCAAAAATTTGAAGGGGCCAACGGTGAAGGCCCTTAAGATCGCGGCGGACACGATCAAGGACGCAACCGCCGGTCTAAGGGCCCGAACTATGTCAGAGGAGGTGGCAAGACTGGAGTCGGCAAACTCGCAGCTCAGTGGCCAGTTGGCAGAACTGCGCAAGGAGGTGGCTGAGTTGCGGAAACAACCGGCGGCGATGCCTGATACCTCCATCAAAGATATGATGGAGGAGGTCTCGCGTGAAAGCGTCGCCCGATTTAGCGCGATGCTAAACGCGAGACTCGAGGGCATCGAGTGTCGCCTCCTGCCGGAGCAACGCCACAGGCCGCCTCTGGCGGCGGACAAAAGGAGGGCGGAAGAGGCTGTGGTGAAGGAAACACCGCAGCCCTCTACTTCAACCACCCCCGCAACTTCGAAGGGGCCGCCGCCGTCGGCTACTCGGCCACCGAAGGCAACCGTCCCCCCCACCCAGCCTCCAAAGCAAGGCAAAGGCAAGGGGAAGGGGAAAGGGAAACAATCGGCGGCCGCTAAAGAGGCCAGCGGAGGCAAACCCAGGGACTCCAGTCCCTACATGCCAGCACCTCCACCCCCACCATTGGAGAAGGGGTGGTCGGAGGTCGTCACACGGGGTGCCAAAAAGGCGTCCGCAAAAACGGCGACGACAGCTGGCAAGACTGGGTCTCCTGGCCAAGCGCAGGGCAATAAGAAGAAGGCGGCGGCGAAACTCCGCCCTCCGCGAACGGCAGCGGTGACTCTCACCCTCCAGCCGGGCGCGATTGAGCGGGGCATGACGTACCAGTCCGTCCTCGTCGAGGCCCGTAGTCGCATTAACGACTACGATGGCCTCGAAATCGAGGAGCTGCGCTGTAGGAAGACGGCTACCGGTGCCCGCATGCTGGAAGTTTTCGGCAGCGCGGGCCCCGAAAAGGCCGACTCCCTGGCTGTTAAGCTCAGGGAGGCCTTCAGCGCAGAACTGGTGCGTGTCTCGCGCCCAGTTAAGAGAACGGAGGTGAGAGTCACCGAGCTCGACGACTCGGCGACCGAGGCGGAGGTAGTGGCGGCGGTTGCCAAGGCGGGAGGTTGCCCCGCCGCCGACATCAAGGCGGGAGTCATAGGGGAGTCTGGGTCCCTGTGGCTCAGCTGCCCAACGGGGGCTGCCAAAAAGGTGGTGGCCCTCGGACGCGTTAGGGTGGGCTGGGTGTCAGCCCGTGTGGCGTTACTTGCCGCCAGGCCTACCAGGTGCTTCCGGTGCTTGGAGGTCGGGCATCTCGGCGGCAAGTGCCAGTCCCAGGTGGACCGCAGCGGTCTCTGTTACCGCTGCGGAAAAGAAGGCCACCGGGCGCGGGACTGCAAGGCGGAGCCCAGCTGCCCTCTTTGCGTGGCGGCCCACCCTCTGGGCGGCAATGGGTGCCCTAATGGCCCCAAGCCCGGGCCCAAAAAGCCCGCCCCCTCCGGGGGATCTCCCCCAGAGGGGAAAAAGAAGAAGAAGCGGAAGGCCAGGGACCCGGTAGCCCCTGAGCCTACCCAGCGCCCAGAAAACGGCGCAGAGACGGAGCCCATGGAGACGGGTAATTAATGCCCGTCTGGCCCCTACTGCAGGCGAACATCAACCGCTCCGCGAGGGCCCAGGACTTATTGGTCCAGACCCTGGCGGAGTGGGAGATAAAAGTCGCCGTGGTCGCCGAACCCTACTACGTCCCCGCCCGTGATGACTGGGTTGGGGACCGGGAGGACTCGGTGGCCATCGTCGCCCAGACGTCCATCGGTGCTCCGCCCTTCAAACGCGTATTGAGGGGTCGGAGCTGGGTGATGGCCGTCGTGGGCGACGTTGCAGTAGTGGGGGTGTACTTTTCGCCCAGTCGGAGTCTCGCCGAATTCGAGCAGATGCTCGTCGAGGTTGGGGCTCTGATTGGGCAGGTATCCCCCCACCCCGTGCTAGTCGCCGGAGATTTCAACGCCAAATCAACGGCGTGGGGATCTCCGAGGACGGATGCACGGGGGGAGGCGTTGGAGGAGTGGGCCGTCTCTGCCGGGCTGGCCGTCCTCAACACCGGGTCGGAGGACACGTGCGTGCGACAACAGGGTGGGTCGATAGTCGACGTTACGTTCGCGTCGGCCCCCCTGGTGCGCCGTGTCCGGCACTGGAGGGTGATGGTGGACGTGGAGACACTATCGGATCATCGTTACATCCGATTCGATGTCTCCGCGCTCCCCATCGACCCGGGACGGATCAGTGCCGGATCTCCCCCCGGTGTGGGGGACGGCCCGCGATGGGTGCTGGGTCGCCTCGACAGGGAGCTCGCCGGGGAAGCGGCCGTCCTCGAGTCGTGGACCCAGGGACTCGTCCCTCTGGCGGACGTGGATGAGGAGGTGGAGCACCTCGGCGTGTCGCTCGCTCGCATTTGCGATGCGGCCATGCCGAGGGCGAGGCCCCTCCCGCCACGGCGCTCGGTGTACTGGTGGCGCCCGGAGCTCCGCCAATTGCGCGAGGCGTGCAATGCAGCGCGCCGCCGGTACACCCGGTGTAGGAGGAGACGGGTCCTGGACCACGAGGAGGAGCAGACCTCGTACGCCGCCCTCAGGGCCGCGCGCATGACCTTCCAGGTCGCGATTGCGCAGGCCAAGGAGGCGGCGTGGGAGGAGTGGCTGGAGATGATCGACAGGGATCCATGGGGGAGGCCGTACAAGGTGGTGCGCAAAAAGTTGCGCCCCTGGGCCCCCCCCCTGACGACTAGTCTCCAGCCCGAGCTCCTCGAGGAGGTGGTGGACGGCCTCTTCCCACGGCGAGGGGAATGGGCGCCCCCTGCGATGGGGGGATCTCCGCCGGCGCGAGTCGCCGAGGCGGATACCCCGGCACCAGAAGTGTCAGGGGCCGAATTCGGGGCGGCCGTTCTTAGACTTAAGTCGAAGAAGACCGCCCCGGGCCCAGACGGAGTGCCGGGGAGCGCGTTGGCGATCGCGCTGGAGGAGATCGGAGAGAGGGTGAGGTCCCTCTTCACCGCGTGCCTGGTGCAGGGTCGGTTCCCCAGGAGGTGGAAAACGGGCAAGCTCGTCCTGATCCAGAAGGACGGGCGCCCGGCCGAGCAGCCGTCGGCGTATCGCCCGATCGTGCTGCTCGACGAGGTGAGCAAGTTGTTCGAGCGTGTGCTCGCTGCTCGCCTCGTCGGGAGCATGGATCCGGGCCTCTCCGACGCGCAGTTCGGCTTCCGCCGGGGTCGATCGACCCTGGACGCGATCGCGCGGGTGAGGGACCTCGCCGAGGAGGCCACCTCCCAGGGCGGTGTGATGTTTGCGGTGTCCTTAGACATCCGCAACGCGTTCAACACACTGCCCTGGGAGACGGTGAGGAGTGCTCTGCGGTACCACGGTGTTCCTCGGTATCTGCAGAGGGTCGTGGCCGACTACTTCGTCGGGAGAGCGGTGGTTTTCCCGACGGAGTACGGCTCCGGGAGGAGGGAAATGTCGTGCGGTGTTCCACAGGGATCGGTTCTGGGTCCGCTCCTGTGGAACATCGGCTACGACTGGGTGCTGCGCGGGGCCATGTTGCGGGGGGTCGGCGTCACTTGTTACGCCGACGATACCCTCGTCTCGGCCTGCGGCGGCACCTATCGCGAGGCTTCCCTCCTCGCCACGGCGGGTGTGGCCCAGGTGGTGGCCAGGATTCGCGCCCTGGGACTCGAGGTTGCTCTCCAAAAGTCGGAAGCTCTCGTGTTCCATGGGCCTCGAAGAGCGCCACCACCTGGGGCCACGATTATGGTGGGCGGAACCTCCATCGCCGTCGGGTCGACGATGAAGTACCTGGGACTCGTCCTCGACGGTCGATGGAGGTTCGAGGAACACTTCCGGCGGTTGGCCCCCAAGTTAGTGGCCACCGCTGGAGCCCTGGGGCGGTTGCTCCCAAATATGGGAGGTCCCGGAGGAGCCTGCCGACGCCTCTACACCGGTGTGGTGCGCTCCATGGCGCTCTACGGAGCGCCGATATGGGCAGGAGCCATGAGCGCCCGAAATCTGGCAGCGCTGCGACGTCCGCAGCGTGCCATGGCGCTCAGGGTGGCCCGGGCGTACCGCACCGTGTCGGGTGTCGGCGCGTGTGTGCTCGCCGGTGCTCCGCCGTGGGACCTCGATGCTGAGGTTCTCGCGGCGGTGTACTGGCGAGCGAAGGCGGAGGAGGCCGAGGGGGGCCGTCCACATGCGCGTGAGGTGGCGCGCTGGAGGGAGGACGCTCGTCAAGTCCTCCTCCAAAAGTGGGCGGCCCGCCTCGACGAGCCCGGTTTTAGCCGGGAGCTGGTGGGGGCAGTGCGGCCCGTTCTGAAGCAGTGGCTGGAACGGGCCCACGGGGCTCTCTCCTTCCACCTGGCACAGATGCTGACCGGACATGGCTGTTTCGGTCGCTATCTGTGTCGGGTGGCGGGCAGGGAGCCCTCAGAGGAGTGCCTTCACTGCCCGGCGGGGGTCGCGGACACGGCGCAGCACACGCGCGAGGCCTGCTCAGCTTGGGCTGTGCCTCGCGCCGCCCTGTCCGCGACCATTGGAGGGGACTTGTCGCTGCCGGCCGTGATCAAATCCATGGTCGACAGCGATGAGTCCTGGAAGGCGGTGGAGTCCTTCTGCGACGAAGTTATGTCGCAGAAGGAGGCGGCGGAGCGGGAGCGGGAGGATAGTGCAGACTCGCTCCCGATTCGCCGCCGAAGACGTGGCGGGCGGCGTCTGGCCTTCGCGGGCCGGATGCCGCCCTAAACGGGGGACCTGTGGGCGGTGGATCGGGGGATCCGCCGCCGACGTTAAGGGTCCCGTGCTGGAGGCGCCCAAGTATTCCTGGGCGCCTCAGCGGAGGTGGGGCGGGGCTTGGCTGTATTTCATGTGCCAAGCCCCGCCCCAAAGAGGAGGGCTCCCTGAGATAGGGAGCGGGCCGTTGGCGGGGCACGCGGTGAATATTGTTTGATCCCGCAGCCCCGCCATACGGCGGAGAAGGAATACGGTGGGGTTTTAGTGAGTAGGAGTCTCACATAACCCGGGTGCTTCCCCCGAAGTGCCCGGGTATCCATGAGGATTTCCCCACCTTAAAAAAAAAAAAAAAAAAAAAAAAAAAAAAAAAAAAAAAAAAAAAAAAAAAGGTTAGGTTAGGTTCGGGGCCATGTTGCGGGGGGTCGGCGTCACTTGTTACGCCGACGATACCCTCGTCTCGGCCTGCGGCGGCACCTATCGCGAGGCTTCCCTCCTCGCCACGGCGGGTGTGGCCCAGGTGGTGGCCAGGATTCGCGCCCTGGGACTCGAGGTTGCTCTCCAAAAGTCGGAAGCACTCGTGTTCCATGGGCCTCGAAGAGCGCCACCACCTGGGGCCACGATTATGGTGGGCGGAACCTCCATCGCCGTCGGGTCGACGATGAAGTACCTGGGACTCGTCCTCGACGGTCGATGGAGGTTCGAGGAACACTTCCGGCGGTTGGCCCCCAAGTTGATGGCCGCCGCCGGAGCTCTGGGACGCATCCTCCCCAATGTGGGAGGCCCTGGAAGGGCGTGCCGACGCCTGTACACCGGTGTGGTGCGCTCCATGGCGCTCTACGGAGCGCCGATATGGGCAGGGGCCATGAGCGCCCGAAATCTGGCAGCGCTGCGACGTCCGCAGCGCGCCATGGCGCTCAGGGTGGCCCGGGCGTACCGCACCGTGTCGGGTGTCGGCGCTTGTGTGCTCGCCGGTACTCCGCCGTGGGACCTCGATGCTGAGGTTCTCGCGGCGGTGTACTGGCGAGCGAAAGCGGAGGAGGCCGAGGGGGGCCGTCCACATGCGCGTGAGGTAGCGCGCTGGAGGGAGGACGCTCGTGAGGTCCTCCTCCAAAAGTGGGCGGCCCGTCTCGACGAGCCCGGCTTTAGCCGGGAGTTGGTGGGGGCAGTGCGGCCCGTTCTGAAGCAGTGGTTGGAACGGGCCCACGGGGCTCTCTCCTTCCACCTGGCACAGATGCTGACCGGACATGGCTGTTTCGGTCGCTATCTGTGTCGGGTGGCGGGCAGGGAGCCCTCAGAGGAGTGCCTCCATTGCCCGGCGGGGGTCGCGGACACGGCGCAACACACGCGCGAGGCCTGCTCAGCTTGGGCTGTGCCTCGCGCCGCCCTGTCCGCGACCATTGGAGGGGACTTGTCGCTGCCGGCCGTGATCAAATCCATGGTCGACAGCGACGAGTCCTGGAAGGCGGTGGAGTCCTTCTGCGACGAAGTTATGTCGCAGAAGGAGGCGGCGGAGCGGGAGCGGGAGGACAGCGCAGACTCGCCCCCGATCCGCCGCCGAAGACGTGGCGGGCGGCGTCTGGCCTTCGCGGGCCGGATGCCGCCCTAAACGGGGGACCTGTGGGCGGTGGATCGGGGGATCCGCCGCCGACGTTAAGGGTCCCGTGCTGGAGGCGCCCAAGTATTCCTGGGCGCCTCAGCGGAGGTGGGGCGGGGCTTGGCTGTATTTCATGTGCCAAGCCCCGCCCCAAAGAGGAGGGCTCCCTGAGATAGGGAGCGGGCCGTTGGCGGGGCACGCGGTGAATATTGTTTGATCCCGCAGCCCCGCCATACGGCGGAGAAGGAATACGGTGGGGTTTTAGTGAGTAGGAGTCTCACATAACCCGGGCGCTTCCCCCGAAGTGTCCGGGTATCCATGAGGATTTCCCCACCTAAAAAAAAAAAAAAAAAAAAAAAAAAAAAAAAAAAAAAAAAAAAAAAAAAAAAAAAAGGTTAGGTTAGGTTAGGTTAGGTTTTTTTTTTTTTTTTTTGAAAGTTATATGGAAGAAAAGGGGTAACGCAATGGATACGTCTGCACGCCTTTTCGTGTGACTTTGGATTGTGGTTTTGTGAGTGGTTGGCGGATGAGGTTTGAGATAGTACTTATGTTTTGAAATAAATACACAAATAATTATATATAATTAAAATAATAGAAAATCTTGTGATTTTTTATTGGTGAAAATGAAAGTGTTGACTTTTCTATATTAGTGTTTGAGATAAGGAATCAGAGATAATGATATAATATTATTATTATTATTATTATTTTTTTTTTTTTTTTTTTTTTTTTTTTTTTTTTTTTTTTTTTCCGTATCTTTTATTGTTTGTTTTGTTCATATATATATATATTTGTTTCTTTACTTTAACCATTAAATTGTTTCAGCTTCTTGATCGTATAAATGTGATTATGAAAGCTGTCTTTCAGTAGCTTTAAGATCACGGTTCAGGAAGAAACAAGAAATCAAGGTTCGAGTTTTTGGCATGTAATTTGAGTTCGTGGGTGGCATTTCTGCCTCGTCCTAAATTGAATGTGTGTGTATTGTAAGCTCCGTTCTCTAAGTCAGCATCCATAATCGATCCTCAGTTTCAATTTTTCAGATGCCTGGGCCAACCGAGGGCAAGATGTTGATGTGGCGCTGTGCTTGGAGTCTACGGGTCTGTTATGTTTTTTGCCAAATTGTATGCAGTTGTAACAGTCTGTTGCAGTTGTGTCTCTCTTAACCGGACAGTCCCTGTAAACGTGGGTGAGGGACGAGCAGTGCGAGCAGATGGTCTTGTCTTCAGAGCAGTTCTTCCGCGTATGGCCAAACTGCAGGCACGAAAAACACTGGAGAAGGGGTACGTACTCTTCAACGTGCACACGCTGATGATCCACGTTCAGTCTACCTAGTTTGATGATGGTCCTCCACAAGGGTTGGGAGGCCAAGAAGACGGCGTTGTATAGTTTGTCGTTCCGATTGCCCCTTTTGAAACGGAAGACGATATCAGAGGTAGTAAAATTGGTAAGGTCGTTTTGCTGTAAGAGGATTTTAGGGAGCTCTTCGCAAGGGACTTCTATTGGGACCCCCTTAAGTACTAGCATAGGTCTCAAGTTTCTTGACTTCTCCCCAGCGATATCGGGGGCTACGTCAATTTTATTGAGGGCGATGTCTCTTTGAGCCTCGTTGTCAAACTCTACCCTTAATTTATTGTTTGACACGAATTTGATCTCAGAAGGGGAGAAGTTCGTGTTGCGGAAAGTAACACCAGACCGGAAAAGTTTAAGAGTGTCGTGTGGGGTGAAAACCTCTTTCTTAGATGAAACTATGATCGCCGGTTTGGATGTGGGAATAATGGGAGGTGAGGCTTGTGTTTTGACAGCCGATGCGTACGATGGTAAGTGGAATTGGGGAAGAGGAGGCGGAGACAGTGTCTTTTTAAGTGAGGCAATCTCGGTTTTAAGTGCCTCAGTAACCTCAGAAACGATGGTCTTTTTGAGATTTTCTTGAATGGATGGGTCAATATATTGGGGTGTGGCAGGAGGGAACAGAGAAGAGGAGCTGTGGAAGTTTTGAAAGGCAGTTATTTCGTCGAAGATGCGAAGGATGGAGGTCTTGTTTTCCTTTTTCAGGCTCCTACCCTCTGTGAGAAGTTTCCTAGCATCCTTGAGCTTTCCAGTGACGAAAGTGTGGAAAGGATCTTTGTTAGAAGTGTCAGAGTCAGTGTTATTCACCTCAATCGGTCTAAAAGTGTTGTAATCGTGAAGCCCCTCCTCGTCAGATAAATACAGCGAGTCGGTGCTCGCTACTGCAGGTTGGGATGAGGCCATTCCGGCCATGAAACCCGAGGGAAAATTCTAGGTGTGTTGTACAATGAATGAAATGTGTAATTTTACTTATTTTTAATTTTATTAATTTATTCTATTTATTTTTCAGGTCCTGGCAAGTTGGAGGAAGTTATACTAAGGCCCCATGCACAAACGGAGTCTAAATATTAAAAGGAAAGCAAATAAAAAATAAAATATTTTTCATATATTGTTCAGAGTCCCCTTAATCAATGAAATATGGGTGGGTGGGCGGGCAAAATTTTTGATTTTTTCTGTTTCAGAACGCCGGGAGTGGTCGCAATCGACGCGGCGGGCCGAGATAAGCTCGACCAGCAAGAAAAACAGGTAAGTACCAGTATAAAATTTTAAGTTATAAGCAAAAAAGTGTGATTTTTATGAAATTTTCAGAGTTAATTGATGAAAAAATTAATTTTGCGTATAGGACGCCTGCTAAATCTATGGGGAACTCTAAAGGTGTGCAGCAGCAACAATTTAAGGACAAAAGGAATAAATTTGGTAAGTGAATTGAAGTTTAGATACGTGGTTAGGTTAGGTTAGGTTAGGTTAGGTTAGGTTAGGTTAGGTTAGGTTAGGTTAGGTTAGGTTAGGTTAGGTTCCCCCCCGACGTGTTGCCACCTTGCCGTGGTGGGGGGGCTTGCGTGTCTCGATGATCCCCAAGGCTATACCGGCCAGGGCCACCCATACCGGGCAGGCTTGGGGTGAGGGATCTGACGAAGAGCAACACACTCCCTTCCTTATCCTTTCCTTCTTTCCACTTCCCATCCCTAAAGGGCGGTTCTGCTCCGACCCATCATCCTTTCCCTTTCCTTCCCCCTTTTCCTTGGTCATTCCGACGCGGAGGGAGCGGCGGGTCTGGTGTGTACTTACAATACCACCAGACACGGCCTTTTTCAAGGCCACCGTCGGTCAACCCGTTCCTCAACGATGGCAGGAGGCCTATGTGGAGCGGGGGGCCTGGCCTTTACCGGTTGGGTCTGCGAGGAAGAAAACCTCAATAAAAAATTACCCTAACCCTAAGTGGCGGCGCGCCGCGAGAGGGTGAGTGGCAGCAGGGAGTGCTGTTCCTAGCGCGTTCCCCGCGTTGGCACCGGCCGACACCAATTGCGGGTTACACGAGGCTTGCTCAGGTGCAGGGGCACCGCCTGAGTCGACTGTCTATCCCCATTACTCGTGGGAACTATAATGAATCTAAATTTAAATAATGAAAATACAATAAGAGATGAAGGAGAAAGAGGAGAAGAGGAGAAGGAGAAAAAGATGAAGGACGTGACTAGTGAGGAGGTACAGGAAATGGATATGGAGAGCGATGTGCGAGAGTTGCGTGTCCTGGTGACACGACTGACTGACACCGATACGGACTGCAGTCTACGCAGCGTATCATCGCTGGGAAAGAGGAGTCCTGACCGCTTCTATAGGAAGCGGTCAGCAATGTCGGACGAAGACGAGGAGGAAATAATGTCGCCGCCCAAGGGAGCGGCGCATAAAACCAAGAGGAAGAGAGGCCGGCCGCCCACCACGGGCCAATACGTCGGCCTGGCGGAGGCAAAGGCGCAGTTGAATGCCGCAAAAGCGGACGAGCTGCGCCTTGAGGTGGAGGAGAAAATGGTTGGCATGACGAGGACTCTTCGTGAGTCCAGGGCCGCATGCCAACATGGCTTCTCCCAGCCCAATTCTGGAGAGGACACAGCGCAGACTATGTCTGCACTGAATAAAATTGTGATGGACGCCGCAGACATGGTCATCAAAGTGGCTGTGACGTCCAAAAATTTAAAAGGACCAACGGTGAAGGCCCTAAAGATCGCGGCGGACACAATTAAGGACGCAACCGCCGGTCTTAGGGCCCGAACCATGACAGAGGAGTTGGCAAGGCTGGAGTCGGCCAACTCGCAGCTCAGTGGCCAGTTGCAGGAGCTCCGCAAAGAGGTGGCCGAGTTGCGGCGGCAGCCGGTGGCGATGCCCGCTCCCTGCATCAAAGAAATGATGGAGGAGGTCTCGCGTGAGAGTGTCGCCCGATTCAGCGCGATGCTCAATGCGAGACTGGAGGGCATAGAGGATCGCCTCTTGCCAGAGCAGCGCCTTAGGCCGTCTCTGGCAGCGGACAGGAGGAGGGCGGAAGAGGCTGCGGCGAAGGAGTCACCGCAGCCCTCTACTTCCATCGCGCCTGCCACCTCGGAGGGACCGCCGTCGTCCAAGGCCAAAGCAGCTGCTCAGCCGCCGCCGTCTAAGTCGGCTGCCCGGCCGCCACCTGCCTCCACCGCCCAGCCTACCAAGGGTGGCAAGGGTAAGGGGAAGGGAAAGATGTCGGCGGCTGCAAGAGAGGCTAGGGGAGGGAAGCCCAGGGACTCCAGTCCATATATGCCGGCGCCTCCACCCCCACCGTTGGAGAAGGAGTGGTCGGAGGTGGTCGCCGGGGGCTCCAAGAAGGCTGCCAAAAAATCGGCGGCGGCGGCTGGCAAAACTGCGCCCTCCAGCCAAGTGCCGGCAAATAAGAAGGCAGCGGCGAAACTCCGCCCTCCGCGTACGGCTGCGGTGATTCTCACCCTGCAACCGGGCGCAATCGAGAAGGGGGCCACGTACCGGTCCGTCCTCGTCGAGGCCCGTAGTTGCTTGGACAACTACGAGGGCCTCGGGATCGAGGAACTGCGCTCGAGGACGACGGCCACCGGTGCCCGCATGCTCGAAGTTTTGGGCAGTGCGGGCCCCGAAAAGGCAGACTCCCTGGCTACCAAGCTCAGGGAGGTCCTGAGCGCGGACCTGGTGCGTGTGTCGCGCCCGGTTAAACGGACGGAAGTGAGAGTCACCGAATTGGATGACTCCATCACCGAAGCGGAGGTGGTGTCAGCCGTTGCCAACCTGGGAGGGTGCTCCGCCGCCGACATCAAGGCGGGGGTCATAGGGGAGTCTGGGTCCCTGTGGCTCAGCTGCCCAACGGGGGCTGCCAAAAAGGTGGTAGCCCTCGGTCGCGTAAGGGTCGGCTGGGTGTCAGCCCGCGTGGCGTTACTTGCCGCCAGGCCTACCAGGTGCTTCCGGTGCCTGGAGGTCGGACATCTCGGCGGCAAGTGCCAGTCCCAAGTGGACCGCAGCGGTCTCTGCTACCGCTGCGGAAAAGAGGGCCACCGGGCGCGGGACTGTAAGGCGGAGCCCAGCTGCCCTCTTTGCGTGGCGGCTCACCCTCTGGGCGGCAATGGGTGCCTCAATGGCCCCAAGCCCGGGCCCAAAAAGCCCGCCCCCTCCGGGGGATCTCCCCCAGAGGGGAAAAAGAAGAAGAAGCGGAAGACCAGGGACCCGGTAGCCCCTGAGCCTACCCAGCGCCCAGACGGCGCAGAGATGGAGCCCATGGAGACGGGTAGTTAATGCCCGTCTGGCCCCTACTGCAGGCGAACATCAACCACTCCGCGAGGGCCCAGGACTTATTGGTCCAGACCCTGGCGGAGTGGGAGATAAAAGTCGCCGTGGTCGCCGAACCCTACTATGTCCCCGCCCGTGATGACTGGGTTGGGGACCGGGAGGACTCGGTGGCCATCGTCGCCCAGACGTCCATCGGTGCTCCGCCCTTCAAACGCGTATTGAGGGGTCGGAGCTGGGTGATGGCCGTCGTGGGCGACGTTGCAGTAGTGGGGGTGTACTTTTCACCCAATCGGAGTCTCGCCGAATTCGAGCAGATGCTCGTCGAGGTCGGGGCTCTGATTGGGCAGGTATCCCCCCACCCCGTGCTAGTCGCCGGAGATTTCAACGCCAAATCAACGGCGTGGGGATCTCCGAGGACGGATGCACGGGGGGAGGCGTTGGAGGAGTGGGCCATCTCTGTCGGGCTGGCCGTCCTCAACACCGGGTCGGAGGACACGTGCGTGCGACAACAGGGTGGGTCGATAGTCGACGTTACGTTCGCGTCGGCCCCCCTGGTGCGCCGTGTCCGGCACTGGAGGGTGATGGTGGACGTGGAGACACTATCGGATCATCGTTACATCCGATTCGATGTCTCCGCGCTCCCCATCGACCCGGGACGGAGCAGTGCCGGATCTCCCCCCGGTGTGGGGGACGGCCCGCGATGGGTGCTGGGTCGCCTCGACAGGGAGCTCGCCGGGGAAGCGGCCGTCCTCGAGTCGTGGACCCAGGGACTCGTCCCTCTGGCGGACGTGGATGAGGAGGTGGAGCACCTCGGCGTGTCGCTCGCTCGCATTTGCGATGCGGCCATGCCGAGGGCGAGGCCCCTCCCGCCACGGCGCTCGGTGTACTGGTGGCGCCCGGAGCTCCGCCAATTGCGCGAGGCGTGCAATGCGGCGCGCCGCCGGTACACCCGGTGCAGGAGGAGACGGGTCCTGGACCACGAGGAGGAGCAGACCTCGTACGCCGCCCTCAGGGCCGCGCGCATGACCTTTCAGGTCGCGATTGCGCAGGCCAAGGAGGCGGCGTGGGAGGAGTGGCTGGAGATGATCGACAGGGATCCATGGGGGAGGCCGTACAAGGTGGTGCGCAAAAAGCTGCGCCCCTGGGCCCCCCCCCTGACGACTAGTCTCCAGCCCGAGCTCCTCGAGGAGGTGGTGGACGGCCTCTTCCCACGGCGAGGGGAATGGGCGCCCCCTGCGATGGGGGGATCTCCGCCGGCGCGAGTCGCCGAGGCGGATACCCCGGCACCAGAAGTGTCAGGGGCCGAATTCGGGGCGGCCGTTCTTAGACTTAAGTCGAAGAAGACCGCCCCGGGCCCAGACGGAGTGCCGGGGAGCGCGTTGGCGATCGCGCTGGAGGAGATCGGAGAGAGGGTGAGGTCCCTCTTCACCGCGTGCCTGGTGCGGGGTCGGTTCCCCAGGAGGTGGAAAACGGGCAAGCTCGTCCTGATCCAGAAGGACGGGCGCCCGGCCGAGCAGCCGTCGGCGTATCGCCCGATCGTGCTGCTCGACGAGGTGAGCAAGTTGTTCGAGCGTGTGCTCGCTGCTCGCCTCGTCGAGAGCATGGATCCGGGCCTCTCCGACGCGCAGTTCGGCTTCCGCCGGGGTCGATCGACCCTGGACGCGATCGCGCGGGTGAGGGACCTCGCCGAGGAGGCCACCTCCCGGGGCGGTGTGATGTTTGCGGTGTCCTTAGACATCCGCAACGCTTTCAACACACTGCCCTGGGAGACGGTGAAGAGGGCTCTGCAGTACCATGGTGTGCCAGGGTATCTGCAGAGGGTCGTGGCCGACTACTTCGTCGGGAGAGCGGTGGTCTTCCCGACGGAGTACGGCTCCGGGAGGAGGGAAATGGCGTGCGGTGTTCCACAGGGATCGGTTCTGGGTCCGCTCCTGTGGAACATCGGCTACGACTGGGTGCTGCGTGGGGTCATGTTGCGGGGGGTCGGCGTCACATGTTACGCCGACGATACCCTCGTCTCGGCCTGCGGCGGCACCTATCGTGAAGCGTCCCTCCTCGCCACGGCGGGCGTGGCCCAGGTGGTGGCCAGGATTCGCGCCCTGGGACTCGAGGTTGCTCTCCAAAAATCGGAAGCACTCGTGTTCCATGGGCCGCGAAGAGCGCCACCACCTGGGGCCACGATTATGGTGGGCGGAACCTCCATCGCCGTCGGGTCGACGATGAAGTACCTGGGACTCGTCCTCGACGGTCGATGGAGGTTCGAGGAACACTTCCGGCGGTTGGCCCCCAAGTTAGTGGCCACCGCTGGAGCCCTGGGGCGGTTGCTCCCAAATATGGGAGGTCCCGGAGGAGCCTGCCGACGCCTCTACACCGGTGTGGTGCGCTCCATGGCGCTCTACGGAGCGCCGATATGGGCAGGAGCCATGAGCGCCCGAAATCTGGCAGCGCTGCGACGTCCGCAGCGTGCCATGGCGCTCAGGGTGGCCCGGGCGTACCGCACCGTGTCGGGTGTCGGCGCGTGTGTGCTCGCCGGTACTCCGCCGTGGGACCTCGATGCTGAGGTTCTCGCGGCGGTGTACTGGCGAGCGAAGGCGGAGGAGGCCGAGGGGGGCCGTCCACATGCGCGTGAGGTGGCGCGCTGGAGGGAGGACGCTCGTCAAGTCCTCCTCCAAAAGTGGGCGGCCCGCCTCGACGAGCCCGGTTTTAGCCGGGAGCTGGTGGGGGCAGTGCGGCCCGTTCTGAAGCAGTGGCTGGAACGGGCCCACGGGGCTCTCTCCTTCCACCTGGCACAGATGCTGACCGGACATGGCTGTTTCGGTCGCTATCTGTGTCGGGTGGCGGGCAGGGAGCCCTCAGAGGAGTGCCTTCACTGCCCGGCGGGGGTCGCGGACACGGCGCAACACACGCGCGAGGCCTGCTCAGCTTGGGCTGTGCCTCGCGCCGCCCTGTCCGCGACCATTGGAGGGGACTTGTCGCTGCCGGCCGTGATCAAATCCATGGTCGACAGCGATGAGTCCTGGAAGGCGGTGGAGTCCTTCTGCGACGAAGTTATGTCGCAGAAGGAGGCGGCGGAGCGGGAGCGGGAGGATAGTGCAGACTCGCTCCCGATTCGCCGCCGAAGACGTGGCGGGCGGCGTCTGGCCTTCGCGGGCCGGATGCCGCCCTAAACGGGGGACCTGTGGGCGGTGGATCGGGGGATCCGCCGCCGACGTTAAGGGTCCCGTGCTGGAGGCGCCCAAGTATTCCTGGGCGCCTCAGCGGAGGTGGGGCGGGGCTTGGCTGTATTTCATGTGCCAAGCCCCGCCCCAAAGAGGAGGGCTCCCTGAGATAGGGAGCGGGCCGTTGGCGGGGCACGCGGTGAATATTGTTTGATCCCGCAGCCCCGCCATACGGCGGAGAAGGAATACGGTGGGGTTTTAGTGAGTAGGAGTCTCACATAACCCGGGTGCTTCCCCCGAAGTGCCCGGGTATCCATGAGGATTTCCCCACCTTAAAAAAAAAAAAAAAAAAAAAAAAAAAAAAAAAAAAAAAAAAAAAAAAAAAAAAAAAAAAAAAAAAAAAAAAAAAGGTTAGGTTAGGTTAGGTTGGTGATAACTTGGTGGTTTATTGAGTGCCCAACGATTTTATTCTCTCCATTGACTACTTGCGCGATTCCCTATCTGACGACTCTTCTTTATCTGACTATTTGGCTGGCCGACTGGACTTATCTCTTGTTTCTCGATTTGGATTTTATTTGTTTGGATTGTGTTGTTTTGTTTTTGTCTTTTTGGTGTTTTTGTTTGTGTTGTTGTCGCTTTGGAGCGCCCTTTTCGGGGTCGCTGTGGAGCGGCAGCCGCCCTCTGTCTTTTGGTGTGTTTTGTGTATCTGTCGGACGTTGCGTCCGGGAGATATTTTATATTTTGTGTTCGTTTTTGCCTCTTTTTTGTGTCAATTTATTGGCACAAAAAAGAGGTACTTTGTTGTTGGTCCCATTTGGTGGGGGTAACCCTTCTGGGGGATTTTCCGGTGCAAGGGGATAGGGGACATCCCCCCCTTTCATTTGAACCCTCTCGCGCTCCTCGGCGACCGCGGGGGGTGTGTGAAAGAGGGATTTTGTGGGGACGAGTAGCAAATTTTTTGCTATTCGTCTTCATCAGGCGCCTGGGAAAAATCCCATACATTATCTTAAATCCGGCACACCCTTGGCCGATTTTATTTGCCAATATTTTTTGGTAAATATCTTCGGTTTGGGTGGCCGGGTTTGGGATAAGTGTGGGGTTTGTTGGTTGGCGGGGCCATTATGGCCACGTCGGAAAAGAGCGGATGGATCTTTGATGGTTCATCCGACTCTGAGTTGGACCTCGACCTCGACGAGGTCTACGAGGATGATCTCCAGGGGCTTCGCTCTTCTCAACCCCTGAAAAGGGGTCGGGATGAGGAGGGTGACCCCGGGCCAGGATTGGGGCCCAAAATAAGCACGGCTCGAAGGGGGAAGGCAGGGGTCCACCTCACTTATGGGCCGGCGAAGTCAGTGACTGGGGGGGGGAGGGCCCCGCCCCCGCGTGTTGAGGAAGTGGAGGGCCCATCAGTGCCTCACCATTTGGTGAACCTGATTGGGGTCACCCGGTCGGCGGTCTACAGGATCGTCGACGGGGTGCAGAGGTCGACCAGTCTCAAGGAGGAGACGGTCGACCTCTTCAAGGAGGCAGTCCGGACGATTCTAGACGCGTTGCGTCAGATGGAGTCGTCCGAGGCAGATGAGGGGGAGGTCCGCGTTCTGCGCGACGACAACAAGAGGGTCCGCGAGCAGTGTTGCCGCCTCATCGAGGAGAAAACGGCCCTCCGTGAGGCCCTCTTGGGGAGAAAGGTCACGGACTCCCCCCCTCCTGGCGAAGCCTCCCCGGACCTGACGATTGCCGAAGCCCCCCCGGCCCCGCCGGTCGCCCAGGCGTCCCCGCCGCCCGCGGCCGCGGACCTGGCGACTTTGCTGGAGAGCATGAAGCAGAGCCTGCTAATCTCGGTGGGCAACTTAGTTGATGCCCGCCTCGAGGAGATTAGCAGCAGACTTCCTCCAGCACCAGTCAGTCGCCCGCCGCTTGCGGCGGACAAAAAGAAGGGGGCCCCACCGGCCCAGACGGCCGAAGTTGCCCCGGAGCCGGAGTTCTCCGGGGCAAGGCTTGGGGACGGGAGGCCTAAAAAGGCCTCCAAGAAGGCGACGGCCCCCCAGCCGAAAACCTACGCCTCGGCAGCCGGGTCCGCCCCGGCTCAGGAGAGAGCGCCTCACCCACCGGTCGAGCAGTCGCAGCCAGAGGGCGACTCGTTCGCCGATGTGGTGAGGCGCAAGAGGAAAGGGAAGGGGAAGGCTGCGGCCCCACCCCAACCTCCTCCCCCCCAAAAAAAGAAGACGGCACCAAAGCCGAAGGCCCCCACGGCCCCCAAGACGACAGCGGTGGTGATCACAATGCGGAGTGACATCACCACCGCTACCACGCTGCAGGCCATAATGGCCAAAGCCATAAAAGGCATAAAATTGGAGGAGCTTGGCCTGCAGCATGTCGCGGTCAGGAGCTCGGCGACCGGGGGCCGGGTTATTGAGGTTCCGGGGGAGGATAGCGGGGAGGTGGCGGACGGCCTTGCTGAGAGGCTGAGGGCAATCGTGGGGGACGTTGCCCTCATAAGCCGCCCCACCAAAATGGCCGCCATACGGGTCTCCGGACTGGATGAGTCCGCCACAAAGGAGACCCTGGCGGCCGCCGTCGCCAAGCAGGGGGGATGCGCTGAGGCGCAGGTGAGGGTGGGGGGCATTCGCCCCACGTACGAGGGTAAAATGGTTGCCCTCGTACAATGTCCGGTGGGGGTGGCGAGAGCCCTCCTACAGTGTGGTCGGATCCTGGTGGGCTGGGCGTCCGCCGGGGTCAGCCCCATCGGTCCGAGGCCCATGCGCTGTTACAGGTGCATGGGTGTCGGACACTCGAGGGCATTGTGCCCCTCCGACAAAGACCGGAGCCTGTTGTGCTATCGGTGCGGTTCGGAGGGGCACAAGTCGGCGGAGTGCCGGGAAGTTCAGGCGTGGTGTGCAGTTTGCCACCACGCTCAACTCCCGGCCGACCACATTATGGGGGGCCTTAAGTGCTCCCCACCGGAGGTACGGGGCAGGAGGGAGGGGCTGCGGCCCGCTCGCCCCAGCCAGCCCCCCCCCGTCGCTGAGGGAAGTAGCCACATGGACGTCTGAGTGCCAGGTTGGCATTCAGACGTCCTGTGGATGGACCGCGGAGCGGGTGCGCGAGGAGGTTTGCCTCGCGCGCCCCCTCCGGCCAGACGGCATGGGTTGAGAAGGCGGCGGTGCCAGTCTCAACCCATAGTGGCTGCGGGCGGAGGATGGGAGTCCTCTGCCCGCGGTTATAAGCCACTTTGCGGTCCAGGGAGATGGCCAAGCGTGCTCGGCCATCTCCCCTAGCGGGAAGCCCCGGCAACGGTGTTGTCGGGGCGCCGCCGGTTAATTGTCCTAATGATATCGTGGTTCAGCCCCCATGTTGCTCGTGCCGCCTTAGAGACAGCTCTATAGATTTTCACCGCCTTGGATGCCACCTTTTCTATATGAGATGTGAATGTGAGATTACTGTCTATTGTGACACCCAAGACTGTGAGCTCGCTTTTTACCTCTATACGGACATTGCTAATGTATAACTCTGGTTCGGGTTGATGTTGCTTACGGGTAATTAGTATTGCTTGCGTTTTATGGGCAGCAAACTTCATTTTGTTTCTAGCTCCCCAAGCTGCCACCACGTCCAGTGCCTCGTTTATTTTCACGTTGAGGTTGGAGATCTCGTCGTCATCAGCCATTATAATAATGTCGTCGGCGAACGCCTGAATGTGTGCCTGAAGGCCTTCGGATTCTGTTAGCAGTGGGTCAAGCTGGACATTCCACAGTAGCGGACCACTGATAGAGCCCTGGACACAACCTTTTGATGTTGCTTTAGTGACCGACGCACCTGCATACTGTACTGTGACCCTACGGTCCTGTAGATAATCGTGAATTATGTCCAGGATATAGGGGTTGCACTCTTTGGTCTTAAGTTCATGTTCGATAGCAGGCCACCATGCGTTATCGAATGCACCTTCAATGTCTAGGGACACTAAAGCTACATTCTTTTTGGCTTCAAGTTTTCTTCTGATTTCTGAGATCAGATCATAAAGTGCGTCTTCAGTACTTTTTTGCGGCATAAATCCGTATTGTTTTCTATTTAGTTTATTGTGTCTCCCCAGTTCCCATGTTAGTCTTTTGGTATATAATTTTTCTACTATTTTCCCTAGCACCGGTAGAAGACCTATGGGTCTATAGGATTTGGGTTGACTGTAAGTACTTTTATTGGGCTTTCTTAAGATTCTTACTGATGCGTTTTTCCATATTGTTGGGAAGCAACCTAGTTCCAGACATTTGTTAGTTAGTGCCTTGAATATTTCGGGTTCGGTATATATTGCTCTGTAACAAATGTCTCCCGTAAGACCATCGGAGCCAGGTGCTTTGTTGGGGTTAATACTAGCTGCTGCGGATATTATTTCATGGGTCTCAAAAGGCTGAAATGTTGTATCATTTTTCTTTTGTGTCATATGCCTGAAGTGTTCATTTACGTTCATTCTAGTTTGGGTATGGGATGGGGTATCGTTTGCTACTTCGTCATCCGGGTAAAAAGTGTTTATGAGCAATTTGGCAGAGTCGTCAGGATCCAGAGTATTACCGTCTTGGTCATCCAACATCTTCTCCTCATATGCGGATTTATCATGTTTCATAATTCTGTAAGCTTTGTCCCACATTGATTCCCGAGATTGACCATTGCAAAATTCAACCCAGCTTCTGGTCTTTGATTGGGCTATTAGTGCCTTGTACCCCTCGAGTACTTCATTGTACTCTTTAACAACGAATGGTCTGCGCAGGTCACTCGCCTTACGAATTTTGTTCCTTAGTCTTATTACCTGTTGTTTTGTCTCAGTTAGATCTGCATTCCACCAGCTCAGTCGCTTCGTGCTCATTTTGTTGCTGATTTTCGGTATTGTTTTGTCACATGCTATGGTTATACTGTCAGTGTATTTATTGATGGTTTCGTTTAGTGTTTTCTTATCTCTTATTTCTGTTATAGTTACTTGGTTAATGTTGTTATCTTTAATGTTTTTTGAGAATTCCTCCCTAAAAGTAGTCCAGTCTGCCTTTTTAGTGTTGTATATTCTTGTTGTCTTTCTGTGTTGTATTTGTTCTGTCTCATTGTTTATTTTATTTAGGTTGATGTTAAAGGTAATTGCTCGATGATCGGAAGTTGTTACGAAGTTCGGATCCACTTTCCAATTCTTGATGTAGTTTATTAGAGCGGGGGTTGTTAATGTAATGTCCGGTATACTGGTATATTCTGTGTTTCTCCTTATAGTGTAAAAGGTTGGTACGCAGCCTTCGTTGACCACTTCCAGGTCAAGTTGCGATAAGGTTTCCGCGCATAACAGGCCTCGATCATCTTCCAATTCACATCCCCACCAGATACTTTTCGCGTTGCAGTCGCCTCCAAGGATGATTAATGACGTATCGAGTTCGCTGACCGTTTTTTGGAGCACCGCGAGGTAAGTATTTATATCTATATCCGGCTCCCAGTAGAAAGACACGACACCTATTCTAATCCCTCCTATGTCTATAATAACTGCAACCAAATTTTCAGTTATATATTTTTCTTTTGGTATGTTAATGAAAATCTTTTATTTTTCAGGTTCTACGGATCGGAGAGTGCCGCCCGAGGTGTCGTTCGACGCGGCTCGACGAGGGGCACTCAAAACAAAAGGAAAAAAAGGTAAGCTACTATATAAGAATTTGGAAAAAATTGAAAAAATGTGAAAAAATTTGCGATTTTACTAAGTTATTGTGAATTAAAAATTTATTTTTGTATGAAAGGGGCAAGGCACGATCGGAGAAGCGTCACGGCGTCGAAATATCAACTATAATGGCAAAAAGAAGCAGGTGGAAATGTCAACTTTAACTTTTCGAACTAATATTTGTATAGAGAAAATTCACCGCTTAGGTAGACTTTTGGTAGGTATGTTAATGAAAATCTTTTATTTTTCAGGTTCTACGGATCGGAGAGTGCCGCCCGAGGTGTCGTTCGACGCGGCTCGACGAGGGGCACTCAAAACAAAAGGAAAAAAGGTAAGCTACTATATAAGAATTTGGAAAAAATTGAAAAAATGTGAAAAAATTTGCGATTTTACTAAGTTATTGTGAATTAAAAATTTATTTTTGTATGAAAGGGGCAAGGCACGATCGGAGAAGCGTCACGGCGTCGAAATATCAACTATAATGGCAAAAAGAAGCAGGTGGAAATGTCAACTTTAACTTTTCGAACTAATGGTTAGGTTAGGTTAGGTTAGGTTAGGTTAGGTTAGGTTAGGTTAGGTTAGGTTAGGTTAGGTTAGGTTAGGTTAGGTTAGGTTAGGTTAGGTTAGGTTAGGTTAGGTTAGGTTAGGTTCCCCCCCGACGTGTTGCCACCTTGCCGTGGTGGGGGGGCTTGCGTGTCTCGATGATCCCCAAGGCTATACCGGCCAGGGCCACCCATACCGGGCAGGCTTGGGGTGAGGGATCTGACGAAGAGCAACACACTCCCTTCCTTATCCTTTCCTTCTTTCCACTTCCCATCCCTAAAGGGCGGTTCTGCTCCGACCCATCATCCTTTCCCTTTCCTTCCCCCTTTTCCTTGGTCATTCCGACGCGGAGGGAGCGGCGGGTCTGGTGTGTACTTACAATACCACCAGACACGGCCTTTTTCAAGGCCACCGTCGGTCAACCCGTTCCTCAACGATGGCAGGAGGCCTATGTGGAGCGGGGGGCCTGGCCTTTACCGGTTGGGTCTGCGAGGAAGAAAACCTCAATAAAAAATTACCCTAACCCTAAGTGGCGGCGCGCCGCGAGAGGGTGAGTGGCAGCAGGGAGTGCTGTTCCTAGCGCGTTCCCCGCGTTGGCACCGGCCGACACCAATTGCGGGTTACACGAGGCTTGCTCAGGTGCAGGGGCACCGCCTGAGTCGACTGTCTATCCCCATTACTCGTGGGAACTATAATGAATCTAAATTTAAATAATGAAAATACAATAAGAGATGAAGGAGAAAGAGGAGAAGAGGAGAAGGAGAAAAAGATGAAGGACGTGACTAGTGAGGAGGTACAGGAAATGGATATGGAGAGCGATGTGCGAGAGTTGCGTGTCCTGGTGACACGACTGACTGACACCGATACGGACTGCAGTCTACGCAGCGTATCATCGCTGGGAAAGAGGAGTCCTGACCGCTTCTATAGGAAGCGGTCAGCAATGTCGGACGAAGACGAGGAGGAAATAATGTCGCCGCCCAAGGGAGCGGCGCATAAAACCAAGAGGAAGAGAGGCCGGCCGCCCACCACGGGCCAATACGTCGGCCTGGCGGAGGCAAAGGCGCAGTTGAATGCCGCAAAAGCGGACGAGCTGCGCCTTGAGGTGGAGGAGAAAATGGTTGGCATGACGAGGACTCTTCGTGAGTCCAGGGCCGCATGCCAACATGGCTTCTCCCAGCCCAATTCTGGAGAGGACACAGCGCAGACTATGTCTGCACTGAATAAAATTGTGATGGACGCCGCAGACATGGTCATCAAAGTGGCTGTGACGTCCAAAAATTTAAAAGGACCAACGGTGAAGGCCCTAAAGATCGCGGCGGACACAATTAAGGACGCAACCGCCGGTCTTAGGGCCCGAACCATGACAGAGGAGTTGGCAAGGCTGGAGTCGGCCAACTCGCAGCTCAGTGGCCAGTTGCAGGAGCTCCGCAAAGAGGTGGCCGAGTTGCGGCGGCAGCCGGTGGCGATGCCCGCTCCCTGCATCAAAGAAATGATGGAGGAGGTCTCGCGTGAGAGTGTCGCCCGATTCAGCGCGATGCTCAATGCGAGACTGGAGGGCATAGAGGATCGCCTCTTGCCAGAGCAGCGCCTTAGGCCGTCTCTGGCAGCGGACAGGAGGAGGGCGGAAGAGGCTGCGGCGAAGGAGTCACCGCAGCCCTCTACTTCCATCGCGCCTGCCACCTCGGAGGGACCGCCGTCGTCCAAGGCCAAAGCAGCTGCTCAGCCGCCGCCGTCTAAGTCGGCTGCCCGGCCGCCACCTGCCTCCACCGCCCAGCCTACCAAGGGTGGCAAGGGTAAGGGGAAGGGAAAGATGTCGGCGGCTGCAAGAGAGGCTAGGGGAGGGAAGCCCAGGGACTCCAGTCCATATATGCCGGCGCCTCCACCCCCACCGTTGGAGAAGGAGTGGTCGGAGGTGGTCGCCGGGGGCTCCAAGAAGGCTGCCAAAAAATCGGCGGCGGCGGCTGGCAAAACTGCGCCCTCCAGCCAAGTGCCGGCAAATAAGAAGGCAGCGGCGAAACTCCGCCCTCCGCGTACGGCTGCGGTGATTCTCACCCTGCAACCGGGCGCAATCGAGAAGGGGGCCACGTACCGGTCCGTCCTCGTCGAGGCCCGTAGTTGCTTGGACAACTACGAGGGCCTCGGGATCGAGGAACTGCGCTCGAGGACGACGGCCACCGGTGCCCGCATGCTCGAAGTTTTGGGCAGTGCGGGCCCCGAAAAGGCAGACTCCCTGGCTACCAAGCTCAGGGAGGTCCTGAGCGCGGACCTGGTGCGTGTGTCGCGCCCGGTTAAACGGACGGAAGTGAGAGTCACCGAATTGGATGACTCCATCACCGAAGCGGAGGTGGTGTCAGCCGTTGCCAACCTGGGAGGGTGCTCCGCCGCCGACATCAAGGCGGGGGTCATAGGGGAGTCTGGGTCCCTGTGGCTCAGCTGCCCAACGGGGGCTGCCAAAAAGGTGGTAGCCCTCGGTCGCGTAAGGGTCGGCTGGGTGTCAGCCCGCGTGGCGTTACTTGCCGCCAGGCCTACCAGGTGCTTCCGGTGCCTGGAGGTCGGACATCTCGGCGGCAAGTGCCAGTCCCAAGTGGACCGCAGCGGTCTCTGCTACCGCTGCGGAAAAGAGGGCCACCGGGCGCGGGACTGTAAGGCGGAGCCCAGCTGCCCTCTTTGCGTGGCGGCTCACCCTCTGGGCGGCAATGGGTGCCTCAATGGCCCCAAGCCCGGGCCCAAAAAGCCCGCCCCCTCCGGGGGATCTCCCCCAGAGGGGAAAAAGAAGAAGAAGCGGAAGACCAGGGACCCGGTAGCCCCTGAGCCTACCCAGCGCCCAGACGGCGCAGAGATGGAGCCCATGGAGACGGGTAGTTAATGCCCGTCTGGCCCCTACTGCAGGCGAACATCAACCACTCCGCGAGGGCCCAGGACTTATTGGTCCAGACCCTGGCGGAGTGGGAGATAAAAGTCGCCGTGGTCGCCGAACCCTACTATGTCCCCGCCCGTGATGACTGGGTTGGGGACCGGGAGGACTCGGTGGCCATCGTCGCCCAGACGTCCATCGGTGCTCCGCCCTTCAAACGCGTATTGAGGGGTCGGAGCTGGGTGATGGCCGTCGTGGGCGACGTTGCAGTAGTGGGGGTGTACTTTTCACCCAATCGGAGTCTCGCCGAATTCGAGCAGATGCTCGTCGAGGTCGGGGCTCTGATTGGGCAGGTATCCCCCCACCCCGTGCTAGTCGCCGGAGATTTCAACGCCAAATCAACGGCGTGGGGATCTCCGAGGACGGATGCACGGGGGGAGGCGTTGGAGGAGTGGGCCATCTCTGTCGGGCTGGCCGTCCTCAACACCGGGTCGGAGGACACGTGCGTGCGACAACAGGGTGGGTCGATAGTCGACGTTACGTTCGCGTCGGCCCCCCTGGTGCGCCGTGTCCGGCACTGGAGGGTGATGGTGGACGTGGAGACACTATCGGATCATCGTTACATCCGATTCGATGTCTCCGCGCTCCCCATCGACCCGGGACGGAGCAGTGCCGGATCTCCCCCCGGTGTGGGGGACGGCCCGCGATGGGTGCTGGGTCGCCTCGACAGGGAGCTCGCCGGGGAAGCGGCCGTCCTCGAGTCGTGGACCCAGGGACTCGTCCCTCTGGCGGACGTGGATGAGGAGGTGGAGCACCTCGGCGTGTCGCTCGCTCGCATTTGCGATGCGGCCATGCCGAGGGCGAGGCCCCTCCCGCCACGGCGCTCGGTGTACTGGTGGCGCCCGGAGCTCCGCCAATTGCGCGAGGCGTGCAATGCGGCGCGCCGCCGGTACACCCGGTGCAGGAGGAGACGGGTCCTGGACCACGAGGAGGAGCAGACCTCGTACGCCGCCCTCAGGGCCGCGCGCATGACCTTTCAGGTCGCGATTGCGCAGGCCAAGGAGGCGGCGTGGGAGGAGTGGCTGGAGATGATCGACAGGGATCCATGGGGGAGGCCGTACAAGGTGGTGCGCAAAAAGCTGCGCCCCTGGGCCCCCCCCCTGACGACTAGTCTCCAGCCCGAGCTCCTCGAGGAGGTGGTGGACGGCCTCTTCCCACGGCGAGGGGAATGGGCGCCCCCTGCGATGGGGGGATCTCCGCCGGCGCGAGTCGCCGAGGCGGATACCCCGGCACCAGAAGTGTCAGGGGCCGAATTCGGGGCGGCCGTTCTTAGACTTAAGTCGAAGAAGACCGCCCCGGGCCCAGACGGAGTGCCGGGGAGCGCGTTGGCGATCGCGCTGGAGGAGATCGGAGAGAGGGTGAGGTCCCTCTTCACCGCGTGCCTGGTGCGGGGTCGGTTCCCCAGGAGGTGGAAAACGGGCAAGCTCGTCCTGATCCAGAAGGACGGGCGCCCGGCCGAGCAGCCGTCGGCGTATCGCCCGATCGTGCTGCTCGACGAGGTGAGCAAGTTGTTCGAGCGTGTGCTCGCTGCTCGCCTCGTCGAGAGCATGGATCCGGGCCTCTCCGACGCGCAGTTCGGCTTCCGCCGGGGTCGATCGACCCTGGACGCGATCGCGCGGGTGAGGGACCTCGCCGAGGAGGCCACCTCCCGGGGCGGTGTGATGTTTGCGGTGTCCTTAGACATCCGCAACGCTTTCAACACACTGCCCTGGGAGACGGTGAAGAGGGCTCTGCAGTACCATGGTGTGCCAGGGTATCTGCAGAGGGTCGTGGCCGACTACTTCGTCGGGAGAGCGGTGGTCTTCCCGACGGAGTACGGCTCCGGGAGGAGGGAAATGGCGTGCGGTGTTCCACAGGGATCGGTTCTGGGTCCGCTCCTGTGGAACATCGGCTACGACTGGGTGCTGCGTGGGGTCATGTTGCGGGGGGTCGGCGTCACATGTTACGCCGACGATACCCTCGTCTCGGCCTGCGGCGGCACCTATCGTGAAGCGTCCCTCCTCGCCACGGCGGGCGTGGCCCAGGTGGTGGCCAGGATTCGCGCCCTGGGACTCGAGGTTGCTCTCCAAAAATCGGAAGCACTCGTGTTCCATGGGCCGCGAAGAGCGCCACCACCTGGGGCCACGATTATGGTGGGCGGAACCTCCATCGCCGTCGGGTCGACGATGAAGTACCTGGGACTCGTCCTCGACGGTCGATGGAGGTTCGAGGAACACTTCCGGCGGTTGGCCCCCAAGTTAGTGGCCACCGCTGGAGCCCTGGGGCGGTTGCTCCCAAATATGGGAGGTCCCGGAGGAGCCTGCCGACGCCTCTACACCGGTGTGGTGCGCTCCATGGCGCTCTACGGAGCGCCGATATGGGCAGGAGCCATGAGCGCCCGAAATCTGGCAGCGCTGCGACGTCCGCAGCGTGCCATGGCGCTCAGGGTGGCCCGGGCGTACCGCACCGTGTCGGGTGTCGGCGCGTGTGTGCTCGCCGGTACTCCGCCGTGGGACCTCGATGCTGAGGTTCTCGCGGCGGTGTACTGGCGAGCGAAGGCGGAGGAGGCCGAGGGGGGCCGTCCACATGCGCGTGAGGTGGCGCGCTGGAGGGAGGACGCTCGTCAAGTCCTCCTCCAAAAGTGGGCGGCCCGCCTCGACGAGCCCGGTTTTAGCCGGGAGCTGGTGGGGGCAGTGCGGCCCGTTCTGAAGCAGTGGCTGGAACGGGCCCACGGGGCTCTCTCCTTCCACCTGGCACAGATGCTGACCGGACATGGCTGTTTCGGTCGCTATCTGTGTCGGGTGGCGGGCAGGGAGCCCTCAGAGGAGTGCCTTCACTGCCCGGCGGGGGTCGCGGACACGGCGCAACACACGCGCGAGGCCTGCTCAGCTTGGGCTGTGCCTCGCGCCGCCCTGTCCGCGACCATTGGAGGGGACTTGTCGCTGCCGGCCGTGATCAAATCCATGGTCGACAGCGATGAGTCCTGGAAGGCGGTGGAGTCCTTCTGCGACGAAGTTATGTCGCAGAAGGAGGCGGCGGAGCGGGAGCGGGAGGATAGTGCAGACTCGCTCCCGATTCGCCGCCGAAGACGTGGCGGGCGGCGTCTGGCCTTCGCGGGCCGGATGCCGCCCTAAACGGGGGACCTGTGGGCGGTGGATCGGGGGATCCGCCGCCGACGTTAAGGGTCCCGTGCTGGAGGCGCCCAAGTATTCCTGGGCGCCTCAGCGGAGGTGGGGCGGGGCTTGGCTGTATTTCATGTGCCAAGCCCCGCCCCAAAGAGGAGGGCTCCCTGAGATAGGGAGCGGGCCGTTGGCGGGGCACGCGGTGAATATTGTTTGATCCCGCAGCCCCGCCATACGGCGGAGAAGGAATACGGTGGGGTTTTAGTGAGTAGGAGTCTCACATAACCCGGGTGCTTCCCCCGAAGTGCCCGGGTATCCATGAGGATTTCCCCACCTTAAAAAAAAAAAAAAAAAAAAAAAAAAAAAAAAAAAAAAAAAAAAAAAAAAAAAAAAAAAAAAAAGGTTAGGTTAGGTTAGGTTAGGTTAGGTTAGGTTAGGTTAGGTTAGGTTAGGTTGGTGGGCAATCTAGTCGATGCCCGCCTTGAGGAGATCGTCAGCCGACTCCCACCAGCGCCAGTTGTCCGCCCCCCTCTCGCGGCGGACAAAAAGAAGGGGGCCCAACCGGCCCCGACGACCGAAGTTGCCTCGGAGCCGGAGTTTTCCGGGGCTAGGCTCGGGGACGGGCGGCCTAAGAAGGGCCCCAAAAAGACGACGGCCCCCTCGACTAAGTCTGTCCCGGCGACCGGCCCCCCCCCGGTATTGAAGACGGCAATTGGCCCCTCGGCGGAGGCGGAGCCTGAAGGCGAAACCTTCGCCGAGGTGGTGCGAAGAAAGAAGGGGAAGAAGAAGGGGAAGACTGTGGACCCGCCCCCACCCCCTCCCCCCCAAAAGAAGAAGACGGCGCAAAAGCCGAAGGCCCCCCCGGCCCTAAAGTCGCAGGCGGTGGTGGTCACTTTGCGAAGTGACGTCACCACCGCCACCACGCTGCAGGCCACAATGGCCAAGGCCATTGGTGGCATCAAGCTGGAAGAAGTGGGCCTGCAGCATGTGAGGGTCCGCACCTCGGCGACAGGGGGCCGAGTCATTGAGGTCCCCGGTGCGGAAAGTGGTGGGGCGGCTGACAGCCTAGCGGAAAGGCTGAGGGCAATCGTCGGTGACGTTGCCCTCATCAGCCGCCCCGTCAAAATGGCCGCTGTCCAGGTCGTCGGCTTGGACGAGTCGGCGACCAAGGAGACCCTGGCGGCGGCCGTCGCTAGGGCTGGGGGATGCGCGGTGGCGCAGGTGAGGGTGGGGGGCATCCGCCCCACGTACGAGGGCAAGATGGTTGCCCTCGTACAAATGCCGGTGGGGACCGCGAGGGTCCTCCTAGAGAGTGGTCGGATCTCGGTGGGCTGGGCGTCCGCCGGGGTCATTCCCGTCGGCCCGACGCCCATGCGCTGCTTTAAGTGCATGGGCCTCGGGCACTCGAGGGTACTGTGCCCTTCGAGCGTGGACCGGAGCACTATGTGCTACCGGTGTGGCTCGGAGGGACACATGTCGGCGGAATGCCGGGAGGAGAAAGCGTGGTGTGCTGTTTGCAGCCACGCCGAACTCCCGGCAGACCACATCATGGGGGGACGGCGGTGTTCCCCACCGGAGATAAGGGGCAGGGGGGTGGGGTCTCGGCCCGCTCGCCCCACCCTGCCCCTCCCCGTAGAGGAGAGCCGCATGGACGTCTGAATGCCAGGTGGGCATTCGGGCGTCCTGCGGCTGGACCGCGGAGTGGGTGCGCGAGGAGGTTGCCTCGCGCGCCCCCTCCGGCCAGACGGCACGGGTTGGGAAGGCGGCGGTTGTCGCCAGACCCAACCCACAGTGGCTTAGGGCGGAGGATGGGAGTCCTCCGTCCACTATTAAGCCACTTCTTGCGGTCCAAGGGGGTGGCCAAGCGTGCGCGGCCACCTCCCTTAGCGGGAAGCCCCGGCAACGGTGTTGTCGGGGCGCCGCCGGTTGGGCATCGTGGGCAATGCTAACGCAGGTACCACGGTGCCCTACACAACCCGGCAAGGCGTTGCACGCCCAGGTGGTTTTTAGTGGGTAGCACATCCCTCTCCTCCTCGGTCGAGGAGGGAAGAGAGGATGTGTAGTCCCACATAACCCTCCGCCGCACTCCCATGCGTTATGCGGGGGGTATGCGTAATGCATTTTCCACCTGGTCAAAAAAAAAAAAAAAAAAAAAAAAAAAGGTTAGGTTAGGTTAGGTTAGGTTAGGTTAGGTTAGGTTAGGTTAGGTTCCCCCCCGACGTGTTGCCACCTTGCCGTGGTGGGGGGGCTTGCGTGTCTCGATGATCCCCAAGGCTATACCGGCCAGGGCCACCCATACCGGGCAGGCTTGGGGTGAGGGATCTGACGAAGAGCAACACACTCCCTTCCTTATCCTTTCCTTCTTTTCACTTCCCATCCCTTAAGGGCGGTTCTGCTCCGACCCATCATCCTCTCCCTTTCCTTCCCCTTTTCCTTTGTCATTCCGACGCGGAGGGAGCGGCGGGTCTGGTGTGTACTTACACTACCACCAGACACGGCCTTTTTCAAGGCCACCGTCGGTCAACCCGTTCCTCAACGATGGCAGGAGGCCTATGTGGAGCGGGGGGCCTGGCCTTAACCGGCTGGGCCTGCGAGGAAGAAAACCTCATTAAAAAATTACCCGAATCCCAAGCGGCGCCGCACCGCGAGGGGATGGATGGCCGAGCGGATTCTCGGTCGTTAGTGCGTGTCCCCACACTGGATCCTGTCGAAACCAGTTGTGGGTTACACCATAGACTTGCCCGGTGTACAGGGGTCTCTGCCCGGGTGGACCCATATTTCCCCCATACTCGTGGGTTTATAAAATGGAATTACAAAATGTTAATAATAAAAAAAATCAAACAAGAGGAGGAGAGGAAGGAGGAGAAGAGAAGAAGGACGTGACAGGGAGGGAGGTCTCTAAGGACGGAAACATTAAGATGGACGTGGCAGGGGAGGACATTGTACAGAATGTTGAGAGCGGTGCGCGAGAGTTGCGTGTTCTGGTCGAACGATTATCGGACACCGACACCGACTCCAGTCTGCGCACCGTCTCTCCTATGGAGTTAGGGAGGAGTCCTGACCGCTTCTTTCGGAAGCGGTCAGCAAACACCGACGAGGAGGAGGAGGAGGAGGAGGAGGAGGAGAGATACCCACCAAAAGGGGCGGCCCACAAATCAAAAAGGGGACGGGGCCGCCCGCCCACCACAGGAGTATATGTGGGCCTGGCGGAAGCTAAGGCGCAGCTCAAAGCTGCAAAGGCGGAAGAGCTCCGCCTTGAGGTGGAGGAGAGGATGGCTGACATGACGAGGACTATGAGTGAGTCCAGGTCCGCATGCCAACGTGGCTTCTCCCTGCCCTCCCCTGGAGAGGACACAGCGCAGACTATGTCTGCGCTGAACAAAATTGTCATGGACGCCGCAGACATGGTTATTAAAGTGGCTGTGACGTCCAAAAATTTGAAGGGGCCAACGGTGAAGGCCCTTAAGATCGCGGCGGACACGATCAAGGACGCAACCGCCGGTCTAAGGGCCCGAACTATGTCAGAGGAGGTGGCAAGACTGGAGTCGGCAAACTCGCAGCTCAGTGGCCAGTTGGCAGAACTGCGCAAGGAGGTGGCTGAGTTGCGGAAACAACCGGCGGCGATGCCTGATACCTCCATCAAAGATATGATGGAGGAGGTCTCGCGTGAAAGCGTCGCCCGATTTAGCGCGATGCTAAACGCGAGACTCGAGGGCATCGAGTGTCGCCTCCTGCCGGAGCAACGCCACAGGCCGCCTCTGGCGGCGGACAAAAGGAGGGCGGAAGAGGCTGTGGTGAAGGAAACACCGCAGCCCTCTACTTCAACCACCCCCGCAACTTCGAAGGGGCCGCCGCCGTCGGCTACTCGGCCACCGAAGGCAACCGTCCCCCCCACCCAGCCTCCAAAGCAAGGCAAAGGCAAGGGGAAGGGGAAAGGGAAACAATCGGCGGCCGCTAAAGAGGCCAGCGGAGGCAAACCCAGGGACTCCAGTCCCTACATGCCAGCACCTCCACCCCCACCATTGGAGAAGGGGTGGTCGGAGGTCGTCACACGGGGTGCCAAAAAGGCGTCCGCAAAAACGGCGACGACAGCTGGCAAGACTGGGTCTCCTGGCCAAGCGCAGGGCAATAAGAAGAAGGCGGCGGCGAAACTCCGCCCTCCGCGAACGGCAGCGGTGACTCTCACCCTCCAGCCGGGCGCGATTGAGCGGGGCATGACGTACCAGTCCGTCCTCGTCGAGGCCCGTAGTCGCATTAACGACTACGATGGCCTCGAAATCGAGGAGCTGCGCTGTAGGAAGACGGCTACCGGTGCCCGCATGCTGGAAGTTTTCGGCAGCGCGGGCCCCGAAAAGGCCGACTCCCTGGCTGTTAAGCTCAGGGAGGCCTTCAGCGCAGAACTGGTGCGTGTCTCGCGCCCAGTTAAGAGAACGGAGGTGAGAGTCACCGAGCTCGACGACTCGGCGACCGAGGCGGAGGTAGTGGCGGCGGTTGCCAAGGCGGGAGGTTGCCCCGCCGCCGACATCAAGGCGGGAGTCATAGGGGAGTCTGGGTCCCTGTGGCTCAGCTGCCCAACGGGGGCTGCCAAAAAGGTGGTGGCCCTCGGACGCGTTAGGGTGGGCTGGGTGTCAGCCCGTGTGGCGTTACTTGCCGCCAGGCCTACCAGGTGCTTCCGGTGCTTGGAGGTCGGGCATCTCGGCGGCAAGTGCCAGTCCCAGGTGGACCGCAGCGGTCTCTGTTACCGCTGCGGAAAAGAAGGCCACCGGGCGCGGGACTGCAAGGCGGAGCCCAGCTGCCCTCTTTGCGTGGCGGCCCACCCTCTGGGCGGCAATGGGTGCCCTAATGGCCCCAAGCCCGGGCCCAAAAAGCCCGCCCCCTCCGGGGGATCTCCCCCAGAGGGGAAAAAGAAGAAGAAGCGGAAGGCCAGGGACCCGGTAGCCCCTGAGCCTACCCAGCGCCCAGAAAACGGCGCAGAGACGGAGCCCATGGAGACGGGTAATTAATGCCCGTCTGGCCCCTACTGCAGGCGAACATCAACCGCTCCGCGAGGGCCCAGGACTTATTGGTCCAGACCCTGGCGGAGTGGGAGATAAAAGTCGCCGTGGTCGCCGAACCCTACTACGTCCCCGCCCGTGATGACTGGGTTGGGGACCGGGAGGACTCGGTGGCCATCGTCGCCCAGACGTCCATCGGTGCTCCGCCCTTCAAACGCGTATTGAGGGGTCGGAGCTGGGTGATGGCCGTCGTGGGCGACGTTGCAGTAGTGGGGGTGTACTTTTCGCCCAGTCGGAGTCTCGCCGAATTCGAGCAGATGCTCGTCGAGGTTGGGGCTCTGATTGGGCAGGTATCCCCCCACCCCGTGCTAGTCGCCGGAGATTTCAACGCCAAATCAACGGCGTGGGGATCTCCGAGGACGGATGCACGGGGGGAGGCGTTGGAGGAGTGGGCCGTCTCTGCCGGGCTGGCCGTCCTCAACACCGGGTCGGAGGACACGTGCGTGCGACAACAGGGTGGGTCGATAGTCGACGTTACGTTCGCGTCGGCCCCCCTGGTGCGCCGTGTCCGGCACTGGAGGGTGATGGTGGACGTGGAGACACTATCGGATCATCGTTACATCCGATTCGATGTCTCCGCGCTCCCCATCGACCCGGGACGGAGCAGTGCCGGATCTCCCCCCGGTGTGGGGGACGGCCCGCGATGGGTGCTGGGTCGCCTCGACAGGGAGCTCGCCGGGGAAGCGGCCGTCCTCGAGTCGTGGACCCAGGGACTCGTCCCTCTGGCGGACGTGGATGAGGAGGTGGAGCACCTCGGCGTGTCGCTCGCTCGCATTTGCGATGCGGCCATGCCGAGGGCGAGGCCCCTCCCGCCACGGCGCTCGGTGTACTGGTGGCGCCCGGAGCTCCGCCAATTGCGCGAGGCGTGCAATGCAGCGCGCCGCCGGTACACCCGGTGTAGGAGGAGACGGGTCCTGGACCACGAGGAGGAGCAGACCTCGTACGCCGCCCTCAGGGCCGCGCGCATGACCTTCCAGGTCGCGATTGCGCAGGCCAAGGAGGCGGCGTGGGAGGAGTGGCTGGAGATGATCGACAGGGATCCATGGGGGAGGCCGTACAAGGTGGTGCGCAAAAAGTTGCGCCCCTGGGCCCCCCCCCTGACGACTAGTCTCCAGCCCGAGCTCCTCGAGGAGGTGGTGGACGGCCTCTTCCCACGGCGAGGGGAATGGGCGCCCCCTGCGATGGGGGGATCTCCGCCGGCGCGAGTCGCCGAGGCGGATACCCCGGCACCAGAAGTGTCAGGGGCCGAATTCGGGGCGGCCGTTCTTAGACTTAAGTCGAAGAAGACCGCCCCGGGCCCAGACGGAGTGCCGGGGAGCGCGTTGGCGATCGCGCTGGAGGAGATCGGAGAGAGGGTGAGGTCCCTCTTCACCGCGTGCCTGGTGCAGGGTCGGTTCCCCAGGAGGTGGAAAACGGGCAAGCTCGTCCTGATCCAGAAGGACGGGCGCCCGGCCGAGCAGCCGTCGGCGTATCGCCCGATCGTGCTGCTCGACGAGGTGAGCAAGTTGTTCGAGCGTGTGCTCGCTGCTCGCCTCGTCGGGAGCATGGATCCGGGCCTCTCCGACGCGCAGTTCGGCTTCCGCCGGGGTCGATCGACCCTGGACGCGATCGCGCGGGTGAGGGACCTCGCCGAGGAGGCCACCTCCCAGGGCGGTGTGATGTTTGCGGTGTCCTTAGACATCCGCAACGCGTTCAACACACTGCCCTGGGAGACGGTGAGGAGTGCTCTGCGGTACCACGGTGTTCCTCGGTATCTGCAGAGGGTCGTGGCCGACTACTTCGTCGGGAGAGCGGTGGTTTTCCCGACGGAGTACGGCTCCGGGAGGAGGGAAATGTCGTGCGGTGTTCCACAGGGATCGGTTCTGGGTCCGCTCCTGTGGAACATCGGCTACGACTGGGTGCTGCGCGGGGCCATGTTGCGGGGGGTCGGCGTCACTTGTTACGCCGACGATACCCTCGTCTCGGCCTGCGGCGGCACCTATCGCGAGGCTTCCCTCCTCGCCACGGCGGGTGTGGCCCAGGTGGTGGCCAGGATTCGCGCCCTGGGACTCGAGGTTGCTCTCCAAAAGTCGGAAGCTCTCGTGTTCCATGGGCCTCGAAGAGCGCCACCACCTGGGGCCACGATTATGGTGGGCGGAACCTCCATCGCCGTCGGGTCGACGATGAAGTACCTGGGACTCGTCCTCGACGGTCGATGGAGGTTCGAGGAACACTTCCGGCGGTTGGCCCCCAAGTTAGTGGCCACCGCTGGAGCCCTGGGGCGGTTGCTCCCAAATATGGGAGGTCCCGGAGGAGCCTGCCGACGCCTCTACACCGGTGTGGTGCGCTCCATGGCGCTCTACGGAGCGCCGATATGGGCAGGAGCCATGAGCGCCCGAAATCTGGCAGCGCTGCGACGTCCGCAGCGTGCCATGGCGCTCAGGGTGGCCCGGGCGTACCGCACCGTGTCGGGTGTCGGCGCGTGTGTGCTCGCCGGTGCTCCGCCGTGGGACCTCGATGCTGAGGTTCTCGCGGCGGTGTACTGGCGAGCGAAGGCGGAGGAGGCCGAGGGGGGCCGTCCACATGCGCGTGAGGTGGCGCGCTGGAGGGAGGACGCTCGTCAAGTCCTCCTCCAAAAGTGGGCGGCCCGCCTCGACGAGCCCGGTTTTAGCCGGGAGCTGGTGGGGGCAGTGCGGCCCGTTCTGAAGCAGTGGCTGGAACGGGCCCACGGGGCTCTCTCCTTCCACCTGGCACAGATGCTGACCGGACATGGCTGTTTCGGTCGCTATCTGTGTCGGGTGGCGGGCAGGGAGCCCTCAGAGGAGTGCCTTCACTGCCCGGCGGGGGTCGCGGACACGGCGCAGCACACGCGCGAGGCCTGCTCAGCTTGGGCTGTGCCTCGCGCCGCCCTGTCCGCGACCATTGGAGGGGACTTGTCGCTGCCGGCCGTGATCAAATCCATGGTCGACAGCGATGAGTCCTGGAAGGCGGTGGAGTCCTTCTGCGACGAAGTTATGTCGCAGAAGGAGGCGGCGGAGCGGGAGCGGGAGGATAGTGCAGACTCGCTCCCGATTCGCCGCCGAAGACGTGGCGGGCGGCGTCTGGCCTTCGCGGGCCGGATGCCGCCCTAAACGGGGGACCTGTGGGCGGTGGATCGGGGGATCCGCCGCCGACGTTAAGGGTCCCGTGCTGGAGGCGCCCAAGTATTCCTGGGCGCCTCAGCGGAGGTGGGGCGGGGCTTGGCTGTATTTCATGTGCCAAGCCCCGCCCCAAAGAGGAGGGCTCCCTGAGATAGGGAGCGGGCCGTTGGCGGGGCACGCGGTGAATATTGTTTGATCCCGCAGCCCCGCCATACGGCGGAGAAGGAATACGGTGGGGTTTTAGTGAGTAGGAGTCTCACATAACCCGGGTGCTTCCCCCGAAGTGCCCGGGTATCCATGAGGATTTCCCCACCTTAAAAAAAAAAAAAAAAAAAAAAAAGGTTAGGTTAGGTTTTTTTTTTTTTTTTTTTTTTTTTATTATGACCGGACGCTTGTTGGTCCAGCCCGCGACTATCCTCTAACATAATCAGAGACCTTTTTGACTCGTTTGTTCATACTTTTTTATTATCCTGTAATTCCCTCCCCAATTTTCCCCATTCATGCATACTTCTCCTTTCTTCCTTCTGCCTTTCACTCCTTCTATCTTGTATTCTAAACTTCCCAATCTTTCCCATACATGCATTCGTCTCCTGTTTTACATCGCTTTTTCTTACTATCTTTTATTCGTGCTGTCATTCTATATCTTCACTTTTATACATCATTCATTCGTATCTTTTGTATTTATTTAGGTCCTGTCTATTGCTTTACTGAATTCCCCTTATATTCCCCCGATCTATCTCCTTTCTTACAGTCGTGTCCTATAATACTTGTATCTTGTTCGTTTTTACACGTTCCTGATCTTTTTCTTCCATGTACATATTTTGCGTTTCTCGTCGTTTTCTAAATGTTGTGTTTCTTTCTTACTTCTGAACCAATTTTGTTGCCTAACGATTTTATGCTAATAGTATATATTATACAAAATATATATTTAGCATAATTCATGACGTTTCTTTTGTTTTACTGTTTTTAGATATTATTACAAGATTTTTTATTTTCAGATGCTGCTCGGTGGACTCTCGTCGGTTAAATGCTGCGCGACAGATTCTTCGCTTCCGAGTCACAACATTTATCTTCAACTTAGCGAGTTCTAGCGACCACAACGGTAAGGTATGTTTATATTTTCTTAATTTTATTTTTAGACTATTTTTGTATATTTCTGTTATAATTTTGTATTGTTGTATTGTTTTACACAAGTTTTGGTTATTGTTGGCTTTGATTAAATGTTTTCTAGATTTTGGGTGCAATTTTGACAATTTCCCATGAAATTGGCAACAATTAGCGGTACTATTGGCTACTCTAATGGTAAGTTTTATGGTACCGTTATGGTCTGTATTTATATCGCTTTCGTCTATCACTTTCTTTGGGGCCACCTTAGCAGTATGAGATTGCCGCTCTAGCTAGTGTGTCCCACTTGCGTCTCACTGGGCAATCCTGGCTAAACGCATTGTGGTTAGCCTGCTCCAGCTTTGCGTGCATGCAGTTGCAACATTGTGGGGCCACACCAGCCAGCCAATCTGGGCAATCTGCTCTCTTATGGGGACCTGCACAGTGGCTGCACTTTTCCACAGTCTCTTCACAGAATTTCCTACTGTGTCCATACCCCAGGCAGATCGAGCATTGCACGAGCGGGGACTGGTCGGCTACATGAATTCTTTGGAGGTCGATTGATACGGTCTCGGCGCCCACCATCCGAGTCCATATCTTTGGAGAAACTTTAATGACGATATGGTTTGTGTGAGGATTTCGTGTGTTTTTCCTGTATTTTATTTCCATTCTGTCCTCTTTCGTGTCCAAGTCGTAGAAGATCCCTCTATTCTGATTCCTCAGGGCGCAGATAACGTCGTCATTGGTATTGATTGACAGTACGCCTCTGAGGATCAGCAGTGGATCCTTGTTTTGTATATCTTCGACACTTAGTTTCTTCCCTCCTTTTGTGAGTTTCTCCTTAAGTTTCCTTCTGTCCTCTTCACTCCCGCAGCTCACTATCACTTTCCTGTCCCTTGCCTTCCTTACTTTTTCTATCATTATTCCTCCTTCCTTCGCGTTCACTACTTTCCTTATCTCCGTTAGAACCTCTTCTCCCGTCTCGGTCTCGTCCCTGGAGGTGACAACCACCGAGTGCAGGGCAGTCGGCACCGAGGCTTTCGGTCCGATGCCAGACGCCACTACACTCGCGTAGGTTGTCCTCTCCATGGCCGAGATCGTGGTTTGCAAATCCTTTATTCTCTCATTGTTCTCCTTCACTAGCCGAGTTTGTTCGGTTAGTGTGGAGAACATCTGAGAGAATTCTTCCTTATTTTCCTTCGTTCCTTTTCCCTCCTCTGACTGTTGTGGAGCAACCTTTTGTTCCTCCTTCCTGTCACTCTTTGTCGGTTAGGTTAGGTTAGGTTAGGTTAGGTTAGGTTTTTTTTTTTTTTTTTTTTTTTTTTTTTTTTTTTTTTTTTTTTTTTTTATGGTCGGACGCTTGTTGGTCCGGCCTGCGACTACCTCTGACATGATCAGAGCCTTTGTTTTCGAACTTTTTGTAGCTTTAGTGTTCCAAATGTCCCCCCGTTTTCCCCATTCAATCATACTTCTCTTTTCTTCCATCATTTCATTCATACTTTCTCTTTAAATTCAAAATTCCGTTCTTTCATCATCTGTCATGGTCTTTTTCTGTTTTATTCCCATCTCAAATACCTATCTCCATTCTTGCTTCATTCTTTCATACTGTTTTTCCCATTCCATCTCTTTCTCATTCTGTTCCTTCATATCATTTTTTCTTTCTTCCTTTTTTATTTCTATGCAATGGTATATATTCCTCAGTATATCTACCCAGCATCCTTCTTTCCATTTTGTGCTGCGCAACCGCCTCTCTGCTTTCCTCGTTAGATGCTGCGAGTTTCGGTACCCACCACGGCACGGCCAGCCCTTGTTGCAATTGTGCCAATTTCGCACGAAATTGTCTGCAATTAGCACCATGGCCACGCCGTGGTCGGACTTTGTATTGCACTCGCACACCTTCCAGCCCGACTCATCTGCAGCTCGCTGTGTGGTGCCCTCAGCAGTACGCTATACTGGCCCGGGCCAATGCGTCCCATTTGCGCCTTACTGGACACTCCTGGCTGAACGCGTTGTGTCCAGTCTGGTCCAGCTTGGCGCCCGCGCAATTGCAGCACGATGGGAGCGCATTGGCGAGCCAGTCAGCGCATGCCGACTTCATGTGGGGCCCCCCGCAATGGCTACACTTGACGACGGTTTCCTTGCAGAACCGTCGTCCGTGCCCGTAGCCGAGACACATGGAGCACTGCACGAGTGGAGATTGGTCCTCCACTATAACCTTTTGTAGGTCCACGTGCAGCGCTCCGGCCGCGACTGCTCTTGACCATATTGCGGGGGACGCCCGCATCACCACATGCCCGGCATGGGGGTTCCTGGCTTTCCGCCGAAAGCGGACCTCCAGCCGGTCGTCCTCCTCTTTGAGACCCGTGAATAGGTCCCGATTCTGGTTCCTCAGGGCTTTTAAGATGTCGTCGTCAGTATTGTACGACATCACGTCCTTCAGAACCAGGAGCGGGTCCTTGTTCCGGATCTCTTCTACCACGAGTCGCCCATCCGCTCCTTCCAGGCGCTCCTTCACCTTTCTTCTTTCCTCTTCGGTTGCGCAGCCCACAATTATCTTCCTATCCTTGGCCTTTCTCACGCGCTCAACCTTCACCCATCCGTCCTTGGCATTAATTGCCTCCCTTATGCTGGCCAATACCTCCTCTCCTGTATCCATTTCGTCCCTGGAGGTGACCACAACCGAGTGCAGAGCAACTTGTTCCGGCATTCGCTTGGTGTTTCCCGCTACCGCACTCGCGTATGTGGTCCTCTCCAGGGTTGAGCTCTGCTTCTCCAACATTTCCCCCAACTTGTCTAATCTCTGGTTACTCTCCCTTATCAAATATCCATGCTCTGCCAGCTTTCCCATCAGGTCCATCACTTCTCTCCTTTCTCTCTTTTCCTCGGTGTGTTCCTTCTCTTCTGTGTCTGTGTCTTTTCCTTTCCTGGTTTTTGTAACCTCTTCCTTACCCTTTGTCTTTTCATTTTCCGCTTCTTTAACTAGTTGGTAAAGCCTCTCTACAGCCTGGGTAACGGCCGCCTTGATGTCTGTTTTTAAGTTCCGCGAGTTACCCAGGTGCAGTTTGGCTTTACTGAGGCAGGCCCTTGCCTCTGAAATCCTCGAGGCGTAGGTTGGTCTCTCCGGCGGGCTCCCCGACGCCTCCGTCGAGATTCTTCGGACAGTTGCCTTATCTTCAGGCAGAAATGCCGCCTTCAACTTAGGCTTCGGGGGGGCCGTCGGAGCGACCACTGGGGTTGGGGTTGGGGACTTTTGTCCGTTGTTGACCTTTCCCAACTCCCATTCTCCAATGCTCCGCCGTACTTTCGAGGACTGCGAGGAGCCTGCCTTTGCGGTCTTTTCAGGAGTCGTGGGGGATTTAAATTGTGCACCCTTGCCTTTGGCGGGGGTTCGAAAGCCAAACATATTTGGTGGTTCCAAAGGGTCGCAAAATAAATCAATCAAATAAAATTATAGTAAAAAAGTTTGTAAAAGTTGTAAAATTTGTCAAATAAATAATGGTAATTTGTAGATTAAAAAGAAGAATAATAAAATTGAAAATAGAATAGTCAGTAGAGTGACGTCAGTATAAATGTATTTAAAATAGTGTGTGTCCGAATACGGAGCAAGTCCTGGGCCCAATAAGACCCTTGTCGAAAAGAATTTGAAAGTGTAGATAAAACACTTAGTTATATAGAGTCAAAGGTCCAATAAGACCTTTGTTCGACTAAAATTAGTATAAAATAAGCTCCAATTTTGTTGATGAGACAGTAATAAAAAAAAAAAAAAAAAAAACAAAATAAATAATTGGTTAGGTTAGGTTAGGTTAGGTTAGGTTAGGTTAGGTTAGGTTAGGTTAGGTTTTTTTTTTTTTTTTTTTTTTAATGGTCCGGGCGCTTGTTGGCCCGGCCCGCGAACTACCTCTGACATAATCAGAGACCGTGTCTGCTACTATGTTCTTGCATATTTTGGTCTAGATCCCCCCCTTAATTTGTCCCCATTCATGCTTCTCGTTTCATCCATCATTTCATTCATCTAATCTATTCTTCTACATCCCCCCTTTTTCCCCATTTGTTCATGCATCTCTATTTCTCCATCGTTCCTTCATACTATCTTATCCACTTCCTACACTCCATCCCAATCTGTGCATGCATCTCCTTTCTTCCGTTGTTCTTTCATACTTATACTTTTCTTCCGTCATCTTTTCATTCATACAGTCATACTTATGCTAATCATTATATTTTTCAAAATATATGTTCACCATCTTCTTTCGTTCCTTTTTGGACTGCGCCATGCACGACTCTCTTCTTTCATCCTTTGGCTTTGCGAGTTCCAGACCACCACGGCACGACAAGCCTTGTTGCAATTGTGCCAGTTTCTCACGAAATTGCCTGCAATTGGCACCCACCATGGCCGCGCCGTGGTCGGGACTCGCATTACCCTCATTCGCTTTCCTGCTGGTGACTCTCGCGGTACATATTGTGGTGCCCTCAGCAGTACGCTATGCTGGCCCGAGCCAATGCGTCCCATTTGCGCCTCACTGGACACTCCTGGCTGAACGCATTGTGTCCAGTCTGGTCCAGCTTGGCGCCCGTGCAATTGCAGCACGATGGGAGCGCATTGGCGAGCCAGTCAGCGCATGCCGACTTCATGTGGGGCCCCCCACAATGGCTACACTTGACGACGGTTTCCTTGCAGAACCGTCGTCCGTGCCCGTAGCCGAGGCACATGGAGCACTGCACGAGTGGAGATTGGTCCTCCACTATGACCTTTTGTAGGTCCACGTGCAGTGCTCCGGCCGCGACTGCTCTCGACCATATTGTGGGGGACACCCGCATCACCACATGGCCAGCATGGGGGTTCCTAGCTTTCCGTCGAAAGCGGACCTCCAGCCGGCCTTCTTCCTCTTGGAGACCCGTGAATAGTTCCCGGTTCTGGTTCTTCAGGGCTTTTAAGATGTCGTCGTCGCTGTTGTACGACATCACGTCCTTTAGAACCAGGAGCGGGTCCTTGTTCCGGATCTCCTCTACCACGAGTCGACCATCCGTTCCTTCCAAGCGCTCCTTGACTTTCCTTCTCTCCTCCTCCGTCGCGCAGCCCACAATCACCTTTCTATCCTTGGCCTTTCTGACACGGTCCACTTTCACCCACCCATCCTTTGCATTTATAGCTTCCCTGATGCTGGCCAAAACCTCCTCTCCTGTATCCATTTCATCCTTGGAGGTGACCACCACCGAGTGCAGTGCAACCCGTTCCGGCATTTGCCTGCTGGTGTTTCCCGCTACTACGCCTGCGTAAGTGGTCCTCTCCAGGGTTGAGCTCTGTTTCTCCAGCATAACCCCCAGCTTCTCTATTTTCTGATTACTCTCCCTTATTAAATTTCCGTGCTCTGCCAGCTTTCCTATCAGGTCCATTACTTCTCTCCTTTCTTTCTTTTCCTCGATGTGTTCCTTCTCTTCGATGTCTATATCTTTTCCTTTCCTGGCTTTTGAGTCTTCTTCTTTACCCTTTTCCTTTTCATTTTCCACTTCTTTGACTAATTGGTAAAGCCTCTCCACAGCCTGGGTAACGGCCGCCTTGATGTCTGTCTTCAAGTTCCGCGAGTTACCCAGGTGCAGTTTGGCTTTACTAAGGCAGGCCCTCGCCTCTGAAAGCCTCGAGGTGTAGGTTGGTTTCGCCGGCGGGCTCCCTGATGCTTCCGTCGAGGTTTGTCGGGCAGAAGCCTTATTTTCCGGCATAAGTGCCGCTTTCGACTTTTGCCTCGGGGGAGCCGCCGGAGCAACCATAGGGGTTTGGGTTGGGGACTTTGGTCCGTTATTAACCTTTCCCAACTCCCATTCCCCTATGCTCCGCCGTACCTTCGAGGACTGGGAGGGGCCTGCCTTGGCTGGCTTTTCGGGGGTCGTGGGGGAGGTAAGTTGTAGGCCTTTGCCTTTGGCAGGGGTTCGGTAGCCAAACATATTGGGTGGGTCGTGAGGGTCGCAAATAATCAAACAAAATTAGAATAAATAAAATAAAAAGGTTTGTAAAAGTTATAAAGTTAGGTGTATATTAATTGTGATAACAGGTTAAAAATAATAATAATAATCGTGAGTAAAATATTCAATAAATAATGTCGGTACTAAAAAGTGTGTCCGAATACGGAACAAGTCAAGGGCCCAAGAAGACCCTTGTCGAGATATGATTGATAAGTGTAGCTGAATACACTTAAGTTATAAAAAGAAATAAAGTAAAATTGAGGGTCCAATAAGACCTTTGTTACTATAAATAATTTTTAAAATAAGCTCCAGGTATGTTAATACGTCAGTCAAGTCAAAATCTTCGTAATAATTAGTCAATAAAGGGATGTTTTGGTTGATTTATTGGCTTTAGAGGCCTTGTCCCATAGAATAATGGCCCGCAAAACCCCTTCGCCAGCCTTAGCAATCCAAAAGTAGGCGTTTTCTTCAAAAGATTTAAATACCTACCAGTATTGCCTAGCTAGCGAATGACCGGCGGGTGGGTGGGCGGGGCAATTTTGATCGGAGATCGGCCCGAGCGGTGTCAAAAGACGCGTATCGCTCGGGGGAACTCGATTGTGCCGAAAACTAGAGAATTTGGTGTTTAAATTTGGAAAAAATTTAGACTATGTGAATGTTTTATGTAATTTTTTAATTAATATTTTTTATTTTTCAGATGTACGAGGTCGGAGAACGCCACGGAAGGTGGCGATCAACGCGTCACGCCGAGAAGCACCGGTTCGTCTCGAGAGTGGGGTCAGCCGTGAAGGAAAATTTGGAAAAATTCAAATTTTTGTGAAATTTTTGTAAGTTTTTAAAGAAAACAAATTTTTTATGTATGGCAACACTAAAGTCCGAAGGAGCGGTTGAAAGAAGAGCAGAAAACTATTGATAGTTGCAAAAGAAAGTGTGCCGAAATGTCAATTAAAAACCATAAAAATGGAGAAATTTATAAATTTTGTTATAGCTTAGGTGGACTTTTATACTGTATGGAAAGCAAATATTTTGAATTTTCTCAAGTTTCGGTGGCAATTTTGATCGGAGATCGGCCCGAGCGGTGTCAAAAGACGCGTATCGCTCGGGGGAACTCGATTGTGCCGAAAACTAGAGAATTTGGTGTTTAAATTTGGAAAAAATTTAGACTATGTGAATGTTTTATGTAATTTTTTAATTAATATTTTTTATTTTTCAGATGTACGAGGTCGGAGAACGCCACGGAAGGTGGCGATCAACGCGTCACGCCGAGAAGCACCGGTTCGTCTCGAGAGTGGGGTCAGCCGTGAAGGAAAATTTGGAAAAATTCAAATTTTTGTGAAATTTTTGTAAGTTTTTAAAGAAAACAAATTTTTTATGTATGGCAACACTAAAGTCCGAAGGAGCGGTTGAAAGAAGAGCAGAAAACTATTGATAGTTGCAAAAGAAAGTGTGCCGAAATGTCAATTAAAAACCATAAAAATGGAGAAATTTATAAATTTTGTTATAGCTTAGGTGGACTTTTATACTGTATGGAAAGCAAATATTTTGAATTTTCTCAAGTTTCGGTGGCAATTTTGATCGGAGATCGGCCCGAGCGGTGTCAAAAGACGCGTATCGCTCGGGGGAACTCGATTGTGCCGAAAACTAGAGAATTTGGTGTTTAAATTTGGAAAAAATTTAGACTATGTGAATGTTTTATGTAATTTTTTAATTAATATTTTTTATTTTTCAGATGTACGAGGTCGGAGAACGCCACGGAAGGTGGCGATCAACGCGTCACGCCGAGAAGCACCGGTTCGTCTCGAGAGTGGGGTCAGCCGTGAAGGAAAATTTGGAAAAATTCAAATTTTTGTGAAATTTTTGTAAGTTTTTAAAGAAAACAAATTTTTTATGTATGGCAACACTAAAGTCCGAAGGAGCGGTTGAAAGAAGAGCAGAAAACTATTGATAGTTGCAAAAGAAAGTGTGCCGAAATGTCAATTAAAAACCATAAAAATGGAGAAATTTATAAATTTTGTTATAGCTTAGGTGGACTTTTATACTGTATGGAAAGCAAATATTTTGAATTTTCTCAAGTTTCGGTGGCAATTTTGATCGGAGATCGGCCCGAGCGGTGTCAAAAGACGCGTATCGCTCGGGGGAACTCGATTGTGCCGAAAACTAGAGAATTTGGTGTTTAAATTTGGAAAAAATTTAGACTATGTGAATGTTTTATGTAATTTTTTAATTAATATTTTTTATTTTTCAGATGTACGAGGTCGGAGAACGCCACGGAAGGTGGCGATCAACGCGTCACGCCGAGAAGCACCGGTTCGTCTCGAGAGTGGGGTCAGCCGTGAAGGAAAATTTGGAAAAATTCAAATTTTTGTGAAATTTTTGTAAGTTTTTAAAGAAAACAAATTTTTTATGTATGGCAACACTAAAGTCCGAAGGAGCGGTTGAAAGAAGAGCAGAAAACTATTGATAGTTGCAAAAGAAAGTGTGCCGAAATGTCAATTAAAAACCATAAAAATGGAGAAATTTATAAATTTTGTTATAGCTTAGGTGGACTTTTATACTGTATGGAAAGCAAATATTTTGAATTTTCTCAAGTTTCGGTGGCAATTTTGATCGGAGATCGGCCCGAGCGGTGTCAAAAGACGCGTATCGCTCGGGGGAACTCGATTGTGCCGAAAACTAGAGAATTTGGTGTTTAAATTTGGAAAAAATTTAGACTATGTGAATGTTTTATGTAATTTTTTAATTAATATTTTTTATTTTTCAGATGTACGAGGTCGGAGAACGCCACGGAAGGTGGCGATCAACGCGTCACGCCGAGAAGCACCGGTTCGTCTCGAGAGTGGGGTCAGCCGTGAAGGAAAATTTGGAAAAATTCAAATTTTTGTGAAATTTTTGTAAGTTTTTAAAGAAAACAAATTTTTTATGTATGGCAACACTAAAGTCCGAAGGAGCGGTTGAAAGAAGAGCAGAAAACTATTGATAGTTGCAAAAGAAAGTGTGCCGAAATGTCAATTAAAAACCATAAAAATGGAGAAATTTATAAATTTTGTTATAGCTTAGGTGGACTTTTATACTGTATGGAAAGCAAATATTTTGAATTTTCTCAAGTTTCGGTGGCAATTTTGATCGGAGATCGGCCCGAGCGGTGTCAAAAGACGCGTATCGCTCGGGGGAACTCGATTGTGCCGAAAACTAGAGAATTTGGTGTTTAAATTTGGAAAAAATTTAGACTATGTGAATGTTTTATGTAATTTTTTAATTAATATTTTTTATTTTTCAGATGTACGAGGTCGGAGAACGCCACGGAAGGTGGCGATCAACGCGTCACGCCGAGAAGCACCGGTTCGTCTCGAGAGTGGGGTCAGCCGTGAAGGAAAATTTGGAAAAATTCAAATTTTTGTGAAATTTTTGTAAGTTTTTAAAGAAAACAAATTTTTTATGTATGGCAACACTAAAGTCCGAAGGAGCGGTTGAAAGAAGAGCAGAAAACTATTGATAGTTGCAAAAGAAAGTGTGCCGAAATGTCAATTAAAAACCATAAAAATGGAGAAATTTATAAATTTTGTTATAGCTTAGGTGGACTTTTATACTGTATGGAAAGCAAATATTTTGAATTTTCTCAAGTTTCGGTGGCAATTTTGATCGGAGATCGGCCCGAGCGGTGTCAAAAGACGCGTATCGCTCGGGGGAACTCGATTGTGCCGAAAACTAGAGAATTTGGTGTTTAAATTTGGAAAAAATTTAGACTATGTGAATGTTTTATGTAATTTTTTAATTAATATTTTTTATTTTTCAGATGTACGAGGTCGGAGAACGCCACGGAAGGTGGCGATCAACGCGTCACGCCGAGAAGCACCGGTTCGTCTCGAGAGTGGGGTCAGCCGTGAAGGAAAATTTGGAAAAATTCAAATTTTTGTGAAATTTTTGTAAGTTTTTAAAGAAAACAAATTTTTTATGTATGGCAACACTAAAGTCCGAAGGAGCGGTTGAAAGAAGAGCAGAAAACTATTGATAGTTGCAAAAGAAAGTGTGCCGAAATGTCAATTAAAAACCATAAAAATGGAGAAATTTATAAATTTTGTTATAGCTTAGGTGGACTTTTATACTGTATGGAAAGCAAATATTTTGAATTTTCTCAAGTTTCGGTGGCAATTTTGATCGGAGATCGGCCCGAGCGGTGTCAAAAGACGCGTATCGCTCGGGGGAACTCGATTGTGCCGAAAACTAGAGAATTTGGTGTTTAAATTTGGAAAAAATTTAGACCGGTTAGGTTAGGTTAGGTTAGGTTAGGTTAGGTTAGGTTAGGTTAGGTTCCCCCCCGACGTGTTGCCACCTTGCCGTGGTGGGGGGGCTTGCGTGTCTCGATGATCCCCAAGGCTATACCGGACAGGGCCACCCATACCGGGCAGGCTTGGGGTGAGGGATCTGACGAAGAGCAACACACTCCCTTCCTTATCCTTTCCTTCTTTCCACTTCCCATCCCTAAAGGGCGGTTCTGCTCCGACCCACCATCCTTTCCCTTTCTTTCCCCTTTCCTTGTTATTCCGACGCGGAGGGAGCGGCGGGTCTGGTGTGTACTTACACTACCACCAGACACGGCCTTTTTCAAGGCCACCGTCGGTCAACCCGCTCTTCAAAGATGGCAGGAGGCCTATGTTGAGCGGGGGGCCTTGCCTTTACCGGCTGGGCCTGCGAGGAAGAAAACCTCAATAAAAAATTACCCCAACCCTAAGTGGCGGCGCGCCGCGAGAGGGTGAGTGGCAGCAGGGAGTGCTGCTCCTAGCGCGTTCCCCGCGTTGGCACCGGCCGACACCAATAGCGGGTTACGCGAGGCTTGCTCAGGTGCAGGGGCACCGCCTGAGTCGACAGTTTATCCCCAATACTCGTGGGAACAGATATGGAAATGAACAACAAACAAAACCAAACCAAAAACATTGATGATATAGAGGAGAGGAGTAGGTCCGAGATCTCGGATACGGACTCTGTAATGAGTGCAGTGAGCACTCAAAGTAGAGACACGCAGTCCAAATCTTACCGAAAGCGTAGGCATACCGAAAAGGAGGACATAACATCCGTGGTGGAGTCTGCCACTGGTAGTGAAAAAGAAGGAGGTGCTGAGAAGCTTGCCAAGAAGGAGAAACGTGGCAGAGGAAGGCCACCCACAACTGGCGAATATGTGGGTCAACACAAGGCCAGGAAGGAATTGGAGGCCGCCAAACGGGCGAGCACGCTCGAAGTTAGGATCGCCGAAGCTGATAGGCTAGCTGCCGAATTAGCTAGGAGCGAGACTAGCAGCCGAGTCTCTCGCGCAGAATCGCGTGACTCGTTGAGGCTGGACGCTGACGAATTGCCTGCAGAGGGCTTGAAGAAAAGACTCGAGGAGTCTTTTGCAGACATTAGGGAAGTGTCTAGGGTCTCAAAAGGCCTTAAAGGGAACTACCAAAAAATGCTGAAAAAGGCGTTAGCTAGCATAGGAGATGTTACCCAAGAGCTTTTACAACGGACGGCATCTGACGAGGTGCGTCGCCTACAAATAGAGAACGCCCGTTTAAAGAGACAGATGGACGACCTTAAACAAGAGCTGGACTGTATCCGGTCTATGGTGGTCGGAACCAAAGAAACGAGTCCGCAGGTAAACCCTGTGGCCACTAAGCCAGCTGAGATGGACCTCGCACAGATCTTTAGGGAGGAGATTGGTAAGGTCCTTCAAAGGGTGCAGTTTCTGGAGGGCAAGATCCTCCGTCCACCCTTAGCGTCTAGTGAGAAACAGACGTCAACAGCAGCACCACCAGAGTCAGCGCCTACTTACGCTAGTATGACAGCAGCGTCGGTAGCTTCTGCTTCAACGTCGCGGATATCCTCCTCAGCGGCAGAGCTGGCTTCCACGTCTGAGAAATCTTCAAAAACCCAGAGGAGGAAAAAGACGAAGAAGAGCGCCAACAAAGGCCCGGAATCGGATACCCCGCTGACTCAAGCGACCCCACCGAAGGAGGGAGATTGGCAAGAGGTTGGCGCCAATAAAAAGGAAAAGATGGCTTCTAAAAAGGCGGCAAAGAAGAAAGCCAGAGAGCAAAAGAGACTCCGGCCACCGCACTCCACAGCGGTTGTGCTGACGCTCCAGGAAGGAGCTAAAGAACGCGGCGTGACGTATGCTGCAATCGTTCACAGTGCCAAATCGACAATAGATGTAGGCGAATACGGCATTGATAGCGTGAGATGTAAGGTCACTGCAACAGGTGCTCGTCTCTTTGAGGTGCAAGGCGCTACCAGTGGTCCCAAAGCAGATGCTTTAGCGGCAAAACTGAGGGAACAACTAGCCGAAGAGGATGTCAAAATCTCTCGGCCAACTAAATGCGCGGACTTGAGGATCGTAGAGCTCGACGATTCGGTTACCAAAGAGGAGCTGGTGGCTACCGTTGCCAAAGTTGGTAATTGTCCAGTGGATCAAGTCAAATCCACGGCCATCAAGATAGGAGCCAGTGGATTAGGTACGGCCCTGGTGAGTTGCCCGGTAGCGGCCGCTCAGAAGCTGGCAGAGGGGAAAAGAATTCTTATCGGTTGGGTCTCGGCGCAGGTGAAGCTGCTGACACCGAGGCCCATGCGATGCTACCGATGCCTACTCCAGGGTCATGTAGGTGTCAGATGTACATCTGGAGTGGATTGCGGCAACCGCTGTTTCAAATGTGGACAGTCCGAACATAAGGCTAGTGAGTGCACCAACAACCCACACTGTCTTGTATGTGCTAAACTGAAAAAGCCTGATGCACATCTTACAGGCTCTAAAGACTGCACATCCCAGTATAAAGGCAAGAAGGTGACAACTGTGCAATCGAGGCAGCGGCTAAAGCCGACGCCCTCAACAAGTACAGGGAAGGAGGAAATTAATAATATGGACACCCATTAATGGATAATACGACCTTACGCATATTACAAGCGAATGTGAACCACTCCACCAGAGCTCAAGACCTCTTGATCCAGAGCATGACGGAGTGGTCCATAAACATGGCGGTAGTCTCTGAGCCGTACTACATCCCACGCTCAGTAGACTGGACTGGGGATGCTGACGGCCTGGTATCCATTATTACGGCTCGGGCTTCTGGCTCCCCACCCCTCACTAACATCAGAAGAGGCCATGGCTTCGTTTCGGGGAAATTGGATAACATTGTCATAGTGGGTGTCTACTTCTCCCCAAATAGGCCGCTCTCGGATTTCGAGGATTTGCTCCTACAGCTAGGCAATGTTGTGCTACAGGCCCATCCCTCTCCTGTACTTGTCCTTGGCGACTTCAACGCCAAAAATCCGGCTTGGGGCTCATCATCTTCAAACGCCAGGGGGGAGGCTCTTGTGGATTGGGCTGTGGAACACGGTATGGATATCCTCAATAGAGGAACTACCCATACGTGTGTACGGCGGGAGGGGGGTTCCATTGTGGACATCTCGTTCGCTACCCCTACCATAGCACGACACGTCCAAGGCTGGCGAGTCGTAGAGGAGGTAGAGACGTTGTCAGACCATCGGTACATTCGATTTAACGTCTCTACCCAAACTTCCGACAGACCAAGGCGGGCGGTATCAGATGACCCTGGCCCACGATGGATGCTTGGGCGTCTAGATCGGGAGGTGCTAAAAGAAGCTGTGATCGTCCAATCCTGGATCTCTGCGCCGAGATCGGTGAACATCCCACAGGAGGCGGAATGGTTTCAGACCGCCGTAACGTCTATCTGCGATGCGGCAATGCCTCGAGTACAACCCCAACGCAGACCACCGAGACGCTGGGTATACTGGTGGTCGAGTGATATTGCACAATTGCGCCACGCGTGCTTTGCGGCTAGACGACAGTACACTCGACATCGCAGGCGGCGTCGCCGCACCCAAGATTCGGCTAACAGGGAGGCAGAGCTGTACGAAGCGTATCGCGCAGCTAAGATTGCGCTTCAAGAAGCAATATGGAGCGCAAAGACACAGGCGAACGAGGAATTTTTAGCGACCCTAGACAATGATCCTTGGGGACGCCCTTACCGTTTGGTCCGGAACAAGCTTCGTCCATGGGCGCCTCCCCTGACGAGGACCCTTCAGCCGCAGTTCTTGGAGAGTGTGGTTTCGGCACTGTTTCCCGTGGGAGTGGAAACATCTCCGTTGATACCTAGACAGACTATGGACAACGAGCAGGAAGGTTCCATACCTGAAGTCTCGGAGTCGGAGCTAGAAATAGCCATAGTAAAGATGAAGGCCAAGAATGTTGCTCCCGGACCAGATGGTATACCAGGCAAAGTGTGGGTTGCGTGCCTCGAACATCTGGAGACACGTTTCAGGCTCTTCCTTACCGCCTGCCTAATGCAAGGACGATTCCCCCAAAATTGGAAAACTGGGAAGTTGGTACTGATAGGAAAGGATGGGCGCCCGGCGGATTCCCCATCAGCATACCGGCCCATAGTGCTCTTGGACGAAGCTGGTAAGCTCTTTGAGCGAGTCATCGCCAACCGTCTCATCAAGCACTTGTCACAGGTTGGGCCAGACCTGGACCAGAATCAGTTTGGATTCCGCCGTGGCCGCTCCACGATTGATGCAGTGCAACGTGTCAAGGCAATGGCTGAAGAAGCCGTATCCCGGGGTGAGGTGCTATTGGCGGTGTCTCTTGACATCACCAATGCCTTCAACTCCCTCCCCTGGAATTACATAAAAGAGGCACTAGTCCACCACAATGTGCCGAAATACCTCCGGAATATAGTCGGAGACTATCTTCACATGCGGCAAATTATATATCCTGGACGTGACGGATGGAGAGAGAGGGTCGTAACGTGTGGTGTTCCGCAGGGGTCAGTCCTGGGACCACTCTTGTGGAATATTACATATGACTGGGTGCTCCGGGGCTCACTTCTGTATGGAGTATCCCTAACATGTTATGCGGATGATACGCTGATCACCGCAAGGGGTAAATCACACAGAGAGGCGACTATAAAGGCCACAGCTGGGGTAGCCCAAGTAGTTGGCCGAATTAGAAGATTGGGTTTGGACGTAGCCCTCCATAAGACAGAGGCCATTGCATTCCGGGGCCCAAGAAACCTGCCACCCCCTGACTTACATATAATGATAGGAGGCGTCCGTATACAGGTTGGGACGACATTAAAGTATCTCGGTCTCACGTTAGATAGCAGGTGGAATTTTGAAGCACACTTCAGGTCTCTATGCCCCAAGCTCCTGGGCACCGCAGCGGCTTTATCGCGGCTGCTACCAAATCTAAGAGGACCTGATAAATCGTGCAGAAAGTTATACATGGGCATCGTGCGGTCCATAGCCATGTATGGATCACCTATCTGGGCTCGAAACCTGACAGCCCGTAATATTGCCTTATTGCGGAGGACGCAAAGGGTGATGGCCGTCAGAGTTGTCAGAGGTTACCGCACGATTGCCCATGATACGGCGGTACTACTTGCCGGGACTGCGCCATGGCATCTTGAAGCCATAGCCCTCGCGGACATATACCGGTGGCGCACTGACGCGCTAGGACAGGGCCGCGAATTAGAACCGGGCGATATTAAGAGGAAAAGAGAGGAACTACGGGCAACTGTAGTGCGGGAGTGGAGCCAAATCATCGCCCACCCCAACGCCGGATTAACAACCATTGCCGCCATCAGACCGGTCTTCAGACAATGGTTGGAACGTAAACACGGCTCCCTCTCGTTCGGACTAACGCAGGTGCTGACCGGGCACGGCTGCTTCGGGCAATACCTGTGTAGGATCGGACGCGAGGAGACGCCAAAGTGCCACCATTGTCCGGCACAAGAGGATACGGCTCTGCACACACTTCAGGTGTGTCCGGCCTGGGACACAGAGAGGGGTGACCTAATCACCGGAATTGGCGTACAGACGCTCTCACTTCCGGCTGTGATCGCATGCATGGTTGGGAGTGAAGAGGCCTGGGAGGCTGTTGCCTCTTTTTGTGATGGTGTGATGGCCGTGAAGGAGGCGGCTGAAAGGGAACGCGAGGCAGAATCCTTGCTCCCCTCCCGCCGTAGACGACCTGGGCGCCGACGAAGAGCGCACGAGAGGAATGACCTCAGACCACCGTGAGGAGGGGCCTGCGGGTGACGGGCAGGGCAGCCCGTTGCCCGATCAGTGACAGGCCCAGGAGGCGGCGCACTGCGTCCTGTGCGCCCCCCAGAGAAGGAAGAAGGATAAACCTTCAACACAAGACGGGGACTGTAAAACGGTCCGAAGCCCGCCCAACAAAGCCGTGGTAGTCTACCGAGGGATCCCACAGCTGAGACACTGGGCACTAGGGCAGTGAAGGGACGCGGAGTGGGTTTTTAGTCCGTGCAAATCGGACATAACCACCCTATCGTGCCCTCGATTGGGTGGTATGCGTCAGGCATTTTCCCACTCCTTAATAAAAAAAAAAAAAAAGGTTAGGTTAGGTTAGGTTAGGTTAGGTTAGGTTAGGTTGACGACTGTAACTTGGAGATTTTTTGACTGCCCTTAGATTTTGTTCGATACACTGACTATTTGCGCGATTCTCTTGACACCGATTCTGTTTAATTTGTTGATTTGCTTGGCCGACTGGACTTTTTGATTTGTTTCTCGATTTGGTTTATTGTTGCTTGGTTGTGTTGTTGTTTTTTGTTGTTTGTGCGTGTTGTTGTGGTTGTGGGGCGCCCTATTTGGGGTCGCCGCATAGCGGCAGCTGCCGTATTGTTTCTTTGTTTGTTTTGTTTCTGCCGGACATTGCGTCCGGTAGTTATTCGTGTTTTTGTTTTGTTTTTTGCCTCTTTTTTGTGTCAATTTATTGGCACAAAAAAGAGGTATTTTGTTTTTGGTCCCTTTTTGTGGGGACAACCCCTACAACCACAGTAGGGGCATTGGTGGATAGCAGCTGTCCTCCCGGTTCGTTTGAACCCTCCCGCGCTCGTCTACGACCGCGGGAAGTGGGTGAAAAGGGGACTTTTAAAACTTGGGGAAAGTGGAAATTGCTATTCTGAACTTTCAGGGGCAATTTCCACTTTCCATACAATAAATTAAATCCGACACACCCTTGGCCGTTTTTATTGACCAAATTATTTTGGTTAATAATTGCGGTCTGGGTGGTCGGATTTAATCCAAGTGTGGTGTGGTTGTTGGCGGGGCCGTAATGGCCACGTCAGGTGAGGAGTGGGGGAATTATGGCTCCCACTCTGAGTCCGAGGAGGAGGACCTCACGTTAGGGGCCCGCCGGGCGACCCCTCAACCCCTGAAAAGGGGTCATAGGGACGAGGAGGATGACCCCAGACCAGAGCTGGGGCCGAAGGTTAGCACGGCCCGTAGGGGGAAGCCTAAGGCTCGTACCTACGGGCCGGCTAAGATGACGACTGGGGGGCGGGAGATCGAGGCCCAGTCCTCGGACGCCGACGCCCCTGCTCGGTCCAAGGGGGGGAAGAGCTCCCCCTCGCGTGCGGCTGCCTCCCTCCCGTTGGAGGGTGGCCCATCGGCGGTGGACCCAATTGAGGCGTCCAGAGAGGCGGCCTTTCTGATCGCGGACGGACTGCGGGCGATCAAGCTTGGGGGCGAGCTGCGTAAGCAGCTGGACGGGGCATGCTGGACGATCTTGAGCTCCATGGGGGAGCTCAAGACCGCCCGGCAACAAAACGAGGAGGTCCGCAAGCTGGAGGCGGAGAAGGCGAGGATGCGGGAGGCACTCGCCAACTGCGCCTCGGAGGTAAAGGCCCTCCGTAAGGCTGCTTCGGAGAGAGTGGCTCCGGCCCCTCCGGTTGTGGAGGCCCCCCCGCAGCCTTTGGTTGTCGAGGTTCCCCCGCCGTCTGCGGCTGTGGATTTGGTGGCGGCTCTGGAGGAGGTAAAGCGGAGCTTGCTGATCTCGGTGGGCAATCTTGTAGATGCCCGCCTCGAAGAGATCAGCAGCCGGCTCCCTCCAGCGCCAACTAGCCGCCCGCCGCTCGCGGCGGACAAGAAGAAGGGGGCCCCACCGGCCCAGACGGCCGAAGTTGCCGCGGAGCCGGAGTTCTCCGGGGCAAGGCTTGGGGACGGGAGGCCAAAAAAGGCCTCCAAAAAGACGACGGCTCCCCCGGCGAGGACTTCGGCCCCCGCTGGGTCCACCCCGGCGACCGGCCCCCCCCCGGCATCGAAGACGGCACCTGTCCCCTCGGCGGAGGCTCAGCCAGAGGGCGAAACCTTCGCCGAGGTGACGCGAAAGCGGAAGGGAAAGGGGAAAAATGCGGTCCCGCCCCCACCCCCTCCCCCCCCAAAGAAGAAGACGGCGCAAAAGCCGAAGGCCCCCCCGGCCCTAAAGTCGCAGGCGGTGGTGGTCACTTTGCGGAGTGACGTCACCACCGCCACCACGCTGCAGGCCACAATGGCCAAGGCCATTGGTGGCATCAAGTTGGAAGATGTGGGCCTGCAGCATGTGAGGGTCCGCACCTCGGCGACAGGGGGCCGAATCATTGAGGTCCCCGGTGCGGATAGTGGTGGGGCGGCTGACAGCCTTGCGGAAAGGCTGAGGGCAATCGTAGGTGACGTTGCCCTCATCAGCCGCCCCGTCAAAATGGCCGCTGTCCAGGTCGTCGGCTTAGATGAGTCGGCGACTAAGGAGACCCTGGCGGCGGCCGTCGCAAGGGCTGGGGGGTGCGCCGAGGCGCAAGTGAGGGTGGGGGGCATCCGCCCCACGTACGAGGGCAAAATGGTTGCCCTCGTACAAATGCCGGTGGGGACCGCGAGGGTCCTCCTAGAGAGTGGTCGGATCTCGGTGGGCTGGGCGTCCGCCGGGGTCATTCCCGTCGGCCCGACGCCCATGCGCTGCTTTAAGTGCATGGGCCTCGGGCACTCGAGGGTACTGTGCCCTTCGAGCGTGGACCGGAGCACTATGTGCTACCGGTGTGGCTCGGAGGGACACATGTCGGCGGAATGCCGGGAGGAGAAAGCGTGGTGTGCTGTTTGCAGCCACGCCGGACTCCCGGCAGACCACATCATGGGGGGACGACGGTGTTCCCCACCGGAGATGAGGGGCAGGGGGGTGGGGTCTCGGCCCGCGCGCCCCATGCCCCCCCCTGTTGAGGGAAGTAGCCGCATGGACGTCTAGATGCCAGACGGGCATCTGGACGTCCTGCGGTTGGACCGCGGAGCGGGTGCGCGAGGAGGTTGCCTTGCGTGCCCCCTCCGGCCAGACGGCAGGGGTTGGGGAGGCGGCGGTTGCCGCCAGACCCAACCCACAGTGGCTTAGGGCGGAGGATGGGAGTCCTCCGTCCACGAATAAGCCACTTCTTGCGGTCCAAGGGGGTGGCCAAGCGTGCGCGGCCACCTCCCTTAGCGGGAAGCCCCGGCAACGGTGTTGTCGGGGCGCCGCCGGTTGGGCATCGTGGGCAATGCTAACGCAGGTACCACGGTGCCCTACACAACCCGGCAAGGCGTTGCACGCCCAGGTGGTTTTTAGTGGGTAGCACATCCTCTCCTCCTCGGTCGAGGAGGAAGCAGTGATGTGTAGTCCCACATAACCCTCCGCCGCACTCCCATGCGTTGCGGGGGGTATGCGTAATGCATTTTCCACCTGGTCAAAAAAAAAAAAAAAAAAAAAAAAAAAAAAAAAAAAAAAAAAAAAAAAAAAGGTTAGGTTAGGTTAGGTTAGGTTAGGTTAGGTTAGGTTAGGTTAGGTTAGGTTAGGTTCGAACCATGACAGAGGAGTTGGCAAGGCTAGAGGCGGCCAACTCGCAGCTCAGTGGCCAGTTGCAGGAGCTCCGCAAAGAGGTGGCCGAGATGCGGCGGCAACCGGAGGCGATGCCCGCTCCCTCCATCAAAGAAATGATGGAGGAGGTCTCGCGTGAGAGCGTCGCCCGATTCAGCGCGATGCTCAATGCGAGACTGGAGGGCATAGAGGATCGCCTCTTGCCAGAGCAGCGCCTCAGGCCATCTCTGGCAGCGGACAGGAGGAGGGCGGAAGAGGCTGCGGCGAAAGAGTCACCGCAGCCCTCTACTTCCATCGCGCCCGCCACCTCGGAGGGACCGCCGTCGTCCAAGGCCAAAGCAGCTGCTCAGCCGCCGCCGTCTAAGTCGGCTGCCCGGCCGCCACCTGCCTCCACCGCCCAGACTACCAAGGGTGGCAAGGGCAAGGGGAAGGGAAAGATGTCGGCGGCTGCAAGAGAGGCTAGGGGAGGGAAGCCCAGGGACTCCAGTCCATATATGCCGGCGCCCCCACCCCCACCGCTGGAGAAGGAGTGGTCGGAGGTGGTCGCCGGGGGCTCCAAGAAGGCTGCCAAAAAATCGGCGGCGGCGGCTGGCAAAACTGCGCCCTCCAGCCAAGTGCCGGCAAATAAGAAGGCAGCGGCGAAACTCCGCCCTCCGCGTACGGCTGCGGTGATTCTCACCCTGCAACCGGGCGCAATCGAGAAGGGGGCCACGTACCGGTCCGTCCTCGTCGAGGCCCGTAGTTGCTTGGACAACTACGAGGGCCTCGGGATCGAGGAACTGCGCTCGAGGACGACGGCCACCGGTGCCCGCATGCTCGAAGTTTTGGGCAGTGCGGGCCCCGAAAAGGCAGACTCCCTGGCTACCAAGCTCAGGGAGGTCCTGAGCGCGGACCTGGTACGTGTGTCGCGCCCGGTTAAACGGACGGAAGTGAGAGTCACCGAATTGGATGACTCCATCACCGAAGCGGAGGTGGTGTCAGCCGTTGCAAACCTGGGAGGGTGCCCCGCCGCCGACATTAAGGCGGGAGTCATAGGGGAGTCTGGGTCCCTGTGGCTCAGCTGCCCAACGGGGGCTGCTAAAAAGGTGGTGGCCCTCGGTCGCGTAAGGGTCGGCTGGGTGTCAGCCCGCGTGGCGTTACTTGCCGCCAGGCCTACCAGGTGCTTCCGGTGCCTGGAGGTCGGACATCTCGGCGGCAAGTGCCAGTCCCAAGTGGACCGCAGCGGTCTCTGCTACCGCTGCGGAAAAGAGGGCCACCGGGCGCGGGACTGTAAGGCGGAGCCCAGCTGCCCTCTTTGCGTGGCGGCTCACCCTCTGGGCGGCAATGGGTGCCTCAATGGCCCCAAGCCCGGGCCCAAAAAGCCCGCCCCCTCCGGGGGATCTCCCCCAGAGGGGAAAAAGAAGAAGAAGCGGAAGGCCAGGGACCCGGTAGCCCCTGAGCCTACCCAGCGCCCAGACGGCGCAGAGATGGAGCCCATGGAGACGGGTAGTTAATGCCCGTCTGGCCCCTACTGCAGGCGAACATCAACCACTCCGCGAGGGCCCAGGACTTATTGGTCCAGACCCTGGCGGAGTGGGAGATAAAAGTCGCCGTGGTCGCCGAACCCTACTATGTCCCCGCCCGTGATGACTGGGTTGGGGACCGGGAGGACTCGGTGGCCATCGTCGCCCAGACGTCCATCGGTGCTCCGCCCTTCAAACGCGTATTGAGGGGTCGGAGCTGGGTGATGGCCGTCGTGGGCGACGTTGCAGTAGTGGGGGTGTACTTTTCACCCAATCGGAGTCTCGCCGAATTCGAGCAGATGCTCGTCGAGGTCGGGGCTCTGATTGGGCAGGTATTCCCCCACCCCGTGCTAGTCGCCGGAGATTTCAACGCCAAATCAACGGCGTGGGGATCTCCGAGGACGGATGCACGGGGGGAGGCGTTGGAGGAGTGGGCCATCTCTGTCGGGCTGGCCGTCCTCAACACCGGGTCGGAGGACACGTGCGTGCGACAACAGGGTGGGTCGATAGTCGACGTTACGTTCGCGTCGGCCCCCCTGGTGCGCCGTGTCCGGCACTGGAGGGTGATGGTGGACGTGGAGACGCTATCGGATCATCGTTACATCCGATTCGATGTCTCCGCGCTCCCCATCGACCCGGGACGGAGCAGTGCCGGATCTCCCCCCGGTGTGGGGGACGGCCCGCGATGGGTGCTGGGTCGCCTCGACAGGGAGCTCGCCGGGGAAGCGGCCGTCCTCGAGTCGTGGACCCAGGGACTCGTCCCTCTGGCGGACGTGGATGAGGAGGTGGAGCACCTCGGCGTGTCGCTCGCTCGCATTTGCGATGCGGCCATGCCGAGGGCGAGGCCCCTCCCGCCACGGCGCTCGGTGTACTGGTGGCGCCCGGAGCTCCGCCAATTGCGCGAGGCGTGCAATGCGGCGCGCCGCCGGTACACCCGGTGCAGGAGGAGACGGGCCCTGGACCACGAGGAGGAGCAGACCTCGTACGCCGCCCTCAGGGCCGCGCGCATGACCTTTCAGGTCGCGATTGCGCAGGCCAAGGAGGCGGCGTGGGAGGAGTGGCTGGAGATGATCGACAGGGATCCATGGGGGAGGCCGTACAAGGTGGTGCGCAAAAAGCTGCGCCCCTGGGCCCCCCCCCTGACGACTAGTCTCCAGCCCGAGCTCCTCGAGGAGGTGGTGGACGGCCTCTTCCCGCGGCGAGGGGAATGGGCACCCCCTGCGATGGGGGGATCTCCGCCGGCGCGAGTCGCCGAGGCGGATACCCCGGCACCAGAAGTGTCAGGGGCCGAATTCGGGGCGGCCGTTCTTAGACTTAAGTCGAAGAAGACCGCCCCGGGCCCAGACGGAGTGCCGGGGAGCGCGTTGGCGATCGCGCTGGAGGAGATCGGAGAGAGGGTGAGGTCCCTCTTCACCGCGTGCCTGGTGCAGGGTCGGTTCCCCAGGAGGTGGAAAACGGGCAAGCTCGTCCTGATCCAGAAGGACGGGCGCCCGGCCGAGCAGCCGTCGGCGTATCGCCCGATCGTGCTCCTCGACGAGGTGAGCAAGTTGTTCGAGCGTGTGCTCGCTGCTCGCCTCGTCGAGAGCATGGATCCGGGCCTCTCCGACGCGCAGTTCGGCTTCCGCCGGGGTCGATCGACCCTGGACGCGATCGCGCGGGTGAGGGACCTCGCCGAGGAGGCGACCTCCCAGGGCGGTGTGATGTTTGCGGTGTCCTTAGACATCCGCAACGCGTTCAACACACTGCCCTGGGAGACGGTGAGGAGTGCTCTGCAGTACCACGGTGTTCCTCGGTATCTGCAGAGGGTCGTGGCCGACTACTTCGTCGGGAGAGCGGTGGTCTTCCCGACGGAGTACGGCTCCGGGAGGAGGGAAATGTCGTGCGGTGTTCCACAGGGATCGGTGTTGGGTCCGCTCCTGTGGAACATCGGCTACGACTGGGTGCTGCGCGGGGCCATGTTGCGGGGGGTCGGCGTCACTTGTTACGCCGACGATACCCTCGTCTCGGCCTGCGGCGGCACCTATCGCGAGGCTTCCCTCCTCGCCACGGCGGGTGTGGCCCAGGTGGTGGCCAGGATTCGCGCCCTGGGACTCGAGGTTGCTCTCCAAAAGTCGGAAGCACTCGTGTTCCATGGGCCTCGAAGAGCGCCACCACCTGGAGCCACGATTATGGTGGGCGGAACCTCCATCGCCGTCGGGTCGACGATGAAGTACCTGGGACTCGTCCTCGACGGTCGATGGAGGTTCGAGGAACACTTCCGGCGGTTGGCCCCCAAGTTAGTGGCCACCGCTGGAGCCCTGGGGCGGTTGCTCCCAAATATGGGAGGTCCCGGAGGCGCCTGCCGACGCCTCTACACCGGTGTGGTACGCTCCATGGCGCTCTACGGAGCGCCGATATGGGCAGGAGCCATGAGCGCCCGAAATCTGGCAGCGCTGCGACGTCCGCAGCGTGCCATGGCGCTCAGGGTGGCCCGGGCGTACCGCACCGTGTCGGGTGTCGGCGCGTGTGTGCTCGCCGGTACTCCGCCGTGGGACCTCGATGCTGAGGTGCTCGCGTCGGTGTACTGGCGAGCGAAGGAGGAGGAGGCCGAGGGTGGCCGCCCACATGCGCGCGAGTTGGCGCGCTGGAGGGAGGACGCTCGTCAGGTCCTCCTCCAAAAGTGGGCGGCCCGCCTCGACGAGCCCGGCTTTAGCCGGGAGTTGGTGGGGGCAGTGCGGCCCGTTCTGAAGCAGTGGTTGGAACGGGCCCACGGGGCTCTCTCCTTCCACCTGGCACAGATGCTGACCGGACATGGCTGTTTCGGTCGCTATCTGTGTCGGGTGGCGGGCAGGGAGCCCTCAGAGGAGTGCCTCCATTGCCCGGCGGGGGTCGCGGACACGGCGCAACACACGCGCGAGGCCTGCTCAGCTTGGGTTGTGCCTCGCGCCGCCTTGTCCGCGACCATTGGAGGGGACTTGTCGCTGCCGGCCGTGATACGATCCATGGTCGACAGCGACGAGTCCTGGAAGGCGGTGGAGTCCTTCTGCGACGAAGTTATGTCGCAGAAGGAGGCGGCGGAGCGGGAGCGGGAGGACAGTGCAGACTCGCTCCCGATCCGCCGCCGAAGACGTGGCGGGCGGCGTCTGGCCTTCGCGGGCCGGATGCCGCCCTAAACGGGGGACCTGTGGGCGGTGGATCGGGGGATCCGCCGCCGACGTTAAGGGTCCCGTGCTGGAGGCGCCCAAGTATTCCTGGGCGCCTCAGCGGAGGTGGGGCGGGGCTTGGCTGTATTTCATGTGCCAAGCCCCGCCCTAAAGAGGAGGGCTCCCTGAGATAGGGAGCGGGCCGTTGGCGGGGCACGCGGTGAAGATTATTTGATCCCGCAGCCCCGCCATACGGCGGAGAAGGAATACGGTGGGGTTTTAGTGAGTAAGAGTCTCACATAACCCGGGCGCTTCCCCCGAAGCGTTCGGGTATCCATGAGGATTTCCCCACCTAAAAAAAAAAAAAAAAAAAAAAAAAAAAAAAAAAAGGTTAGGTTAGGTTAGGTTAGGTTAGGTTAGGTTAGGTTAGGTTAGGTTAGGTTGATTTGGTGATTTCTCGAGTGCCCAGTGATTTTCTCTTCTTGATTGATTTTTGGCGTGTTTTTCTTGACCCTGACCCTTCTTAACCCGTTGACTTGGCTTGCCGATTGGACCTTTTGACCTTTTTTGTGATTTGGCTTCTGTTTGTTTGGTACTTTTTGTTATTTTTGTCTTGTTTCACGTGTTGTTGTCGTTTTGGAGCGCCCTTTTCTGGGTTGCTGCAGAGCGGCAGCCGCCGTCTTTCTGTTGGTGTGCGTTTTGTGTCTGCCGGACATTGCGTCCGGGAGATATTTGGTGTTGTCTGTCCAATTTTTACTTGTTTTTTGTGCCAAGTTGGCCATAAAAAATAGGTTTTTTGGGGGTGGTCCCATTCTGTGGTGCTTGCTCCTACGTTCACAGTAGGGGTACCAGTGGACAGGGGATACCTTCCCCTATTATTTGAGCTTTCTTCCGCTCACCTACGGCCGTTGGAAGTGGGTGAACGGTCGAATTTCGTGGAACAGGAATAGCAAAATTTGCTATTCCTATATTTCAGGGGCAAATTTTTATTCCCATACAATTTCCTAAATCCGGCACACCCTTGACCGATTTTATTTACCAATTTTTATTGGTGAATACCTTCGGTCTGGGTGGCCGGGTTTGGGCTCTTGTGTGGGGAAGCCGTTGGCGGGGCCATAATGGCCACGTCGGGAGAGAAGAGCGGATGGATCATCCATGATGGTTCATCCGACTCGGATCTGGACGCCGACCTTTATGAGGATTACGGTGAAGACGAGGAAGCCCCTCCCTCTCAGCCCCTGAAGAGGGGACGGGAAGAAGAGGATGACAACGGGCCGGAGCTGGGGCCGAAAATCAGCACGGCCCGTCGAGGGAAAGGCAAGGTCCATCTCACATATGGACCTGCGAAGGCGGTGGCAGGGGGGGGAAGGGGCCCTCCCCCGCATGTTGACGATATGGGCGGCCCACCGGGGCCACACTATTTGGCGGTGCCAATCGGGGTCTCCCGGGCGGCTATCTACAGGATAGTCGACGGGGTGCAGAGGTCGACCAGTCTCAAGGAGGAGACGGTCGACCTCTTCAAGGGGGCGGTTCGGACGATCCTCGACGCTCTTAAGGAGATCGAGGCGTCCGAACCATTCGAGGGGGAAGTCCGTGTCCTGAGAGAGGATAATAAGAGGGTCCGCGAGCAGTGCTGCCGTCTCATCGAGGAGAAGACGGCGCTCCGCGAGACCCTCTTGGGGAGAAGAGTCACTGACTCCCCCCCTCCCGATGCCGAAGCCCCCCCGGCCCCGCCAGTCGTTCAGGCTCCCCCGCTGCCTGCGGCTGCGGATTTGGCGTCCCTGTTGGAGGGAATGAAGAGGGATCTGCTGGTCTCGGTGGGCAATCTTGTCGATGCCCGCTTATCCGAGATCAGCGACCGCCTCCCTCCGGCGCCAGTTAGCCGCCCGCCGCTTGCGGCGGATAATAAGGAGAGGGCCCCACCGGCCCCAGTGAAAGATGTGGCCCCGGAAGAGACCGGGGCCAGACTCGGAGACGGGAGGCCTAAAAAGGCCTCCAAGAAGGTGACCGGCCCCGCCCCAGTCTTGGAGACATCACCGGGCCCGTCGGCGGAGGCGCAGCCTGAGGGCGGCTCCTTCGCCGACGTGGTGCGAAGGAAGAAGGGGAAGGGGAAGGCTAAGGCCACCCCCCCACCCCCTCCCCCCCAGAAGAAGACGGCAACCAAGCCGAAGGCCCCCTCGGCCCCCAAGACGACAGCGGTGGTGATTAACTTGCGGAAGGACGTCACCACCGCCACTACGCTGCAGGCCACTATGGTTAAGGCCATAAACGGCATCAACCTGACGGAAGTGGGCCTGCAGCATGTGAAGGTCCGCAACTCGGCGACTGGGGGCCGAGTTATAGAGGTCCCCGGGTCAGATAGCGGAGGGGCGGCTGACAGCCTTGCGGAGAGGCTGAGGGCAATCGTCGGTGACGTTGCCCTCATCAGCCGCCCCACCAAGATGGCCGCTGTCCAGGTCTCCGGCCTGGACGATTCGGCGACGAAGGAGACCCTGGCGGCGGCTGTCGCAAGGGCCGGGGGGTGCGCCGAGGCGCAAGTGCGGGTGGGGGGTATCCGCCCCACGTACGAGGGTACAAATATTGCCCTCGTACAATGTCCGGTGGGGGTGGCAAGGGCCCTCATTATTGGTGGTCGGATCCCGGTGGGCTGGGTGTCCGCCGGGATCAGCCCCGTTGGTCCGTCGCCCATGCGCTGCTTCAGGTGCATGGGCGTCGGACACTCGCGGGCTTTGTGCCCCTCAAATGTCGACCGGAGCACGGTGTGCTACCGGTGCGGCTCGGAGGGGCACAAATCGGTAGAGTGTCGGGAGGAGAAAGCGTGGTGTGCAGTTTGCCACCATGCCAAACTCCCGGCAGACCACATAATGGGGGGCCTGAGATGCTCCCCACCGGAGGTTAGGGGCAGGGGGGTGGGGTCTCGGCCCGCGCGCCCCATGCCCTCCCCTGTTGAGGAAAGTACCCGCATGGACGTCTAGATGCCAGGCGGGCATCTGGACGTCCTGCGGACGGACCGCGGAGCGGGTGCGCGAGGAGGTTGCCTCGCGCGCCCCCTCCGGCCAGACGGCTCGGGTTGGGGAAGGCGGCGGTTGTCGCCGGACCCAACCCATAGTGGCTTCGGGCGGAGGATGGGAGTCCTCCGCTCGCGGAGAAGCCACATCTTGCGGTCCAGGGGGGTGGCCAAGCGTGCGCGGCCACCTCCTCTAGCGGGAAGCCCCGGTCAACGGTGTTGCCGGGGCGCCGCCGGTTGGGCATCGTGGGCAATGCTAACGCAGGTACCACGGTGCCCTACAAAAACCCGGCTTGGCGTGCACGCCCAGGTGGTTTTTAGTGGGTAGCACTCCCTCTCCTCCTCGGTCGAGGAGGAAGAAGGGAGATGTAGTCCCACATAACCCTCTGCCGCACTCCCATGCGTGCGGGGGGTATGCGTAATGCATTTTCCACCTGGTCAAAAAAAAAAAAAAAAAGGTTAGGTTAGGTTAGGTTAGGTTAGGTTAGGTTAGGTTAGGTTAGGTTAGGTTGGATGTTTCTAGTTTGGTGGTTCTTTGAGTGCTCGTGGATTTTGTTTTTTCTATTGACTTTTGGCGTGTTTACCTTGACTTTGATCCTGTTTTACTTACTGATTTGGCTGGCCGACTTGACTTTTTCGACTGTTTTCTGTTTTGGCTGCTTTTTTGACTTGGTTGTTTTGTCCTTTTTGTGTTTTTTGTGTGCTTCTGTTGCCGTGGGACGCCCTTTTTTGGTGCCGTTGCACGGCGGCAGCCGCCGTTTGGTGTTCTGTCTTTGTTTTGTTTCTCCCGGACGCTCCGTTCGGGAGATATTTGGTGTTTTTTTGTTTGTTTTGTACCTCTTTTTTGTGTCAGCTTTTGACACAAAAAAGAGGTATTTTGGTGTTGGTCCCATTTTGTGGGGGTAACCCCTACGCTTGTTGTAGGGGGTTTGTTGGATAGGGGGCTTCTCCCTCTGTCGTTTGAGCCCTTTCGCGCTCCCCAGCGCCTAGGGGAAGTTGGAGTAAAGTGGTAGTTCAGGGGGTGAGAAATAGCGAGATTGCTATTTGCATTTTTCAGGGGCGATTTTAATTTCCCATACAATATTTTAAATCCGGCACACCCTTGACCGTTTTTATTTACCAATTATATTGGTAGATAACTTCGGTCTGGGTGGCCGGATTTGGTCTATTGTGTGGGGAGCTTCGTGGAGGGGCCATAATGTCCACGTCCTTCAACGAGTCGGGATGGGTCTTTGACTCATCCGACTCGGAGGTGGACGTCGATGAGACGTATGGGGGGATCGTGGAATTGGCGGTGTCTCCTCAACCCCTGAAAAGGGGCCATGAGGATGAGGAGGACGACCCTAGGCCGGATAATGGGCCGAAGGTCAGCACGGCCCGGAGAGGGAAGCCCAGGGGGCACGTCTCTGGGCCGTCGAAGTCGGTGGTTGAGCTCGGGGACTCGAGAGGCGTACCAGCGCCTCTCCAGATGGTGGACCACATAGAGGCGGCCCGTCAGGCGGTCCAACAGATCGCCGACGGGGTGCGGGGGGCCAAGAGGCTTCAGGGGAAGGCCTTGGACCAGGTGAGGGAGGCGGTTCGGACGATCAACGACTCATTGTCGGAGTTGTCGTCCCAACCGGAAGGGGGGGAAGTCCGCACCCTGAGGGCGGACAACCAGAGGATGCGGGAACAAGTTGTCCGCCTCATCGCGGAGAGGAAAGATCTCCGCGATGCCCTGACGAAGGAAGAGGCCACGGCCTCTCCGTTGGTTGAAGCCCCCCCGGCCCCGCCGGTCGCCCAGGCCCCCCCGCCGCCTGTGGCTGCTGCGGACTTGGTGGCGGTAATGGAGGCGATGCAGCGGGAACTGCTGATCTCAGTGGGCAATTTGGTGGATGCCCGCCTTGCTGAGATCAGCAGCCGCCTCCCTCCGGCGCCAATTGACCGCTCCGCACTCGAGGCGGATAAAAGGAAGGGGGCCGTACCGGCCCTTACTAGAGAGGTGGCTCCGGAGCCGGACTCCAGGGCCAGGCTCGGCGATGGGAGGCCCCAAAAGGCCTCCAAAAAGGCGACGGCCCCGACAAAGCCCTCTGCGTCGGTGTCGGGGACTGCCCCGGCGGCCGGTCCACCCCCGGTTGAGGAGACAGACGGCGGCACCTTCGCGGAGGTGCTAAAGAAGAAGGGGAAAGGAAAGGGGAAGGCTACGGCACCACCCCCTCCCCCTCCCCCCACCAAGAAGACGGCTACAAAGCCGAAGGCCCCCCCGGCCTTAAAGACGACGGCGGTGGTGGTCACCTTGAAGGGTGACACCACCAACACCACGCTGCAGGCCACGATGGCAAAAGCCATCAACGGCATCAATTTGGAGGATGTCGGCCTGCAGCACGTCAGGGTCCGAAGCTCGGCGACCGGGGGCCGAATTATTGAGGTCCCCGGGGCGGATAGCGGAGGGGCGGCTGACAGCCTAGCGGAAAGGCTGCGGGCAATTGTCGGGGACGTTGCCCACGTCAGCCGCCCCGTCAAGAAGGCCGCTATCCAGGTCACCGGCCTGGATGAGTCGGTGACGAAAGAGACCCTGACGGCCGCCGTCGCCAGGGCGGGGGGATGCGCTGAGGCGCTGGTGAGGGTGGGGGGCATCCGCCCCACGTACGAGGGCACAAGGGTTGCCCTCGTACAATTGCCGGTGGGGACCGCGAGGGTCCTCCTTAAGAATGGTCGGATCTCGGTGGGCTGGGCGTCCGCCGGGATCCATCCCGTCGGTCCGGCTCCCATGCGTTGTTTCAGATGCATGGGAGTCGGACACTCGAGGGTACTGTGCCCCTCAAGCGTGGACCGGAGCACGTTGTGCTACCGGTGCGGCAAAGAGGGGCACAAGTCGGCGGATTGCTGGGAGGAGGAGGCATGGTGTGCGGTTTGCCACCATGCTGGACTCCCAGCAGACCATATAATGGGGGGACGGAGGTGTTCCCCACCGGAGATGAGGGGCAGGGGGGTGGGGTCTCGGCCCACTCGCCCCATGCCCCCCCCTGTTGAGGGTAGTAGCCGCATGGACGTCTGAGAGCCAGCTGGGCACTCGGACGTCCTGCGGCTGGACCGCGGAGCGGGTGCGCGAGGAGGTGCCTCGCGCGCCCCCTCCGGCCAGACGGCATGGGTTGGGAAGGCGGCGGTTGCCGCCAGACCCAACCCATAGTGGCTTCGGGCGGAGGATGGGAGTCCTCCGCCCGCGGAGATAAGCCACTTTTGCGGTCCAGGGGGGTGGCCAAGCGTGCGCGGCCACCTCCCCTAGCGGGTAGCCCCGGTCAACGGTGTTGCCGGGGCGCTGCCGGTTGGGCATCGTGGGCAATGCTAACGCAGGTACCACGGTGCCCTACAAAACCCGGCTTGGCGTGCACGCCCAGGTGGTTTTTAGTGGGTAGCACATCCTCTCCTCCTCGGTCGAGGAGTGAAGAAGGATGTGTAGTCCCACATAACCCTCTGCCGCACTCCCATGCGCGCGGGGGGTATGCGTAATGCATTTTCCACCTGGTCAAAAAAAAAAAAAAAAAAAAAAAAAAAAAAAAAAAAAAAAAAAAAAAAAAAAAAAAGGTTAGGTTAGGTTAGGTTAGGTTAGGTTAGGTTAGGTTAGGTTAGGTTAGGTTCCCCCCCGACGTGTTGCCACCTTGCCGTGGTGGGGGGGCTTGCGTGTCTCGATGATCCCCAAGGCTTTACCGGCCAGGGCCACCCATACCGGGCAGGCTTGGGGTGAGGGATCTGACGAAGAGCAACACTCCCTTCCTTTTCCTTTCCTTTCGTTCCACTTCCCATCCTTAAAGGGCGGTTCTGCTCCCGGTACCCCTCTCGCTTCATGAGAGTTGACTGGCGATGCAGACCGACCCATCATCCTTTCCCCTTTCCTTCCCCCTTTTCCATTCCTATTTCCGACGCGGAGGGAGCGGCGGGTCTGGTGTGTACTAACACTACCACCAGACACGGCCTTTTTCAAGGCCACCGCCGGTCAACCCGTTCTGCAACGATGGCAGGAGGCCTACGCGGAACGGGGGGCCTGGCCTTAACCGGCTGGGCCTGCGAGGAAGAAAACCTCTATAAAAAATTACCCGAATCCCAAGTGGCGCCGCACCGCGAGGGGATGAATGGCCAATCGGATTTTTGGTTCCTAGTGCGTGTCCCCACACTGGCACCAGTCGCCACCAGCTGTGGGTTACAAACCAGACCTACCCGGAGTACAGGGGTCTCTGCCCGGGTCGACGAATTTTTCCCCCATAATCGTGGGTACAAAAATGGATAAATACATGGAAAATTTAAAAAAGAAAGAGGATAAGGAAGGAGGAAAGAAGGTGACAGAGGAACAGAACGTGACACAGGAGAGAGACACGGACGCGATGACGAGTGTGCGAGATGAGCGCCTCTTTGTCCCCAGACGGTCAGAGTCTGAGGATACGGATGGTAGCTGGCGCTCCATCACACCGACGGAACCGGATAAAGTTCGTCCTGGCCGCTTCTTGAAGCGATCAGCGAACCAAGATCTGGACGACGACGAGGAAAGGATGAGATCGTCTCTCAAGGGAGCGGCGCACAAATCCAAACGTGGAAGAGGCCGCCCACCCACTACGGGTAAATACATCGGCCTGGCGGAGGCAAAAGCGCAATTAAACGCCGCCAAGGCGGAAGAGTTGCGCCTGGATGCGGAGGAACAGGTGGCTAGCATGACGAGGACTCTACAAGAGTCCAAAGCTGCCTGCCGCCACGCTCTGGCCCCGCCCATCGCGGGAGAGGACACAGTGCAGACTATGTCTGCACTGAACAAGCTGGTTTTGGACGCCACAGATGCGGTTTTAAACGTAGCTGCGGTGTCCAAAAATCTGAAGGGACCCATGGTGAAGGCCCTCAAGGAAGCGGCGGTCACCATAAAGGAGGCCGCCGCAGGTCTGAGGGCCCGAACCGTCACCGAGGAGCTGGTGAGATTGGAGACGGCCAACTCCTTGCTCGCCCGCCAGCTGGAGGAACTGCGTGGCGAAGTGGCGGAGATGCGTCGACAGCCGGTGATGGCGACACCTCTGTCCAGTCCCTCCATCAAGGAGATGATGGAGGAGGTCTCGCGTGCAAGCGTTGCCCAATTTGGTGCGATGCTGAACGCGAGACTTGAAGGCATCGAGGATCGCCTCTTGCCGGAGCCTCGAAAAAGGCCGCCTCTGGCGGCTGATAAACGAAGGGCAGAGGAAGCTGCAGCGAAAACGTCGACGCAGCCCTCAAGTTCGGGGTTCGGGTCGCAGCAGCCTAAGTTGGCTACTACCCTACCGCCGACACCCCCCCCCTCCACCCAGCCTCCTAAGGGAGGTAAGGGAAAGGGGAAGGGTAAAAAATCTGCGGCTACAAAAGGAGGGAAACCTAGGGACCCTAGCCCCTACGTGCCAGCGCCTCCGCCCCCTCCACAAGAGGAGCCGTGGAGCGAGGTGGCCGCGCGTGGTGCCAAGAAGAAGACACCCAAAATAGATACGGCGGCGGCTGGCGGGGCAAAACCCTCAAGCCAAGCGCTGAAAAAAAAGGCGGCGGTAAGGCTCCGCCCCCCGCGGTCGGCCGCGGTGACTCTCACCCTCCAGCCGGACGCAGACAAAGCGGGGCTAACGTACCGGTCCCTCATCACCGAGGCCCGTAGCCGCATTGGCGACTACGAGAGCCTCGGTATCGAGGAGATGCGCTCCAGGAGGACGGCCACAGGTGCCCGCATGTTCGAGATCTTCGGCAGTGCGGGCCCCGAGAAGGCCGACTCCCTAGCTGTCAAGCTAAGGGAGGCCTTTAGCGCGGACCTGGTGCGAGTCTCGCGCCCAGTCAAGCGAGCGGAGATGAGGGTCACCGAGCTCGATGACTCCGTCACTGAGGCGGAGGTGGTGCTAGCCGTCGCCGCCATCGGAGGGTGTTCCGCCGAGGCGGTTAAGGCGGGTATAATTGGGGACTCCGGGGCACTGTGGCTGAGCTGCCCGGTGGAGGCCGCCAAAAAGGTGGCGGTTGACTCGGGTGGCCGCATCAGGGTGGGCTGGTCGTCGGCACGTGTAACGTTGCTCGATGCCAGGCCCCTCAGATGCTTCAGGTGCCTGGAGATCGGCCACCTCGGCAGTGGATGCCAGTCGACGGTAGACCGCAGCGGTCTCTGTTACCGCTGCGGGAAGCCGGAACATCGGGCGAGGGACTGTCGGGAGGACCCAAGCTGCCCCGTGTGCGCGGCGAACCACCCTCTAGGTGGAAAGGGGTGCCCAGGGGGTCGCAAATCTGGGCCTCCAAAAGGGCCCCCTAAAAAGAAAAAGAAGAGAAGAAGAGGGAAGGCTAAGGCCCCTGAAGCCTCAGAGCCGTCCCAGCGCCCAGCCGGCGCAGAGGAGGAGCCAATGCAGACCGGTATCTGATGTCTCTATGGCCCCTACTGCAGGCGAATATCAACCACTCCGCGAGGGCTCAGGACCTATTGGTCCAAACCTTGGCGGAGTGGGAGATAAAAGTAGCCGTGGTCTCTGAGCCCTACTATGTTCCCACCCGGGATGACTGGGTCGGGGACAGGGAGGGCTCGGTGGCCATCGTCGCCCAGGCGTCCACCGGGGCTCCGCCCTTCGAACGCGTGTCGAAGGGTCGGAGCTGGGTGATGGCTGTTGTGGGTGACGTCGCAGTAGTGGGGGTATACTTCTCGCCCAGTCGGAGTCTCGCCGAATTCGAGCAGATGCTCGTTGAGGTCGGGGCTCTGATTGGGCAGGTATCCCCCCACCCCGTGCTAGTCGCCGGGGATTTCAACGCCAAATCCGTGGCGTGGGGATCCCGGGTGACAGACGCACGGGGGGAGGTGCTGGAGGACTGGGCCGTGTCTGCGGGGCTGGCCGTTCTCAACACCGGGTCGGAGGACACGTGCGTACGACGAAACGGTGGGTCGATCGTGGACATAACGTTCGCGTCGGCCCCCCTGGTGCGCCGTGTCCTGCACTGGAGGGTGATGGTGGACATGGAGACGCTGTCGGATCATCGGTATATCCGATTCGATGTCTCCGCGTCCCCCATCGACTCGCAGCGGAGTAGTGCCCGAACCCACCCCGGTGTTGGGGGCGGTCCGCGCTGGGTGTTGGGGCGTCTCGATGGGGAGATGGCCGGGGAGGCAGCCGCACTCGAGGCATGGACGTCCGGACTCGTCCCTCTGGCAGACGTGGATGAGGAGGTGGAGCACCTCGGCAGGTCGCTCGCCCGCATTTGCGATGCGGCCATGCCGAGGGCGAGACCACTCCCTCCACGGCGCTGGGTGTACTGGTGGAACGCAGAGCTCCGCCAAATACGCGCTACCTGCGTGGCGGCGCGTCGCCGGTACGCCCGGTGCAGGAGGAGACGGGTCCGGGACCACGTCGAGGAGGAAACCTCGTACGCTGCCCTTAGGGCCGCGCGTGAGACCTTTCAGGTCGAGATCGCGCGGGCCAAGGAGGCGGCGTGGGAGGAATGGCTGGCGATTCTAGACAGGGATCCGTGGGGGAGGCCGTACAGAGTGGTGCGCAAAAAAATGCGCCCCTGGGCCCCCCCCCTGACGAGTAGTCTCCAGCCGGAGTTCCTCGACGAGGTGGTCGACGTGCTGTTTCCCCGGCGGGGTGAGTGGGTGCCCCCCGCGATGGGGGGATCTCATCCAGCGCGTGTCGCCGGGGCAGATGCTCCGGCGCCAGTTTCGGAGGCCGAATTCGGGGCGGCCGTTCTAAGATTAAAGTCGAAGAGGGCCGCCCCGGGCCCGGACGGTGTGCCGGGGACCGCCCTGGCGATCGCGCTGGAGGAGATAGGTGGTAGGGTGAGGTCTCTGTTCTCCGCGTGTCTGGAGCGGGGTCGATTCCCCCGGAGGTGGAAGACGGGCAAGCTCGTCCTGCTTCGGAAGGACGGACGCCCGGCCGAGCAGCCGTCGGCGTATCGTCCGATCGTGCTGCTCGACGAGGTGAGCAAACTGTTCGAGCGTGTGCTCGCTGCTCGCCTCGTCGAGTGCATGTGTCCGGACCTCGCCGACGCGCAGTTCGGCTTCCGCCGGGGTCGGTCGACCCTGGATGCCATCGCGCGGGTCAGGGACCTCGCCGATGAGGCCATTTCCCGGGGCGGTGTGTTGTTCGCGGTGTCTTTAGACATCCGCAACGCGTTCAACACGCTGCCCTGGGAAACAGTGAAGAGTGCTCTGCAGTTCCACGGCGTGCCGCGGTATCTGCAGAGGGTCGTGGCCGACTACTTCGTCGGGAGAGCGGTGGTCTTCCCGACGAAGTACGGCTTCGGGAGGAGGGACATGTCGTGCGGTGTTCCGCAGGGATCGGTCCTCGGTCCGCTCCTGTGGAACATCGGTTACGACTGGGTGCTGCGCGGGGCCATGTTGCGGGGGGTCGGCGTTACTTGTTACGCCGACGATACCCTCGTCTCGGCCCGCGGCGGCACCTATCGCGAGGCATCCCTCCTCGCCACGGCGGGCGTGGCCCAGGTGGTGGCCAGGATTCGCGCCCTGGGACTCGAGGTGGCCCTCCACAAGTCGGAGGCGCTCGTTTTCCATGGGCCTCGAAGGGCGCCACCACCTGGGGCCACGATTGTAGTTGGTGGGACCTCCATCGCCGTCGGGTCGACGATGAAGTATTTAGGACTTGTCCTCGACGGTCGGTGGAGGTTTGAGGAGCACTTCCGGCGGTTGGCCCCTAGACTCGTGGCCGCGGCCGGAGCCCTGGGGCGCGTCCTCCCTAATTTAGGAGGCCCCGGAAGTGCTTGCCGACGCCTATACACAGGTGTGGTGCGCTCCATGGCGCTCTACGGAGCGCCGATATGGGCAGGAGCCATGAGTGCCCGAAACTTGGCTGCGCTGCGACGTCCGCAGCGCGCCATGGCACTCAGGGTGGCCCGGGCGTACCGCACCGTGTCGGGTGTCGGCGCGTGTGTGCTCGCCGGTACGCCGCCGTGGGACCTCGAAGCCGAGGTACTCGCCGCGGTGTACTGGCGAGCCAAAGAGGAGGAAGTCGAGGGTGGTGGCCGCCCCCCTGCGAGGGTGATCGAGCGCTGGAGAGAGGACGCGCGCGAGATCCTCCTTCAAAGGTGGGCGGCCCGCCTCGACAACCCCCTGGTTAGCCGGGAGTTGGTGGCGGCCGTGCGGCCCGTTCTCAGGCAGTGGCTGGAACGGGCGCACGGGGCTCTCACCTTCCACCTGGCACAGATGCTGACCGGACATGGTTGTTTCGGTCGCTATTTGTGTCGGGTGGCGGGTAGGGAGCCCACAGAGGCGTGTCACCACTGCCCGGCGGGAGTCGCGGACACGGCGCAACACACGCGTGAGGCTTGCCCAGCTTGGGCGGTGCCTCGCGCCGCCTTGTCCGCGACGGTAGGTGGGGACTTGTCGCTGCCGGCCCTGGTAAGATCCATGGTCGGCGGAGACGAGTCCTGGCAGGCGGTCGTGTCCTTCTGCGATACAGTCTTGTCGCAGAAGGAAGCGGCGGAGCGGGAGCGGGAAGATAGTATCGACTCGCTCCCGATCCGCCGCCGGCGACGTGGCGGGCGGCGTCTGGCCTTCGCGGGTCGGATGCCGCCCTGACGGGGACCTGTGGGCGGCAGATCGGGGGGTCTGTCGCCGACGCTAAGGGTCCCGTGCTGGAGGCGCCCAAGTATTCCTGGGCGCCTCAGCGGAGGTGGGGCGGGGCTTGGCAATGGTGTTTCCATCTCCGTTGCCAAGCCCCGCCCCAAAGAGTAGGGCTCGAAAGAGCGTGCCGGCGGGGCACACGGCCGACACATAGCTCCCGTAGCCCCGACCAAATGGCAGCGAAGGAATACGGTGGGGTTTTAGTGAGTAGAAGTCTCACATAACCCGGGCGCTTCCCCCGAAGTGTCCGGGTATCCATGAGGATTTCCCCACCAAAAAAAAAAAAAAAAAAAAAAAAAAAAAAAAAAAAAAAAAAAAAAAAGGTTAGGTTAGGTTAGGTTAGGTTAGGTTAGGTTAGGTTAGGTTAGGTTAGGTTAGGTTAGGTTAGGTTAGGTTGAAGATAGATTTTTGGTGATAACTTGGTGATTTGATGAGTGCCCGTTGATTTTATTCTTCTAACTGACTTCTTGCGCGTTTACCTTTGGATTGATTCTGCTTTACTTGATTACTTGGCTGGCCGACTGGAGATATTGTTGTTTTTGTGATTTGGATATTGTTTGACTTGGTTGTGTTGTTATTTTTGTTTGTTTTTTGTCTATCTTTACGTGTTTCTGTTGTTCTGGAGCGCCCCTTTCGGGGTCGCTGCATAGCGGCAGACGCCGTATTGCTTCTTGTCTGTTTTCGTCCCTGCCGGACCTAGCGTTCGGTAGATTTTTGTATTTTTGTGTGTGTTTTTTGCCTCTTTTTTGTGTCAATCTCTGGCACAAAAAAGAGGTATCTTTGTTCTGGTCCCATTTTGTGGGGGTTGCCCTTTTGTGGTATTTTTTGGTGCAAGGGGATAGGGGACATCACCCCCTTTCATTTGGACCCTCTCGCGCTCCATTGCGACCGCGGGAAGGGTGTGAAAAAGGGGATTTTGTGGGGACGGATAGCAAATTTTTGCTATTCGTCTTCATCAGGCGCTCGGGGAAAATCCCATACATTATCTTAAATCCGGCACACCCTTGGCCGATTTTATTTGCCAATATTTTTTGGTAAATATCTTCGGTTTGGGTGGCCGGATTTGGGATAAGTGTGGGGTTTTGGTTGGCGGGGCCATAATGGCCACGTCGGGAGAGAAGTCGGGGTGGATCATGCATTCATCCGACTCGGACCTCGATGCTGACCTCTTCGAGGATTATGGTTATGACGAGGAGGACGAGGTAGCCCCTCCTCCTCAGCCCCTGAAGAGGGGACGGGAGGAGGAAGGTGACCCCGGGCCAGAGCTAGGGCCGAAGATAAGCTCAGCTCGCAGAGGAAAGGCCAAAGTCCATCTGACGTATGGACCGGCGAAGTCGGCGGCAGGGGGGGGGAGGGGAACCCCCCCACGCGCTGAGGACATGGTAGGCCCCTCGGGGCCGCATCACTTGGCGGTGCCAATTGGGGTCACCCGGTCGGCGATCTATAGGATCGTCGACGGGGTGCAGAGGTCGACCGGTCTCAAGGAGGAGACGGTCGACCTCTTTAAGGAGGCGGTTCGGACGATCCTCGATGCTCTGAAGGAGATCGAGGCGTCCGAGCCGAATGAGGGGGAGCTCAACATGCTCAGGGCGGACAACAAGAGGGTCCGCGAGCAGTGTTGCCGTCTAATCGAGGAGAAGACGGCGCTCCGCGAGACCCTCTTGGGGAGGAGAGTCACTGACTCCCCCCCTCCCGATGCCGAAGCCCCCCCGGCCCCGCCAGTCGCTCAGGCTTCCCCGCTGCCTGCGGCTGCGGATTTGGCGACATTGCTGGAGGCAATGAAGCGGGACTTGCTGGTCTCGGTGGGCAACCTGGTGGATGCCCGCCTCTCAGAGATCAGCAGCCGCTTGCCTCCGGCGGCAGTTAGCCGCCCGCCGCTCGCGGCGGATAATAAGAAGAGGGCCCCACCGGCCCCAGTGAAAGATGTGGCCCCGGAAGAGACCGGGGCCAGACTCGGAGACGGGAGGCCTAAAAAGGCCTCCAAGAAGGCGACCGGCCCCGCCCCGGTCTTGGAGACATCACCGGGTCCGTCGGCGGAGGCGCAGCCAGAGGGCGGCTCCTTCGCCGACGTGGTGCGCAGGAAGAAGGGGAAGGGAAAGGCTAAGGGCCCCCCCCCACCCCCTCCCCCCCAAAAGACGACGGCAACCAAGCCGAAGGCTCCCTCGGCCCCAAAGACGACGGCGGTGGTGGTGACCTTGCGAAAGGATATCACCGCCGCCACCACGCTGCAGGCCACGATGGTTAAAGCCATCAACGGCATTAACTTGACGGAAGTGGGCCTGCAGCATGTCAAGGTCCGCAATTCGGCGACCGGGGGCCGAGTCATCGAGGTCCCGGGGGCAGATAGCGGAGGGGCGGCTGACAGCCTTGCAGAGAGGCTGAGGGCAATCGTCGGTGACGTTGCCCTCATCAGCCGCCCCACTAAGATGGCCGCTGTCCAGATCACGGGACTGGACGACTCGGCGACGAGGGAGACCCTGGCGGCTGCTGTCGCCAGGGTGGGGGAGTGTGCGGTGGCACAGGTGCGGGTGGGGGGCATACGCCCCACGTACGAGGGCACAAATGTTGCCCTCGTACAATGTCCGGTGGGGGTGGCGAGAGCCCTCCTTCATGGTGGTCGGATCCCGGTGGGCTGGGTGTCCGCCGGGGTCATCCCCGTGGGGCCGAGGCCCATGCGCTGTTTCAGGTGCATGGGTGTCGGCCACTCGCGGGCGTTGTGCCCTTCCGACATAGACCGGAGCCACGTGTGCTACCGGTGCGGGTCGGAAGGGCATAGATCGGTAGATTGCGGGGAGTTAAAAGCGTGGTGTGCAGTATGCCACCACGCCAAACTCCCTGCCGACCACATAATGGGGGGCCTAAAGTGCTCCCCACCGGAAGTAAGGGGCAGGGGGGTGGGGTCGCGGCCCGCGCGCCCCATGCCTTCCCCTGTTGAGGGAAGTAGCCGCATGGACGTCTAGATGCCAGGCGGGCATCTGGACGTCCTGCGGTTGGACCGCGGAGCGGGTGCGCGAGGAGGTTGCCTCGCGCGCCCCCTCCGGCCAGACGGCTCGGGTTGGGGAAGGCGGCGGTTGTCGCCGGACCCAACCCATAGTGGCTTCGGGCGGAGGATGGGAGTCCTCCGCCCGCGGAGATAAGCCACATCTTGCGGTCCAGGGGGGTGGCCAAGCGTGCGCGGCCACCTCCCCTAGCGGGTAGCCCCGGTCAACGGTGTTGCCGGGGCGCCGCCGGTTGGGCATCGTGGGCAATGCTAACGCAGGTACCACGGTGCCCTACAAAAACCCGGCTTGGCGTGCACGCCCAGGTGGTTTTTAGTGGGTAGCACTCCCTCTCCTCCTCGGTCGAGGAGGAAGAAGGGAGATGTAGTCCCACATAACCCTCCGCCGCACTCCCATGCGTTGCGGGGGGTATGCGTAATGCATTTTCCACCTGGTCAAAAAAAAAAAAAAAAAAAAAAAAAAAAAAAAGGTTAGGTTAGGTTAGGTTAGGTTAGGTTAGGTTAGGTGGCGCGCTGGAGGGAGGACGCTCGTCAAGTCCTCCTCCAAAAGTGGGCGGCCCGCCTCGACGAGCCCGGTTTTAGCCGGGAGCTGGTGGGGGCAGTGCGGCCCGTTCTGAAGCAGTGGCTGGAACGGGCCCACGGGGCTCTCTCCTTCCACCTGGCACAGATGCTGACCGGACATGGCTGTTTCGGTCGCTATCTGTGTCGGGTGGCGGGCAGGGAGCCCTCAGAGGAGTGCCTTCACTGCCCGGCGGGGGTCGCGGACACGGCGCAACACACGCGCGAGGCCTGCTCAGCTTGGGCTGTGCCTCGCGCCGCCCTGTCCGCGACCATTGGAGGGGACTTGTCGCTGCCGGCCGTGATCAAATCCATGGTCGACAGCGATGAGTCCTGGAAGGCGGTGGAGTCCTTCTGCGACGAAGTTATGTCGCAGAAGGAGGCGGCGGAGCGGGAGCGGGAGGATAGTGCAGACTCGCTCCCGATTCGCCGCCGAAGACGTGGCGGGCGGCGTCTGGCCTTCGCGGGCCGGATGCCGCCCTAAACGGGGGACCTGTGGGCGGTGGATCGGGGGATCCGCCGCCGACGTTAAGGGTCCCGTGCTGGAGGCGCCCAAGTATTCCTGGGCGCCTCAGCGGAGGTGGGGCGGGGCTTGGCTGTATTTCATGTGCCAAGCCCCGCCCCAAAGAGGAGGGCTCCCTGAGATAGGGAGCGGGCCGTTGGCGGGGCACGCGGTGAATATTGTTTGATCCCGCAGCCCCGCCATACGGCGGAGAAGGAATACGGTGGGGTTTTAGTGAGTAGGAGTCTCACATAACCCGGGCGCTTCCCCCGAAGTGTCCGGGTATCCATGAGGATTTCCCCACCTAAAAAAAAAAAAAAAAAAAAAAAAAAAAAAAAAAAAAAAAAAAAAAAAAAAGGTTAGGTTAGGTTAGGTTAGGTTAGGTTAGGTTAGGTTAGGTTAGGTTAGGTTAGGTTAGGTTAGGTTAGGTTAGGTTAGGTTAGGTTAGGTTAGGTTAGGTTAGGTTAGGTTAGGTTAGGTTAGGTTAGGTTAGGTTAGGTTAGGTTAGGTTAGGTTAGGTTAGGTTAGGTTAGGTTAGGTTAGGTTAGGTTAGGTTAGGTTAGGTTAGGTTAGGTTAGGTTAGGTTAGGTTAGGTTAGGTTAGGTTAGGTTAGGTTAGGTTAGGTTAGGTTAGGTTAGGTTAGGTTAGGTTAGGTTAGGTTAGGTTAGGTTAGGTTAGGTTAGGTTAGGTTAGGTTAGGTTAGGTTAGGTTAGGTTAGGTTAGGTTAGGTTAGGTTAGGTTAGGTTAGGTTAGGTTAGGTTAGGTTAGGTTAGGTTAGGTTAGGTTAGGTTAGGTTAGGTTAGGTTAGGTTAGGTTAGGTTAGGTTAGGTTAGGTTAGGTTAGGTTAGGTTAGGTTAGGTTAGGTTAGGTTAGGTTAGGTTAGGTTAGGTTAGGTTAGGTTAGGTTAGGTTAGGTTAGGTTAGGTTAGGTTAGGTTAGGTTAGGTTAGGTTAGGTTAGGTTAGGTTAGGTTAGGTTAGGTTAGGTTAGGTTAGGTTAGGTTAGGTTAGGTTAGGTTAGGTTAGGTTAGGTTAGGTTAGGTTAGGTTAGGTTAGGTTAGGTTAGGTTAGGTTAGGTTAGGTTAGGTTAGGTTAGGTTAGGTTAGGTTAGGTTAGGTTAGGTTAGGTTAGGTTAGGTTAGGTTAGGTTAGGTTAGGTTAGGTTAGGTTAGGTTAGGTTAGGTTAGGTTAGGTTAGGTTAGGTTAGGTTAGGTTAGGTTAGGTTAGGTTAGGTTAGGTTAGGTTAGGTTAGGTTAGGTTAGGTTAGGTTAGGTTAGGTTAGGTTAGGTTAGGTTAGGTTAGGTTAGGTTAGGTTAGGTTAGGTTAGGTTAGGTTAGGTTAGGTTAGGTTAGGTTAGGTTAGGTTAGGTTAGGTTAGGTTAGGTTAGGTTAGGTTAGGTTAGGTTAGGTTAGGTTAGGTTAGGTTAGGTTAGGTTAGGTTAGGTTAGGTTAGGTTAGGTTAGGTTAGGTTAGGTTAGGTTAGGTTAGGTTAGGTTAGGTTAGGTTAGGTTAGGTTAGGTTAGGTTAGGTTAGGTTAGGTTAGGTTAGGTTAGGTTAGGTTAGGTTAGGTTAGGTTAGGTTAGGTTAGGTTAGGTTAGGTTAGGTTAGGTTAGGTTAGGTTAGGTTAGGTTAGGTTAGGTTAGGTTAGGTTAGGTTAGGTTAGGTTAGGTTAGGTTAGGTTAGGTTAGGTTAGGTTAGGTTAGGTTAGGTTAGGTTAGGTTAGGTTAGGTTAGGTTAGGTTAGGTTAGGTTAGGTTAGGTTAGGTTAGGTTAGGTTAGGTTAGGTTAGGTTAGGTTAGGTTAGGTTAGGTTAGGTTAGGTTAGGTTAGGTTAGGTTAGGTTAGGTTAGGTTAGGTTAGGTTAGGTTAGGTTAGGTTAGGTTAGGTTAGGTTAGGTTAGGTTAGGTTAGGTTAGGTTAGGTTAGGTTAGGTTAGGTTAGGTTAGGTTAGGTTAGGTTAGGTTAGGTTAGGTTAGGTTAGGTTAGGTTAGGTTAGGTTAGGTTAGGTTAGGTTAGGTTAGGTTAGGTTAGGTTAGGTTAGGTTAGGTTAGGTTAGGTTAGGTTAGGTTAGGTTAGGTTAGGTTAGGTTAGGTTAGGTTAGGTTAGGTTAGGTTAGGTTAGGTTAGGTTAGGTTAGGTTAGGTTAGGTTAGGTTAGGTTAGGTTAGGTTAGGTTAGGTTAGGTTAGGTTAGGTTAGGTTAGGTTAGGTTAGGTTAGGTTAGGTTAGGTTAGGTTAGGTTAGGTTAGGTTAGGTTAGGTTAGGTTAGGTTAGGTTAGGTTAGGTTAGGTTAGGTTAGGTTAGGTTAGGTTAGGTTAGGTTAGGTTAGGTTAGGTTAGGTTAGGTTAGGTTAGGTTAGGTTAGGTTAGGTTAGGTTAGGTTAGGTTAGGTTAGGTTAGGTTAGGTTAGGTTAGGTTAGGTTAGGTTAGGTTAGGTTAGGTTAGGTTAGGTTAGGTTAGGTTAGGTTAGGTTAGGTTAGGTTAGGTTAGGTTAGGTTAGGTTAGGTTAGGTTAGGTTAGGTTAGGTTAGGTTAGGTTAGGTTAGGTTAGGTTAGGTTAGGTTAGGTTAGGTTAGGTTAGGTTAGGTTAGGTTAGGTTAGGTTAGGTTAGGTTAGGTTAGGTTAGGTTAGGTTAGGTTAGGTTAGGTTAGGTTAGGTTAGGTTAGGTTAGGTTAGGTTAGGTTAGGTTAGGTTAGGTTAGGTTAGGTTAGGTTAGGTTAGGTTAGGTTAGGTTAGGTTAGGTTAGGTTAGGTTAGGTTAGGTTAGGTTAGGTTAGGTTAGGTTAGGTTAGGTTAGGTTAGGTTAGGTTAGGTTAGGTTAGGTTAGGTTAGGTTAGGTTAGGTTAGGTTAGGTTAGGTTAGGTTAGGTTAGGTTAGGTTAGGTTAGGTTAGGTTAGGTTAGGTTAGGTTAGGTTAGGTTAGGTTAGGTTAGGTTAGGTTAGGTTAGGTTAGGTTAGGTTAGGTTAGGTTAGGTTAGGTTAGGTTAGGTTAGGTTAGGTTAGGTTAGGTTAGGTTAGGTTAGGTTAGGTTAGGTTAGGTTAGGTTAGGTTAGGTTAGGTTAGGTTAGGTTAGGTTAGGTTAGGTTAGGTTAGGTTAGGTTAGGTTAGGTTAGGTTAGGTTAGGTTAGGTTAGGTTAGGTTAGGTTAGGTTAGGTTAGGTTAGGTTAGGTTAGGTTAGGTTAGGTTAGGTTAGGTTAGGTTAGGTTAGGTTAGGTTAGGTTAGGTTAGGTTAGGTTAGGTTAGGTTAGGTTAGGTTAGGTTAGGTTAGGTTAGGTTAGGTTAGGTTAGGTTAGGTTAGGTTAGGTTAGGTTAGGTTAGGTTAGGTTAGGTTAGGTTAGGTTAGGTTAGGTTAGGTTAGGTTAGGTTAGGTTAGGTTAGGTTAGGTTAGGTTAGGTTAGGTTAGGTTAGGTTAGGTTAGGTTAGGTTAGGTTAGGTTAGGTTAGGTTAGGTTAGGTTAGGTTAGGTTAGGTTAGGTTAGGTTAGGTTAGGTTAGGTTAGGTTAGGTTAGGTTAGGTTAGGTTAGGTTAGGTTAGGTTAGGTTAGGTTAGGTTAGGTTAGGTTAGGTTAGGTTAGGTTAGGTTAGGTTAGGTTAGGTTAGGTTAGGTTAGGTTAGGTTAGGTTAGGTTAGGTTAGGTTAGGTTAGGTTAGGTTAGGTTAGGTTAGGTTAGGTTAGGTTAGGTTAGGTTAGGTTAGGTTAGGTTAGGTTAGGTTAGGTTAGGTTAGGTTAGGTTAGGTTAGGTTAGGTTAGGTTAGGTTAGGTTAGGTTAGGTTAGGTTAGGTTAGGTTAGGTTAGGTTAGGTTAGGTTAGGTTAGGTTAGGTTAGGTTAGGTTAGGTTAGGTTAGGTTAGGTTAGGTTAGGTTAGGTTAGGTTAGGTTAGGTTAGGTTAGGTTAGGTTAGGTTAGGTTAGGTTAGGTTAGGTTAGGTTAGGTTAGGTTAGGTTAGGTTAGGTTAGGTTAGGTTAGGTTAGGTTAGGTTAGGTTAGGTTAGGTTAGGTTAGGTTAGGTTAGGTTAGGTTAGGTTAGGTTAGGTTAGGTTAGGTTAGGTTAGGTTAGGTTAGGTTAGGTTAGGTTAGGTTAGGTTAGGTTAGGTTAGGTTAGGTTAGGTTAGGTTAGGTTAGGTTAGGTTAGGTTAGGTTAGGTTAGGTTAGGTTAGGTTAGGTTAGGTTAGGTTAGGTTAGGTTAGGTTAGGTTAGGTTAGGTTAGGTTAGGTTAGGTTAGGTTAGGTTAGGTTAGGTTAGGTTAGGTTAGGTTAGGTTAGGTTAGGTTAGGTTAGGTTAGGTTAGGTTAGGTTAGGTTAGGTTAGGTTAGGTTAGGTTAGGTTAGGTTAGGTTAGGTTAGGTTAGGTTAGGTTAGGTTAGGTTAGGTTAGGTTAGGTTAGGTTAGGTTAGGTTAGGTTAGGTTAGGTTAGGTTAGGTTAGGTTAGGTTAGGTTAGGTTAGGTTAGGTTAGGTTAGGTTAGGTTAGGTTAGGTTAGGTTAGGTTAGGTTAGGTTAGGTTAGGTTAGGTTAGGTTAGGTTAGGTTAGGTTAGGTTAGGTTAGGTTAGGTTAGGTTAGGTTAGGTTAGGTTAGGTTAGGTTAGGTTAGGTTAGGTTAGGTTAGGTTAGGTTAGGTTAGGTTAGGTTAGGTTAGGTTAGGTTAGGTTAGGTTAGGTTAGGTTAGGTTAGGTTAGGTTAGGTTAGGTTAGGTTAGGTTAGGTTAGGTTAGGTTAGGTTAGGTTAGGTTAGGTTAGGTTAGGTTAGGTTAGGTTAGGTTAGGTTAGGTTAGGTTAGGTTAGGTTAGGTTAGGTTAGGTTAGGTTAGGTTAGGTTAGGTTAGGTTAGGTTAGGTTAGGTTAGGTTAGGTTAGGTTAGGTTAGGTTAGGTTAGGTTAGGTTAGGTTAGGTTAGGTTAGGTTAGGTTAGGTTAGGTTAGGTTAGGTTAGGTTAGGTTAGGTTAGGTTAGGTTAGGTTAGGTTAGGTTAGGTTAGGTTAGGTTAGGTTAGGTTAGGTTAGGTTAGGTTAGGTTAGGTTAGGTTAGGTTAGGTTAGGTTAGGTTAGGTTAGGTTAGGTTAGGTTAGGTTAGGTTAGGTTAGGTTAGGTTAGGTTAGGTTAGGTTAGGTTAGGTTAGGTTAGGTTAGGTTAGGTTAGGTTAGGTTAGGTTAGGTTAGGTTAGGTTAGGTTAGGTTAGGTTAGGTTAGGTTAGGTTAGGTTAGGTTAGGTTAGGTTAGGTTAGGTTAGGTTAGGTTAGGTTAGGTTAGGTTAGGTTAGGTTAGGTTAGGTTAGGTTAGGTTAGGTTAGGTTAGGTTAGGTTAGGTTAGGTTAGGTTAGGTTAGGTTAGGTTAGGTTAGGTTAGGTTAGGTTAGGTTAGGTTAGGTTAGGTTAGGTTAGGTTAGGTTAGGTTAGGTTAGGTTAGGTTAGGTTAGGTTAGGTTAGGTTAGGTTAGGTTAGGTTAGGTTAGGTTAGGTTAGGTTAGGTTAGGTTAGGTTAGGTTAGGTTAGGTTAGGTTAGGTTAGGTTAGGTTAGGTTAGGTTAGGTTAGGTTAGGTTAGGTTAGGTTAGGTTAGGTTAGGTTAGGTTAGGTTAGGTTAGGTTAGGTTAGGTTAGGTTAGGTTAGGTTAGGTTAGGTTAGGTTAGGTTAGGTTAGGTTAGGTTAGGTTAGGTTAGGTTAGGTTAGGTTAGGTTAGGTTAGGTTAGGTTAGGTTAGGTTAGGTTAGGTTAGGTTAGGTTAGGTTAGGTTAGGTTAGGTTAGGTTAGGTTAGGTTAGGTTAGGTTAGGTTAGGTTAGGTTAGGTTAGGTTAGGTTAGGTTAGGTTAGGTTAGGTTAGGTTAGGTTAGGTTAGGTTAGGTTAGGTTAGGTTAGGTTAGGTTAGGTTAGGTTAGGTTAGGTTAGGTTAGGTTAGGTTAGGTTAGGTTAGGTTAGGTTAGGTTAGGTTAGGTTAGGTTAGGTTAGGTTAGGTTAGGTTAGGTTAGGTTAGGTTAGGTTAGGTTAGGTTAGGTTAGGTTAGGTTAGGTTAGGTTAGGTTAGGTTAGGTTAGGTTAGGTTAGGTTAGGTTAGGTTAGGTTAGGTTAGGTTAGGTTAGGTTAGGTTAGGTTAGGTTAGGTTAGGTTAGGTTAGGTTAGGTTAGGTTAGGTTAGGTTAGGTTAGGTTAGGTTAGGTTAGGTTAGGTTAGGTTAGGTTAGGTTAGGTTAGGTTAGGTTAGGTTAGGTTAGGTTAGGTTAGGTTAGGTTAGGTTAGGTTAGGTTAGGTTAGGTTAGGTTAGGTTAGGTTAGGTTAGGTTAGGTTAGGTTAGGTTAGGTTAGGTTAGGTTAGGTTAGGTTAGGTTAGGTTAGGTTAGGTTAGGTTAGGTTAGGTTAGGTTAGGTTAGGTTAGGTTAGGTTAGGTTAGGTTAGGTTAGGTTAGGTTAGGTTAGGTTAGGTTAGGTTAGGTTAGGTTAGGTTAGGTTAGGTTAGGTTAGGTTAGGTTAGGTTAGGTTAGGTTAGGTTAGGTTAGGTTAGGTTAGGTTAGGTTAGGTTAGGTTAGGTTAGGTTAGGTTAGGTTAGGTTAGGTTAGGTTAGGTTAGGTTAGGTTAGGTTAGGTTAGGTTAGGTTAGGTTAGGTTAGGTTAGGTTAGGTTAGGTTAGGTTAGGTTAGGTTAGGTTAGGTTAGGTTAGGTTAGGTTAGGTTAGGTTAGGTTAGGTTAGGTTAGGTTAGGTTAGGTTAGGTTAGGTTAGGTTAGGTTAGGTTAGGTTAGGTTAGGTTAGGTTAGGTTAGGTTAGGTTAGGTTAGGTTAGGTTAGGTTAGGTTAGGTTAGGTTAGGTTAGGTTAGGTTAGGTTAGGTTAGGTTAGGTTAGGTTAGGTTAGGTTAGGTTAGGTTAGGTTAGGTTAGGTTAGGTTAGGTTAGGTTAGGTTAGGTTAGGTTAGGTTAGGTTAGGTTAGGTTAGGTTAGGTTAGGTTAGGTTAGGTTAGGTTAGGTTAGGTTAGGTTAGGTTAGGTTAGGTTAGGTTAGGTTAGGTTAGGTTAGGTTAGGTTAGGTTAGGTTAGGTTAGGTTAGGTTAGGTTAGGTTAGGTTAGGTTAGGTTAGGTTAGGTTAGGTTAGGTTAGGTTAGGTTAGGTTAGGTTAGGTTAGGTTAGGTTAGGTTAGGTTAGGTTAGGTTAGGTTAGGTTAGGTTAGGTTAGGTTAGGTTAGGTTAGGTTAGGTTAGGTTAGGTTAGGTTAGGTTAGGTTAGGTTAGGTTAGGTTAGGTTAGGTTAGGTTAGGTTAGGTTAGGTTAGGTTAGGTTAGGTTAGGTTAGGTTAGGTTAGGTTAGGTTAGGTTAGGTTAGGTTAGGTTAGGTTAGGTTAGGTTAGGTTAGGTTAGGTTAGGTTAGGTTAGGTTAGGTTAGGTTAGGTTAGGTTAGGTTAGGTTAGGTTAGGTTAGGTTAGGTTAGGTTAGGTTAGGTTAGGTTAGGTTAGGTTAGGTTAGGTTAGGTTAGGTTAGGTTAGGTTAGGTTAGGTTAGGTTAGGTTAGGTTAGGTTAGAGTTAGGTTAGGTTAGGTTAGGTTAGGTTAGGTTAGGTTAGGTTAGGTTAGGTTAGGTTAGGTTAGGTTAGGTTAGGTTAGGTTAGGTTAGGTTAGGTTAGGTTAGGTTAGGTTAGGTTAGGTTAGGTTAGGTTAGGTTAGGTTAGGTTAGGTTAGGTTAGGTTAGGTTAGGTTAGGTTAGGTTAGGTTAGGTTAGGTTAGGTTAGGTTAGGTTAGGTTAGGTTAGGTTAGGTTAGGTTAGGTTAGGTTAGGTTAGGTTAGGTTAGGTTAGGTTAGGTTAGGTTAGGTTAGGTTAGGTTAGGTTAGGTTAGGTTAGGTTAGGTTAGGTTAGGTTAGGTTAGGTTAGGTTAGGTTAGGTTAGGTTAGGTTAGGTTAGGTTAGGTTAGGTTAGGTTAGGTTAGGTTAGGTTAGGTTAGGTTAGGTTAGGTTAGGTTAGGTTAGGTTAGGTTAGGTTAGGTTAGGTTAGGTTAGGTTAGGTTAGGTTAGGTTAGGTTAGGTTAGGTTAGGTTAGGTTAGGTTAGGTTAGGTTAGGTTAGGTTAGGTTAGGTTAGGTTAGGTTAGGTTAGGTTAGGTTAGGTTAGGTTAGGTTAGGTTAGGTTAGGTTAGGTTAGGTTAGGTTAGGTTAGGTTAGGTTAGGTTAGGTTAGGTTAGGTTAGGTTAGGTTAGGTTAGGTTAGGTTAGGTTAGGTTAGGTTAGGTTAGGTTAGGTTAGGTTAGGTTAGGTTAGGTTAGGTTAGGTTAGGTTAGGTTAGGTTAGGTTAGGTTAGGTTAGGTTAGGTTAGGTTAGGTTAGGTTAGGTTAGGTTAGGTTAGGTTAGGTTAGGTTAGGTTAGGTTAGGTTAGGTTAGGTTAGGTTAGGTTAGGTTAGGTTAGGTTAGGTTAGGTTAGGTTAGGTTAGGTTAGGTTAGGTTAGGTTAGGTTAGGTTAGGTTAGGTTAGGTTAGGTTAGGTTAGGTTAGGTTAGGTTAGGTTAGGTTAGGTTAGGTTAGGTTAGGTTAGGTTAGGTTAGGTTAGGTTAGGTTAGGTTAGGTTAGGTTAGGTTAGGTTAGGTTAGGTTAGGTTAGGTTAGGTTAGGTTAGGTTAGGTTAGGTTAGGTTAGGTTAGGTTAGGTTAGGTTAGGTTAGGTTAGGTTAGGTTAGGTTAGGTTAGGTTAGGTTAGGTTAGGTTAGGTTAGGTTAGGTTAGGTTAGGTTAGGTTAGGTTAGGTTAGGTTAGGTTAGGTTAGGTTAGGTTAGGTTAGGTTAGGTTAGGTTAGGTTAGGTTAGGTTAGGTTAGGTTAGGTTAGGTTAGGTTAGGTTAGGTTAGGTTAGGTTAGGTTAGGTTAGGTTAGGTTAGGTTAGGTTAGGTTAGGTTAGGTTAGGTTAGGTTAGGTTAGGTTAGGTTAGGTTAGGTTAGGTTAGGTTAGGTTAGGTTAGGTTAGGTTAGGTTAGGTTAGGTTAGGTTAGGTTAGGTTAGGTTAGGTTAGGTTAGGTTAGGTTAGGTTAGGTTAGGTTAGGTTAGGTTAGGTTAGGTTAGGTTAGGTTAGGTTAGGTTAGGTTAGGTTAGGTTAGGTTAGGTTAGGTTAGGTTAGGTTAGGTTAGGTTAGGTTAGGTTAGGTTAGGTTAGGTTAGGTTAGGTTAGGTTAGGTTAGGTTAGGTTAGGTTAGGTTAGGTTAGGTTAGGTTAGGTTAGGTTAGGTTAGGTTAGGTTAGGTTAGGTTAGGTTAGGTTAGGTTAGGTTAGGTTAGGTTAGGTTAGGTTAGGTTAGGTTAGGTTAGGTTAGGTTAGGTTAGGTTAGGTTAGGTTAGGTTAGGTTAGGTTAGGTTAGGTTAGGTTAGGTTAGGTTAGGTTAGGTTAGGTTAGGTTAGGTTAGGTTAGGTTAGGTTAGGTTAGGTTAGGTTAGGTTAGGTTAGGTTAGGTTAGGTTAGGTTAGGTTAGGTTAGGTTAGGTTAGGTTAGGTTAGGTTAGGTTAGGTTAGGTTAGGTTAGGTTAGGTTAGGTTAGGTTAGGTTAGGTTAGGTTAGGTTAGGTTAGGTTAGGTTAGGTTAGGTTAGGTTAGGTTAGGTTAGGTTAGGTTAGGGTAGGTTTGGTTAGGTGAGGTTAGGGTAGGTTAGGTTAGGGTAGGTTAGGTTAGGTTAGGTGAGGTTAGGTTAGGTTGGTTAGGTTAGTAGGTTAGGTGTGGTTAGGTTAGGGTAGGTGAGGGTAGGTTAGGTTTGGGTTAGGTT